>OX422208.1:401628884-402828884 GCA_949130495.1 Sambucus nigra | reverse complement strand
GGACGAATAATAAGAAGACACGTGTCAATCTACGTGGCACAATAGCAACGAGGAAAATTATTCCCCCGACCAACATACTCACTCCGAGCAACAGGTATACTCCGAGGAACGCCAATGCTCCGAGGAACTCTTGGACAACGAGCAACTAAGGCGGTTTGAACTGTATCTCGACCACAACATTAATTGCCAGATAATCAACAGTTCAACTATTCATTGAATGCTTATCATCTTGACGCGCACGTTTGAAGAACATTAAGTGAATTACCCTTTCATATGTGTATCATTTAATGTAACACCCTTTCATGTACAACCTAAGGGCTATAAATACCTTGTATCACCCTCATTCAAGGGTGCCGGAATTTTTTGATAGCACTTGTAATCGAGAATTCCCAAACACTCAGCAATAACATAACAGTGGACGTAGGCCATTCATATAAGGATGAACCACTTTAAAATCTTTTGTCTTATTTATTTATCTGTGATTAAATAATTAGAGTAATCTAGTTTTTTACATCAACAGCCCCATTGGACTGTTTCTTATTGGAATTATTTTTCTTGAACTTCTTACCATTAGGTTTGAAGTTCTTATGATATTTCTTTCCTTCAACAAAGTTTACTTTGGTGGAATTATGAGAAACATTTGTTTGATCACGGGATCTGGTTTCTTCTTCAATTCTTAAATGTTTCTGTAATTCCTCCAAACTTATATCATCTTTCCTATGTAGGAGTTTCTTACGACAATCATTCTAACTTGGTGGTAATTTTGCAATAATTGCACCAACTTGAAACGATTCAGAAATTTCCACCTTTAATTCACGAAGCTTTGTGACAAGGATTTGCAACTCATGTACTTGGTCTAAAACAGTTTGGTTATCATTTATTTTGAATTCGAAATATTTTAGAATTAAGAATTTATCCGTACCTTCTTTCTCTATTTTGTATTTATATTCAAGAGCATTCCAGATTTCCTGCGGAGACTGCATAGAGTTGTAAAGATCATATAATCGATCAGATAGTGTATTCAGAATATGCCCACGACACACCAATTCGTCTTCTTCACGTTTCTTCCTTTGTTCTTTGACAGTTTCATTATCGTCTTCTTATGGTTCCGGAATTGCTTCTAGTTTAGGATCCAGAACATATGCAATTTTTAAAACTGTGAGAAGGAAGAATAATTTTCCTTTTCAGCGAGTGAAATTTGTTCCATCAAAGCGGTCCAAATGCACATTGAGATTCAGAAACATATTCATATTCTTTTCTGCCTCCATGAATAACACCTTAAGATTGTTGATGAATTTTTTTAATTATGCAGAAAATATGAACAGATGATTGGATTTGAGGCGTAATAAACTACTGTCCTTAAGGTGTTATTTGCCCCCACTCGTACAGAGTTTGCTAATGGGTCTAGGCAAATTACCTCCAAGATACAACAAATCCACGGGTTTATTCAAGTAGCAAACTTGAATAATAACCCAGAACACTCTATGAAATTGGTAAGAATAAATAATAGAGAGAAAGGAATTGGTAAGATTAAATAATAGAGAGAAAGAGAATTTTCGGAATTGATTATGACAGGATTTTGCCTTCTATATATAGCCTTTTGTGGTGTCTGTTCATGAAGAGACACCACATCCAAAGGTCATTTAATCACGGTCCTTGGATATATAATTATATTTTGAACGTTCCAGATTTGAACTAAAAAGGTGCGACTGTAAGGATTAATACTTAACGAAGTGGCGCCAAAATCCGACGGTTCAGATCCACTCGCGCCATAATCATGTGTCATTTATTATTGATTTAATCTGGACCGTTTAATCTTTTAACGTTGTCAAAAATCAAAGGCTCCTACTGCTCGTTGCGACGATGCGTATGTGCGAAGTGCAAAGTGCGCCTCTAAAGCGCCCAATCGTACTTTCGCACACGCGCGCGCGCGTGTGCTTGTGCGGATGGTGCAAAGCACCATCCTTGGACCTAAGGTGTACACTAGTAGCATACACTTCAATGCACACAAGTAATCTCTTATGACACAAAAGCATTTATTAACCCACTAACTTTTTCACACTTTTCCAATGTGGGACTTTGGTTTTCCCACTTCCCTTTGTCTTTTCTTATTCCAATTAATTAATGGTTTTAACCTTTCATTTTCTCTAACAATTAATACCCATAAATATTAAAATCATCCAACAATCCCCCACTAGATTTTAATATTAATGCAATTTCTTCTTGTGATATGCTCATGCATACAAGGAGGTATCTTTCGATTTAAACCTTTAGTAAGTGAATATATATCAAAGTTCTAATAAGACAATAGTGTGCCATGCATTAAACCTTGTCTTATTATTTAGAACCGGATATATATCACACATGAGATATCCCAATCTCTACGAGATGTTCAATATGTTTTTAACACTATTATGGCCATGTGCACTATCTTGGCTTTATGAATATTTACAAGAATAAACCCAAAATCTTGCTAGAAGCGGCACCACTTCCTATATTCATATAGGTGAAGTTATCTTGCATGTCCTTGCTACTTTAGACAACGAACTTCATTAAGAGTTAAACTCATCCTCTTGACGTAGCAATATGCACTACACATCCTAGAAGGGATATGAAATTGAATAAATTTCAGTGCAAAACTAATGACTTATCAGTAACTTGTTATTACCCATTAAACTTTGGAATAGTGGTAATGCTATTACAAAGTTTGGTTACCATTACCGGTGACTATTGAAAAAATGGTTTTAGTCCCATTCCACTAGATGTGTCCTTTACCAAATCTCTAGAAAGTCCTTTGGTAAGAGGGACAGCTAGATTCTTATTTGTTCGAACATATATAATATTAATAACTCCATAAGTTATTAATTGTTTGACATATTCATGACTTAAACTTATGTGTCTAGATTTTCCATTATATACTTTGTTATAGGCTCTAGACAATGTAGCTTCACTATCACAATATAAAGAAAGAGATGGCATTGGTTTTGGCCATAACTTTATGTCTAATAATAAAATTCCTAGCCACTTTGCTTCTTTTCCGACTGCTGCCAGTGCTATAAACTCAGATTCCATTGTTGAATGTGTAATACAAGTTTGTTTCTTGGATGCCCAAGATACCGCCCCACCTGCTAAGGTGAATATCCATCCAGATGTGGATTTATTATCACTTGCACTAGTTATCCAACTAGCATCAGAGTATCCTTCAAGAACTGCAGGAAAGTCATAATAAAATAGACCTAATTCTTTGGTCTTCTTGAGGTAACCAAAAATCCTCTCAATTGCTTTCCAATGATCCACACTTGGATTATTAGTGTATCTTGACATTTTACCTACTGCAAATGCAATATGTGGCCTTGTACAATGCATCGCATACATTAAACTTGCAATTGCACTAGCATATTCAAGTTGTGCAACTGCTCTGCCAGAATTTTCTAATAATTTTATACTAGAATCATATGGGGTATTTGCTTCTTTTATTTTCAAGTGATTAAATTTGTGAATAACTTTGTCAATGTAATGAGATTGGCATAATGCATAACCCCCACTATGTTTCTTAACTTTAATACCCGAGATGGTATCCACTTCATTAAGATCTTTCATCTTAAATTGTGAACTAAGATACTTCTTAGTTTCATATATACCTCTCATGTTTGTACCAAAAATTAATAAGTCATCAACGTATAGACAAATAATTACACCATAGTCATCGGTGAATTTAGAATAAATGCACTTATCAACGTTGTTATGTTTGAAACCATTAGAAAGAATGATTGTATTAAACTTTTCATGCCACTGCTTTGGTGCTTGTCTCAACCCATAAAGTGACTTAATTAATTTACAAACTTTATGTTCATTTCTGGGCAAAACAAACCCTTCGGGTTGTTCCATATATACCTCTTCATCTAGGTCACCATTCAAAAATGATGTTTTAACATCCATTTGATGCACAAACAGATTATAAATTGATGCAATTGCCATTAAAACACGTATGGATGTAATGCTAGCAACAGGTGCATAAGTATCGAAATAGTCAATCCCTTTTCTTTGTTTAAAACCTTTTTCTACCAATCTAGCCTTAAAGGTTTGAATAGAACCATCGGTATTGTATTTTCTTCTAAATATCCATTTACTACTAATAGGTTATGATCCTTGTGGCAAGTCCACTAAAACCCATGTCTAATTTGATAGAATTGAATCCATCTCATCATTAATAGCTTCTTTCCAAAAAGAAGCATCTCTTGAAGTCGTTGCTTCGTTAAAGGTTTTAGGATCTTCTTCTACGTTAAGTAAAATAGGCATTTTATTAAGAATATTATCTCTATCTCCTTCAACCAAAAAGACTAAGGCTTGAGATGAAATAAAATCAGGGCCAAAAGATTTTTCTTTTCTAGCACGCTGACTTCTTCTAGGTTCTATTTCTGTTTCGGGTTCATTCCTTTTATTATTAATTGATGGTCTAGGAATCAACCTAGTGGATGTATCAGGATTGGCATCTAATTCGACACATGAATCTTTATAAAATTCATTTTCAATAAATTCAACATCCCTTGATTCAATTACAACATTAGAATTTAAGTCCAACAACCTATATGCCTAAGAATTTTCCGCGTATCCTATGAAAACACTTTTAATTCCTCTTGCACCCAACTTTGAACTTTTCGGGTCATGAATTCTATAGAAAGCCAAACAACCCCAGACCCTTAGGTAGTCCAGATTTGGTTTTCGATTCTTCCATACCTCGTATGGAGAAACATGTGTTTTCATTGATGGAATTCTATTGTGTAAATGACAAGCGGTGAGTAAAGCTTCTCCCCACAAATTGTTTGGTAAGTTTGAATTAATCAACATAGAATTGATCATATTAGTAAGAGTCCTATTCTTTCTTTCAGCCAAACCATTTTTTTGGGGAGTATAAGGGGCAGTTCTTTGATGTATTATTCCATGTTCTTCACAAAATGAGTCAAATTCATTTGGAAAATACTCTCCCCCTCTATCACTACGAAGAATTTTAATTTTCTTTTCCTTTTGATTTTCCACTTCTGCTTTATAACGTTTAAACATTGAAAAAGCTTCATCCTTATGTCTTATCAAATATACATATGTGAATTTTGAACAATCATCAATGAATGTAATAAAGTATCTTTTTCCGCCTCTAGTTAAAATACCATTATATTCACATATATCAGAATGAACTAATTCTAATAATTCAGTACCTCGTTCGACTTTAGGAAAAGGTCTTTTTGTTAATTTTTCTTTGATACAGATTTCATATTTTTCATGAGAAGTACTATCACAAGTTATTAATTTATGTTTAGACATGTACTTCAATGATCTAAAATTTAAATGCGCTAATCTGGCATGCCAAACATCAAAAGACTCAACAATATAAGCAGAATTATTCATATTATTAATCAAAATACTGAGTTTGAACATTCCATCACAAGCATAACCTTTCCCAACAAATGCCCCATTCTTAGACAGAATTAACTTATCAGACTCAAAGACGGCTTTAATGCCGCTTTGACAAATCAAACTTGCAGACACTAGATTTTTTCGAATTTCAGGTACGTGCAGAACATTTGTCAAGTCAACTTCTTTCCAGATGTGAATTGTAGTTCAACGTTTCCTTTTCCCAGAACTTTGGCAGAATTATGATTCCCCATTAGAACCTCTTGATCGTCCTCTGCTTTTTCATATGCGGAGTACAATGATTTATCATTGCAGATATGTATGGTAGCCCCAGACAGTGTATTCAGAATATGCCCACGACACAACAATTCGTCTTCTTCACGTTTCTTCCTTTGTTCTTTGACAGTTTCATTATCGTCTTCTTTTGGTTCCGGAATTGCTTCTAGTTTAGGATCCAGAACATATGCAATTTTCAAAACTGTGAGAAGGAAGAATAATTTTCCTTTCCAGCGAGTGAAATTTGTTCCATCAAAGCGGTCCAAATGCACATTGGGATTCAGAAACATATTCATATTCTTTTCTGCCTCCATGAATAACACCTTAAGATTGTTGATGAATTTTTTTAATTATGCAGAAAATATGAACAAATGATTGGATTTGAGGGGTAATAAACTACTGTCCTTAAGGTGTTATTTGCCCCCACTCGTATAGAGTTTGCTAACGGGTCTAGGCAAATTACCTACAAGATACAACAAATCCTCGGGTTTATTCAAGTAGCAAACTTGAATAATAACCTAGAACACTCTATGAAATTGGTAAGAATAAATAATAGAGAGAAAGAGAATTTTCGGAATTGATTATGACAGGATTTTGCCTTCTATATATAGCCTTTTGTGGTGTCTGTTCATGAAGAGACACCACATCCAAAGGTCATTTAATCACGGCCCTTGGATATATAACTATATTTTGAACGTTCCAGATTTGAACTAAAAATGTGCGACTGTAAGGATTAATACTTAACGAAGTGGCGCCAAAATCCGACGGTTCAGATCCACTCACGCCATAATTATGTGTCATTTATTATGGATTTAATTTGGACCGTTTGTTCTTTTGACGTTGTCAAAAATCAAAGGCTCCTACTGCTCCTCGCGACGATGCGTACGTGCGCCTCTAAAGCGCCCAATCGCCCACGCGCGCGTGTGCGTGTGGTGCAAAGCACCATCCTTGGACCTAAGGTGTACACTAGTAGCATACACTTCAATGCACACAAGTAATCTTTTATGACACAAAAGCATTTATTAAACCACTAACTTTTTCACACTTTTTCAATGTGGGACTTTGGTTTTCCCACTTCCCTTTGTCTTTTCTTATTCCAATTAATTAATGGTTTTAACCTTTCATTTTCTCTAACAATTAATACCCATAAATATTAAAATCATCCAACAGAAACTTCGACAATCTTCATCGGAGCTCATTTTTTAAATATTTTTATGTTGTAATTGACTTTTTAAAATAAAATAAAAGAATTTGAATTATATATATATATATTAAAAAGTGTTCAAAAAACTATTTAATATATGATCCTTTTTATCATAAAACGAAAAGACGGATTAGTGTTGCGTTTTCGGCATGGGATCCACAAAGGTGGGTTTTATTCATCATCCTGCTCGAAACGATTCACAAGACAGAATTATGCATTTTACGATGTCATTTGGGGTTTAAAGCAAAGAAAATTAGGTTCTGCTTTTGATCATTAGGACGGAAATGAAACCCCGGGGGGCCCTTTTGTCGGCATTTCGATTTATATTAGGCCAATTAACCTTGGGCCAAAGTTACTTTAGGACCATAATATCGTCTTATCTTAAAAAGAATTGAGGCAAACGAAATAAAGTAAGGTGAGCTAGCTACTGGCCTACCAAATACTAATTAAGTTATAAAATGATGACCTAGCTATTGCCCTATTTCCAAATACTAATTAAGTTATAAAATGACGAGGTGTTCTCTGTATATTTTATATATTTTTAAAATAATGCTTGAGGTTAAAGATAATCATAAAAATCTTTGACATATACAGAGTCAGACTTTTTAACATACCTCGTTAAATATATTTATGAACATATTTATTTTTTTAAAATAGTAAAAAAAATAATTTTGAGTTGATGTTTTTTATATAGGTTCATGATATTTCAGTGTGTCCCAGTAAAAATATTCATCTCAAAATAATGTGTTTTGTTATTTTTAAAACATAAGTAAAAAACTGACTGTTTTAAAGGGTAAAAATTGTTAATTTTTTTACCTAATTTTTAAAAATAACAAAAAATATTATTTTAAGTTAATTTTTTTATAGTGTATACTGAAATATCATGAACCCATATAAAAAAATATCATTTCAATTTTTTTTATTATTTTAAAAAATGAGTATATTCATAGATATATATATTGTGAGGGGGTGTGTTGAAAACCTGACTGTATATATATACACATATATAAAGAAAGAAAAAAAAGGAAAATAAGTTAAAAAATAAAACTAAGGGCTTGTTTGATTATGTTATCAAAAAACGTGGTTTAAAAATTATATTTGAAAAGACTTTTTTAAATCACTACATTGTGTTCTAATATTTTTAAACATTTGGTAAACTTGATTTAAAAATAATTTTAAAAAAGTTAACACACACACAAATGTGTATATATATATTATCAGAAAACACAACTTAAAAACTATATTTGAAAAGAGTTTTATAACTCACTACATTGTGTTTTAATTTTTTTAAACATTTGGTAAACTTGATTTAAAAATAAGTTTAAAAAAGTTAACACACACACACACACACACACACACACACACGTGTGTGTGTGTATATATATATATGATATTGTTAGTCATGGATATATGATATTGAAATTTATTTTAGGACTTAAAATAATGATATTGAAATTTATTTTAGGACTTAAAAAAGTTAACACACACACACACACACACTCTGCATTATGCATTTTTAGGACTTAAAATAATGTTAGTCATGGATATATGATATTGAAATTTATTTTAGTAGATGCAGTCCCTATTTTTAAGTTATTTTTTTTTAAAATACCAATTTTATCGTTATGTTAAAATGATCCCTATTATGGTTTTGGGACAATCAACTTCTTATTTATAAAAATGTCCCTAATAAATTTTTTTATCTACGTTTAAAACTCCTATTATGGTTGGACATTCACATTTTCTTTTATAACAATGGTCCATATTTCTTTGGTGCTTAATACAAAATTTCATCTAAGTTTAAATTCCTATTATGATTTTAGGACAATCACTTTTTCTTTTATAAAAACAATCCCTACTTTTTCGTCCTTAATAAAAAAAATTATTCTTTTTATAACACCATTTTTTTAAAGTTGTCTTTTCTTTACAAATCTAGTGTTTTTTTGGCTTAAAATGAATATACTAATGCTATGGTATTTTCAAATATTAGAACATGGATATCGCCGAATTTTTGGTAATTAGAATTCAACCACCGGTGTTCCTTCGTCAAAATAAAAAAATAAATTTGCACTGTCATTTTTTGGGGGTTCATTCGTTTTAAATGTTTTGTATCCTTCACTTTTTTCATAAAAAAAATATAATTACACTACATACTCAATTTTTTAGTATTACACTATGAAATAAGTTTGTTGTTTTAACACTACAAGTTTAATTTTGCACTGAAAATTCAAATATAATCTTTGTAATCTAGTGGGGGAGAGACGATAATAAGGCTATAGACACCGCATTCTAAGACCCCCTAAGTATCTCCTTAGGTCCCTAGCACATCCTCGATTCACTACAAGCTCTAGGTTATGCCCCAAGTACCGATCTAGAGGCTATCGGACGCTCTCAGGCCTCGTTTGACTCCTATCAACTTCATCGTCAGAGCAAAATATTAATGAATCTTCAAAGGGATCTAAATCCCCTTTCCAATAGTTCGCCCCGTGCATGAATCGGCATAACGATTCAGACGAACGAACCGTTTTACTATCGAAAATCAATCTGGAGGCCACCGGGCGCTCTCGGGCCCTGATTTGACCTCAATCAACTCCATCGTCAGAGTAAAATCTCAATAAATCCTAGAAGGTCAATGAAACACTTTTCCAATAGTCCTCCCCATGCGCGAAATGGCATACCAGTTCAGACCAACGATCTGTTTTCTCTCAAAAGCTGATCCGGAGGCCACCGAACACTTCCGGGCTCTGTTTGACCAAGACTGAATGAAATATTTAGTTCGAATGAGACTGAATGAATTTTATAAATTCACTAAATATCCTTTCCAATGGTCCACCCCGTGCGCAAATCAACCTTATGATACGTACGAATAATCTATTTTACTCCGAAGGGTCAAGAGGCGATTCCGAGCCCCATTTGACCAAAGTCAATTCTACTAACCGAGTGAATCTCTTTGGAACGTTGAACCACCTAGCATGACCTTTCCAACAGTCTGCCCTGTCCGTGACTAATGATCCATCATCGTCCGACGATCTTCTGTTCAAAGGACCGACGGACGCTTTCGATCCCTGTTTGACCTAAAGTCAACTACCGGAGTCAGGAGTGGTTCGAAGGATTCTTGAAGGTCTTTGAATTAACCTTCTAATGGTATGACCCGTGCGCGATTTGGACTTACGGAGTGCGTTTCACAACCATTTTTTTGAAAAATTCGCACGAGACTGCCAATTGGCATGTCCATTTCCCTGCCTATCAGCAGTGTGTCTTGGGCTACCTGTCAATTGGAAGGGCAAGGACTATGCCGATCGTAGTCCCCTACCCTATATAAGGAGAGCATGATCTTTCTTCGAAAGACAGCCCAGATTCATCAATATCAGT
Source organism: Sambucus nigra (assembly GCA_949130495.1). Taxonomy (NCBI): domain Eukaryota; kingdom Viridiplantae; phylum Streptophyta; class Magnoliopsida; order Dipsacales; family Adoxaceae; genus Sambucus; species Sambucus nigra. Next base: position 402,818,623 of record OX422208.1, on the reverse strand, counting down.
TATCTCAGCAACATTCTTCTGTAATCAACAAGGTTTTCTTGTGTGAAACTCCTTTCCACCTTTCATTCTCATCATTTTCATACCCAATTTAGCAAAAATCTCCTTCTCTCTCATCCAACATTCACCCCAATTTGCAAAGGAGCTCATCAAGGATAAAGATCAAGCCTCAAGTCTCCAAAGAAGGTCCAAACATCCTTCTCTCTTTAAACTTATTTATTTTCGCATTAGTTATATAAATTCTCAACTTAGATTTTACTTTAGATCATACAAATTAACATCTCGTCCTTTATTAGTTATATTGCACACAATTTATTTTCTATAAAAAAACTCGCAACAAAGAAAAAGAGGGTTACACTTGTAAATTTCGACGGGATTATTCATCACATTTTCTCAAAACTAAAAATATATTTTCTACACAGATCTATGTATATATATATAAAATTGTTGCCTGAAATGACCTTTAACTTGCCACGTGGAACCATAAATTTCATCTTACCCGAGTTATTCCAATACATTTAAAGCAATGACATTTGTGATTTTAAAGGTCATCTCTTGGAAGACCAAATGTCTAGAAACTCGTCGAGAATTGATTTTCAAAAAAGCACCGCAACTTCTGATCATGATATTTATAGACTCATATGTGCCATTAAAGATCGACTAAACTCACGGTCGCCGCCCCATCATCAAACCAACCACCACCCCTGCACCAACCCCACCGCTGCCCCTTGAAATCAACACTACCCACCTTACCAACACCTTAGTTGAATTCCCTAAAAATTGTCGCTGACCCTATACTAAAACCATCGCTCACCACCCCTACCATCACTGCCCCTATAAAAACCTTTTGCGTCCCCTGCATAAATTTATGCACTGTTGACACCCTTGTTAAAACACCATCACCACTGGTTAACCACCCCACTATCGCTGGTTCGTGGGGGGAGAGAGAGCCCACCCTCATTGGTTCGAGAGAGAGAGAGAGAGAGAGAGAGAGAGAGATGATGGGGATGGGGATGGGGATGGGAGGTTAGGGCACGATTTGTGAATTTGGTATGTTTATTGTTTCTTTAATTTGATATGTTTAAGTTATGGAACTTTATTTGTCTATCAATTTTTTTATTATAATTTATCATTTAATTAATTACGAGTTAAATTATTTATTAGTCAATCAATTAGTTATTTAATAAATTTTTATTAGTTAATTTGATCTGCTTAAGTTGTGTGGATTTTTTTTCTTCTGTTTGGGAAATGAAGACCTGATAATTTGTTTATATACGTTTGGTTGGCTTTTGGATAGTTTCAATAATTATATGAATATATAGCTTGTTTGAGATTCTATCAATGGCATGGTATAGAGAGTTGATTTTTATTTTTAACTTTTAATAGTGACTTAAGATCTTTAAGAATTTGGACGTCATATTTTGTGTTTTTAGTTTTAAATATAAAATAAGAGTTATAATTTAGATATTAACTTTAAAGGGCAAGTTTATGTTAAATGCTTAATGCTCTGTGGTGGCTTTTTATTTTAGTTTTTGCTTTATTTTTTTTGTTCAATAAAATATTTTAGTAAACAATAATGATGTTAGAAATTACAATCGTTATTTCTTCTTCTTTTTATAACACTAATGTGGAGAATCCTTATATCTTCTTCTTTCTATAACAATAATGTGTAGAATCCCTATATCTTCTTTAGCTTCCACAATGAAACGCTGGACGACTCTTTACTTTTGACACTGTTGAAATGATTTGGGAATTTCCTTACCAAGGGTAATTTTCTGTAAGGTACCAAAACATAATTATATTCCACTAATTCAGATATATTTACAAGAGGATTCTCCACAATTTTCTATTAATAAATTTGATCTATTGCGCAGATCATAATGCTTCTAAGCAAAGCAAGAGTGTTGGGTAGTTGCAGGTGATTTCTTTTAAATCAATTGTTTCTTTGGGTAAAAATCAATGAACATGAATTTTTATGGTTAAATATTTATGGGTTTCCATTTTTATATATTTTAAAAATTGGACATTATATTTATGGCTTTAATTATTATATTAAACTACTTCAATGATTGAAAACAATTATTTTCTTTGTTTAGTGATCATGAAACTGAATGGAAATTGAGTTTTAATGTATTCTTAAAATTAAAAATATCGGTGGCACTTATTGAATGTCATTCATATGACTTTTGAAATTAATTTAAAATTCATTTTTCTTTCATTCGTAGAATATATTGTGTAAAACAAACTATGACAACAAAACCATGCAGTTTCGATAAATTCTACCACACGTCGCGTGGCCTGCATGCTAGTACATATAATAAATTCTTGTTTTAATCTATGAGATAAACCCCACCCTTATACCGCGTGTGAATTACATGAACTTTGATGCCTCTATTGGCTACGTTGGTGTCTCGGGAAAAAACCCGAGACTCAAGTCCCATTTTCTTATTTTCTTATTTTCCTATTTTCGTCATTTTTTCTACTCCATCCATATTATTCATTTATATCATACTTGTGATTCGTACTTGCGTGTGTTATCTAAACATATATTATCATTTCATCATACCGATTAATATCTCGATAAGCGCACACATCATATTTTTCTAATTATTATTTTAGGAACATTCCTATGGATGACCTCACTCCATCCTTTCCATGATGCGAGTTGAGAGATTTTGATCTCCACTTATATATACACCCACACACACTTCACGGAGAAATAAAAAAAAATAGTAACATAAGTTCATGAGAGACTGAAAGGGTGGGATGGGTGCCTAACACCTTCCCATTCCGTAACTTTTCCCTCGAACCTATGATCTATTTGGTTTCGCACCCATCGATTTGTCTTTGGTTCCGCTCTCTCGAGGAGACGACGTGTTCTTTTGCCTATTTTGTGCAAAATAGGATGTTGAGTCTATCTCTTTACATCACCCCAAAACTGACGACGACAGAAGCACCCCACGATGTAGCGAGGGTTGCGGGACCTTTATCCTCCCTCTTTTCCCCTGAAATCCCGGGGAGGGGAAGATCTTGGGATGGAAAAATCCCGGGGAGGGGAAGATCTTGGGATGGAAATAGTGGAGACTCTACTGGGGAAGCTGACTTAAGAGGGTTAGACTTTATTTGCATGGGTGTTATCATTTTATTCTTGTGTGCGTAGGCACCTACTTGTATGCTCCATTTTCCCCTCTATTATTTCTTGTATATATATACCTCATGTTTATATCACCTCTCACGTAATTTTCACTTCTCACACTTGTAAATAATATCCATATACACCTCACACTACTTACACTTGTAGATAAATTGACTTATACTCACATGTTGTACACACCACTTAGAATATCCATGCTTAGGTGTCACTAGCACACACCTCCACTTATCATACTTTTATATATCCATGCTCTCTCGCACTTATCACACACCACTTGTATATGATCCATGCTTAGGTTCACTACCACACACTCACTTATAGATACTCACACATCACTCACTTTCACATATCCATTCTTAGTGTAATCTTCATGCTCCATGCTAGATTTACTTTTCATAATATTTGTACATTCTTCCTTATTAGTACAATACTCATGCCAAAACAAAAACTCTCTCCATAATATATTAATCAAGAATCATGTATTTTTCATGATTATCGGTTGCTACCCGAAACTCTGTCGAAATGCCGGGTCGACATGTCGCCCAAATTTTCGTGCGGTTTCTTCTTTTTTTCAAAACGGGACCCTGTCCATGAGCCTGACGACAAGTCAAACCGTGTTTTACATATTTTTTTAAACCCCATTTTTCCAGGCTCGAGTCCCGTCCGACATTTCTTTTTGCATTTAGGTAAACCTAATACAAGTGAAAACATAATAATAATTATAATCATGTTGAGAATCTTCTCTCATTTTTCCTCCTTCCTTACCAAAAATGTCAAAAACATTTTTTCTACTCTTTTATCAAAATACAAAAAATATTTCTCTCTCCTTTTATCAAAATACCAAAAGAATTTTGTCTTCCTATTTCCCAAAAATACAAAAAATATTTTCCTCTTATTCTAAAAATATTCTTCCCTTTATACTTTAAAAATAAATTCGAATAATTTTTCCCTCTCAGAACGATCGCATACCCGACCCTTGGTCTGGATCTCTATTGGCTTAGATCTTATATAATTTGTTATAAAATTCGTAGAACCTACGTATCATATTTGTGCTAATTTATTTTTCCTCCAGATGGCCCAGGAAAAAGAGGATAGTCTCACTTCCCTTTTTGTGACATGCACAGATCTCGTGTTTACGTGTGTAACTATTTGGGGGGAGACTAAGGAAGATGGGAGCAAGGAGAGGCGCTTTACTATTACCTACTTTATATTTTGTGTTAAGAATAAAATGTAATTCACACTAGTGGTGGTAGTACACTGCATGTGACATTATCGAATTAATAAAATTCTATTTTCTGCCTTAACTTTAATTCATTATATATATTCTCTTAAACATTAATACCAAAAATAAGGTGTGACATAAGTCCAAGCGTTTCGTAGAATTAAATACAATACAAAAGGGTAATAATGACACAAATCCTTTCAAAATCTTAAACAATGACTTTTTGTGCACAACCCTCTCTTTTTAAAACAAATGAAAGACTTCTGAATGAGGGGGCTAATGTAGAGGGGTACACGAGTAACCCTTTAGCTACTTGGGGAACATGTGAGTAATATCAAGTATGTGGGAAGGTTGAGTGAGCAACCCCCTGAGACCTAAAAGGGGGCTTGTACATCTCGTCAAAGAAGATTATAAATGGATGAACAACCAATCATAAAGAAATGAAGGAATACATGAGCAGTTACTGAAACAACAACGAAGAATATATATGAGCACTCCCTTGGAGTGGACGAGCACCTCCTTTACTAACAATCCTTATTATTGTCTTTGACATGTTTACTTAGGAAAAGGCCTTGGCTGAGCAAGCAGGGCTCGAGCATATGGTCATTTGGCACCTGTTGAGTGTTTTGGTTTGGAAGCTGAGAGGTAAGTCTTGTTGATCAACCTAAGGCTCAGCCACTTCAATATATTGGAAAATAGAGGACATTAGTGCGAGGGACCGAATAGGTCACTCGCACTCATATAAACACATTTTTACAAATGGTGAGTAACCATTCGTGATGCTCGCATAACATTTTTACCATTACAAATGATGAGCTACCCTTAAGGTCACTCGTAAGTTTTCAAAATTGTTTAATAAGAAATTTTGATAAAAGACAAAACAACACATTTTTAAGTGATGTCCAATAAGATCATCTTGTTATCACTATTACACCAGGTGTTACATCATAAAAAGATAGATCGTGGTAGACAGTGACAAATAGTAATGAGGTCAAAAATATTTTCACATATTTGTCTCAAATGAATATTTTTGGGTGCACAAGTGCTAAGTATGCCTTAGAACTTTTACTATAAATGGAGCACTAGGGGCACATTTATTAACAATGACATAACAAACACTATTATATTGTACAAACTCTCACATAATATTCCCTCCCTGCTCTCTCTCTTACTTCTCCTTTCTTTGAGAATCACCCCTCTCAAGGGTGTTCATTTCTTTATTTATTATATAAAAGTATAAAAAAAATCATTATTATATTTGAAAAGTTCATTTTGTCTCTATTTCTTATCTTGAAATATTGCTACTTTATAGAAAGTTATTCATTAGAGTAGATCACGCCTCACACATTTACACATATTCATATACCCCAATACCACTACCCTCTTGCCCTTATGACCCTTCTGAGATTGATGCCAAGAACTCTGATAGCGATGTATCTATGTAGGATTTGATATCTTTGAGATATTTTTAAAACATCCTTTTGAGTATAAACTATTGAATACTTGATAAGCATGAGAGGTCTTATGACCGACTTTATTCCAACGAGATCTTCTTTCCTCTCTCTGCCTTATCCATAGGTCTTTATCTTTCGATGCGCCCTATCATTAGGAGATTTTTTAAGGGTTATAGAGTGTCTCTAATATAACTTCCTCTGAATGCGTATAAGATGATCTTAGGGTCTATGGTTTATTATAGGGAACATTGTGGTTTTTACATAAATGAGAAGATGTTTAAATGCATATATGAAATAAAAGACAATGCCAAAGACCTCGGATATAATCATATATCTATTAAGAAATCAAACCAAAAGTTGGTGAAAGTGGTTTAAACCAAACAACATTTCTTGAAGCACAAGTTTATTAACATATGTGGTAGTTGGGAGTTCGGTTAACAAGAATCTATAAAGAATGCTAGGATTCCTAGAGATTAGGGTAGCCCAAACATGATTGGTATTTCTCACTTTTACTCGTTCTTATTTCATTTATTTATTGAATTTTATCTTAAACTTATTCAGTTTGCTTGTATTTAAAGTTACTCCTTTCATTTATATATTGATTTTTCTCTTAAACTGATTTAGTTTGCTTGTATTTAAAGTTACTCCTTAGATTTCAACATCTTTAAAAATATCGGTGGACAAATACTACAACTCTAATCCTCATGTCTTTGAAGATATCTTCTCTATTGATAAACTTAATGAATTCAAATAGTAAAAGGCCCTGATCCAATCCAAAGTTGTTGAGCCATCCCCAGTTCTAGCTGAAGCCCAGACCAAATAAGAAGTTGGGGAAGGTATACCAAATTTTTATAAGTATTTGTTCGGTTGTCATTCATCTCATAAATTTACTAACCCGTGTGCTTTTTTTTTTGTAAAATATCTACTCCTTCCACATTAGGTTTTCATGTTCAATTAACTTGGGAGATGGCACTAAAATCGGCTACTCGCATAGCTATTAAGCATATCCATAATAAAAATGCCCAAGATGATAAGAAGAAGGTAGGACTTAGAATAAAATAAAATATTGGAGACCCAAGTTGATCTAAAGAAGAGGGTGGAGCCCTAAGCTGCTCCGAAGAAAAGGGCACTAAGGACCCAACTTCATAGCCTCATCCTAAGAAATCACGTCTTTATGAAATCCACAAGATTGGGAAATGGTCCAATATGATTGAAGGGCACCAGGATCGTCCATTATCAAAGGAAGTTGAGGAGAACTTCAGGCATCCCGAGGTTAAGGAATACAAGAGGGACCATATGAGATGTTGAAGAGGCATGAGAGGTACATCCTATGACACATTAGGAACTTCTTATATTTTCACGATGTAGACAATCCATTTTGTTACCCCCTAAACTCTCCTTAGGTTCCTAGCACCTCCCTTCATCACTACCAACCCAGGTCATACCCCGAGTACTGACCTAGAAGCCATCGGGCACTCCCAAGCTCCGTTTGACCAAAAGTTAAAGTCTTCAGCTCGACTGAGACTGAATGAATCTTCAAAGGTAACTCAAACCCCTTTCCAACGGTCCTTCCCGTGCACAATTCTGACTTACCATGCGGACAAATGATATATTTTCCCCCAAAACTCAATCAGGAGGCCATCGGGGGCTACCGAGCTTCGTTTGACCTAAGTCAACTCTTTAACTCGATCGAGACTGAATGAATCTTTGAAGGGCACTGAAACCCCTTTCCAATGGTCCATCCCGTGTGCGATTCTAACTTACGGTACGAACGAACGATCCATTTTACTCCGAAAGTTCACCGAATGCTTCCAGGGCTCGGTTGACCGAAGTCAACTCCCCGAACCGGATCAAACTCTTTGTAATGTAGAAGTAAATCTCCTAACCTTTCCAACGGTCTACCCCATGCACGATTCAGACTAATCATGCAGATGAGCGATCCGTTTGTGTCCGACGATTCCCCGTCCAATGGACCGATGAATGCTTCCGAGCCACATTTGACCCAAAGTCAACTCTCGAACCCAGGAATAGTCCAAAGTACTTTCGAAGGTATCTGAATTACCTTTCTAATGGTCTACCCCGTGCGTCATTCGGATCAACGATTTTCACTCTGCGACCGATTTTCCAAAAAGGCCTAAAAGACACTGTCAAACGATAGGTCCCAGACCTTGCGTATCGGCAGTGTGCCTAAACGCATATGCCGATTGGCAGGAACAGCGCTATGCCGATTGGCAATGCTCTGGGCGTATAAAAAGGAGGCCTAACCTCACTTGTAAGGGGAGCCCAGATCTGATAGATATCACTCTCAACAAATCCAGAAAACCTCTCTCGAAGTCAGCGTGATTTCCACAACAAAATCCCTTTCCAACCTTCACTTTTAGTCATCCTTTTCATCAAACTTGGTGAATTCACTACCTTCCATCATCATATAAGTCTAAGGGATGCTCTCCAACATTCAAGATCGAGCTCAAGATCTTCAAGAAGGTCCAATTTTCTCAACTCTCTCCTTCAATTCTCATAAATTCTCTATAACTTGTTTTATTACTTAGCACTTTTATTATCTCATCTCACACATCCTAATATATTTTTTATTTAGTATTATTACACATCTTTTATTTTCATATAAATAAAAACCCAAAAAACAAGAAAAATAGGGTTTGCTCATAAATTCCAAATGGGAATTCTCATATTTTTCTTACACTTTTTTCACAACTAAAATACTTTTTCTACACACACACACACACACACACACAAATAAGAGAATCCCCCAGTTGGATTTATGGGATAAACCCCACCATTCGTTTTGCATGCGAACTACGTGGACTTTGATGCCTCTATAGGCTATGTAGGCGTCTCGGCGTAAAACCTGAGACTCGAGTCCTATTTTTACTTTTTCTCTTATTTTCTATTTTCTCTAAACTCCACTCTCTTATATTATATATATACATATATTTTTTCTTAGTGGCGTATTATTCCACATGCGTTATCGTTACATCATAACGGTCAACGTAAGGATAATCGCGTAAATCCTATTTTGTAATATTTTTATACGTTCCTATGGATGACTCGCTCTACCTCTTCCATGGTGCAAGTCGATGATTACTATCTCCACTATATATACACATGCACACATATCACGGGGAAAATAAAGGAAAATGACAAAAACCCATGAGAGACCGAAAGGGCGGAATGGGTGCCTAACACCTTCCCATTTCGTAACTTAGCCTCCGGACCCTTTTCGAATCATTTTGGTTTCGTATGCATCAGTATGTCTTTGGATGCTGTCCTTCGGGATGGATCCATTTATTTTGTCTGTTTTGAGTAAAATAGACTGGCGAATCTATCTATCTACATTTTTCACCTCACCCAAATGACGTCGACCGAAGCGCTCTCGAGAGGGACGCGCGGGACCTAGTATCCTCCCTTACGTGCCCGCCCACCGCGAGGATCGGGGGATGGCCACAGTGACGACTATGCTGGGGACTTTCTTTTGAGGGCTAGACTCTATTTACATGGATGTTATGTTTGTTTATATTTTCACCTAATTTTGCATGTTCCCCTTTTTCATGTATGTCCCATGCTTATGCTTCTATTCACACACTTGTAAAAAATTCTCCATGTACACTTCACACCACGTGCACCTAGGATCACACACATATATATATATATATATATATATATATATATATATACATATATATATATATATATGTTGCACCTATCACCCATCCATACTTGCTGTACCATTGGTACTTGTACTTTTCTCCCTGTTGGCATAATCAATAAAGACATTCTCATAAGATACTAGTAAGATAATTATGCATGATTCACACGACATCACCAAAGAGCATTGTGATTGACCAAATTTTGTCCTGTAACTGGAGGGTCACTTCGTGATGGGTGCTGGTCCGGCAGGGCGCAGTTAGCCTAAGCGATATGACTCTCACCTTCCATTGGCCAAGTACTTTCGACGTATATCAAATGGTTCCCCTGCATTGTACCGCTTGACCGAAGTCATGATGGGAGGTATATCGCAGGGAACTCGTTCACATACACTGAGTATATCAAATTCGCTCTCACACGTACCGTCCCCACGAGGTATATGGTGAGGAAATTCACGTACACTCAGGTATATCAAATGTCTTGTCCACATGTACCGATTGCCCGCAAGAGCAAAACGTAGATCGTGGAAGTCACGCCAAAGGGGGAACCCTTTTCGATTCACCCAATCAATTGCATACCCGCATATAGGTGTCAAGCCTAGGACACACATAAAAGATTGCCGGTTTCAACCCAAAACTCTGTCGAAATTTCGAGTCGGCTTGCCACCCAAATTCTCGCGCATTTTTAAAACGGGACAAGTCCAGCCATAGCTTTGCATATATTACAAACCCAATTTTTCCAGGCCCGGGTCCCGTCCGGCATTTCATTGTGCATTTAGGAGAATTAATACAGGTGAAAACATAATAATTGTAATAATCATGCTAAGACCGTCTCTCATTTCTTTATAAAAAAATCCAAAAAAAATCTCCTCTCTTTATCAAAAAGCCAAAAATATTTTGTCTTCCAATCTCAAAAAGAAAAAAGAAAAAAATGTCAAAAATATTTTCATCCCTTTTTTCTCAAAATAAATCCCATTTTGCGCCTTCTCAGGTCGATCGCAAACCCTTGACCTGACTCCCTATTGGCTTCGGTCTTCAGTCAAATCACCCAGGAGTTCCGTCCGTTCCCTTGTTACTTCTTCCGAGTCCGGTATCCATCCTATTTCTATGGAGAACAAAGATCAAGTACCCGTTGTGCAGCCGAATCTGACGACAGTCCTAGCTCAGCTCGTGTCCAAGATTGATAACCTCCAAACTGAGGTCCAAGAAATGCAAAGAAACCAGGTTCCTGTTCCTCAAGAGCCCGAGGCTCTATTCCCTCGTGCTATGGATCCACCCAATCCTATATGGGTTCCCGAAGAGTATCAGCACGCTCCATGTGCCCCTCCTGCTAATGGGCCGTCGCCTGCCCAGCTTTCGATGCCGAATCTTGCCCAACATGGGGCTAAATTTCCTATGATCATTGATCCGAAGGAAGAAGAGCTGAACAAAGTCAAAGAAGACCTCAAGATGCTCACCAAGAAGTTTGACCAAGTTAGAATCTCAGGAAATTACATGGACTACACCCACATGTCTCCTTATCCTAAAGCGAGGTTACTCGAGAAGTTTAAGATGCCGAATATCGAGAAACTCGGAGGAAGTCGACCCCTAATTGTTCATCTTCGTAGCTATCATCGTTCCATGACTCTACTAGGGGCTTCTGAAGAAGTGATGACCCAATTGTTTCAACAAACTTTGAAGGATAGCGCCCTTCGATGGTTTTTATCTCTCGAAGAGTCCAGAATTTGTAGATGGGAGGATGTAGCCCGAGAATTCATATCGCAGTAGAAATACAATGAAGAGCTTGAGGTCACCCGCCGTGATTTAGAGATGCTCAAACAGAACCCTGGAGAATCACTCAGTACCTTCATCGCCCGATTGAGGGAAAAAGCAGCTACCATGACCAATCGGCCTTCCGAGGAAGAACAAGTCGTCATAGTAAAGAAGAACTTCTTACCCCATGTCTGTGCAACTATGGGAGGACAATACTATCCCCACTTCCGAGATCTCATAGAAGCAGGAGTAAAAATCTAGGAAGGTCTTGCCAAAACAGAAGTTGACCCAAAGAAGGTGTCTAGATAGTTCACCCCCAAAAAATATGATAAACCTGCTAGCGCTACAGTCTCGACCATCAACAACATCTCTCAACCAACCACATCATGGGCACTGAAAATCCATCCTGTCCCAGTCTGAAAGGAATACACCGAGCTCTATGCTCCCCTCTCTAAATTTTATCAAGCCTTGTTAAGCCAAAACCTTATCAAACCTTTGGATCCTCGTCCATTGCCAAATCCACTCCCAAGAAACTTCAAGGAAGATGCCAATTGCGCCTTTCACCAAACAGCTGGCCATACCACTGACCAATGCTTTCACCTCCGACACATAATCCAAGGTATAATTGATCGGGGTACCATCGCCCCACCAGCCAATCCTAAGCCAAACACTACTCACAACGTACTCCCAAATCATGCCAATGCCATCTTTCTAGAAGAGAACCTAGAATTTGATCCCTAAACTCAAATCACACCCATATACTCTCCTAAACCTCTCCAAATTTGCCCATATTTTCTCCTACACCCTACTAGCCTCGCTTATCAGGCACTATCACTCCTTACTAGAGCATGCATCATTATTCGTACCTGTTATAAAAATGGAGGCATGGAATTGTCAGAAGTGTTAAACTAACTCCTAGAGTTCGGGCTAAAATTGCCCTCACAGATGATCATTGATTGCCAAAGGTTCAGTACGTTGTTCTTAGAGGCACGAAAATGGGCCCGAGAGTCAGATAGTTGGGTAGTCCCAACCGATGAAGTCAGCCTGGATGATGTCATCCAGATTATCGCAGAATTATTCTGAGAAACCAACAACATTTGCAGTATTACCAATTTATTCGATGCTTTGAAGCTATAAGGGCACCTGGTCCTTTCACCCTTAAACATCCCCACAGAATGGGATGACCTGTACAAAGAAGCCGTTGAAGTTATGGGATGCATCGACTTTACAAGGAAAGATAGAACTGTTTCTACCGGATGGGGGGAAGAATTCAGAGATTCGAATGAAGATCAAGATTCAGAGAAAACTGTCCCGATAGCCGACATGTGTGGAATGATATCATTTGAAGAACTCCTCAGAGAAATAAACGAGGTATCAGAAAAACCCGAGATTGACGAGGAAATGGGATTCATGTTTATCCCTTCTTCAGTAAATCACATAACCAGATCAGGGAGGCATTACCAAATCCCAAACTCACTACCAACCAATGACAAAGGGAAGGGGGTTAAAAACCTTCCTATGCCAGAAATGACCCTCGAGGAGAGCAAGATCCTCGATCAACTGAAGAAAACTCAAGCTAACATCACTCTATGGGGGCTTTTCATGGCTTCTCAGCTACACATAAATGCTTTGATCAAGTTGCTCACTGGACCCACAGTTCCTCCTTCTACCACACCAGAAGAAGCGATAAATTTGGTCGGATCCTTGACCTCTACCCGAATGCTATCCTTTTTCGAAGAAGAAATCCCTAAGATTGGGCCAAACCACAATCATGCACTCAACATATCCGTCAAAGTTATGGGGAAGGTTATACCACTCTCTCTTGTTGACAATGGATCCGCCTCGAATGTATGCCCACTGAGAACCTTCAAATGTTTAGGCCTGAAAGAAAGCGACCTCGCTCCAACCTCCGCTGCTGTGCTTTCCTACAATAATACCCATCGGGAGGTGATGGGATCCATAAAGCTTGTAATAGGGGCTGGCCCTATAAACCCTGTCGTCGAATTCCAAGTTATTGACATCCTAGCCTGTTTCAACCTATTGCTAGGACGACCTTGGATTCACAGTATCAAGGGTGTGTATTCCTCACTCCATTAGAAATTAAAGTTTTTCACCGACAGACGGGTCATTACCATTTTAGGTGACGATGAAAATGCCAATGGTGCAAGTACCAGCAGTCCAATCTTTGAGATACAACACGGGTCAAATGATATGCTCCAGTAGGATTCCGAGTTGAACCACTTCTACTCCCAGCAGGGGACAATTTTAAAGAAAGGGTTTGTCCAGAATACGACCCTCATGGCAACGTCAATGTGATTCAGATGTTCAGAAACATGCACTCATGCCCGAACTAGGGCTAGAGAAAAGGCAATAAGGGATACTTGAGCCCATTGAACTAAAGAAGGCTTTCCCTCCTTATGGTTTAGGGTATCAACCATCAGAACAAGAGATCAAAATGATCCGTCAGTCTCGACCAAAGAGAAGACTAGATCACGTCCAGACTATCCCCGGTGACTCCTTGAACGAACGATTCATCAAAGAGTGTGTGGACTTCCCCTTTTTCGACTTTTCAAAACCATGGTATGACCATACAGACAAGAAGATGAAGCCCTGAATGGAGATCTTTTTCCAAGATAGCTACCCATGGGCTGAAGATTCCCAACACCAAGTATAACCGCTCATCAAAGATACCTACCAGACTGAGGAAAATGACTACGAAGATTCCTTCAATTTACAGACATTGGTCTGACACTCTGCATGGTTCATTCAGGCACTACATCACCGGATCCATCCTAACTGAGCTGATACACCTCTCCTCAACTGGCATGCTGCGCCAGTTCTACCTATTGAAATCTCCCCTAATCCTAATGTTTACCCCATTTATTCTTCTGTTGTTTATCCTTGTTCAAATGTAATCGAGTCTTTTTTTGATGAGGTTCTCAATGTTATTTTTCCTATCAATGAAATAAACGAATATTTTGAGTATCTTGCTGTGCCTTACATTAACTGTTTGGATTCTAATCAAACTTTTGATGATGATGATTTTGCAAATGAACAATTCTTAATTGATCTAAATAAGGTTAATAATAAACAACATAACCGCATTCAAGTTAATGAAGAAGAGACTGTCATTTTTAACCTCGATTCTAGTAGCCAACTGCGCGAGATTAGGATAGGGGCTACCCTCGACGAGCATGAGCGTGAACAACTCGAAGAATTGCTAAAAGAATTTATGGATGTCTTCGCATGGGTCTACGACGATATGCCTGGCATTGATCCTAAAATAGCTCAGCACGAGATTCCCACTCTCCCAGATTACAAGCCAGTTAAACAAAAGTTGAGAAAGCTCCGCATCGAATGGTCGCTCAAGTTCAAAGAAGAGGTGGTCAAACAGTTGAACATAGGCTTCATTCATGTGATCGAAGATCCCACGTGGCTAGCCAATATAGTGCCCATGCCAAAATCAGGAGGAAAAGTCCGGATGTGTGTAGACTATCGAGATTTGAACAAATCCTCTCCAAAGGATGATTATCCGTTACCCAATATTGGCATGATCGTGGACAACACAACCAGTCATGCTCTCAAGTCATTCATCGATGGGTTTACTAAATACAACCAAATCAAAATGCACCTAGACCTCCAAGAAAAGACCGCATTCATCACCCCATGGGGAACCTTTTGTTACACTGTTATGCCATTTGGTCTTAAGAACACTGGGGCTACCTACCAGAGGGCTGCCACAACTATCCTGCACGATCTGATTCACAAAGAAGTTGAGGTCTATATGGATGATATGATTATCAAGTCCATAACTAGAGAAGGTCATGCTCCCACTCTCCGAAAGTTCTTCGAACGACTGCAATAATATTAGATAAGACTCAATCCACAAAAATGCATCTTTGGCATTATAAAGGGAAAACTCTTGGTATTGATGGTTAGTGAGAAGGGGATAGAAGGAGATCCCGCAAAGCTGAAAGCCATACTTGAGATGCTACCTCCCCGAACAAAGAAAGAGGTCTGAGGTTTCCTTGGGAAATTGTTATACATCAGCCAGTTAACCTCCATCTGCGAACCTATCTTCAAACTCCTCCGAAAGGATTCAACTAAAGTTTGTAACGAGGCATGCCAAGAAGCTTTTGATCGAATCAAATAATATCTGACCCAACCCCCGGTACTCATGCCACCACAACCTGGTCTCCCTTTGCTCCTATACCTAACCATAACCGACACTGCAGCTGGGGCTTTGCTAGCCCAATACCTTGAAGATTACTGCAAAGAAAGAGCCATCTATTATGCCAATCACAAATTGTTCGGGTACGAAGTCAACTACAGTGCTTTGGAAAAGGCATGTGTCGCACTTATCTGGGTCACCCAAAAGCTGCGACACTACATGCTCACCTTCCCCATCAAAATTGTATCCCGAATGGACCCCATTAAATACCTTCTTTAGAAACTCGCCTTATCCAGCCAAATGGCCCGATGGTTGATGCTCCTAGACGAGTTCGATATTGTGTACGTCACGCAGAAAGCCATGAAAGGAAGATCCATCTCTGACTACCTCGCTGATTACCCCATAGAAGAAGCTGATATCTGGATCTCTGAATTCCCAGATGAAAATATCCTTTGCACTGCTCAAGATAACCTTCGATGGAAAATGTTCTTTGACGGCACTGCCAACAAAAAGGGATATGGCATTGGGATACTTCTGATCGCCCCAGATGACTCCCACACTCCCATCGCCGTCAAGTTAGATTTACCTTGCACCAACAACATGACTGAATACGAGGCATGCATAGTAGGCCTCAAAGTTTCTCTCAACAAAGGTATTCAATGTTTAGATGTCTATGGGGATTCTGCCCTCATCATTGATTAAGTGCTCAGAAAGTGGAGAGTCAAGGACGAGAAACTCTAACCCTTCCATGCACACTTAGAAGATCTAGCCTCCAAATTCCAAGATATCACCTTCCATTACCTACCTCGAGCAAATAATAACCTAGCCTATGCTCTTACTACCTTGGCCTCCATGGTCGACATGCACAAAGGAATAACTATGACCCCCTTCCTAGTTCAAAAGCAAGACAAACCAACCCACTGCTACCACATTGAGCTCGTCACTACAAAAGATCCCAAGCTAGACAATTATTGGTACTATGATATTTGGCACCTCCTCAAGAATGGTAGGTATCCCGAGGGTTCCAACAAGAAAGATCGAGCAACCCTTTGAAGACTCGTCGCCCATTACATCATCTGTCACAAAGCACTACTCAAAAGGAACTTCGATGGAACTCATATGCACTGCATCGCAGGGGCTGACATTGAAAAGATAATGTAGAAGATCCACAGTGGGGAATGTGGACCCCACATGAATGGTCACATGCTAGCCAAGAATATCATCCGATAAGGCTATTACTGGACCACTATGACCCAGGATTGCACCGCCTATGTACAGAGATGCCTCAAATGCCAACAATTCTCCAACCTTCAGCATCTGCCTCCACGTGAATTATACAACATGACCTCTCCCTGGTCGTTCTCCACCTGGGGCATCGACATCATAGGGAAGGTTACACCGAAGGCTTTCAATGGTCATGAGTTCATCCTAGTTGCCATTTATTACTTCGCTAAATGGGTCTAAGCTGAGTCATATGCAGTGTTAAACACCAAGAAAGTGGCCAAATTTGTCAAGAAAACTTCATCTATCGGTATGGAGTCCCGCATGATCTAGTATCAGATAACGGGTTGCATTTCGAGACAGAAGTCACATAGGTGGTCAACGAGTATGGGATTCAAAGAAATAAATCTTCTCCCTACCGACCTCAGACCAATGGTGCAGTCGAAGCCGCCAACAAGAACCTCAAAGCCATCATTAGCAAAATGACCAAAAGCTATTGGGATTGGGCCGACCGTATCCCGTACGCCCTCTGGGGATACTGAACCTCAATTCAAACCTCTACTGAGGCTACCCCTTACTCTCTAGTTTACGGTATGGAAGCAGTCTTACCCGTGGAGCTGGAAATACCCTCGCTTTGCGTCATGCTTAAAAGAAAGGTTAGTGAAGAAGACTGGTGCCAAAGCCGTCTTGACGAGCTAACCCTCTTAGACGAAAGGAGATTAAAAGCACTATACCACATACAAGGGTACCATTGTCGAATAATGCGTTCATTCAAAAAGAGAGTCAAGGACCGCGGTGTTCGAGAAGGGGACTTAGCCCTCAAAGAAATCATGAAACCCAACTGGGACCCCAGAGATAAATTCAAGCCCAATTGGAGTGGCCCCTACATTGTCAAGAAGATCTTGTCTGGCGATGCCTCCATGCCTACCGACTTAGATGGGGAAGAGATGGCTCGTCCAGTCAACCTGGACCGTCTCAAGAAGTTCTACCCATAGTCTAAAATCTCGGTGCACTACGACTCTTCTCGTCTCCCTTATATTCTAAAAAAAAAAATCTCTTCATTTCCTTCTACCCAGAACTACGTGGGCCTGATCCTCTGCAAAAACCATTTTCAAAAAAAAATATTTTTTTTCAAAATCTCCAGAGGTACATAGGCAGCTCATACACCTTACATGAGCACGACCCTTTCTTTTTCACAAAATACAATTCTTTTCTTACCTCCGAGAACGACAGTTCATTCTAACATATATTTGAACAAAAGGATTATGTATGTCTTAGCGATCGACATGGATAATTAAAACAATACAAAATTCATCGAAAGGCACAGCTGGATGATCAAAAACTTGTTTATTTCACTAATAAGAAATTTCGGTACAGATTACATAAGAAAAGGAACAGATATATCCCTTTCCCCCTACCTTCCTAAAAAAGACAAATAAAATCCCCACATTTATCCCCCATTACACAATAAACTCTCCAGGAGTCCTATCCACAGCTACTAGAGGAGCCTTCTTCGTCATCATCATCTACATCCTAGGGTCCCCAAGTTTTCCTTGACTGAACAGAGTGTCGCAGACACTCCATGGATCGATAGGCTCGAACCAGCTTCAAAAAAACCACCACATCTCCCTCCATGGTATCAAACAAAACAAGCCACTTTTGTCTAGTCTCCACTGCCAATATCTTGCTGACTAATCTCCTCCATAACCATTTCATATAATCGCCAGGGATATGCCAAAATTTCCCAACAGACTGAGAGGGACGGGTCGACGGATGCTGACTCTCCCACAGAGAGACAAGCAGCAGGCGCAGACGCTCGGTCAAATCCTCTACCGGAAATAAATTTAGTGTCTGAGGTGGCACGACCTGTGCCCAGACAAATTGATGCAGAAGCCGCCAAGGGAAATAAAAAGAGGTCTGTCTGAGACCAACCAATCGCACATACGGGTATTCTTCTAGCTCCAGAACAGGCAGCAATTGTCCCCACCAAGGCACTGACCAGTACAAATTTCAAGCCCCATGCTCCACAAGCCAATTCTCCCAGCTCTCAATATCCAGGCTAACACTGAAGAAGTGACGCGAAAAGAAGTTGGGTATAGCCGACAAAGGATATTCTGGAAGAGTCACCAGGCGAAGTCTTTTAGACAACGACATGAATAGCATCACGGGGCTACCCCGCAGGAAGTCAGAACAATCTTCTCGCCAGGCATCCAGACCGTTCAGGGTCTCCGCCAGTATCACCGCCGTAGGATTGCGATGGTATGATATCCATGAAGTAATGGCTGTAAGTTGCGGATCCACCAGCAGTTTCCCAGTCACCAGTAACAATTTTGATACTAAGCCCAGAGCAACGGCTCCAGCATAGCCAGCATCACCTACTTCCCACAAATACACGGACTGCAACACCGCCAAGAGGGAGATCATTCCTCCAGCAACCAATGATCTAATCACCGAAGGCGAAATACAAAGAAGCCCAGCCAGCAAATCCCTGGGAGAACGAGAAAATTCAGGTAAAGCCGCAGCAACACTGGGATTTATCCCCAGCATGGCAAAAAATTCTTCGTAGGTAAGACAAACTTCATCCAACCCAAAGAGGAATACATGGTCCTCGGGGTACTAAAATTATATCGCCGCCATCATCATGTTCCACTCAATTCACCGATTGTGCCACAAAGAGACTCGACGCATACTGAAAGCATCATAGTAAACATTATAAGAGCACATCTCTTTCAAGGCTTTGAGGTAGTCAGCAAACTCAATGCTACCAGGGAGAGACATCTTGCAGGACTAAGATACTGTAGGCAAGTAAGTAAGAATGTGAAGGTGTGATGAAAACACTCCACTCCTACCCCTTTTATACTTGAGAACCCTCACAAAAGACATAACCCCTGCAGAAATCGTAGGGAATCCTACCCCACAAGGTACAAGAAGCTGAAGCAGGCACTAATCAAAGATTTGAATTGATGGGACTGGACTTGACTACTGATAGGCAGGGTAAGGGGCTTGCTGATCGGCAACCCCCCATTTTTGGAAATTTTCCATTTTTCCTTTTTTTATTAAAATCAGAAAAACCCAATAAAAATAAAATTGATATTTTCAACAAAATTTCAAAAAAATCCTCTTCCACTCCTATATAATTTCCCATTTTAAAACTTTCCTTCAAAAAAATCCTAAAAATGTCTCTTTTTACGATCTCAGCAGCAAAGTAAAAAGCCCATGTGCATGCATTCACTCACCATTAATAAAAGATAATAAAAAAATCCCATTGCATTGCATATATATATTCTTCTGTTACATCAAATTTTGCAGAAAATAAAAGAAAAGCAAAAAATAAATGGGACTCAGCCCGAACCCACATTCTCTCTCTCTCTCTCTCTCTCTCTCTCTCTCTCTCTCTCTCACCTACCCTTCACCCCTCTCTCTAAGAGCTCCCACCCCTGCGACGTGATCTCTTTCCCCTATGACGAGATGATGTACCAATGCTACCCGAGACAGAGTCATCCTCGGACGAAGCAGACGGCACCAAGCAAGAAGGAGCCGGGACCGCATCCCGAATATGTACAGTTGCCAAAGATATCCAGTCTCTGATGTCCCTTAGCCAAGTGGTCGACACGAACTTACTGCAAGTAAAAGGCAAAATCAGCATCAAAGAGGGATCAAAACAGAAAAGGAACCAAAAATAAGAAGAAGGTATACCGCAGGAAGAAGGACCTCCTCTGTCAAACCCAACTCCTCCGGATCCATCGCGTGAGGACGGTGTAACATAGGCACCATCCCTCCATCAGCCCGCCGAATGTTATATGAAGGGGTATGCAATTGTACGAAGGGAACCTCTGAAGTCACCGCCACCGTAGACGCCGACGGACCTCCGCCGCTGTGGGAAGACCCCATCGCCCGACTCGAACCCGCAGGAGGGAAAGTCAAGGCATCATATATGCTGGGCTCCATCAAATCGCTCGTCATAAAGTCCATATAGTTATACGGCGCAGCCGTATCAGTGTATAATAATTAGGACCCATCGATCATAGCCACGATCCTCGCATCCTTCGGCAGAAGCCGCTCCCGCCTCATAGACGTAGGAGGCTATGCAGGTGGCACCACAACCTCCTCCTCCGTAATATGTTGAACCACCCACTCCTCTAAAAACCAGGAATGGTCGAACTCATGTGCCAGTAAACGCCTCATTTTTGCATTCACCCCGGTCGCCCCTGTATCCTAAATGGCTGTCCCCCAAGGATAAAAAGTCACCAGAAAATCTCCAGCAGGCATAAGTCAATACAAAATCAGAAAATGCCAAAAAACCAAGACTGAAAAGGAAAGAGTCTTACCCTACCACTGGTCAGACCATTCAAGACCTGACCCACCGCCTCCAGAGAGAGAGATCACTTCGACTACCGATTGGCCTTCCGCCATCGATACAATCGGAAAAAGTCCCCAACAGTCTCGTCCTTCAAGGCAATCAGCGGGGTATTGCACCCAATCACCTCATAGAACCACGTCTGCCAAATATAGGAATTCACAATAAAAAAGAGATCCATAAGGAAAATTCTAATGCATGAAAGGAAAATGAGCAAAATTAAAGGATACCTCAAGGAGATACGTGGCTCCAGTAAAAGTTTGTCGGCTGCACCGACTGAATGCATCCAAAGAAAAATAGAGGGTCGCCAAAGTCAGACTTCCCCAATCATAGAGAGGGATGTTCGAAAACATCCTCAAATACGGCAAGAACCACAAATGGATGATGTCGCCACTCGACACCACCATGAAACCTCCCAGCACTAGCAAAATGAACTACCAAGCCATCTTCCTCACCTGCAGCCCATCCTCCACATCAACCACCCTACTCAACAGGACATCCTTCAACAAGGACAACCAGATGGAATCCCCAGAAACTATCCTCCCTACATCACCAAGCGCTGCCCTCACCCACAGAGAACGATCCACCTCTATCTGCTCCCCATCGCAATCCAGCCCTAACAGCTTCTGCACGTTTATGGGAGTCACGGTCATCTCCCCAAAACCTAAATGGAAGGTGTGGGTAGTATCCCACCATCTCTCTTCCAAATTGCATAAGACCGCTGTCGAATGAGGCGTCTCATCCAGTGCAGATGCCAACCTCCCAAAACTCGCTGATGATACCCAACGCACCACAGGTGGAAGATGCTCTCAGATGTCCTTAAGCCCTATCGTCCCACGAGCACGCATGTTCTTCAAAGAGATATCAGACTTTCAAAAGAAGAAACCTTATCAAAATTCAAGAAGGAAGGAAAAATCACCAAAAAGAGAAGAATGCCAAAAGTCAGGGTACTTACATAACCGTCGGGGTTCACCACCCTCGAAGACCGATGACATGATGGCTCCCGTAGCTAAGTCCGCTCATCCGCAATCGGCTCGAATGAATAAAAGGAGTTCTCACTCCCCCAAGCAAGAGGTGTCCTGGACCTCCACTCCACGTTCGCCCAGCCATCAACAGTCAACCATTCCCTATGTGTTGCAATGCTCACAAAGGCAACCATTTCTTAGAGATCGAAATGCTAGAACGATTTGCAGAGGAAATTCATAGAAAGAAAGAGAGAAAGAAGCTATGAAAAATGAGGGGAATTCACCCCCTTTATAAAGGATGCCAAGGGTCATGCCGATCGGCAGTGACCCCCCACCCACCGATCGGTACTGACCCTTTAGCTTCTCGAGGCAGTCCAAAAGTCCGTGCCACTACCGAATGGCACCCTCTTCACCATGCCGACTGGCACCCCCCTTAAAGTTTCGTAAAAAAATTCCCAAAAAGACAACCCTGAAAAACTCTCAAAAAATTCCTAAAAATCCCAGGAAGGATTTAGAACATTTTCACCAAGAAAATTTCGCACTCCCTCAAGAAGAACCCATATTTCCCCAACGAAACTCCCCAAAACCAAGCAAACTCCTCCTGGTAACGTACCCGAAGGATCTCTAAAGAAAGGTCTCAATTTTCCCCAAGCAATACATCCAAACCCTGGGCCACCTAATCACCTCCCCAGTGAAATTTTTGCAAAAGATTTCCCTAGCAATCGGCTCCCCAGCCCAAAATAAAACCACAAGATAAATCTCCCCGGCATGGTTCCCCCAGGTCATCTTTACTTAAGCCCGCAGAATTGGCTTCGACCCGAAGAATTGGTCATCTCAACTTAAGCCCACAGCCCACATAATTGGTCATCTGAACTTAAGCCCGCAGAATTGGCTTCGACCCGCAGAATTGATCACCTCCACCTTAAGCCCGCAGAATTGGCTTTGACCTGCAGAATTGGTCATCACTACATAAGCTCGTAGAATTGGCTTCGACCCACAGAATTGGCTTCGACCCACATAATCGGTCATCCCCAGCACCTCCTCAGGAATTGGCCTAAACTTTTCCTCCAAACCATCCCTTAGGTCCTCAGAATCAACCTCGACCCCATGAATTGGTCATCCTCATTTCCCCAGGTCCTCATAATCAACCTCGACCCTCCTAAATTGGTCATCCTCACTCCCTTAGGTCCTCAGAATCGGCCTCGACCCTCTAAATTGGTCATCCTCCCTCAAAGGCATCATGCGGTGTCTATTTGATGACTATCGTTTATTCCAAACTCACCCATTGAGGGGCTCTGTAGACACCGCATTGTGTTACCCCCAAAACTCTCCTTAGGTCCCTAGTACCTCCCTTTATTACTACAAACCCAGGTCATACCCCGAGTACTTACCTAGAAGCCATCAGGCACTCCCAAGCTCCGTTTGACCAAAAGTCAAAGTCTTCAGCTCGATCAAGGCTGAATGAATCTTCGAAGGGCATTGAAACCCCTTTCCAACGGTCCATCCCGTGTGCGATTCTGACTTACCATGCCGACGAACGACCTGTTTCCCCCCAAAACTCAATCAGGAGGCCACCGGGTGCTCCCCGGCTCCATTTGACCTAAGTTAACTCTTCAACTCAATCGAAACTGAATGAATCTTTGAAGGGAACTGAAACCCCTTTCCAACGGTCCATCCCGTGCATGATTTTGACTTACAGTACAAACGAACGGTCCATTTTATTTTGAAAGGTCACCGAATGCTTCCCGAGCTTAGTTGACCGAAGTCAACTCCCCGAATTGGATAAAACTCTTTAGAATGTCTAAGTACATCTCCTAACCTTTCTAACGGTCCACCCCGTGCGTGATTCGTACTTACCATGCGGACAAACGATCCGTTTGCGTCTGACGATTCCCCGTCTAATAGACCGATGAATGCTTCCGAGCTACATTTGACCCAAAGTCAACTCTCGAACACGGGAGAAGTCCAAAGGACTTTTGAAGGTCTATGAATTAACTTTCCAATGGTCTACCCCATGCACAATTCAGATCAATGGTTTGCGCTCTGCGACCAATTTTCCGAAAAGGCCTGAAAGACACTACCAAACGGCAGGTGCCAGCCCTGCCTATCGGCAGTGTGCCTAAATGCACCTGCCGATTGGCAGGAACAGGGCTATGCCGATCGATAATGCCTTGGTCCTATAAAAAGGAGGCCTGACCTCACTTGCAAGGGGATCCCACATCTGATAGATATCACTCTTAGCAAATCCAGAAAACCTCTCTCGAAGTCAGCGCGATTTCCACATCAAAATCCCTTTCCAACCTTCACTTTTCATCATCCTTTTCATCAAACTTGGTGAATTTTCTACCCTCCATCATCATCCAAGTCTAAGGGCTGCTCTCCAACACTCAAGATCGAGCTAAAGATCTTCAAGAAGGTCCAATTTTCTCAACTATCTCCTTAAATTCTCATAAATTCCCAATAACTTGTTTTATTACTTAGCACTTTTATTATCTCATCTCACACATCCTAATATACTTTTTATTTAGTATTATTACACATCTTTTATTTTCATATAAATAAAAACCCAAAAAACAAGAAAAAGAGGGTTGCTCATAAATTCCAAAAGGGAATTCTCATATTTTTCTTACACTTTTCTCACAACTAAAACACTTTTTCTACACACAAACACACACAAATAAGAGAATCCCCCGGTTGGATTTATGAAATAAACCCCATCCCTCATTTTGCATGCAAACTACGTCGACTTTGATGCCTCTATAGGTTACGTAGGCATCTCGGGGTAAAACTCGATACTCGAGTCCTATTTTTACTTTTTCTTTCATTTTCTATTTTCTCTAAACTCCACTCTCTTATATTATATATATACATATTTATTTGTTCTTAGTGGCGTATTATTCCACATGCGTTATCGTTCCATCATAACGGTCAACATAAGGATAATCGCGTAAATCATATTTTCTAATATTTTTATACCTTCCTACGGATGACTCGCTCTACCTCTTCCATGGTGAAAGTCGAAGATTTGTATCTCCACTATATATACACATGCACACATATCACGAGGAATGGTCAACATAAGGATAATCGCGTAAATCATATTTTCTAATATTTTCATACCTTCCTACGGATGACTCGCTCTACCTCTTCCATGGTGCAAGTCGAAGATTTGTATCTCCACTATATATACACATGCACACATATCCCGAGGAAAATAAAGGAAAATAACAAAAACCCATGAGAGACCGAAAGGGCGGAATGGGTGCCTAACACCTTCCCATTTCGTAACTTAGCTTCCGGACCCTTTTTGAATCATTTTGGTTTCGTATGCACCAGTATGTCTTTGGATGCTATCCTTCGGGATGGATCCCTTTCTTTTATATGTTTTGAGTAAAATAGACTAGCGACTCTATCTCTCTACATTTTTCACCTCATCCAAATGACGCCATCCGAAGCGCCCCCTAGAGGGACGCGCGGGACCTAGGATCCTCCCTCACGCGCCCGCCCGCTGTAAGTATGGGGGGATAGCCACACACAACTATCACGGGCATAGTCGAGATTTTGAATACTGTAAGACTATGACTAATGATTATTTGTGGGCTTAGGCTTAGCCAAAAGAGTTGTTCTTGTAATATTTGGTGCTTTTACTAATTATTTTTAACTTTTGCCCAATCTCACACTTTACAGCAATCCATAGCAACCACAATCCTTAGGAAGAGGAATTTCGTGTGGCTCAATTTTTAACATTTGAACAGGAGAAGAAGATGAATCAAGGGCTTAAGACTAAAATCATAATTTGAGTTAGAAGTTGATAGCTTCTCAAAACTAGGCTACTAAGGCCCAGAACAAGCTGAAGCAGAAGACCGATGAGCTCACCAAGGCTCAGAATGAGGCGATCCAGAAGTTAAAAATTCTCATCAAGGCCGAGGAGGAGTTTAAGAAAGCTAAGGAGCATGCGCATCTAGATATAGTAACAATCCAAATTTTGAAGGAGGATACTACCAAGGCTTGTGAATCTAATATGGTTGGGTATATGCATTCTTCAAACATTGAATTGAAGATGATATTATTTTTTATTGATGAGTATGATGAATGTTAGAAGAGAGTGATGAGGCATTTCCCTGACATAGTAGTAATTATCATCACTTGGAAGGGGGATGATGAATAAGCAAATGGACTTAGCCAATCCCAGTGCCATTGATGTGGGCATTCAAATTCAAGAGATTAATTCTTCTCTCCCGATTGAGATAATAGTTGATGAATCGATCCCTCCATTAGACTCTGAGGTAGTGACTCAAAAAAATCCCCAAGATTCTTAGGTGGTTATTGCGACTGCTGTTAGTCCTTCATTAAACCCTCCTGTTGCTTAGATTTTTATTCGTCTTAATTTTTATCATAATTTTTGAATAATCATCTTGTAGTTGAAATTATTGTGCTTTGTTTTACTGGTTGAAAAGAATATAAATCTTCCATTTCCATCCTTATCGTTTACTTGGTTATATTATACTTTATTGTATGACTTTTTGCCTAACTTATTATGTTTATCAAAGTTATTAGGTCCTCTATATAATTGATGTTTTTGGGGATAGTATTAGCATGCAAAACATTTAATGCAAAATTATTTTAGAAACTATTTTAAGAACAACGCTTAGAGATTTTTAACTAAGGCCTACTAGTATTTAATTATTTCCTTGGTGTTGTGTTTGGCTCTTGCATTGTTCCTTATTTGTAAGTTGATTATGCTATAAAATTTATAACTATCTACACTTTTATGGTCGCTCTTGGCTCGTATACAATGTTGTATTTCCCCATTTCCATAGCCCAATCCATAAACCTTCCAATTTTCTCAAGTTTATGGATGGCTTGTCTGAGGGGTTGATCAGTATATATGACAATCATGTGAGTCTAAAAATAGGGCTTTGTTCTCCTTGAGGCATTAATGAGCACCAATGACAACCTTTCCAACACAGGGTACCTAATTTCCACACCCCTATATACGATACTAGTTTAGTAAAAATGTTTTTTACCCCATCTTCACATCTCACGAGGGTCGATCTTATACTAGATTCCGACACAACCCGATACAGATATAATATCTCTCTTAGGATTAACCTTGATAGAAAAAGGAGGGGATCCTAGGTATCTCTTTAACTCCTGACACTCCTACTTATGTTCAAAGGTTTTTCTAACAACCTTGAATAATGGAAGTTGTCAATTTGTTGCATGTGACACAAATTTGTTGAATGCTCTAACGTGGCTTGTCAATCTTTGGATCTCCTTCTTACTCTCTGGAGACTGCATATTAATAAGGGATTTAATCTTGTCAGGGTTGGAAGAAATACCCCTTTGGTTGACAATAAACTCACTAAACTTTCTTCCTAATCATACATTGAACACACATTTGGTAGGTTAAATAACTCAATCTACGTTTTTAACACAGTTAAAGATATTATTGAGAATCTAAATAAACTCTATAAAGAAACTCTTATTTGTTGAGATAGAATTTGACACAAGATGTGTTTAATTAGAATTAGTAAAGTAGATTTGAAATTTCAAGTACTTTGTAACAACGTTTTTAAGATATGAAATCCAAATTAACCTAAGTCATGTGATGGTATCAGCAAAGAGTTAAGAACATCCAAAGTAAGCTTACATATAAGATTTAACATGGTAATATTCTAAATTAGGGAAAACATCCACGCAGACCTCTATGCCATAAAACAAAACTCATTAAAATAGAAATAAGGTTATAGATTACAAGCATGCAAATGGATAAAAGGAACAGAAAGAAAATATATATACTTAGAGCTCTACTTCCTAGGTAATATTTCTGATCCAACAACTTCTGAACCTCCAATCCTTATTGATCTTTATGTCGACTCAAAAATCAATCTCTCCAAAAAATAACCACACTTTTTATCCAAAGTGTGTGATAGGGAAAGTGGTGTGTTCTATTTATATGGACATGTAAGTACTCACACACAGAGTACAAATTGTCCTATAAATTACATAGGTTTTCTAAATGCTTAGATATAAACACGTTGTATCAGATTACCTCGAAAAACCCTAGATCTGGTGAGAACTTTAAGAAAATAAATCTAAAACAATATTTCCACTAAAAAAGATTTTAGCATCTGTAAAATCAAGTTTTAAAAAATGATTTAGATCTACTAAAGCACTTTATGATATTTGATGTTTTTATCTATACAAAGTATGGATCTAGGATAATTTGAACCATGCAAAGAGATCCATAAATAATATCAGTTTTGAAGAAAAATGTTTTTGAAAAAGTTATATACTGATATTTTTCAAACATATATCGAACAAATATGTATGTGAATGTGTCACAATTAGGTTCTTAATTTTATATACAAAATTCAAGCCTTTAAATGTGGGAGGGCTATTTGAAAAAGGACCATATGAGGAGTTTGATCTTCTAAACTCTTACTCTTAAAAACTCATTTGGAAAAACCAGTAATATAATCTCTCAAAAAAATTTACACTCTTTGTTTTTCGAAAACTTTCACTCTGAAAAATATTTTTCTCTCATAATTTTCTTTCTATTTTCTCACGATAATATTTTTCCTCTCCCTTTATCTTTAACCTATCCTCTCTCTTTATTTTATCTCTAAAATGAGCCAAAAACCTCATAAGCAAAGACGACGATGACTTACGTAGATAGGCTACAAGGATCAGGAAACCAACGTTTGAATCAATGGTGAAGATGAGATTGAAGGATGGTCTAATCGCTGAAAGTAAAGCGTTGCTATTAAGCAAACCGGATAATAACTGGTTATTAGGTTATAATGAAGATTTGTCAATACGGGTGACACATAGATCGTCAAAGAATAAGATAATAGTCATCGATGAGTGTAATCTAACGGTGTGTGTTGTGCGTGATTTATGTGAGTGGGAGAAAACACAAATCTCAGTAATTAGATTAAAGCATGTATTATACACATGTTGCACACACATGCGCGGAATCAAGTTAGTTGGAACTTCAAGTGTTTATAAATTCTACTCCAAAGGATTTAAAACCTATTTGAAAAATGTCCTATTATATGTACAAAATTATTTTTAAATTGAATCGAAAAAAATATTTTAAAAATTGTAAAAAATGCAAAAAAAATTATATAAAAAATCGAAATGCCTATTGTGTAATTTTTGTCCTAAAGTGTGGATTTTTTTTACCTTTGTAGCCTAATTTGGATGGGTATGACTTTGTTGGGGATGACAGTTTGAAGTAGACAGCCTTCTTGAAATGTAGAATACCATTGTAGGAGCTCTTAGTCTACTAAAATAACATTTTGTCTTAGTATCCAAACTAAATGAATGACATATATAGTGTATAATCCTAATAAGTCAACCATATAGGGTGTTTCAATCTCCCCTTTTGGATATTAGAGACAAAATACTTTGAGTACATTCAGGGTAGTCGTAGGTAGAAAAAAATTCCAAACCTTATACAAATTCTAACTATTTATCCCTTCCTAGAATCGAAAATAATATTAAGAAAAATAATTTACATAACTCGACTACAATACATACCAATACCCTAAATTTTAGAAGAATAAAGTTCAATAGCTATATGAAAATACTCAAGATATAGCATGTTAATCGAATTTAGAAATTAATATATCATAGTCAGTTGCGAGATGGACTCAATCCTTCTCCCCCATTTTGTCTCAAATAGGCAATGGGTAAATAATAAAGAAAAAGTATATAAAATTGAATTAACTACCAATCCAATCATAAAAATGGGTCATATGAGGTGTCTCGTACATAAAATAGATAAATAAGTCATCTTTTATCATTTATGAAACGATCGTACCCTAGATCCTCAAAGACATATTATAAACAAGATATAAATAGGAGGATAAGAAAAATAAGGTAGTAATTTAATTTAACTCAATCATCCTAGTGGATTTCCTTAAAATTTCCAATATAATGTTATCATAGGGTTAGTAAATAGATTAGCCAATTGTTTCTCAGTTCATAATTATTCGATAAGAAGTTCTTTAAATTCCACCAAGTCACGAATAAAGTGATGTATAATCTTAATGTGCTTAGTGCAAGAGAGTGTTGTACAATATTCTTACAGATATTAATGACAGTCTGATTATCACATAATAAATTCAATTGGTTATTAACAATACCATAGTCACACAACATTTATTTAATCCCCAATAATTGAGCACAATAGCTACTAGCGGCTATATATTCAGACCCTGTAGTTGATAATGAAATGAAATTTTGTCTTTTACGGCTCCAACCAACTAGGTTCTTCCCTACGTAGTAATAAGAACCATAGGTGCTCTTACCATCATCGGAACACCCTAACCACTAAGCGTCAGTGTAACCAACTATATAACTGGATGTATCCCTAGTGTACCAAATACCATACTCTAGTGTGGCCTATTTAATTATACATTTTACACACAATAAATGAGACTCTTTGAGTGCGCATTAATTGATAAGCTGCACATACATATACGGTATACATAATATCAGGTCTGGATGCAGTTAGATATTTCGGGTTGCCTATCATGCATATATATAAGGTTGGATCAATAATTTTCTCAGTATTAACTTTAGATATTTTAAACGTGGTGTTCATAGGAGTACATGAAGCCTTCACATTATCTAAACCAAATCATTCATATATTTAGTGTGAGAAATAAAGAGACCAACACTCATCTATATTAGTTACAAACCTAAAAAGTATCCTAACTCCCCCATAAGTGACATTTGGAACTCCCCATGCATTATTTTAGAAAAAACATCAACTTGTTGTAGGTAAATTGAACAAAAAATAATGTCTTCAACGTAAATTTGTGCAATCAAAACTTTATTATTTATTTTTTGGATAATCAATATCTGGTCATTTCCGCCACACTCAAACCCTTTATTAACTAAAAAGGTTAATAGGCGCTCGTACTAGGCTCGAGGGGATTGCTCTAATCCATTAAAGCCTTATTCAATCGAAAGGCATGGTTTGGGTGAGACGGGTTAATAAAGCCCTTAGGTTGTTCTATGTATACATCCTTGGTCAAAATATCATTCAAAAAGGCGAACTTAATATCCATTTGAAATAGTTTGAATTATGAATGGCATATTACTATACGGAGGAGATGAATAGACTCGAGCCTTGTTACTGGAGCAAAAGTCTCATCAAAGTCTATTCCTTCTGTTTGAGAATATCCTTGTGCTACCAGCCTTGGATTATTTCTAATGATTGCCCCCAAATTCATCCTTTTTGTTTTTAAAAATCCACTGGGTACCAATAACCTTTTTATTTTATAGCCGATGAAAAGGATACCAAACATCAGGACTCCTAAACTAGGCTAATTCCTCTTGCATGGAATTAGTCCTGCAAGAGTCATTGAGAACATTTATATTTTATTTTGTTCTAATTTAGAAACAAACCACCACATTTTGAGGTTTTGATCTTCTTCTCACTGGATCCTCAAGGTTACTGACTACCTTATCTAGGAGATGGTGTTTAGATACCCAAGTTGATACAACAGGAACTTCTGTTGACAATGGATCAATTATTTATGTTGACTCTATTTCAAAAAGGTTTTCTGACTCGTCCATAATTATTGATCTAGCACTAACACTCCTAGAGGGAGCGCCATTTATAACAACATTTATTGATTCCATAAGGACTTTGGTACGCAAATTATAGACGCGATAGGCTCTACTATTTTGGGAATACCCAAAAAAATCCCTTCATCACCTAGGGTGACAAAATTTTGAAGATTTTCTCTATCTTTACGAATGTAATTGACACTCCCAAAGGTTCTAAAGTATTTTAAATTTGATTTTTTATTGTACCAAAGTTCATACGGAGTTTGTTTGGCATTCTTTCCTAAGGTATACATGATTGACAATGTGAAATGTTGTCTGGACTGCCCTAACCCAAATGTATTTTGGCAGACCTTTGACGTGCAATATAACTGGAGCCATCTCTTCGATCGTTTGATTTTTCCTCTCAACAATACCATTTTTCTATAGAGTTTTGGGTGCACTAAACTCATGCTGATATCCATTATCAAAATAATATTGTACTACTCTAGTCTCTTTGAATTCTCCACCTGTGCCACTTCTTATACATGATATTTGGATACCCTTTTATTTTTTATTTTCAAAAGGATATTAAGAAATTCTCAAAATGTGTTCGATTTATTTTTCATAAAAGATACCCATGTATACCGTGTAAAGTCATCCATAATGATAAGATGTAACTATTACCACAAAGTCTCATAGTGTATGAGGGACCCATCCTTAAGTTTCTTATGAAGAGCTTTACTTATCTTTCCCACTTGGTACGAACCACAAACAATGTTTGAAGAAAATTTAATTTTGGACAAACATCTAACCAACTATTGGGATCTCAATTTGCGTAACTTACCAAAATTTTTACGACCCAATCTATTTTACCACAGATCATAATCATCTAATGTTGTTATCCTATAGGAATCAACACAGGGAATAACTGTGTAGCAATTACTCGGAGTTCTATTTCTTGTAAGGATAATGTTCCCATCTTTGTTTAAAATTTTACATTCGGTTTTGAAAAATTAACTGTATGATAAGAATCACAAAATTAAGATATACTCAACAGATTGGCTTTTACACCTTTCACTATGAGAACGTCATTAAGGATGGGTAGACCATTTTATTGAAGTGTACCTTTACCAATGATCTAGTATAAGACTCCATCGCCAAACATGACATTACCTCTCAAGAATTTAGTCATGTTTGTCAGTTGAGTCCCGTCCTCGGTTATGTGTTTCGAACACCCCGAATCAAGGTACTAACCAATAGAGGTGCATTTGGCCTTAAGGGCAGTTATGATAATGTTCACCCTCAGCTGGGGTAACAAGTCTTCTTTTATAACCCAAATGACCATATTTTTAAAAGGTTTTCAGGCCTTTTATTTAGAATATGATTGGGGGGGGGGGGGGGGGGGGGGTTCTCGTTAGTGACATTATTTTAGTAAGATACCTATTCCTTTTATTTTTAAATTTAGATTTTTTATTGGGCTTCCTTAGGAGAACATAAGTATTCTTTCTCTTCCTAAAATAGTTAAAGTTATTGTAAACTGGCATAAATAGAAGTTTTTGAAAACACTCAGTAAGAGAGTCACCATAAGCATCACAATAGCTATAGTAAAGATGAGAGGATGGATTAAATCTATCTTCTAAACCTTTAAAAATAGGCTTAGGCGCATTTTGAAAATGAGGTTTAACTGCTACAAATTTAGAGTTTGAGCCAAATTCTCTAATTGAGTGCAAACATACTTCGCTTTGTTGTCAAGTTTTTACTTAGGACTAAACATAATCTTAATGTATTGCGATATTGGTTGTTACGAAAAAAACTTTATGAGAATTTCTAAAATCTTGGCGTGGTGTGTTTGGTAAAGTCCTAGAGGAAATAAACACAATTTTACTAATGTTTTGGCCAGTAACCTATGTTCCTTTGCAGGTTTTGTCAAAGCCAAGGCCAGTTCTATCATATAAATTTATTTCTCTAGATTTTATAATTTTATTATATGCTTTCACATTTGTCTGAAAGTGAAGACATTTTTTGAAAATATTTGATACTTTTTGTTTTGATTCTTTTAGCTCAACCAAAATCAACTTATATCTTTGTTCCAAAATACAGTTTTTCTCAAAAAGTTCATTTATTTTGATAATGAAATTTTTAGTCTCTGTCTCATGATCCATGATTTGAGTAGCATAGTCCTTTGTGCACTACCTAACTGTCTTACTTAATTTCTCTATGCGTTGAGTTAAGTGTTTTACCATTTTTTCAAGTTTAGAGCTCTTTTTCAAGGTCTTAGATTATAGTTCTTGAATATCAGTTAAATAATCATTTTTGGACTCACTAAGTGAGTTGTGTAAATTTTTCTGTAGTGATTCAACTTTTGGTTTAGGATATATGCACCCATTCAATTCATAACAATGATTTCCACTTTGACTCAGGCACAAGATAGACTCATCAGAAGTATTAACAATAGAAGCATTGGACATATTATTCACATAGACAACAGGTTTAGCATCAATATTGGTATTAAGAGGTAAGAATGTTTTATCATCAGAATACATAATTTTAGCATAAAAATACATGCATGATTCAAGTATTATAAATGACTCGTACTCATCATCATCCGAGTCACTATAATCGTCCCAAGTCTTATACATATGGGCTTTAAGTGTAATACTAACCTTAGATTTGCATCTATTGTCGTAATGATTCATATTACCAAACTTATGGAACTGATTGTTACTCAAGTCCTTGTTGGACCTCTGAGTGTTATTATTGATCTATTTATCTCCATTACGGTCATAGGGTTTGGGAATTTGAAAGGTTTGATAATCGATTTTTCCTGTTTAGTTTCCATAGCATTCCTAAACTTTAAAATCTTTTTGAAATGTGACTCATGAGGGCTATCTTGTTATTAATACTCTCAAGGTCATAGCCCTATCATAATTCCAAGTCATAGTCTGGCACATTTATTTTAGGCACAGTCATTTGAGAAGAAAAGACTAGATTAGATCTAGAGGATTATTTAGCAGCAGAGGTCATATGTTTCTTCTACTTTAATTCCATCTTTAATGTTCTTAATTTTCTACTTAACTGTTTGGGAGTCAAATTTGGATCGTCAATTTCCTCTATAACATAGAAATTGTTGTCAGATTTATCAAGTAAAGATCTAAGTATTTGTAGTACAATTTCCCTTCTATCATACATGATACCGTTAGCATGAAATTTAGTGATAATTTCTATGATCTTAATATAGAAGTCATCAAAGGTCTTTGTGTTATCCATCGCAAAGGTGTTATACTGTTGCACAAGCATTTGGATTTTCCCAGCCTTAACATGCTCATCACCCTCGCGGGCTATAACAAGGGTACCCCAGGCTTCTTTTGATGTAGTGTAAATGGAATTTCACTAAAACTCGTGTCAATTAATAGACACGATTATAGAACTTTTACCCTTGTTACATAGAGATAATTGTTTATCATCCTTTGTAAACCCACTAAGCATTTTCTTAACCCTAAGTTTGCTACCTTCAATTAAGGCTTTAGTAGGATTTGAATAATCATTTTTTGTATTCTCCCAGAGTTCATCACCCAAAGTGACTTGAATGGATGCAATCATCCTTACTTTCCCATGAAGGAAGTTGTGTCCATCAAACATTGGGGATCTAAAGAGGTTACTATGTTTCTTAAATTTCTCATCCATTAAAAAAAATAAAATGGTTTCAGGAGATTTAGTATCAAAAGCCTTTGAAAACTACTCTAAAACAACTTAAAATAACTCAATCTATGTTTTTAACACAGTTAAAGGTATGATTGAGAATCCAAATAAACACTTTAAAGCAACTCTTATTTATTGAGATAGGATTTGACACAAGATGTATTAAATCAGAATTAGTAATGTAAATTTGATATTTCAAATAATTGGTAACATTTTTTAAAATATGAAACCCTAATTAACCTCATCCAGGTGAAGGCATCACGGAAGAATTGAGAACATCCACAGTAAATTTACACAAAAGATTTAACGTGGTAAAACCCTAAAGTTAAGGGAAACATCCACGCTGACCTCTATACCACAAAATAAAATTTACTAAAACATAATTAAGGTTACAGATTACAAGAATGCAAATAGGATCAAAGAAACTGAAAGAAAATATGCTAATACTTAGAGGTCTCCTAGGTACTCTTTCTGATCCACCAGCATCTGAACCTTTAATCTTTAGTGCTCTTTACGTGGACTCAAGAATCAGTCTCTACAAGAAAGAACCACACTCTCTATGTGAAGTGTGTGATAGTGAGTGGTGTGTTCTATCTATATGAACATGCGAGTAATCACACATACTTATTATAGGTTATCCTACAAAATACACATGTTTTCTAATATACTCAAATCTAAACACGTTATATTAGATTACCTCTAAAATCCCTAGATATGGTAAGATCTTATAGAAAATAGATCTAAAAATATATTTACACATAAATAGATTTCAGACAGTGTAAAATAAAGTTTTTAAAAATGATACAAATCTAAACCTAAACAATTTTCTAATATTTGATGTTTTTGATCTTGAGAAAGTATGGATTAATGATATTTTGAAACACAGAAAGAGATCCACATCGAATATCGGTTTTAAAGAAAAATATTTTTGAAAAAGTTTTATACTAATATTTTTCAAATAGATCTAACAAATATGTGTGTGAATGTGTCACATTGGTCAAATTATTGATTTTATAAACAAAAATCAAGCCTCTAACTGTGTGAGGGCTATTTTAAGGAGAACTTGGCTAAAGAGGAGTTTAAACTTCTAAACTCTTACTCTTAAAAATTTGTATTAAAAAACCTAATAAGATAATCTCTCAAAAAAATTTACAGTTTGTATTTTTAAAAACTCACTCTAAAAAATGCCTGTCTCAGAATTTTCTCTTTGTTTTCTCATGAAAGTGTTTTTCCCCTCTCTTTCTCTCTCAAATATATCCTCTATCTTTCTTTTCTCTCTTTCTCCGTCTCTCTCTAAACTGAGCCAAAAACCTTCGAAGCAAAGATGGTGAGGGCTTATACAGATTAGCTGGAAGGATCTAAAAACCTACGTTTAAATCAATGTTTGAGATAAAAGTTACCGTTTGAAGGATGATCTAACAGTTGAAAGTAAATCGTAGCTATTAAGCAAAGAGGGTAACAGTTGGTTATTAGGTTACAATAAACATTGGTCAATATAGGTGGCACTTGGATTGTCAAAGAATAAGATAACAACCAATGAAGATCATAATCCAATGGTGTGTGTTGTGTATTATCTATGCGACTGGGAGAAAACACAAATCCCACTAATTAGATTAAAATATGTGTTATAGACGTGTTGCGCGTGCGCACACACACACACACACATGTGAAATCAAGTTAATTGTAAATTCTAATATTAATAAATTCTAACCCAAATATTTTAAAATCAATTTAAAAAAATGTTCAATTAAATGTACAAAATTGATTTTAAATATTAAAAAACATCTAGGAAAGTTCTTAAAATGCATATCATGCAATTTGTGTCTAAAAGTGTGGATTTTATACCTTTGTAGCCTAATTTGGATAGGGATGAATTTTTTGGGGATACCAATTTGAGGTAAACAACCTTATTAAAATGTAAGATATCATTGGAGGGTCTCTTAGTCTACTAAAATAACCTTTTGCCTTAATATCCAAACTAGATAAAAGACCTATATAGTGCATACTCCTAATAAGTCAACCATATAGGGTGTTTCAGTTTTAACTTTATCTGATACTTTTCCATAATGTCGAAAGTTTAGTAGAGGTCATAGATGTGATCGACTTCCATTTTTCTTTTATCCAAATGTCCTTGACATAGACCTTTTATTCATTCCAATTTTCTCCTTAAAAACCTAGTTGACCAAACTTTGGTGTGTTTATCCAACATTTTTAGCCCAAATGGAATAACGTTGGAGCAGTCAGTACCTCAGCTAGTTATAACATAGGTTTTCACTCTATTTACTAGCTTCATATTGATTTGATTGTACCCCGAATAGGCAGTCATTAAGTTGAGCAACTCATGCTTAGGAGTGGCATAAACCATCTGGAAAATTTGGGGAAAAGGATAATGATCCTTCGGCCAATCCTAATTAAGGTCTATAAAATCAATGCATATCCTCCATTTCTATTATTCTTTTCACCATCATGATTTTTGATAGAAAACTCGGGTACTTCACATCTTTGATAAACTTAACTTTTGTGAGATTTTCCACCTCCATCTCAGTTGCCATATTCTTCTCTTTAGCGAACACTCATCACTCTTATTTTTTACGGGTTTAATGTGTTTCATTATATTGATCTCACGACAGAGTACATCTAGGTTTATGCCAGGCATGTCCTCATGGCTCCATGCAAATAAATTTTGCCTTTTCCATAGGAAGTCTGTATAATATTTCTTCAGTTTTAGGTCCAAGGACGAGCCAATCTAGACAATCTTCTCTGGATGTTAATAAACTTTTCTTCATTTCAAGGATCTAAAATCTTAATTTGGTAGGTGGTAATCACTTCTCACACTCCTCAACTGATGTCTAGTAGCAATCATGTACCACTAAGATTTCCTTTTACTTGATGTATTCTGTAATTCATTAGGAACTTCATGATTAGATGTACTATATATACCATTACTTTGAATTTCTTCAGGCCGACCTTGTCAAAGATGATATTGTAAGCCAAAGTCACGTTGTTTTCCATAAAGAATAAAAGCCTCATTTGTGTACTAAAAGTCGGCCATGTGCCTGGTGTGACTTCCAATTTAATAGTCCGCAAAGGGTACACCTTTTTCTCTGAGAATCCAATTAGTGTATGTTGATAGGTTTCCAGCTTTCTTTTAGACCACTTCAATATTTTAAAGCAGTTATAAAATAACACATTGTCTAAACTTCCATTGTCAACTAAAGTTATTTGAAATGTCTACTCATGAACCATCAAACTTACTAACAACGGATCATCGTGCGGGTATAATAGTCCAGACAAATCACCTTTTGAAAAATAAAAAATTAAACTATCTATGAGTGTCTATCACTTCATCCATGTTTACCCGGTCTCTTCTACCCAGTGAATAAGCTTTGCCTCATTCACATAGCCTAACTTCATCTTCAGTGGCTCCTTCGATGATAAAATTCATACCAAAAGAGATTAATGACATAGCTTTCTTAAGTTCCTTTGGTTTATTTGATAAATAATCGTCGTTGCCATAGTTTGAATATTTATCATCGCTCCTGTGTTTCTAGTTGCCCTTTCTATTGCAATGAGACTTTTATCATATCCTCGACTTAGGATCATCCCTAGTATTAACTTTCCTAACTGAATTGTCGACATATTTATTTAATTTTGTCCTTCTGATTAAGGCCTCGATTCAATCTTTTAAGGACAAGAATTTATCAATTGTATGGTCGTGGTCTTT
Source organism: Sambucus nigra (assembly GCA_949130495.1). Taxonomy (NCBI): domain Eukaryota; kingdom Viridiplantae; phylum Streptophyta; class Magnoliopsida; order Dipsacales; family Adoxaceae; genus Sambucus; species Sambucus nigra. The sequence continues at coordinate 402,779,675 of OX422208.1, read as the reverse complement.
GTGGAAGTTATAACATATACTTTTATATCTCATACCAAAAAGAGGTTTCAGCTTCTCCGGCCATTTGAGCTTCTCACTTCCTGGAATCTAGTTAAGAATGTGTTGTACCCCAATAGTAAGGTGTGTGTACTCATTAAACTTCTTTGATTTTTTCATTTTTAACTTCTTGTATTTATCTCTTTTAGTCGAGCTCCCTCTAGGATCAGACTTGTATGACTAAATTATTTGGTTTCCATAGACTCCTCGTTATTTCTGATTTTTCTAGCCTTAGCTAAAAGTTCAGCCATCATAATGGGGGATTTTTTCTCGAGATCCCAGTAAAACTTCAGTAGCAGGAGATCGCTCATTATAGCCATGATATTTAACTTCTATTCATAACTAATAACTTTTATTTTCTCTGTGTTGAACCCATTAATCTACTCCCTCATCATCTCACTTTCTTTCTTCCTAACGTTGAGTAAGTGAGCAACTCTCTTTCCAGGTTTCATGGGAAGAAGAAATTATTGACAAACTGATTAATCAAATGTCTAAAATTGGTTATTTTCCCCTTGGAAGGACGTTATACCACACATGGGTTGATCCAGTCAGAGTATTAGAGAATGACCTACACCCCATGTCGTCTAGCATTGAATAGATTTCACAAGTAATATGGTACTACTAGATATGGTGAATTAAGTCATTTTTTCCATCGTACCTCAGTGTTATCATCGGTGGGTTAAACGTTTTTAGGCTTGGGTAACTCAGAATTGATGTTTCAAAAGGAGATCCTTGTGTTAGGGTTTATTCTTAAAACCATATGTAAAACATTTTATTATTGATTAATAAAAGATTGTTTTATTCATTTTGAAATGAGAATCAAGTTTATGAGAATGCTCTATATTTGTTAAAATATATTATTTCATATAAATGTTGGACGATAGGTCTTAGTAGGAATACTAGCGAGTCGACCTTTGGTTGATCATAAGAAGGTTGAATTTTTGGTTCTAGCACTATTGAAAAGTTCACAGCCAAGATAGGGAGTTCCTATTGGAACCAGTTGTGATGCAATCCTTAGAGTTCGTTTCAAGTTGTGGGAACTTGTTTGATGGTTCGATACTTGTACGGTAGTTTAATAAAGGATTGTGATCGGTACATCCCAGTAATGTATTATACATGACCTCCCGTGAGGTCTGAGTCTAAGGTTTGTCTTGATTATACTTAGGCAATCTCACACCATTTGCAAAGGGTTCATAAATTCTTAATCCCAAGAATTATAAGAATTGGAATGCTTATGAGATTATTGCTTTTATCTCAATGGGAGAGGTTCAATCTTAGATTGTATCAAATCATATTGGGTGACAGTTCTGTAAGAGGCATGAGATCTTAATTCAAAGGAATCCGTGTATGCGGATACCATGGATTGCGATACCCCTTTGATAGACTTATAATTTTTGTTTCTACCTGTAAACCTGTGATCAATGGATTATATATAATCTGGTTGAGTAAAAAAATAAGTTACGTTTGAGAATCAAGGAATTAATTAGATGTTGATTAAATTCAATTAGTGGAAAATTAATTTGACCAAGCGGGTATCGAAAACTTAAAATTTGGAATCATATTATATTCCACAATCAAATTTTCAAATAAAACTTCATTATATGTGAGTGAATTCTAAGATAATTAAACTGGAGTTAAATAAAAATATTTTTTGGAATTATTTATGATTAAGTAAAAATGGAAATAAATTATGATAAATGTAATTTGGGAATTCTGAGTATTTAGTTGGAGCTAATTTAATTATTCATCTTGGGTCCTTGGTGTAGTCCACATACCCAAGTTTTTGGGCCTATACTGTTAAGAAACCAAGTCTATCCCAAGCTCATCTTTCATTTCTTTTGTGTATCTAAAGGGGGATATTGTTTTCTTCTCAATTTTTTTTAAGAACATAATTTCCATTATTCGTAGTTTACATAGAATATGTCGTATACCGCAACAACTGTTGAGGGATGCTTAATTTCATACATTCATGAAGACGGATTTGAATTTCAACTATCTTCAACATATGCACAACATGAGGTACAATTTCATATAGAATGTGTTTAAGTTTCGTAATTGTTTTACACTAGTATTGGATACTTTTTGAAACTGTTTTTAAACAAAATGAGGTATCTTTTCTAAGTGGAAATAATTTTTCAAGACCTGTAGGCGAGCTTTTTAAAATAATATTTTCTCTCACCTGTAGTTCAAACAACAAGGCAATGTTATTCAAATGACATTGATACGTCGTTCAAGCGATAACTTCTGACGACATGGAATGTCATTTGAATGGTCGTTCGAAGGGTCGTTTCTTATTTTCTTCAAACGAACCCGTACTATTTTGTTTTTTTAAAGTTCGTTTTTAAGTTCGTTCGAAGTTGATTCTAATGACATTCAATGTCGGTCAAATGACTTAGAGATGTGTTTTAATGACATGCATCGCCTCAATATTTTTGTTCAGCTATAAATACACAAACATTGCAATTTTGCAGAACTTTTAGTCTCCACTTTTAGGGCTTTTTATGTGTTTAATTCACACTTAAACATCCCAATTCTTTTGTGACTATTTTATGGAACCCAAATCACTTCTTATTGAAGTTTGTTCTTATGGAGTTCCATCTCTACTGCTGGATTGGTAGCTCTTGAGGAGTTTCTTGCTGACGATTGCGATCACTTGGAAAGACTAGAGGGTGTTCCTTGCTGGAGACAGAGCTGCAGTTCTTATGGGAATCCATTACTGGTTTCGAGGTTGCGGCCTATGTGAGTTTACTGCGGTAGATTCATTGCAGATTTCTGTAAGTGTGTTGTACATTGAGATTTGCAAACATTTACAGAAATAAAGGTTTTTTTGCTTGCGGGGAATGTTTTCTGAAATTAGTGTGTCCAACAGTTTGTGATTATTTTTTGTAGAATGATTAAGTTATTCACCTATATGCATGTTTTAGGGTTTAATCAATTTGGATAAAAAATTGACATCTATTTAAATAAGTTTAAAGTTTAGAAATTTGAGGAAAAAATTGATAATTAATATCGCAACATTCTCAAATTGGTATCAGTATCGAGTGATTTTTTTCCTCAAAAATTTTTGTGATATCAATTTGTTTTTTAAAAATCTGATTTTGAAAAATTTTGAAATTTTTACGATAGAGAACTTATATAATCGATTTCCCGTATTTGATGAACCGAATTATGCTTATTGGAAAACCCACACGAAATCTGGTTTAAAATCAATTGATGAACGTGTCTGGACTGTTTGGGAAAGAGGGTGGACTCCTCCCACTGTCACCATCAATAATCTCACCAATCTCAAACCTGTGTTAGACTGGATTGAGGAAGAGTTTTAATGGAGTACCTATAATTCCTGTCGCCTTAGTGCTATTTTTGGAGTCGTCACCCCCAACGAGTTTCTTTGCATTATAATGTGCACCACGTAAAAAGAGGCATGGGATATCCTCCAATTGACACATGAGGGTACCAAAGCAGTTAAGGCATTGAAATTATAAAATTTGACCACCCACTTTGAGACTATTAACATGTTTGTGTCTGAATGTTTTGATGAGTTTTATGCTAGGGACATAGTTAACACGAGTTTTAATTTGGGAGAGAAAATTGATGAGATGAGGGTTGTAAAAAATATTTTGAGGTCATTCCCATCCCGTTTTATTCCTAAGGTCAATGTTTTAAATTCTTTAGGGATATCAGATACACTTAGGATAGAATAACTCCTAAGAGATCTTCAAACTTATGAATCGACATGTTTCCCCAAACCGTTAAGCCTAAGGATAAAGGGATTGCACTTAATCCACAGTCTAGAAATAATGAGGAAGTGTCTTGGAAGAAAGAGAAGAAGAGTAAAGAGAGAGTTTGTGAGTCCTAGTCTGAGGGAGAGTTTGATTTTAATGATGGGTCCATGTTTGCTAAAAAAATTAAAAAATTTCTCAAATTTTCCAAAGAAAATTCTTCCAATAAAAATATGTTTGAGAAAAATAAAAAGAAAGAAGAGGCCAATGAGAGCGGTGAGAAAGAGAAAGAGGAAGAGGCAAGATGTTTTGAGTGCGAGGCAAAAGGGAAAAAATCATTTAAATGTCCCACTATGCTAGAGAGAAAGGGGAAAAAAGTTTCTATGCCAGCCACTCTTAGCGATCGTGACGAAGAGGTGAATGATTCCAGGGATGAGCCATAACATAGTATGTGTGTCACCTTTATGGAAAGTCACATGAGTCCACCTAGTTTATCCCACGACGATGAGGACACTTGTGTGTGATTTAAGTGTTTCGAGTGAGTGTGAGAGTGAGGGTGAAAGTGAAACAATCTCCAAAAAGAATTTAGAGATTTATACGCCGAGACCTTGAAGTCGAAGAAGTTGAATAAAAAATTAGGTCTTAAGATATTATTTCTGGAGAGAGAGAGAAGTTTTAAGAGGATTTTAGGCGTCGGCAAGTCAACTCGAGAAGGTGAAGATTTCTATAAGTGAGCAGTTGATTGTCGTAGGCCGAGAAAGAGTGAACTTGAATCCCATGTGTCCCAACTCGAGAGAGATCTCGAATGTGCTCGAGAGGTCAAGGTTACTATAGAGGATACATTTAAGAAGGTAGGAAAGATGCTCCTCGATCCCTCTTTGGTTAATGTTGAGATATTAGGAATAGGTCATGGCGGTGCTTCTACTTCTCATGTTACACCCGAGATGATTTTTGAGTTCGTGATAGATCCATATGGCTCTTAACCTAACCCACCTAGGCGTTTGTTACCTCATAGGAGAGTGCGTCCTAGACATTTTGTGAGAGGTGTTCCTAGGCCCGTGTATGTTTTCACCCATTATAAGAAGAAAGGTATACAAAGTGGGAACTTACTCAAAACTAAATTAGGGGCCTTAGTGCACCAAAGCAGGGAAAACTCCAATAGGTGAGTAACCACCCATCAGTTATAAGAGAAGATACATTGCATAGGCAAGAAACACCATAAATAAGCAAGAAAGCCAATAAGGAAGAGAGGTCTCCCTCACCCAAAATGCATTTACATTACTTTTATCCTCTTTTTACTTTCCATTCCTTTTTCTTTCTTTATTCCCTTCATTTATTTCAATTCCACAAATAAATTGTAAGATAGTTGTAATCATTTCTTTCAAAGCAATTAAAGTTTCTAGAATTTACATTTGTTATTGCTCACTTTCTTACAAATATTTACTTTACTCATAATTTACTTTCTCGCAAAATCTTTACATTCATCGCATTTTATTTTCTCTTATTTACAAAGCTTTCTTTTTATTTTAATTTATGTAGTTTACTCTTTTTTCCTACTTAATTACTACAACTTATCATTCACTTCAAAGTCACCCTAAGAACAGCATAAGGCGTCTTAATTGAGGGACCGAATGCAACTTAATCACCTGATAACAGTCAGTAGGTAAAAATGTTGGGTCAGCAAGATCACAAATCTTGCCTAACATGCTCGCAAACCTAATTAATTATCAAGCTAGTCATAATAACCCAAATATATTTCTGGCATGCCTGGTAGGATACAAATTCTATGTAAAGGTTATAAATGGATAGGAGACGTCGAAGTGAAGATATAACTAAAAATGATGATGAAATTGGCTCCAATAGCCATCATATTACCACTTCAGAGCAACTATTGGTCGAAACAACTCAAGAGTCGGGACCAATGACTCGTAGTTAAGAGTTAAGTATTCCAATCTCTCCCTGAGCCAACAGTATTCAAATTAAGCCAGCAGTTGGTGTGCCTACAAATATTCAAGACCAATTTATTAACCAACTAAATTCGACTTTTGATCATTTTGGTAATATGGGACAAAATCTTAACAATATGATTACCACAGTGGCCAGTATATTTTCCTTACCACTGGGATGACAACTATGTAATACCCCATATTTTTGAATAGTCTATTTAATTAAATGGGAGAATTAAATGAGAAAATACGGCTTAATTTAAATTACGTAAGAGGAGTAATTTAATGAGATTTATTAAATATTGTAATTATGGAATATTAATCAAGAGATAGATACCGATTTATATTGCCTCATTGTATTTACTTAGTGTGAGTGGTAAATATTTACTTAACGCGTGTAGACCGTGTTGGGATGAGAATGAGTAATATTTTTAAGTGACTCAAATGATAGTTTCGAGGTCACAGATGAGTCCGGAAGGGTCAAATTAGTCAAAATAGTATACCCGAGGGTACTAGTTGAGTCTTAGGGTAATTTTGGACTAAATCGAGACCGTTCAGGGGAATTTTGGTCTTTTAATATGAGAGGGTATGGAGACCTACGAATTTGAGAGCTTTTTATTAGCCGTATAAAAGAGGGGTTAGGGTTAGAACACCCATGACAACTCCGATACCATTAGAGAGAAGAGAGACACAATTTTCTAAGGTAAAAGAAAGAAGTGGGAAGGATTCAAAGGAGATTTTCACTATCAACATGTCGGGGAAGAAGGATTGAAGGATGAAGATCATCAATCATCAACAACCACCAAGAAATCAGACCCTACTGATCATAAGGCAAGTTTTTTATTGCAAAAATTATAAAGTTATAATGCCCGTGTGTATGGTTTTTGAATAGTCTTGCTTAAATCAATATCTTGATAGGAGAATAATGGTATTTATACATGTTAGGATAGAAATCGCATGTAGAATTATTTAACATATGTAGATGATTAATATTCAGATTAGACTTGATGATTATTTCGTAATAAAATCTGGATTTTGAATTAAAATATGGGAAGAACACCATAACTAGGGTTTCAAGAAAATTCTAGGTTTAATTCACTATTTCTTTGAAGGAATTGGAGTATTGATGTATTTGACACGTTAGAAATTGTCCTAGTATATGTAAAAACATGTCAGGATCATTGGTTCGAAGTTTGGTGGACTATAATGGAGTTTGGAGATTTGTTAATGGAGGAAAAGGTTGACGAAGAAGATGAACTGCGTCTGTCCCTGTTCGATCGACTAGGTCGATCGATCGAACCCAGCAGTCGATCGATCGACGCAAGCTATTTTTCCCGAATTTTTTGTGTTTAAGTCTTCGTTGGTTTTCGGGAATGAATGAGTACCCTAGGATTTATATTATACTTATATGGGAGTGAGAATAAGACCAGTAGGTATATTGTTGAGGTCCGATAAGGCCATTGGGTGTAGGGCTTGGATTATGGATCGACAAAAATAATCCGATTTAGTAGAGTGCCGGGGTATTCGGAATTGAGTTACGAGGTGAGGTAAATTTAATTTAAATAATAGACCAGTGGGGTAAGTAATAACTACTGAAATTGTATGTGAGGGGTAACTAGGACCCTTAGAGTGTGTGAATACTCAAATAAATGCGATTAATGAGATAAATCGTAAAGCGAACATTGTACGATAAATATAAGAGATTAAAATATTTCGTACGTATATAATTAATAGGTCGGGCGTGTACCTACTGAATTATATGATCTTTTAGGTCGGGAGATTTATACCTAAAGTCACTATGTTAGGATCGATGTGACATTCCGAACTAACATAGGGTTATTATATGTTTGGGGTCGATGTAAAATACTGAACCAAACCTTTGAACTGGTGGCGTGATGAAAGAGTCCGAGACGGAATTTGTGTATATAAATAATTGGGGTCGATGTATCATTCCGAACCAATTCTACCTTGGGGTCGATGAATTATTCCGAACCAAGAGTCCTTTTTGTATGTATATAAATAATTGGGGTCAATGTATCATTCCGAACCAATTCTTACTTGGGGTCGATGAATCATTCCAAACCAAGGGTCCTTTACGTGTATAAAAAGGGAAAAATAGTAATGACTGATATTTAGTATATATTGTGTGTGAAATATATACTTCATGATATTCTACTTCTGTGTATTAGTAGATTGATATATATTATGTATGTATAGATACATACTGACTGGTAAGTTAAGTAGTGAAACTTAAATTACGAAGTGTAATGTTTGATAGAGAATATCTAATTAGTAACTTAAGTAGTGAAACTTAATTTTAAAAGTGAGAAGATAGAAAATGTGATGATTGTCGAAATTTAGTAGTGAAACTAAATGAGAAGTTTTGAAACATAACATAGAGGAAATGTTACTTGTGTATTAATTAACCTTCGTGAGATGTTAATGCAATGAATGTACGATGTGGAAAATATGAGAACTTAAGTATAGATAAGTCCAGATGATTACTTAGTCCTAGATAGCTTGAAAGATATGGCTAGGTAGGCTAAGTGTAGAAAGTTAGGTGTGCATAAAAGATGAGGGGTGAGTAAACTCAAGAGAGTGTACGAGAACCTAACATGTGTAATCAATAACCGCATTTTATATTGTGATAAACGCTTGCTAAATATTTTCAAAATGTTTTGAGTACAAACTCTTGCTATAAAATATTTTCAAAACCCTTTAGGTGTCCAGCCACAGGAACGCCATGTATGATGATTTCCTTCCAGGGACTCGAAGATGTAGCACAGTGGACGTTTACAGGATTTTGACTAGACGATATCTCTTATTCATATCTAGTACAGGATCTCACACTAATCTATGTATGGACTTGTGGTCCGGTATTAGTCTCAGATGTTAGTTTCAGACTAGTGGTTATTCTATTGTTGTTTGGGATTTTTAGCCGATGGTTTATTCGGTAATACTTTTGTTCTGTTGTACTTTTACTTTGTTGATTGGGTTATAGTATATGATTATTTTTACTTTGTTTCGCATGGTTGATTTATCTGTTTTAAGAAAGATAAAATTTGGCACCTGTCTAATTTTACTTAGGGGATTAGTAATTAAAAAGTTTTTGACAGTGATGCTAAGAACGAACCATTTGAGAAACCTGTTTTAATTTAATAAAGGCCTGATCACCCGATGTTTAATTAGGCGGGGTGTCACAGATGGTATTAGAGCCAGGTTCTAGTGTCCATAGGATCTGTACGGCTTACTACATTTTCTGCGTATCGTTTGATTGATATAGAGCCCTATCTTAGGATTGTTGTACTCCTCTACGTATGTAGTTTATGTTCTCCTGCTATTTAATAGATGTAGTGTTATATATATGAGTTCAATTGGGCATGGTATGTCAAACATGGCGGTAGGACTAGCATTGGTGTTAGAAGGACTGCAGGAGGGAGGAGCTCGACATGAAGCCTGGAGTGTTCGAAGATGGTAACCATAGGAGAGATGACCGTTGTCGAGGTCACTCCTAGTGTGTAATGGAAGTATATACTGCAAGGTTTGTTGAGGCATAATAGGCATTTTCCAAGTGTCGCAACGGCAAGGGGGGATGCTAATCTAGACCCGCCCAATGCAGTGATAGTGGGAGGGAGCCTGAAGAAATTTTTGATGAGACGAGCCGTAAAATGTGATAAAACGACAACTGTGCATGGTAACCAATGGAAGTAGAATGTACAGAGGTTTTGCCATTTTGGGATAGAGTAGAAATACCCAGAAGTGAAAATTTAGGGAAAATTGTTGAGGCAATGTGGCGGGGATACCAGTCACCACATCCAGATCGAGGGTCCGTATATAAATAGAGGGACCTTACGTATAGTTTAATCGTAAAGTTCTCCAATGATGATTCAGAAGCAAAGTGAATGGAAATATCTGAACCCATCACATGAAAGCCTGGTAGAGGCCAACCGTGAGAAAATAAATTTATCCGTTGAAGTGAACTTGTACCGATGAGATAGGTATAAGAGAAAAAGAGCCCTTGAGAGAAGGGACTCTCGAGTTGTAGTTTATAATTTTGGTAAAACTCTTCTTGGACGACTTATGTATAAGAAGGCAGTATGGTACTTCTTACAAGGTTGGGGTAAATGCTCCCAGGGGGCGGAGCTAAGAGAGTTTAAAGATTTTGTCAAAGAGTAAGACTGAATGTAATGGGGCTGGTGTAATCCATAAGTGGGAACCCACTAGAGGATTTAATGATTAAATTCTAAGTCGGGACTATTAAGCCCCATAGTGCATTCCTCTAGGTCAGCAGAACTAAGGGAACCAGGATGATAGTGTTCAGAATCGAGGCTACCAAGTCCGAGAGGAGGGATACCCCAAATCGGTTAGTGTGGCCTGGAGTAAGGGGATTTTTATAAAGATGTCTAGTGTGGGTTGTAGGGCCACGTGTTTTATTTTAGCTTGAAGTTATTTGAGGAAATAATAACTCCAATAAGTTTTGCATTCCGGAGAGGACAAGCGTGTTATGTCCGGAAACCATCTGAACCACCAGAGCGATAGACAAGGAAGTATATGGGTTTTAACCTCGAGTGAATGGGGTATATGACGATGCCTCACCTAAAAGAGGGTTGAGTTGTCATTTTTCATCAATAGGTGAGAGACTTCAGAGATTATGAACGTCTCATAGTAATTGATACCGGTGTGTAGGAACCTAAATGATGTAAGTCAAGGTATGTTGTATGACCGCTGAGCGGAGAGATCGAGCTCGTTGTTGTAATTAGTGCTAAGGACTTAGTGATTGTATAAGCATAGTGCCACTTGACTCCTTTAGAAATATTGGAGTATGGTTGCACATATTGTCGAGGAATGGAATTTGAGTATCTTGACTATGTGTTGTTCTGACAATGCTCAGTAAGATTGCATGGGGAGAAGAGACGTTGTTAGATGCTAGGGCATCAGTGGAGCTGGTAGTGTTGTGGAGAAACACTGAAAGGCTTACCTCACCACGAAGGGATAAGTGGGACTTTGTGGGCAAGGATTTGATTTTTGGTCTATAGGGTATTGAGAATACCCTCAAGATTGTAGTCACGTCATGTAGACTGGGCTAGAGTTGAGGAAAAGCATGTTACGGGTGCGACGTTTGCAATGTTTTTTTTGTAAATGTGCACGGAGAAAAGGGTGTATGGGCGCCCTAGTCAATTGGCTTTCTTAGTCATCCGAAATAGAGAGATGCAGAAAAATGATGTTTAATATGTGCGTCGGTGGGGAAGTTAGGTGGAAAGTCGTGTCGATGAAATGGATTGAACGTCATGGGGATAGACGATGATCCAAGCTTATATGTGCTGAGAGAACCAGCATACCCTATGGGATAAGAATCAGTGGGAAGCCGTTCTAAGGTTATCTCTTAATATGGGAGACCTAACTGTTGTGAAGAAGTAATGCAAGGTGCTACTTGACTGAGTGTTAAGAGTGACTTACGCGTTACTAAAATCTTGATTCTTATAAAGTAACCAACCGCAAAAGTGCGCCAATTACGAAGAGTGCACGGATTGTAAAGTATAATATACCAGGGATAGAAAAGGGAATAGAGTACCACTTGAGGAAAGATGACGTAAGTGGGAAGCGGTGTTGAGGAAGAGACATAGTGAGATTGTCTCCAGACGCACCACTAGTTGATAGAGAAAGATAGACTCGAAATGAGCAACCGGAATGTGGTAGTGAAACTACGTTTCCAATGATGGAAGGAGGAGACAGACTTATAAAGTATTGATGGGCTGTGAACATCATAATTAAGCCAACATTTCGCTGGGGTAGCGGAATGGGGTGATCGGGATGGATTAGTATATAATTAAAAAGGGAGAGTGCACAAGTACACGGTGCCGCTCTACATGAATTGTGAATCAGGATGAAATCCTAAAATTCCACCCTGTGGGAGATGGTCAGGGAGGAATAGAGATAAAGCTTTATTTTGAGTATGTTGTGTTATCTACGACTCAATGTTAGTGAGCAAGGATGATGATACGCCCTTATGATAGTGGAATTTTGGAGAAGCCCACTAATCAATTCGTAGGTTGAATTTATACCTATGTGAGCATATATATAGGTAGTGTGAGTACCTATATGGACTGTACATAAGGATTAGGTTCGTGGGGTACCTATTAAGAACTTATGTGTACTTTGAGTTATGGTTCGAGGAGACATTTCGAACTTTTAGTCCTTAGCGCGTGATATGAGGACATTCTATTGGGATATGAGATTTTAGAATATAAGAAGTGTGAAATATGGCTCACAAATTGTCTACTCAAGTGCGATGAGATATATATAATTATATTGTGCTCGAAGTGTGATTCCGAGACAGTATAACCAATCACTATTAGTGATTTAGGTGGGATTCCGAGCCAATAACCCCTAAAGTGTTATAAAAGAGGGTGATTATAAAATAAGTGTTGATAGTATATGTTATGTGTAAGATATATATACCTTATGATTTCCTGCTTATGTGCGATAATAATTATGCTTAAATTACGTATTGGGGTCGATGATGTTCCGGACCAATACATGAAGAATCGATTTGGGGCCGATGATTTTCCGAACCAAATCGATGATAAATTTGGTATCGACATAAGGTCTGAACCAACACATGAATTACATTTACCTTAGGGTCGAGGGATTTCCGGACCAATGTAAATGATAGGATTATTGGGGCCGATGATTTTGCCGGACTAATTTTCCTTATAGTATATATTGTGTGTGAAATATATACCTTATAATATTCTACTTATGAGTGATAGTAGACACATAGATGTTATATATAGAGATATACATCAAAAGGGTAAATTAAGTAAGGAGAAACTTAATTTCAAGAGTTAACGTTAGATTGGGAAATCTATGGAGAAATTAAGTAGTGAGACTTAATTATGATATATGCGGCATGGGTAACATGCGATAAGAGTTTTTAATGAAGCAAGGCATGTACTTGGGGCGACCGTTAGGTTGATATGATTTGATTTTGGGGTATTAGAGAATGCAGATGTTTAAGGTCCTTAGTCTTAATACCAACCTTATCCTAATTTCGAGGACGAAATTATTTTGTAAGGGGGGAAGTATGTAATACCCCGTATTTTTGAATAGTCTATTTAATTAAATGGGAGAATTAAATGAGAAAATACGGCTTAATTTAAATTACGTAAGAGGAGTAATTTAATGAGATTTATTAAATATTGTAATTATGGAATATTAATCAAGAGATAGATACCGATTTATATTGCCTCATTATATTTACTTAGTGCGAGTGGTAAATATTTACTTAACGCGTGTAGACCGTGTTGGGATGAGAACGAGTAATATTTTTAAGTGACTCAAATGATAATTTTGAGGTCACATATGAGTCCGGAAGGGTCAAATTAGTCAAAATAGTATACCTGGGGGTACTAGTTGAGTCTCGGGGTAATTTTGGACTAAAACGAGACCGTTCGGGGGTATTTTGGTCTTTTAATATGAGAGGGTATGGAGACCTACGATTTGGAGAGATTTTTATCAGCCATATGAAAGAGGGGTTAGGGTTAGAACACCCATGACAACACCAATACCATTAGGGAGAAGAGAGACATAATTTTCTAAGGAAAAAGAAAGAAGTGGGAAGGATTCAAAGGAGATTTTCACTATCAACATGTCGGGGAAGAAGGATTGAAGGATGAAGATCATCAATCATCAACAAAAACCACGAAATCAGACCCTACTGATCATTAGGCAAGTTGTTTATTACAAAAATTATAAAGTTATAATACCCATGTGTAGGGTTTTTAAATAGTCTTGCTTAAATCAATATCTTGATAGGAGAATAATGGTATTTATACATGTTGGGATAGAAATCGCATGTAGAATGATTTAACATATGTAGAGGGTTAATATTCAGATTAAACTTGATGATTATTTCAGAATAAAATCTAGATTTTGAATGAAAATATGGGAAGAACACCATAACTAGGGTTTCAAGAAAATTCTAGGTTTAATTCACTATTTCTTTAAAGGAATAGGAGTATTGATGTATTTGACATGTTAGAAATTGTCCTAGTATATGTGGAAACATGTTAGGATCATTGGGTCGAAGTTTGGTGGACTATAATGGAGTTTGGAGATTTGTTAATGGAGGAAAAGGTTGACGAAGAAGATGAAATGCGTCTGTCCCTGTTCGATCGATCGATCGATCTCGAATTATCGATCGATCGACTAGGTCGATTGATCGAACCCAGCAGTCGATCGATCGACGTAAGCTATTTTCCCAAATTTTTCGTGTTTAAGTCTTCGTTGATTTCCGGGAATGAATGAGTACCCTAGGGTTTATATTATATTTATATGGGAGTGAGAATAAGACCGGTAGGTATATTGTTGAGGTCCGATAAGGCCATTGGGTGTAGGGCTTGGATTATGGACTGACGAAAATAATCCGATTTAGTAGAGTATCGGGGTATTCAGAATTGAGTTACGAGGTGAGGTAAATTCAATTTAAATAATAGACCAGTAGGGTAAGTAATAACTACTGAAATTGTATGTGAGGGGTAACTAGGACCCTTAGAGTGTGTGAATACTCAAATAAATGCGATTAATGAGATAAATCGTAAAGCGAACATTGTACGGTAAATATAAGAGATTAAAATATTTCGTACGTATATAATTAATAGGTCGGGCGTGTACCTACTGAATTATATGATCTTTTAGGTCGAGAGATTTATACTTAAATTAACTATGTTAGGGTCGATGTGACATTCCGAACTAACATAGGGTTATTATATGTTTGGGGTCGATGTAAAATGCCGAACCAAACCTTTGAACTGGTGGCGTGATGAAAGAGTCCGAGCTATAATTTGTGTATATAAATAATTGGGGTCGATGTTTCATTCCGAACCAATTCTACCTTGGGGTCGATGAATTATTCTAAACCAAGAGTCCTTTATGTATGTATATAAATAATTGGGGTCGATGTATCATTCCGAACCAATTCTTACTTGAGGTCGATGAATCATTTCGAACCAAGGGTTCTTTACGTGTATAAAAAGGGTAAAATAGTAATGACTGATATTTAGTATATATTGTGTGTGAAATATATACTTGATGATATTCTACTTATGTGTATTAGTAGATTGATATATATTATGTATACATAGGTACATACTGAACTGGTAAGTTAAGTAGTGAAACTTAAATTATGAAGTGTAACGTTAGATAGAGAATATCTAATTAGTAACTTAAGTAGTGAAACTTAATTTTAAAAGTGAGAAGATAGAAAATGTGATGATTTTCAAAATTTTGCAGTGAAACTAAATGAGAAGTTTTGAAACATAACATAGAGGAAATGTTACTTGTGTATTAATTAACCTTCGTGACATGTTAATGTAATGAATGTACGGTGTGGGAAATATGAGAACTTAAGTATAGATAAGTCCAGATGATTACTTAGTCCTAGATAGCTTGGAAGATATGGCTAGGTAGGCTAAGTGTAGAACGTTAGGTGTGCACAAAAGATGAGGGGTGAGTAAACTCAAGAGGGTGTACGAGAACCTAACATGTGTAATCAATAACCGCATTTTATATTGTGATAAACGCTTGCTAAATATTTTCAAAATGTTTGGAGTACTAACTCGTGCTATAAAATATTTTCAAAACCTTTTAGGTGTCCAGCCACAGGGACGCCATTTATGATGATTTCCTTCCAGGGACTCGAAGCTGTAGCACAGTGGACGCTTACAGGATTTTGACTAGACGATATCTCTCATTCAGATCTAGTACAGGATCTCACACTATTCTATGTATGGACTTGTGGTCCGGTATTAGTCTCAGATGTTAGTTTCAGACTAGTGGTTATTCTATTATTGTTTGGGATTTTTTGCCGA
Organism: Sambucus nigra; assembly: GCA_949130495.1. Lineage (NCBI taxonomy): Eukaryota > Viridiplantae > Streptophyta > Magnoliopsida > Dipsacales > Adoxaceae > Sambucus > Sambucus nigra. Next base: position 402,764,105 of record OX422208.1, on the reverse strand, counting down.
TGGTTTATTCGGTTATACTTTTGTTCTGTTGTACTGTTACTTTGTTGATTGGGTTATAGTACATGATTATTTTTACTTTGTTTCGCATGGTTGATTTATCTGTTTTTAGAAAGATAAAATTTGGCACCGGTCTAATTTTACTTAGGGTTTAGTAATTAAAAATTTTCGATAGTGATGCTAAGAATGAACCATTTGAGAAACCTGTTTTAATTTAATAAAGGCCTGATCACCCGATGTTTAATTAGGCGGGGTGTCACAAACTTGTAGTTAGACCTATGCACCACAGTTTGGAGAAAATCCAAATACTCAATAAAATCCCTATCATACTGTCTATTATAGACCTAATAATGGGAAATAACATTAGGATAAGAGGATATGCTAATATAGGTGGTGTAAATGTAAGCAATCTAATGGACATAGTAGGACCATCAAACACCTACCAACAAGTGGGTTACAACAACCTAAAGGGGAGAGCATCTCTATTAAAGGTAGGAAGGATTAGTCCTTATCCATATATGACCAATATAGTCTTACAAGTACTTTGAACTATGGAATTATTAATAATCCAGTGTTCGAACCAAAACTAGAGGGGTTGGGGAACCCTAGGAGGTTGGATAATTGGACTCCTCAAGTATATAAGTTCATGCCTTATAAAAATTACAAGTTGTGACTCCAAGAATTCCACCACCTTTGGTGCAAGAAACTCCTTTGGTAAACTAAGCAATTGTGCCACAAAATAGGCAACTTTCGGGAGGAGTGGAAAGGAATGAAATTGTGGACTTGATACACAAAATATGAGGACTAAGTTTACAGAAACCATATCCAGAATGGGTAGATAGGATTGAACTACTTAAGGTCTTCGAATTCCCAACGTTTACCCTTTTCTCAAGAGATAGGAGTCGGTCCACGGTGGAACATATTGTTAGGTTCACTAGTCAATGTGTTGATGCTTGAACAAATGATTAATTAAGGTTACATTTTCTTTCTATTTTCTTCATAGATCAACCTTTATGTGGTTTATAAGTTTTCTATCAAACTGTAATACCCCGCATTTTTATCGATATTTATTTATGGGATTAATTAAATTAAATGTGAATTAATTGAGAATTAATCCGGATAAAATACTAACGAGATGTGAGTTGGTATTTGATTATAATGTGTATATATGACAATATATGAATATTGAAAACATTGAAATTGTCGCGAGGCTGAAATACGACAATTTGGAAAATTTTGTTGGGACGCGCGTAACAGTCGCTTCAGGAATGTAATTATTTGAATTAAAAAGTGAATTTTATTTTTATCAACCATATGGTCATTTTGAGTGCGCCAACGAGTCCGGAAGGGTCGAAATTGTCAGAAAACACTAGCCGGGGGTTTAGTTTGGGTCCCGGGGCATTTTTAAGCCATACAGGCAACCCAAAAGGGTAGTTTGGTAATTTCAGAAATTTAGAAATTAAAACCCACGAAAATCAGACTTTAATTACAACTTATCATTAAACCCACTAACCCATTTCCAACCCCAATCTGAGTAGTGGGCTACGAGAGAAGTTAAGAAACTATTTCTATCTTACTAAAAACCAACCCCCACCTCTATTGTCATCTTGAGAGAAGAGATTGTAGAGAGAGAGAGAGAGAGGAGAATTATGCAGAGAGAGAGAGAGAGAGGAATTCAGCCATCTTCAACCAACAACAAATCTGGAACATAAGGCAAGTAATTTAATTACAATTAATTCCATGAATGTGTTCTTCCATGTTTAGGTAATTATCGAATTTTGTCTTGGAAGATTTATATAGACCCATGAATTTGAGGATTAAAACTATGAACTATGTTAGGAATTGCATGTAGACATATTCTGGATGAATTATGAATTCATAATATAACCCTTGATGATCTAAAAACGGATTTAAGAAGAGATTTATTAATGTTCTTGAAAGAAATAGAAAACTAGGGTTCTTGATGAAGTTTTGATCCATATAAAGCCCTTGGTTGATGAATTATTGGTTTTAGAACGTTAACAATGTTGTAGGATGGTTGTATGATGATATTATAACGTTATATTAGAGTTTCATGCATTATAATGGAGTTTTGGGATGATTTGAGGACTGTAAAACGAAGCAGTCCGTAGCCTACCTAGTGCGATCGATCGATCGACATTCATCAGTCGATCGATCGACCACCATCGATCGATCGAGGTTCAAGGTCAATCGATCGACCTTCCCAGAATGAGTAAAATTTCCCCTAGTTAAATTTTAATGATGTTAACCCTTAGAAAATATTATTGGAGACTTTATGAATATCCTTTGACTTAAGGAAGACCAGTTATGGTTATAAAGTTTGGACCGTAATTAGAATTCAATTTGAGGAATTATTCTAAAAGATAATAAAACTCGATGAGTGAGATAATATTAGGGTTAAAAGATTAAATTTGAATAAATTGATGAAATGAGGTTTGGGGCAGAAGTAAGGACCTTAAGAATAATGATGTTATATGTGGGAATAATAGGAAACTTAATAATCCTTTTGAGATAGGTTTTAAGTACAAGGAACTATGACGTGAGATGTGTCGACAGTCTACATTTTATATTATCGGAAGACTTAGAATGTATAAAATTGGAATAATGGTATAAGGATGTAGAATGTACCTTTATTAATATTGAGACATCTAAGACGTGTGAATGCTTAGTATATGATTTTACGTGTATGACATACCTACCATACTTGCTATCACTGGAGGTTTACGTTCGCTTAGGGCCATCTCATCCTTGTGTGCCCGGATTTAGATTGGTACCTTAAGAACATAATGCTAGAATGACTTATTTGTGAGTTAATAATTCAGCTGACTATGGAGCGTAGGTATGTACGTGACCCATGGATATGTTGTATTATGTTCGCCTCCATTTTTGTGTGTTGTGCTTATTCTAACAATTCCCGAGAGATTCGGAATTTGTAATCCTTATGTACGTGATGTACCGGGATGGATAGCAGAGTATGTGTGCACCACAGCTTAGCCTCGGGGTGCTTATATTGTATATTTATGATGTGAATAATATACGGTTAAATGAAAAGGAATTGTCATGTTTAATTATGAGAATAATTAATAGTAACTCCTTGAGAAGATAAGTAAGGGGATAACCTCCAGTAAACGGTAATGCTAATAATTGAGAATCCGAGTTTAAGTAAAGCTATTTATTGAAGTGATATCATTGGGAATTCATTTTGTGAATCGAGTAGTTGGGTTAGAACTTATGACGGTTTAGTTAGATATAAATAACACATGAATGGGTACAGGAACGTTAGGAGTGCACAGTTAGACGAGAGGTGAGAATTTCATGTGAGAGCACGTCCTAACATGTATTTTGTATTTATTGTTTTAAATGTTATTAAAGCACTTGCTGTTTTTAAAATACTCTCCACTTTCGGGCTCTGACCCGTTTTCTTTCAAATTTATTTTTGTAAAAACCTTTTTAGGTGCCCAGCCACAAGGACACCATGCATAGGATCTCTAATCAGGTGACGAGCTATAGCTGTTGTGGAAGTTACAGGGCTTTACTAGTAGACGCCTCTTTTCTAGTCTTGACTCCATATTCAGTTTCATCATTGTAGGGCATGTCGCCCATTTCTTTAGAGACATTTTATATTTCAGTTATTCAGACTTTGGTTTGTAATTAATTCAGGATGCAGACTTGTTTTATTTATTTCCATATTGGGATTGTTGTGAGGAGTATTTCCTCTAGACTCTTTATTACTTGTTGATTACACTATTGGGACTTTATTGTGAATGGTTATGTTATTCTTTCATAATTCATTTATTGCATGTTAATCAGAGTTAATTTAAAATTTGACATCTTACTTTTTAAATACTAGGTGGTTAGTAATCATTAAAATGTTTTTCGACAGTGATGCTATTAACTGAACCAACTTGGCATTTTGTATTAATTTAATAAAGGAGTAGCTACCCGGTATTTAATTAGTCGGGGTGTCACACAAACTCTGTTCAATATTAGAAAAAAAATAAAGATATGTTTCAAGCTCATTTTTTCCAAATTGAACGGGAGATTTCCATGGCTAACTTGGCTAGACTAAACCAAAAGACTGATCAAAAGGTTACTGCATTCATAAAAAGATTTAAAATGGCTAGGAATAAATGCAAAATAGTCTTGCCAAAGTTAAAATTTTAAAATTGGCTCAAATGGTTTAAATTTTAGGATTTGAAAGAAGTTTTATGAAACATAATTTGGAGATTTACTGTAATTAACTTCTATAGTATTCATATATGAGGCTTGTGACACCCCGACTAATTAAATATCGGGTAGCTACTCCTTTATTCAAATTGATACAAAATGTCAAGTTGGTTCAGTTCATATCATCACTCTCGAAAACATTTATTTAAACAATTACTAGCCACCTAATATTTAAAAAGTGAGTTGTCAAATTTTATTAAATTAAATTAACATGCAACCAATAAAAAAAATTATCTAAGTGATACCATCATCACATCACAGTCACATCAAAGTAATAATGGAATAATAAATGAGTTTGGAGTAACACTCCTAAGAATAATCCCAAATACTGAATAAAACCAAGTATAGCGTCTGAATAATAAATGAATTAACTCCAAAACTGCAATGAAACTGAGTATGATGAAACTGTCTCTAAAAGAAATGGGGCGACATGCCCTAACAACTGAATAAGTCTGAAATGGAATCAATATAGAATGTGGAGGTGTCTATCATCAAGATCCTGTAACTTCCATAGCAGCTACAACACGTCACTGAAATGGAACTCCTAAGCTTGGCGTCCCTGTGGCTGAGCACCTAAAAGGTTTTTCAAGAAAATAGATTTGAAAGAAAACGGGTCAGAGCCTGATGTGAAAACAGTTTAAAATATAGCGAGAGTTTAATTGCATTAAACAATGAATATTAACTACATGTTAGTTCCGTGCTCTCACATGAGTTTCTCACCTCTCAACTAATGTGCACGCTTAACGTATATCCATAACCCATCCTAGTTATGCGGCTAACTACTAGTCTATACTGCAACCTGCCATCAGATGATAATATATGGGTTTGTTCAAGGCATTCCAATCTAACTTATGTGAATCTACCTTTTCGTTTCTCAGATTAATTTATATTAAATCATACAGGAAATTCTCGCCTCTAACTTTACTCAAAGTGTGGCATAAATTCACATACATTAACAAGGAATCTGTTATCATCACCAATATATTAATTTCAACATAATTATACAATTGGGGCACCCCTAGGCTAAGCTGCGGTGCACACATACTCTGCTATCGAATCCCGGTACATCACGTACATAAGGACTACGTATTTCCAATATCTCAGGAACCGTTTTAATAAGCAAAATCACACATATTGGAGGAGAACATAGTTCACATACCCATGGGTCACGCACATACCTACGCTCCCATGGTCAGCTGACTTATCAACTCATATATAAGTCATTCACAGCCCTATGTCCTTAAGGTACCAATCTAAATCCCCCCATAGGCACACAAAGATTAGATGGCCCTGTTCCGAAAGCCTACCTCCCGTGATAGCAACTATGGTAGGTGTGTCATACACATATAAATCCATTTACTAAGCATTCACACAACTTAGATACTTTATAATATTATTAAAGGTATGTTATCAATACCTATACCATTAATCCAATTAGTACATTTTTATACTTCCGGACAGTTATATAATATAGTCCACCGACACAACTCACATCGTAGTTTCAAGTACTTAAAACCTAACTCATAAAGGTTACTAAGTCTCCTATTATTCCCACACTTTAACCCAATACTCTTAAGGTCCATATTTCTGCCACTAACCTTATATTACCAACTATATAGATTTAACTCATTTAATCGCAGTCTTTAATAGTACCTCACTCGTCGAACCTGATTAGGTCTAACACAACTCCCAAATTTAATTCTAATAATAATCCGAGTCTCATATACACGCCTACTGGTCTTCCTTAAATCTAAAAGTGTTCACAAGGTTCCCACTAATAATTTTCTAGGGTCTAAATTACTAAAATTCAATAAGGAAAAAAATATCACAATTTCTGGGAAGGTCGATCAATCGACCTATGAATGTCGATCGATCGATGGTGGTCAATCGATCGACTTATGAATGTCGGTCGATCGATCGCACCAGATGAGGCTACGACCTGCTTCATTTTTCAGTCCCATATTTGTCCCAAAACTCCATTACAAGGTATGAAATTCTAAACTAAGGATATGGGATCATTGTACAACCTAAATCCATTATTTTTAACGTTCCAAAACCATTAAAGCATCAACAATTAACCTTATATGGATCAAATCTTCTTAAAAACCCTAGTTTTCTATTTTCTTCAAGAACCATGATATTTATCTTCTTTAATTCATTTTTAATCCTTCAAGGGTCAAGTTTTGGTTACTGAATTTCGTCCATAACTAATCTACATGCAATTCCTATCCAAGATTTAGAGTTCTCCACCTAATTTCATGAGTTTTCATCATCTTTCAAGGTTAATAACAATTTCTACACTAATCATGGAAGAAATATTCACTGAAACTAATGGAATCAAATCACTCGACTTAAGATTGTTGTTCAGATTCGTTGGTGGTGTCCGAGGGCTGATTCTTCCCTTCTTTCCAGTCACAATTCCGTCGAAAGTTGTGGTGGTGGGTGGTGGCTAAGGTTTGGAAACCTCCTGCAACTTCTCCTCTAACTCACGTATCCCACTCTTTATTTTTGGATGATAATGGCCCTAATGTCCTTCCCAATAATAAATAAATAAACCCTAAAATTCGTGGGTCTTATTTCCTTAAATTTTAAAATGACCAAAATACCCTTCCGGGTTGTCGGTTTGGCCTAAAATGCCCCGGGACCCAAGCTAAACCCCTGGCTAGTGTTTTCTGACTATCTCGACCCCTCTGGACACATTGGCGCACTCAAAATGACCATACAATCGATAGAATTATAATTTACTTTTTAATCTAATTAAATTAATTCCTGACGTGACTGACACGCGCGTCCCAACTTAATTTCCCAGATTGTCGTATTTATGACTCGCAACAATTTTAATAATTTACATAATCATATATTACCATATATACTCAATATTATCATCATAATCAAATACAAACTCATGTCTCTCTAGTATTTAAATACGGAGTAATTTCCAATTAATTCTCATTGAATTTAATTAATCCCATTAAATAAAATCAGTAAAATTACGGGGTATTACAAGGATCTTATTGAAAAAGAGTATGAAAGGAATTCTTCTTCCTTAAAAACATATTATAAAGATCCTATTTTACAATTAGTGCTGCTGAAATTATAAGAACATAGAGTATAATATGTGAACCACTGGCTCGAAAGGATATTATAGAAGAATCCTTTGCACCAAAGTCAAAATGAATGATTAAAAGTACTCTTTCGACATTACTATGGCCAATGGTATACTGTAGCAGAATTCTTTTATTTTTCCTTCTTTATTTATTGCATCTCTTTAAATTCCTCAAGTAAATTGTAAGGTAGTTGTATCCTTTCTTTCTAAGTTTATTTAAAGTTTCTTGCCCTTACATTTGTTGTTATTTACATTTCTGCAAATATTTACTTTACTTGCAATTTACTTTCTTGCAAATCTTTACTTTCATCGCATTTTCTTTTCTCTTATTTTTAATTTTTACTTTTCTTTTAATTCATGCAATTTACTATTTTTATCCCTGTTAATTACTTAGTACACATATTAAAATGTTCCTTAAGGGAAGAATAAGTCCTTTAATTGAGGCATCAAACGCAGAATAATCGCCTGATAATTGTCACTAGGATCAAATATTTATTTGGCAAGACTACAAACGTTATCTGGCATGCTCAAAATTATAATTAACTTTTAAGTCGGTGAAAATAACCCAAATATATTTCTATCAAACCCGATGGGACACTAGTGTTGTGTGAAGATTATCAATGTCAAGGACACATATAACTGAAAATTTTGTTGAAATTGGATCCACTAGTCAACACATTGCCATTTCAAAATAACTTTTGGCCGAAGCAACTTAAGAGTTGGTGCCAATGACTCATAGTCAAGAGTTGAATGTTCCAATGGCTCCCAAAGCCAACAATATTCAAACTACACCAACAGTTGGTGTAGCTACAAATATTCAACACCAATTGATTAACCAACTTAACCTGATTTTTTATCACTATGGCAATATGGTACAAAATCAGAACAATGGGATCACTACGGTGATGAGAAGATTTGTCTTACCAAATGGGATGATAACCAGTAGTTAGACCTATACACCATAATTTGGAGAAAATACAAATACTCAACAAAGTCCTTATCGTATTGTCTTATTTAAAAAAATACCAGTGAAACCAATTTTGGAAATAACCGTAGGATATGAGGATATGCTAACACTAATGGTCTAAATGTAAGCAATACAATGGAGACAATAGGCCCTTCCAACACCTATTAATAAATTGGTTATAATAAACTAATGGGGAGGACGTCTGTCCCAAAGGTAAGAAGAATTAGGCCTTATCCAAATGGGACTAATATAGGTTTTCCAAGTTCTTTGAACTATGGAATTGTCAATTATCTAGTGTTCGAACTAGAACTTGAGGGGTTGGGAAACCCTAGGAAGTTAGATAATAAAAGTCCCCAAGTATCCCAACCTATGACTTATCAAAAATAACAAAGTGTGCCTCCACAAATTCAACCACCCTTGATGCAACCAACTCTTTTGGTAAACTAGTAACCTCCCCCCAAAATAGGAAACTTCACAGGGACCATTATCCCGGGGGTGTAGACCCCAGTTTATAGAAAGCCCCATCCATAATAGGTAGATTGAATTGAACTTTCTAAGGGCTTAAAATTTCGCACTTTTACCCATTTCTCAGGTCATGAGAGTCAGTTCAAAATGGAAAATATTGCCAGGTTCACTAGTTAATGTATGGATGCTAGAAAAAATGATTACTTAAGGATATTTTTGTTCTCCAGTTTCCTCACATATGAAACCTTTGCATCGGTCATAAGTTTTCAACCAAGCTATGTTTAATCTTGACAAAAAAATGGAAGATATTTTTCATGCTCAGTTCTTCCAAACCGAAATAGAGGTTCCCATGGCAATATGTAATACCCCGTATTTTTATGCTATATTAATTTGGGGATTTATTAAATTTAATATGAGTTAATTATTTAATAAAAATTCAGAAATTAATTATGTTATAATTATTAACGTGACGAGAGTTAGTAATTATGGGAAACTTGTTGAATATTACTAATGAGCAAAGTAATATATAATATTGGTTCTATTAAATGTCACGAGTGAATATAATGACAATTATGGAAATTTAAGTCGGGATGCGCCTGTGTCGCGTCGGGAATAAATGTTGATAAATAAAAGTGAATATTTTATAAGTCGTTCGTATGGTCGTTTTGAGTGCACCAACACGTCCAGAAGGGTCGAGATAGTTAGAAAAGTGTACCCGGGGATTTAGATTGGGTCTCGGGGCGTTTTTAGGCCTAATTAGTACCCTGGGAGGGCGTTTTGGACATTTCACATAAACCCACGAAATTCTAAGGGTTATATCAGATGTCTAAGGTTGTCTTCTAGGGTTAGAACAACCAAAAAAAAGTTACGGCTATAGGAGAGGGAAGGAGAGAGCTTCCAAGGCAATCCAAGCCCCAAAATCCATCCGTTTGCACCGCCACCACCACCAACGCGTAGATCGCGCGACGGGCTACGCAACCACACCAAAATCATCTGCAAATCAGAACACCAAAAATCCCAAGCAAGTGTTTATCTTGCTTATTTCGTTGGTGCATCTTTCATATTAGTGTAGGAGTAATTAAAATGAGTTTTTATGGAAGAAACCTAAGATATGAGTTAGGAAATTGCATGTAGGGATGAATAAATTGATAATTCTGGAAACCCTTGCCATGTAGAGGAATTACCCATGAAATTATGATGTTTACAAGAAGGAAATTTCTAGAAATACTTGTTAGAACCATGTTTAAGAGAATTCTAGGGTTCTTGATAATTATAATAATTTTTGGTTGGTTAATCCATGTATAATGATAGAATTCCTCATGCTTCACGTTGGAAATACCTAGTAGGATGATATAATGTTGGTAGTATAATTTTTGAGACGTTTGGGATTGAAAAATATGGATTTGGATGAAGAAATGTGTTAGAACCCGTAACTGTAAAACTGCAGAATTCGTAATACCTGCTTGATCGATCGATCGAGCCCAGAGCTTCGATCGATCGAAGGTTCGATCGATCGATCCCCAGACCTCGATCGATCGACCTCTCCTGGCAGACTCCTATTTCCCTTTCTAAATTAGTTAAGTTCAATTTATTGTGAAATAATCCTTGGGCATCCTTAATAAAATGTTTTGGGAGATAGGGAAGACCAGTAGGACATGTGAATAAATTTTGGGACCCTTGATGACGGGAAAAGATTGTATTTTGGGATAATTACATAAGGATCGGTAAATTTATGATTTAAAGAGAGAGACACGTAAGAGAGTTACTTTGGGACAAATGTGTATACCTACTGAATTTTACGATTTGGAGAATAAAGCCATGAGAGTTGTGTGGTACGTTGGAAAAATACCGGATCAAGGTTAGAAACGAACCGTTATAAGTGTTTACTAAAATATGATAATATGGATAAAAGTCGCAACTATGAGATTTGAGAATATACCCAATATTGACATGGTAATATTAGTATAGTTATATGATTGTGTATACATATGCTAGCTATGTGTGAAAATCATGCCCGTGCTACTTGCTATCCCTGAGGTTACCGCGCTGGGACAGTCTTATCTCGATGGGACCTTTATGGGGGATATTGACTTGTACCCTAGAAGCTAGATATCCTTGGTACAAGCTATCGAATCGATAGTTCAGACGGTCCTAAGAGACGTGAGGGTATGTACTGACCTCTTAGAGACTTGGAATCTATACTTCGCCTTAATATTGTTTGTGTATGTGTTAATACAATTCGAGAGTGATTCCGAATTTGTATTCCCCTTAAAATCAGTGATACGGGGTTTGGATAGTAGAGTATGCCCGCACCATAGTTTTTATTTGGGGTGCTGTTATGATATATATATTTTACGAGTAGTTATATATATATATATGAGATTCTGAAATTTGGAACTACCTACTGTGAATTGATATGTAGGACATGGTTGATGACTCAAATTGTAAATACTTGTTTTGAGAAAGTATAATATGACACTGGATAACTTTATTGATTAATAAAGTTAAAATGAGAACTTTGGTTATTAATTGAAATATTCTTTTCAAACAATTGTATCGTTAAATTTTGAATCCTGCGAATAACCTAAGATAAGTTAAATCATTGGGAAAGATAGCGTGATATATGATGAGATAAACCATTAAGAGGGTTAGTGCGATAGGAGTGCACATTAGAAGAAAGGTGAGAATTTCTCAAGAGAGTGTTGCACTAATATGTTGTTGCATTGGCCTGTATCAATTTAAATACTTGCTAAACAATTTTTAAATCATATACACTATCGGGCTCTGACCCGTTTTTCTCTCTCTCTCTCTCTCTCTCTCTCTCTCTCTTATATATATATATATGTATGTACTACAGGTGCCCAGCCACAGGGGCGTCTTGATTAGGATCCCTTGGAAGGAACGTGCTGCATCTTAGGTGGGAGTTGCAGGCCACTTGCTTAGACGATTTCATTATTTGATTCCACTCCTATGATTCTCAGTTATTGGGGCATGTGTCGCCTTTCCACTATTTATCTGTTCCGTGGGGACATTTGTATTTTAGTTATTTCTAGTACTGCTACTTTGGGATTTATTCAGCATGTATGTTTTACATTAACTTTTAAATGTTGGGATTTTGGATGTTGAATGTTTAAATCAATTGGATTATGTTCCAATATAATTGTTGTATGATTCTTTCTTCTTGAAAATGTTGTTACTAATTAAATAAATAATTTTCCTTTAAAAATAAAATTTGGTTAATAATGTTGAAAAATGGTTTTGACACTTAGCTTAATTAAGTACGGTGTTAATTTGGAAAATATTATTTTCACGACAGTGATGCTAAGAATGAACCAAGTGTTCACCTTGATTTTAATTTAATAAAGGAGTGATCGCCCGGTATTTAATTAGGCGGGGTGTCACAGCAAACTTGGCCATACTAACCCAAGCACATGATGATTAGGCTACTGCAGTTATAAATAGGTTCAAAAGGGCTAAAAATGAATGGAAAATAGGCTTTCGTGAGTTAGAAATTATGAAATCGGCTCAAAATGGTTCAGAATTTAGGCTTCAAAAGAAGTTTGATGCCACAGAAGTCGGAGATCTAGTGAAATTAACTTCCAATGTATCTAGATACGAGTCTCTTATTGAAGAAGAAAATGAAAGGAACACTTATTCCTTCCAAACATATTATAAAAATTCTAATTTTGAAATTGATGGTGCTGAAATTATAGGGACATAAGCTATAATATATGAACCCTTAGTTCTAATGGATACTACTACTGAATCCTTTGCACCAAAGTGAAAAAGAATGATTAAAAAGTATTCTTTTGACATTACTAAGACTGATGAGATTTTTTATTTTCTTTTAAAATAAAAAATGTCAAAACTACCCGATGATGCTAAAAAATCATAAGAAATTAAAGGAAAAATTACTATAAATGGCATACTATTTTTTCTCATTCAACTAATGTTTTCTCTATATTTGGTGACATGGTGCAAGAATTGATTAGGTGGGGAAATATGAAAGTCCTTAAAAAGAGGAGAGCACAATGGGGGTAGATGATGACCCATTACCGAAGGTCAAAGAGGTGGGGACTAGTGTGAAATCAATCTAAATGCGTAAAAATAAAGGGCATGTGGATTTCAGAGTGAAAACTAAGAATAAATCTAGGGCTTTGAAGCCTGAAGCCATTAAAGATCATGATCAAAAGGTAACGAGATGCCTATGAATTAGATATGGAAAATACTATGCTGAAATGAGCTAATTGGTGGCTTTGAAGAAGAAATATAAGAAAAATAAGAGCAATAATAGGACTCGAGGCAATGTAATCAAGGCCCCAACATTCCACGATCAAATTTTTAAGAAAAAATTTTGGGAATGAAAGACCATACTTTGGTCCTTTTCACCCCCAATGGAATGCTAAGATACTAAGAAAATATAAGGCCTAGCAAGTGGGAATTGAATTGGTTCAAAATAGTAGATTAAAAAGATTTTCTTCTTCATCCTTAAAGCAAACCCAAGGTTTTACTGGGAACTAAGAGTAATTATAACTCTTTTTACATCTTAGAAGACAAAATGATGGCTTTAAATAACATTATGAGCATGGATGGAGAGATTTTATCTGAGGAAAGATCATCAAATGTAGAAAAGAAAAGAGAAATGATGGAAGTTGAAGCTACATCACCAATTCAAGAGGTTACCACCAATAATTCGTATGGTTTGGCTCTCTACCTCAACAAGTGAGTATGGATAAATTTCCAAATATTGTCACTCTGTATGTTTTGGCATTATTCCGGACAAAAAACACTTTGAGTCATATGTGTAAGAGGGTAGTTTAGATTAGATGGAGGCGTAACCCCTTTTTGAGTACAGTAATGATAAGTTAACCAATAACACTATTGATTAATTACAAGATACGTAACCACAACTTAGTGAAGATAAACTCAGTTTGAACTACCAAATCTCTTGTGTATAACTCAAAGGATAATAACGAACTCAGAAGTAACTCATTTAGAGGGAGAGAGAAGGAAGCACCCTAGATACACCTTGGTAGGCGGCCAAACACCCCTAACCACCCTCAAGAATCTCTGTCAAGTATTAAAGCTTCGTAAAAAAATGACAATGGTAGGTTAATAAACTCTATGGTTTGTAATAAATCTCTCTCTGACGTATATTTTCTCTAGTAATAACTTTTGAACTCTAAAAAAGAACGTCCCTTCCTCAGAGGTGGTTGGGCCCTTAAATATCCCCCACACCACTCCTAAGATAACTCAGTCATTAATTACTGTAAAAGACATCCCTCATACTTTATGTCACGACATTAAATGCCGTATGGACTAGTTATCTCTACGTTATAAACATTAAATACCAAGACATGCCTTTTGCCTAACCATTGTGTGTTAGGGGGCTGTCATCCCAGAGGTGGCTCACTAACTGGCTGACAACACCAAATACCACAGTGGTTTACTCAAGTGTAGATTTGACATTGCCTAGCTGGCTCGTGACATAACCTAAAGTAGATATGCCATTGAGTAGAGGGTTGTTTGGCTCACAACTCAACGCCCGATGGAACTCAAGGTTCCTCTGCTCAAGGCTCCACGGTCAAGGTCCTTTGGTGTTTTACCAGGTGTATCTTAGATGGTCAGGACAAGCCCCAAAGGTGCCTCACTTCTCAATCCTCCAAATCAAGTCTCTCTAAAGTTCCCACGATGAGGTCGTTCGATAGAGCGTGGAAGCTCTCCCAGGCCCTGCCAAGCCCGCTCTCTCGTGAGTACTGTTCGACCTCACACTAAAAAAACATTATAATTGTTACAACTCATGGTAAGTGTAAATAAAAAGATACAATAAGGCTAAGTAAAATAATAGAACTAAAGGATCAGTTCTCTCGGCTAACTTATTCATTGGAGATCCCTCTGGGCTGCCACACTAACCTACCTCACTTGAGTTGTGACACTGCCTTACTGAGCTACATCGCTTTGAGCTACAATGCTGCCTTACTGAGCTGCATCGCTTTGAGCTGCAACAATACCTTATTGAGATGCATCACTTTGAGCTGCCACGCTGCCTTAATCCCAAACACTGTTGCTAATGGGGAAATTATCTATAAACTCAAGATTACCTTCAATCCTCCTTTACATTTTCCATTTCGTGTAGAGATTTGTTGTGGGAACAAGAAATGTCTGAACAAAAAAGTTCTCAATCTGATGAACCTTATCTGCGTGAGAAAATTCTAGCATCTTTTCTTTCGTTACAACTACTACAGTTATCACCTTCAGGATAAAGTAAAAATTCTCCCCGATGTACCAGAGTCAAAATGTTGTGACTTATTGGCACTTTGACGAAGGGACATTATAACTTTTTTCTGTTACTAAGCCTCAACTGTTCTGCCTTGACTTATTAAAATTCTCTCGACAGACCTGCTGACTTTCTCAAATATTCATTTTGGCTTTGGGGAGATGAAATTCTCCCATTTGTGGTGTTTATGGGGTATCGTTGTAGGCAGTGAATTTTTTCGTTAGGATTGCCCCTATTCGTTCAGACTTGTGAAATTCTCCCTTGTAAAATTCTTTCTAGGAAATTCTCGTTATTGGAAGCTAGTACTTCGTTTGGGCTCTTCTGTGTCATCGTTTTGTCATGTTCAAAAAGGCAGGAAAATTCTCCTCGATGTAGCTGAGTCTCATTTGAACAAAGTTTGGACTTATGGCGAGGGGACATCATAGATTTTTGAACCGTTAGGACAAATTCTTCGTTGGGAGTTATTGGATATGTCTGACAAAAAAAATTTGGCACAAAAACTTCAAACTTGCCTAGGAAGAAAAAACCTTTCTATTCCCCATTCGTCATTTCATTAATGATATGGTGCTGTCTTTTCAACTGTTAAGACGCTTCTCGAAGTTCCACGTGTCCATTTGAAATGATTATAGGCGGCTTTGCACGTGTTAGTGGAAAAACTCAAAAGACGGGTTTTAAGGGATTGCAAACGTTTATTTTCAAAAACACTTAGCCATTTTTCTTCTTCATCTTCTTCAAAATCCCAGAGCCTTTTTTAGAAAGAGGGAGATTCAACCCACCATTGTTTAAAAGGTTTTCTACAGTTCTTTTCCTTTCATCACCACTTGTGGTTGTGTTCCTCCATTTTCGTTCCCCTCTCCACTTTTTTAAGATTTTCTTCTTCCACCATTCACTGTTATGGCCTCTTCCAGCGTTCCCATCACACCCACCACCAGTGCTCCTCCTATAACCACCTTGGACGGAACTGCGTTAGTGGCAGAACACCAAGAATAATTATATTTTTACCACTGATCTCCTATTTTTGGAAAAGATGATGAGTTCTATGAGGGGTGCAGGACTTGTCATTTTTCAGCCAAGTATGATGCTTTGCTGCTGGGTGATGAAGACCAAGATTCCACTTCTTGGGGCTATTTTCCTCCCGAGGGGATAATGTGGTTTCGTCTTGAAAAAGTTTACTTCCCTTGGTCCCATATTGACTTGGAAGGACCTAGTGGCTCCCCTTCCCACTTTGCTACTTGAAACTCATTTATGCTGGCCACTTACTCTGATGTTCTTTCCAAGGTTGGTCTCTATTGAGTTGCTTGGTTTGGGGAATTTACTCTTTCTAAACACAAAGCTGTCCTTCAAATATTGGTCTCCCGTTGGAACATTACAACGCACACATTCATTGCTTCATGGGGAGAGTTCACTATTACACTTGAGGATGTTTGCGGGCTACTTAGGCTTGATCCCGTAATAACTTCGACTTATCACGATGAGGCTTTGGATGCCAAAGAGATAAATTCTCGAGAAGACTTGGATCAAATATGCAGGAGATGTATCGCTAATTCCAACAAGGCAACCTTTACCCCCTCATAAACTACTTCTACGGTAACAACCCCACAGTTGAATTTGGCCCAAGAAAAGGTACATCTCTTGAGTTGTCAGCCTACATACTTGTGATTCTATCATTATTTATCTTGCCTAGCAAGACCCACGATCAACCACGCAGAGACTTGATTAATCTGTCTGTCCATTTGTCCAGGGGGTATAAACTTCCTCTGTCAGTCATGGCCCTAGAGGCACTTTATATATGGTTGGAAATGACCCATCTAGACACGGAACGATCAATGGGTCGATACAACTTGGCCAATTTTACCAATTCCATCATTCTAACTTGTTTTCTTTACTTCCTCTTTATCGAGATATCTGCTAACCGCACTCCCCTTCGTGCTGGGGAAATCATTAAGCCCCGTCACCTTTTTTGCTTCCATAAGAAATAGAGTAGGGAGGAGCTTTTGGGCATTTTTATCAAAACAAGTTACTTCGTGATGAGGCCTTACAGTGGGGATTCTTTTGTCCATACTTGGGATTTTTTTGGTGCCGTATCTAGGGTTGTGGGGCCTACCTCGAAGGATCTTATAACGGAAACTACAAGAAAAAGTTACTATCCCGACGTTTTTTACGACGTTTATAAAAAACGTTTGCATATGTATGTCATGACGACGTTTTTACCAAAATGTTGGGAAATTGCCAATAGTTTAATTAAAACGTCGATTTATTTCTAGTCGTTTCAATTAAATGACGGAAATTTTGATACGTTTTCAATAAAAACGTTGGGTTTATATGTCGTTTGTACATAAAACGTCGAAAACCTGTTCATTTATGAAGCGCGGCACTCCCTCAAACCCAGGATTTTTGGATTACCTCCTTTTTTTCTTGCATCCCGCTACATTTTCCCCTAATTCACAAACCAAACGAAATAATCGGGCAAAAAGAAAAAAAATTTGTTAAGAATGAGAGACTCTCTCCCCTAGGGTTTCGACTGGTGGCGCTCCCTCTACTTTTCACTCTCCTATTGCTCATGGTTATCTATCTGCGCAAGGATTCTGTAAGAAATTTTCGTATGAATATATATATATATATATATATATATATATATATATATGTGTGTGTGTGTGTGTGTGTGTGTGTGTGTGTGTGTGTGTTTGTGTGTGTTTGTGTGTGTGTGTGTGTAAAGATGAGTATGTTTGTGTGTAATGATGCATATGCTTGGGTGTAAAGATACGTGTGTTTATGTTTGTGTAAAGATGTGTACTTTTGTGTTTGTGTTATGGATGCTGTTGAAGAAATATAGAATTAAAGATAATTCACCTGGAAATTGATAAGTTATTAGTTGAAAAGGAAAGAAGACAAACATAAATTTAAGGCTTGTGGAAACAAAAACAAAAAATAATGATTGTATAACAACGGGTTGGGCGGATGGGTGAATGGACAGGGTAGGTAGCTGGGTGAAAGGGAGGGGGATTCCAAACCTAGTAATGGGTTCTATCTTCCACTAAAAAATTATTGCATAAAAAAAGAGTATTTGGAGACAACAAACTAAGAAAGTGATCACAAAAAATGAAGCAAAGATCAAGAAAAAAAGTAGTTACTGATTACTCATAATACTTGAACCTCCATTGGAAATTTCCATTTATACTTGGGCATCCATCCATGTTCCTCGTTAATGTAAAATCCCAAGAGACAAGTCTTAGAGATGATCCCAAAGCATGCTAATTTTCAAGATTTCCGTCTATCTCAAATCCCAAGAAAATTAAAACATCAAAAACACTTGAAACAATATATGTTTTGGATGAAAACTAAAATTCTATTAAAATTGACGATAACATTAAAACTAAGAAATTAAGGAAGAGGGTGTTGCGCTAAAACAGTCCTATGTTAAGCAACCAAGACCATAAAAATCACTTCGGAATCTTACCAAATACTTGGTGTGCGGAAAACACCCAAGACCTCGTTCCTAATAAAAACCAAGTGTGCAAACTAAAAAGGAATCCAACCAACAATCAACAAGTAGGATAACAAGAACACATAAGCAATCAAAGCAAAGAAACGACAACAATATAACGTGGAGTCTTCATGCACCTTGCCCTTTCCATAATGATGCGGTTCATCCTCTCTGCCACCCCATTTTGTTGTGGAGTCTTCTTAACGGTAAAGTGCCTTGTGATGCACGCATCTTTACAATACTTGAGAAACCCACCATCTCTATACTCACCCCTGTTGTCGCTCCTCAAATACTTTATCTTCTTCCCCGTTTGATTCTCCACTATGGATTTCCACTCCTTGAACTTCTCGAAAACCTCCGATTTTTCCTTCAAGTAGTAGACCCACACTTTTCATGAATAATCATCTATGAAAGTCACAAAGTATCTAAATTCGCCTATGGAAACAACATCCGAAGGCCCACACACGTCGGAATACATATAGTCAAGAGTCCCTTTACTCTTGTTCGTAGATATAGTTAATTTCTCTCGAGTTTGTTTTCCCATCACATAATACTTGCAAAAATAGAGCTTGCATCCATGCACCCCTTTCAATAACTTTCGCCGATGAAGTTCTTCCATGCCCCGTTGGATCATGTGACCAAGTCTCATGTGCCACAATTGTAGCTCGTCGATTTCAGGCTCCGTGGAGGCTGTCGCTCCACCCATTATCATATTTCCCTTCAATTTATAAAGATTGGTCGGTAACTTTGTGCCGCACAAAATCACCATCGATCCCATTTTCACCTTCAAAGCCCCACCCTCAGCTTGAATCACACACCCCTTTGAATCGAGTGCGCCTAAGGAAATCAAGTTCTTTTTAAGTGTCCGAACGTGACTCACTTCACTTAAGATTTGTACAACCCCATCCCACATAATTATATGCACCGACTCTATTCCCACTACTTTGCATGTAGCATTGTTTCCCATGAGAATCTCACCACCGGTATTGGACTTGTAATCCTCAAACCATTCTCGGTTCGGACACATGTGGTATGAACATTCGAAATCTAAAATCCAACCATCAACGTGATCAGCGAAAAAATAAGTAAGAACCTCTTCGCCTTCCTCTAAAGTAGCAACACCGGCCACATCCTTAGTAGCGTCTCCTTTCTTATCATCTTTCTTCCACTACGGACAATTCTGTTTAAAGTGGCCCTTTTTATGGCACTTGAAACACTCAACCATGCTAATGTCTCGATATTGAGACCTTTGGAAGCCTCAGTTATTTGCACCCCGAGACTTCAACCTTCCTCTTCGTCCACCACCACCAACCTTGGCTACCAAGCCTTCACCTTGAGAAGATGAACTACCTCCACCGCTATCATTTTTATTCTTCATGGGCACATGATAAATTATGTCCTGCATTACATCATTGAACTTGAGAGTAGTCTTCCCAAACATAAGTGCGGTGACAAAGTGCTTATATGAATCGGGCAATGAAGCAAGCAACAACAATGCTCGATCCTCCTCGCTAAATTGAACATCAATCCGGTTTAAATCGTTGATCAAAGCATTGAAGACATTTATATGCTTCATCATATCATCGCCCTCCTTCATTTCTAACTTGAAGAGCATCTTCTTTAGAAATAATTTATTTGAAAAAGACTTGCCCAAATAAATCTCCTCCAATTGATCCCACGTGCCCTTGGCCGTAGTTTCCGATATCACGTGATTGAGCACATCATTCGTGATATACATTTCAATTGAATAAATTGCCCTTTGATCAATATCGCTCCATTCGGCTTCGGTCATATCCACCAGACGCTTTTCTATACCCAACAATGCTATAACCAACCGTTGTTGAATAAGAACACCCCGCATCGTTCTTTGCCACAAGACAAAATTAATTTTCTCATGAAAAGGTTTTATCTCAAAACTTCATTGAGCCTCCGGATCCATAACTAGGATCCCACTTCTTAGAGCCTCCGCTTGCAGAAGTTGATTCGAGAGTACGCGACACCTCTTCCGCCATTTGGAACAAATTCTAGAACTTATGCCAATATCACTCAAATTGATTCAAGCCGAACCAAAATACCGAGCAAACCAAGCAACCAAAGCTCCGATACCACTTGTTGCGCTAAAACAGTCCTATGTTAAGCAACTAAGACCATAAAACTCACTTCAGAATTTTATCAAATACTTAGTGTGCGACAAACAACCAAGACCGTGTTCTTAATGAAAACCAAGTGTTTAAACTCAAAACTAATCCAACCAACAATCAACAAGCGGGATAAAAATAACACACAAGCAATCAAAGCAAAGAAACGATAATAATATAACGTGGTTCACCCAAACAAGGGTTACATCCACAATGGTAGGATTTCTTATTTCTTTGATAAATGGAGGAACCACAAGGTTACACACTCTCAATATTTATCTCTCCAAGAAAGTCACTCACAACCAAGCACAAGAACTAATCTTAAACAAGAAGCTCTCACTCACTTTTCTCTTTGAAAACTCATAAAATTCCGAACCCTAAAGCTGAAAAATAACACTGCCTTAAAACAGAAAATAGACTCCTATTTATAGATTTTCCTCAAAGTGGCAATTTTGTAAATATCGAGAAAAAAACTATTTTTCTCCCAAAACAGCCGTGATACAACAGGGAGGCCACCGGAGAGCCAAAATACTCCACAGAGGGGGTCATCATTTTAAGCATACAATGTGCCTAATTAAACTCAAGATTAAAAAGAATAATCACCACCATATTAAATAGGGATGGGGTTGGTATAGGGGGATTGTGATTTGGTTTGGAAGGGAAGATGTGGTGCGTATGTGGGTTAGTGGTTTAGGTAACAAAGGTGTTAGCGAGGAGGTGGGGAAAATGGGTAGGCCTGCTAAGTTTGTGTGTGTGCATTGGGTTTCAATTCATTGAGCTTTATATTTTGTTTTTTCTAAGAAATTTAATTAGTGGGCATGTTAATAATGGAGATATGTTTTCAAATCGAGCTTGATTATACAATAAAAAGGGAGGTAATGTTTTATTATGATTGGGTTAGAGTGGAAGATAAGAAAAATGGTTGTCGACACTGCACGAACTCTATTTTAGCGATGGTGAATTTTGACAAGCTTAAGAGTGTGAGCAATGACTTAGACGAGCCTGTAGTTCTCGCTTTCGAGACCAACCAAGTATATAATTCGAGAGACCTTAAGAGTTTCAATTGGTGGGTGGATGTACACTCACCAAAGAGACTGACGAGTCGAGTAAACAAGTTAGATATACTAACGAACTTCCAATCTACTATTGAAGACCAACCTCATTTGGAAAACCTGTTTAAACTTCATGGTTTTGTCTAGCTATTGAATCACCAAACTCAATTGGAAATATATGAATGACTTTTGAACTACTAATGACTATTTTCCTATCTTTTTATGATTGGAATGACATTGAATTGATTCATATATTTATAAATATTTCTTTTTATAAATCGTGGTATGTATGTAGTTGTCCAATCACTTTTTCATATTTATTTTTCTTTGATTTTTCTTTCAAGTTGCACCATAATTGCACAAAAAATAGCATATATCAGTTTTCTATCTGATTTTAGAGGCCCAAGTGAAAAGGTTAACATTACATGTATGTGTGTGATAGATATGGGAAGTACACATGACTTTGATTGTTAGATTTACTATCTCTACTAGATGTATGTCCCAAAAGCTTCAAAGTTTCTTGCCTGCGATCATCTTATTATATATATCCATCCATCCATATATATATATATACGTGTGTGTGTGTGTGTGTGTGTGTGTGTGTGGGTGGGTGGGTGTGTGTGGGAATATTTTCCTCTTTTTGGCTTTTGGAGAACATTACTAGTGTTTATTGTTTCCTTGTGTCACTGTTTCCATTTTACGCATGCTTATTATACTCAATGAAATAGATTGGTTCTTCTTGTGTCATTTATGCTAGAGAATTATGTAAGAGGGGCTAACTATCTTAGAGGATTATTTATATATGGATACCCCCTATAGGCTCGGGACAAGGTTGAGGCGGGTAAGGACAAAACTGGAAATGTGTTACAATAGACTGGTTGCAACTTTGTGACTTTGTGTTTACTTGATATAGTCGGACTCGGATTATAAATAAACTCTGTATGAAACATTGGAACAGGGATATAAGAGGAGGTACTCTAGTATGTGAAAAATAGGGATATAAAGAAAAGGTTTTCGTAAAATATCTTGTATTCATGTACATTTTGTATAAAATCATAGTGTAATTTTGTAAATCTTCCAAAGTTTTTTATTTTCTAATGATGTATTCGTTGGAAGAAAGTTTCTTGTTGTCTTTGAATTTTTGTCAGAATAAGGCCTTATAATTATAGAAAATTAGCCCATGAAAAAAAATGAAAATTAGGACTCCTAAATAAATAGCCCGTTCTTCTTGTTGTCTTATGTTTGAGAAATAAAGGGAAGTAATAGGTATTCATAGGGTTCATGCTGGTCACATATGAACTAACTCCAGCCTATTGAAATATGCATTGAGTTAGATCTTCTCCAGCCTATAAAATCACTCTAATATCTCAAATGAACTTCCTCGTAATGTAATTAAATCCTAATACTTTGCTATACGATCAACCTTTGATCCAAGTAGTATCAAAATTAGATGAAGAGGTAGGTCATCTGCAGGGGCAGTAGCTATAATAAATGAAATTAGATCAAAATTGATCAACCTTTGATCCAACCAGTATTAAAATTATTACCTGCTTGGATTTAAGGTTACTTTTGGATGTAAATGTTGTGATTTAATGCATTTGATGTTGAATTTTAGACCGAATTTCAGTTCTCGCACTCTGTTTCTGTTAGTTTAAACAAGGAGTAAACTATGACTAGTGAGTAGTCATATGAGACTTAGTACCTTGTTTCTTATTTCTCTATTTCATGTTCCATGTTTGTTAGAATCGAATAGCAGGGGTAGTAACTGAATTTCAGTTCTCGCACTCTGTTTCTTCTTTCTCTAGCACCATGGTTGTGCAAATGGCACCATATGAGAAGTGCCTCTTACTATCGCATATGTCAACAATTTTCCATACTCAGTTTGCCAACCTCCTACCTAGCCTTTATGAAACTAGGATCCATAAGGAACTGTGATTTTGAAGTCAAGATCCATAGCTTGATTACATGACTCGCTCTCATTGTGAGGGCTTGGGAATACATAATCTTAAAAATTGCATTCATTCACGATGGTTATCCTTAGTTCATCCGAAAGCATTCCATGTGACCAGAGGAACTCATATGTTGCTAGAGTATCCCTATCAAGTCCCAGAAGTGGATTCCCAATAGCTACTCCTTTGATGTTGAACTTGAAACCCGTTGAGTTTTTATTGTAGTCAAGTAAAGTATTGGCTAGCTGTGTTATGTAATGCCCTGCATAGCTTTCACCCGTGAGAAACAAATGCCTGGACTTAAAATCTGGAAATTTTTGGTACCATTTCAGCATAAATGTAAGAATCTTTATACGATCGTAACATTGGCACTAGCATTGTATAGCTTAATTATATTCATTAATAATCTTTATAAAATCAATTCACCATTTATAAATTGTATCTTTTGATTACATTTAAGTTTACTGACTTCAATCTGGATGTAGAAACATAAAAAAAGTCGATTGCCTTTTTCTTCTCTGGCTTATCTTTTTCTTTTTCTTTTTTCTGGCTTTTTTCTTTTCCGATTACGCCTTTTTCTGCATATTTTATACTTTTGTATTCTGCCTGCATTTCTTCTTCTCCAACTCTGCATTTCCTTTTTTTTGCTGTTTGATTCTGTCTTTTGTGTTTGGTTTTTTTACTACCTTTATTTTCGATTGTTTGTTGTGAGAAAATAAAAATTTTCAACAACTGTGCTTATCTTAAGAAGTGTTGACTGATAAAAGTTGGCATCAGGTTTGGTCTGTGTAGCTACATTGCATAACGTTTGTTTTTTTACTGCCTTTATTTTCTATTGTTTGCTGTGAGAAAATAAAAAATTTCAACAACTGTGCTTATCTTAAGAAGTGTTAACTGATAAAAGTTGGCATGAGGTTTACTTAAGAAGTGTTAACTGATTAAAGGAAAATGAGGATGTTGTAGATTACATTTTAAGAGTGTCATCTTCAACCGCATATTACAGCTTCTGCTACTACATTCATTTTATAATTTATTGTCGGCCTCTATGTAAAACATTGGGAATTTTCTTCAACATTTCTACAGGCGTTTATACAAGCACTACTACTCTACATTCTTACTCTATTAAATTTTTTTTAAATTGAATTCTAAATTTCTCATTTCACTTAGTTTATTATTCATTCGACTACGCATTAACCGCGCATCGGGCGGGTTTCAACCTAGTTTTATATAGAGAATGGCACTCAACATGTCATAAAAGATTTGAAATAAGAAATTCCCATTTTCATTTGTTTCTCTCCACGTCCTAAATAAATAGTCTCAAACTAATCGAACCTTAAATTTAAACCCTAGAACCATTTCACATCGCCATCGGTTACCCGTAAATGTGTTGAATATGGCTGTCTGAGTTACACTTTTACAATCACATTCGTTTTGCAGCTATAAACTGACAAATAAATTGCATTCAACTAGACTTTTATCTAGATAAATTTCATATTGTTCATATACTGATCAACAAACTTCTTAATTGTGCAGTTGAGTAATTTTGAAGGAGGTGGCTTGGCAATTGGACTAAGCTTCACGCACATGCTTGCAGACTTGACTTCTGCAGCTCTATTTTTCAAATCATGGGCCGAAATTAATCGAGGTGAAGTTGTTAGGCACCCTCCTTTTTTCGATCTACCTCCACTATATAATAGACCGAATTCTCCAAACACCAACACAGAAACAACAAAGAACTTCAAAATAAAGCCTGAAAATCCCCCCCAAAATGGCCATGGCCACAACCACATTCAGATTTTCAAATGATAGAATCAAACAAAGCCTTTCAAAAGTCAACACTGCGTGCCTCGATGCAACCCCATTCAATTTTCTAGCAGCACTGTTTTGAACCGTACATGGTTTGCAAATATGAAATTTAGTTAGAAAATGTGGTTTACAATTCTCTGGATTACTTTAAAATTATAAATTCTACAACTTAATTCAATAAAAAACATTGTACCAAGTACTTCGGGTTCGCTACACTAATCTCGTGTAGTAATCCTTCTGCATCTAGCTCAAACATTTTATGTTAAACCTGGACCAATTTTTGTATTGGAGTGATTTTGTCTTCTTTTTCGTAATGTTCGTGAAGGAGCAGGTTGATCGGCTAAGTTGAGGATGGTATACACTATTACCATTAAATTAAATTCCAATGTAAATATTGTATAAGGGTATATATGGTACAATAAAGAATGAGAACTTCATGTTTTTTTTATTTTATATAATAGTAGATTTTTCATAGTTGCTGCATTTTTTTGCCGTGCGGGCCGATGTAACTATTTGTAAATTAATTTTTTAAGTTAGACATCAATCCGTTGAACTTGTGTTGATGGAACTAATTTATGAGGTTATCAATGTTCAACTTTGTGAAAGTGATTTATTGGTGTCTCAATTTGGTTATTGCTTTTGTTATTGAGTTTAATTTTAAATGTTAAAACAGGTTGGTTTCATGAATAAATAAAGGAAACTCTGCCGATTTTTTTTCCCAAATTTATAAGTGATGAAAATGAATAACACGACTTTTATTTACAGTTTGTAAAATCAGCGTGTGACCAGGTCTACATTGTGAGGCTTACATTTTTTTTATTTAGGTTGGATCACAAACTTCACAAGCTATATGGTAATATGTTTTTCCAATATATTATGTTTTTTAGTACTTTTATAATTGAAAATTTATCTTGTCGTTATATATCAATGTTTTTATGTTTGCTCATACAAGTTGTTGATTTGAAAATATTGAATCTAATTATTCCCTCTTTCAATTATTACCTTGTTCAATTTTAGGAGTGGATGGGGATGAATAAGGCAAAAAATACTAACTAATCGAAAAATTAGACTTGGGAAGAAAGTCCCTAACCACTTTTCATTTTTCTTTATTGCACATCGCTTTTACATTGACTTATTTATTTTTAATACATATTTTCTTTCCTTTTGCAGGTGGTTTTGTCATGCTCATGGTCATGGATATCTTTTTGACTATTTTGAATAGTACTCTAGCATTTTTTATGATAGTTTATGTTCATATGTTGGTACAATTTTTGGTCTTATTAGTAGACAACTTGTTTGGGATGGTTGAAGATAGACTTTCTTCATTTTGTTACGGGATGATTTGTTATTATTGTACCTAGTTTTCTTTGGTTGATTGACAATATATTGAGGAATCAATTATAATATTAATGATTTCTCCTTGAATATATATTTAGTTTGAGAAATTTGATGTCTTCATCTAAAGTTAATAGTAGGCAATACGTTTATAATTAAAGTTCCAATTTTTATATTATATGGTTGTTCTTTACAAAAAAAGTTGGATTATAGTATTGGAAAAGTTAGTTATAATGACTGAAAGGGTGTATTAAAATTCCCGACGCTTTTGGAGAAACGTTGGCCACGACCCGACGTTTTTTCCAAAAAGGTTGGAAAATTCACGACGGTTAAAAAATGTCGCAAAAAACGTCGTAAACATATATCCGACGTTTTTCATAAACGACGTGTATTTCCCGACTGAGGATATGCCGACATTTTTCAAAAACGTCGTATAAACATTGGGAATACTTTTCCTAACGTTTTAAAAATATATTCCGGCGTTTATAAAACGTCTCTTAAGCTAAGTTTTTTTGTAGTGGGAGGACCCTTCGTTTGCCGTGGTTTTGGCCTTGACTCCTAGCTATCTGACCTCTTACACTGACTGGGGGTATACATCTGAACATTACAACCCCAACCATTGCAGTCGTCAATTTGGGTATGACCAAGGGCTTCATCGTCCAGTATTTCAAGATTCTCACCCAAGGCATCTTTCTCTGAGGCCTGTGCCTTTTACACCATGTCAGCTGCTTCCACAATCTACTCAGCCACAAGTGGTCATGTTACGATTCCTGCACTTTCTAGGAAGGAGGATGTAACCACTGATTTTGTGATGAACTATTGACCAAGGCTGATATCCAAAATTCTCGATTTTGTTCAAGGTCCCTCAGTCTATCCCACTATTCAGAGTTTTCACTCCTTGGAGCTGGGGCTAAAGGGGAATTCCATTCTATGAATTGAGTTCCCACTTAGCCAAACGCCAAGGACCCCCCTAATGAGCTGCCTCCATACTGACCAGCAATCCCTGTTGTTGCACATAAAACCAAAAAAGCTTCAACGCCTAAACCTCCAGCTGGCGGTACTTCTGCCACTACAGCTTCTGGTGAAGGTCCCTCGCAACCCCTTTCCCAAAAAGCAAAGAAGACTAGAAGTGGGGCCTCTTCAAAGCCCAAGTCCCCACATAAATCCCAAGATCCTATAGATGCTTTTCTCATTGCCTCTGTTCCTCCAAATACTGATGTGCCTGAGGAAATACGGGAAGCAGTTAGAAAGGAGGTTGAACGTCTTTAACGAATATTTTGCCAAACTGGTGGATCCCATTATCGTACGTGGTGGATCCCACCGAATGGGGTTCGTGAAGAAAAAGGGGTCCTTTAGGTGCTGGTGCCTCTGGTAAAAGGAAGAAGACTTTAGGAACCAAGGCAAGTAAAAGACAAGCCTCTACAGTTCAACCTACAACGGTTGCCTCTACTCTAAGGCGTTCTACTTCTCGTTCTCCTGATGAAGTTATACCAGTTGATGATAGTCTTGAGACTGCAGCTGATTTCACTAAGAGGTCTTCTCCTCACTCATCTCCCCCAGCTTTGCCCGTTGTCGTACCATCACATTCTTCTTCTGATTATGATCTTGGTCTTTCCCCTCTTAGTTGTTTATAATGTAGTGAATTTTCTTCTCTTTTCTGACACTTGTTCTTTCTTTCTTGTTTTCATCAGGAGGCTGGTGAAGAAAGGTATTCTCCTCCGATTAGTCCTTTCGTGGGAGGAAACTTTGGTGGATATACAACCGAATTATCTCCTCCACGTTCTCTAATGATAGGTCTTACTTACTCTAGCCATTTGTCCTCCCAGCGGGCTAAAGGTGCTGCTGCGAGGGGTGATACCATTGAATCTGTGGGAATCTCTTCCCAACTAGAAACAACTCCCCCAACTTCTTCTGAATTAACACCTCAACCCGAGGTTCTTCTGCCCTTGTTCCAACTGAAAAAGTTCCCTTGAGGTAACACATTCTCAATCACTGTTAGGTCTGACATCTTTTCTCTCTTCCACCCCTTTTTTCTGTTTGTCGTGCTGAATTTTAATCTGTTGGGATGTCTTAGGTCGAAATGGCATCTTTATTAGATGACATTCTTCTTCCTGCTGCATTGACGAGACCCACAACTACAGTCCCCCTCTTCAGTACCATAACTAAGGTAAGTAAACCTTAAAGATATTTCTCCTTTCTTCTGTACTTATTCCCCATTTCTAACACTTAGCTTCATTTTCGCAGTTTTCTCCGGACCTTGTCCCATCAACTTCTCTTCGTGGTCTGCCTATTCCCAAGGCCAGCATTGATTTTTTTACCTGGCGTGGTGGTTCTTCTGCATCCAATACAGTTGGAGCATCCCTTGGAGGTCAAACATCTTCTCCAAGCGAGACTACACCGATATTGGACTTGGTACCTTTTATTGGCGTAAGAGCTTCAGCACACATTGATCTTCCCACCTTTGGGGGTTCTATGGGGGTTTCTGAGGAGACATCTTTTCCTTCTAGGGTTCCCCCCATTATAGCTTGCATGGCGGCTCCTGTTATGACTCCACCTACTGCTGAGGTATTTCTCTACTTTCTCTTCCTTTCTCATTGTTTGTCCTTTTCTTGGCAATGTACAATCTAAAAGAATCCCTTTTTCAAACATTGAAACTCCACCGATAAAGGTGACTTAACAATGAGAACCACTTGTTAAAATTTTTGTTAAAACTGCACCAATAACGGTGAATTAACAATGATAAGCACTTGTTAAGATTTTCATTAAACTCCACTAATAATGGTGACTTAATAATGATAAACACTTGTTAAGATTTTCGTCAAAACTCCACCAATAATGATGACTTAACAATGATAAGCACTCGTTAAAATTTTCGTGAAAACTTCACCAATAATGGTGACTTAACAATGATAGACACTTGTTAATATTTTCATTAAAACTCCACCAATAATGGCAACTTAACAATGATAAACACTTGTTAAGATTTTTTTCACAACATCCACCTCTAACGGTGACACCCGTAACGGTGAGTTAACAATGACAACCACTTGTTAAGATTTTTGTCAAACTCTACCAATATTGGTGACTTAACAATGATAAACACTTATTGAGATTTTCATTCTCATTACTTATTTTAACTGTTCACAGGTTTCTATCAAGTCTCTTCAAGCTAAAGAGAGTTCTCCCCCAGCCCCTTTGCCTACTGATTCTCCCCATCAGGAACTAGCTATTCTAGAAGATTCTAGTCCTAATGACCAGGGTTCCATAAAGGTACTATGGCTGATAGCGAGTCTAGTTGTGAGCTTCCTCCACCTACCTTAACTCCCCATGAGTTCTGCCTCATGGTCCTTAAACGTCCTCCTCAGATGTCTGCCAACCACCGTTTAGTTATCCAATAAATTGCCATCCATCATCCTGAGACTTTCACTATTGATTGCTTTTGTTCGAACATTCTAGTGACGAGCCTCAAACTTCAAGGAATGGCTATGGTTGTCGTGGATTTGGTTAGCACCCCTACTTCTACCATCACTAGGCCCCTACTCAATGAATTTCTGGGCTATTTGAATGAGTTGGGTTGAGATGTCTTTCAATTCAAATGGATGATTGGACATTTGAAAACTTTAAAGAGCCAATAATTGGAAGGCTGGAGGGAAATGTTAGTGCAGCATCGAGAGGTTCAACGAACTAAGGGAGCTAGATTGACCGAGCTAGCATCCCTACTAGAGGTTGCTGATAAGAAGATAGAGGACCTCGAAGAAACTCTTTGTGTAGCAAAGATAGAACAAGAGGAGCTCCTTATCGAGCATGCACAAGTTCAAACTAAGCTGTATGTTTCTATTAACGCCGAACAGTCATGCCTGACAGCTTCTTCGGGTTTGCCTGGAGATTTTTTTACTGCTCCAGACCTGTGGTTCCTCTTGGGCCAATGAAATAAGTTTTTTCATTTACCTAGGTTTTCCCTTATGTAATTCTTGGGCAATAGCTCCCAATTTTGTAATGTCCCAACGTTTATGAATGAGAAGAAAAAAATATTGTATATATTTTTATGCCCTTTCGTTGTGCAGTGAATACTTTACATAAGTTACCAAACTCTGCCATTTTTCATTTTCATTTAGAAATAACTTCTTGTATATTCATAATAAAACCACTAGATACAATGGTGATCCCAAGTTAATTACTCATACATGATAGAGATTCAACCATTTATTGTTAATCTTAAACATTTTATCTTCTTCCATCTTAGGTCCCTCCCAATTTGCTGTAAGCTTAGGTAGAGGAAACCCCCTGATGTGCTTTACTGCTGCCTTCAAAACGAGGTCTCCCTCCATGAACTTTGTTGGTCTCACCAAGTTGTCATATGCCCCGGAGAGCTGCTTTGTGTATATTTGAAAGTGTTGCATTGCATTATCTCTGTGTTCATCCAACTGTACATGTCTGTTATGAGGGAGAATGCTACTTCGCAAGGCATATCTGGCAGAGGGAACTTCCAACTTCACCGGGAGAATCGCTTCAGCTCCATAAATAAAGGAGAATAGAGTATACCCTGTGGTCTTCCTCTTGGTTGTTCGATAGGCCCGTAATGCCGCTGGTATCTTGTCATCCCACGATCCTGGGAAATCCTCCATTATTTTAGCCCAAATATTAGCCAACGTTTTGTTAGTTTCTTTGGCCTGACCGTTTCCCTTCGGGTATGCCACTGTTGAGGTATGATGAATGATAGAGTATTTGTCCTTTAGCATTGTTATTTCTGAATTAACGAATGGAGTTCCATTATTAGAGAGAATAACTTTTGGAATTGTAAAATGACAAATGATATATTACCTAATAAAGTTAGCCACTCCCATAACTGCTCTTCTCAGTTGTATCATCTCAGCCCACTTTATAAAGCACTCCGTTGCCACTAGTATCCAAATCTTCCCTCTTGAAGAAGGGTGTATTTCCCCTACCAAGTCAAACGGCCAAATATGGAAAGGATACGGAGTTGCTGGGGAATGTAGTTCCACCGATGGGGCATAGATCACATTTTCATACAACTGACAAGCTTTCCACTTTTGAACAAACTCTGCGAAGTCTTTCTCCATCATTGGCCAATAATAACCCAACATCATTAACTGATCATACAACTTTGCCCCTCCTGTGTGAGCTGCGTCTGAGCTTATTTTAGGACTTCGGTTGCCTATTCTTTTATGATGCAACGTAATGGCCTATTGAAGTACCCTCTTCGATGTAACTATCCCCCTTGAACATTAACCTTGGGGCCCTTCTCTTGAGTCCCATCACGCCAATATTTTCTATTGGGACAACTCCATCATTTATGAAATCAATATAAGGTTGCCTCTAATTTAATTGACCTTCAACGAAATGGCACTCAACTGCCTCGAAGAAAATTTAACACTTGTCACATTTTTTTTGTAGCTCTGTTGCGTCCTGCTTCATCCCGGGCTAGAAGTATCCATCTCTTTGAATTCTTTTGTAAAGAGGGATTTTAGTTGTTTTGCAATTCTCTTCGCGTGTCTTCTTTAATCTTCGTTCTGCTTCTACTGGATCGATGCATCTTGATAACCAACCTCCTGCGTTCTTGTAGTAGAGGTTTCCCTGATTTGTAAAATATTGGGCCACCTCCCTCAGCTCCATCTTTCCTTCTCCAGATTTCATTTTCTTCCTAATCATTCCCCTCTAGTCAGAATTATCTTCCATCGTCAGGATTGACTGTACCATAAAGGGAGATGTTCTTCGTTGGATTACTATCATAGTTGAATCTTCCTCCATAATCATCTTCTGGGCAATAGTGGCATAGGCATATGTATGGTGATTCATCATTTTGGGATGCCTCTCAATCTTTTTTCGATGGAACTAGTTGAGAGGTTTTTGACTGATCGTTCTATAAGGTGCTAGACTCAGGTGTATCAATGCATATTCTCCATTCACTTGCTGAATCACCAAGTTCAAATCACTCTTGATGTAAAGTGAACGAATTTCCCTTCGAAGGGCCTCCAGTAACCCTAGTACCAATGCTTCATACTCTGCTTTATTGTTGGTGCAAGGGAGATATAGCTTGTAGGAGAGACAAATTTCTTCAGCTCCTTTTGAAAGAATAACCCCTGCTCCTCCTTTTTTTCCTGTCAAAGATCCATCAAACTGCATCGCCCATTCTTCCTCATTTGCGTATAAGTGGCTGGCTTGTAAATCGTCCCCTGGAATGGTTTTTCTAGGTAACTCAAATGTCCCGGAGGGGAAGATTACCATGAGGTCTGCGTATGCTTAGCTCTTGATTGTGCGAGGGACCACGCACTTGAAATCATTCTTTGAAAGGATGAGGAGTCACCTAGCTTCCCTATCAATAAATATAATTCTTAATAACAAAAACTTAATGGGATAACATCTTCTTACAATATGAATTGTAAAAGACAACATATAATGTCTAAGTTTTTATGCTACAAAGACTATGGCTAAACAATGTCTTTCCAAACTACTATACCTGACCTCTAGCCCATGTATGATTCTACTCAGATAGTAGACTGGCCATTCTTTCCCGTCAATCTCTTAAGATAACAAAGATCCAATGGACCTCGTGGTGGATGTGAGGTATAGCTGCAACAGTATTCC
This sequence comes from Sambucus nigra, assembly GCA_949130495.1. NCBI lineage: Eukaryota > Viridiplantae > Streptophyta > Magnoliopsida > Dipsacales > Adoxaceae > Sambucus > Sambucus nigra. The sequence continues at coordinate 402,730,675 of OX422208.1, read as the reverse complement.
AGCCTTAGGGGAAACCATGTTTTGTGGTGAAACGAGCAGCTTCTTCATCCCAATGAGATACTTCTAGTGAACCTCCTCCCATTTTAATTTTGTGTTCTTTTGCAGAAGCTTCATTAACGGGTGCGTTATTTTGACCAATCCAGGCACAAATCTCCTAAGGTAGGAAACTTTGTCGAGGAAACTCTTCAGCTCCTTCACCGCTCTTGGACTTGGAATTTCTAAGATCGCTCGTTGTTTGTCTTGGTCCATCTATACCCCCTGCCGATCAACCACAAAACCTAAAAACTTTCCACTAGTTACACCAAAGACGCATTTCAATGGATTCATCATCAACTTATATTTTCTGCATCGAGCAAACACCTTCCTAAAATCTCTTGGATGGGACTCCTCCTTCCTCGATTTGATGACCAAATCATCCATATAAAATCCCAAAAACTTGTGAAAGAAGTAATGGGAAATGTCCATCATTGTTCTTTGATAAGTATCCCCAGCGTTCTTGAGCCCAAACAACATTACTTTGTACATGAAGTTGCCCAATGGGGTTCTAAATGCCATTTTCTCTGCGTCCATGGCGTCCATCTTAATCTAGTTGTACCCTACATATCCATCCATGAAGCTTTACGTCTCATGACCAACCATTGCATCTATCAAGATATCGATGGAGGGTAGAGGGAACTCGTCCTTAGGGAAAGACCTATTCAAGTGTCTAAATTCCACACAGATCCTTATTTGATTCTTGTCTTTATTTCCCACTGGGACAATGATAGATAGCTAGAGAGGGTGCTGTATCGGTTTGATGAACCCTGCTGTCAATAAGATTTGGACCTCTTCCTTGATCCTCAAGTACAGCTCATGATTGTACGTCCTCATTACTTGCTTCACCAGAATGGCTGAAGGCATCACGTTCAACTTGTGGAAACTCACTTCCTCATCCATCCCTTCCATCTCTATGGACTTCCATGAAAAAATGTCAATGAACTCCCGAATTAACTCAATAAATAACTCTCATTTCTCCTTATTGGGATCCTTCGAGATGAAGATGGGCCTTAGATCCTCCCTTCCTTTCTCTAGGTTCAGGTGCTCCAACTCTTGTTCCTGTTGTTTTGGTTTATTTACCATGTAGTCTGGTTCTTCGATGACATCTTCTATGAACTCCTATATGTTAGAGTTGTATATTACCATACATTGCCCCCATTGATCCACCAGAAAACACTCATACATAGGGTTAGCCTCATTATCAGCTTCTTTAGTCACTCGTTCACACCATTATAATCGATATACCACATTTCCCTCTTCGATAATAACCTTCTTGCACTGTCTACTAGAAGTTTCAACTGTCTTCCTCTTACTTTCTCCAGAAGCCCCATCAATTGAAAATCCACTCAGCACACTTTTTCGTTGGACCTCATGCTCTGTTGGATCCTATATGGGCCTTGCCTTATCTTTTTGATGCTTTGAGACCTTCTGGGATCTAGGAACCACATGGTAGGCCTCCTCCGTTGCTCCTTTCTTTCCCATCATCTCTCCCTCTTGACCATTCACAAGTCCCATTCTTTCCCTGAGTGAGGGAACCCATGCTCCCTCCTTTTGCCTAGTTAGGACTTTGATGTCCTCCTCCAACTCTGTGTATAATACTGCATCCACTAGGTGGGCCTCCTCGACAGCGAATGGCCTCTTCGTCGCCCTAATAGTGATCTCAGTTCCCTTGATATTGGCCTTGGCGCATTGATGAGATGTCGAAGGAACTAGACCCTCATTATGAATCCACAACCTTCCTATTAATAAGTGGTAAGAAGTTTCTCTTTCTATTATATGGAATTTAATATGAGAACTCAAATGTCCCATTACGATCCCCACGTTCACATATCCTATGGATTTGGAAGACTGGTTATCATAACCAGAGATCACTAAAGTCGTTGGCACCAATCTCTCTTCAGGAATATTGGTTGCGTGGAAGGAGCTGATTGGCATGATATTTATTGAGGAACCCCCATCCATAAGCGCCCTTGCAAAGACGACTCCGTTAATGCTGGTAGTTACGTATAACAGTCTATTATGAGGAAATCTCATAGCTCTGTCTACATCACTAAATCTGATTTCAGAAAAACAACTTTCTCACCATCCTTGCCAATGGTCCCCTCCATTTCAGCGAGGGGACTACGTTCTTCCTCTCGATATCCATAATCGCTTGAGTTATTTCCAAGTTTCTTTCTTTGGGAATCCCCACCTAGTCTAAGAGCCAAGTAAACTTTGGGGATCTTGAAATGGCATAATACTCCAACGATGGATCTACCTCTGCACTCTCAATGTTGTAGGTTTCCTCGACATCCCTAGCACTTGCCTCGTCGTAAGCTAATACCACATTTTCCATACCTTTGGCACAACCTTCCAATGCTTCCTCAAACCCTTCCTTCTCCCGTAACCGTCTTTTTGCTCCTTGCTATGCTTCCTCATCATAAGCCATCACCACATTGGCCCCGTGTGCTGGAAGTGGGGTTTTATTAATATTTTATGATGGGATTTGCAAAGTCCCAGCTTTCACATATTTGTCAATGATCTTTCTCAACATGAAGCAACTTTTGGTTGGATGTTAGACCTTTCGATGGATCAGACAATACTTGGGATCCGCCTTTGTTACCGCATCTAGTTCCTCGCTGGGAACGCTTTTAGGTTCATACATCGTTCCCCTAACAACATTTCGTTATAGAAACTCACAGCTTCTTCGGCCGCGCAAGGTAGTGGTGATGAGTCTTCTCGGTCTCGTCCGAACTTCCTCTTGTTGTCCTTCTTTGCTTGCTTTCCCTCACCTGTTCCTTCGATATATCCCACTCGTGGGGGCTGGGATCTTCCTCCTACGGGTTGTATCGGTTGTCTGAACACCATTTTCACCCCCACAGGGTTCGATCGTACCACCAGCGAGATGTTCCTTGCTGTCTTGAGGAACGCCGTAAAAGTCCCCTCGCATGTCTCATTAATAACATAGCAGATATACTCAGGAAGCAGTTCTTCTGCACAAATCTGCAGGAGTTTGGATTCTTTTGCCTCCTCCCTCACATAGAGGGACCTTTCCCTAAACCTACAAGTGTATGCCACCACATCTTCACCGAGTCATTGCTTCTCTCTCCCTAGTTGGGTCAAGGTGAACTCATCTTCCAGCAGAAAGAACTTCTGGATGAACAAAACGTGCATCTCCTCCCACGTGGAAACACTCTTAGGTGCTAAGTGAGAATACCAAGTATACGCTTTATCGGTTAAGGGTTTGGAAAACTCCCTTAACCTGAGTTTTTTGTTGTTGCAGAGTGCCCCCAAATGTTCAACGAAGTGTTTACTGTGCTCCTTCGGGTTCCCACCCTTTCCTGTATACTTTCCAAAGATACAAGGAATATAATCTTTCAGATAAGGCTCATCGTTGTACTCCTAAAGGTATGGTGTTCGAAAGTCGTCATAAACCGAAGCTACCTCGCCAGCAGATTATGAGGAAGCTTACATGAACTTTATCATCTCCTTTTGTATTTCTTTTTTCATATCTTCTATAGCTAATAGCGTTGAAAGAATGACCTGAGGGACCATAGGCGGGGCTGCCATTGTTCCTTGAGCAATCATACCATTTGGAACAGTTGGTACTCCTTGAGGTCCCACTGTTAGATTCATAACATGCGGTATACTTCCTGGGATCGTTCCCGTTAAAACTGCACTTGGTGATGCCATTGGAGTTGCCCCTAGTGTCACGGAGGAGTTGGCCTCAAATACCCCCAAAATCATTGTAGCTATGGGGGTTTGCAAAAACTCATAAATTTGTTCATGAGAAGTGACACTTGGGATGGTCCCAACCCAACGCTCGTGGAATCTTGTGTCACCACTGGAATGCCTGTCGCCGTTTGAACTGGAGGTACCTCCAGTCGAGGGGATCCCTCCCTTGAGGCCTCCAGCTCTCTCTCCACCTGTTCTTCATTGTGTTGAATGTCATCAAAGTTAATTCGTTAACATTATCTTGCGTCATTCTCCTTGATTAGAAGAAGGCCTCCCCAGTGGAGTCGCCAAAAGTAAGAGGGTAGTTTAGATTAGATGGAGGCGTAACCCCTTTTTGAGTACAGTAATGATAAGTTAACCAACAACACTATTGATTAATTATAAGACATGCAACCACAACTTAGTGAAGATAAAATCATTTTGAACTCCCAAATCTCTCGTGTATAACTTAAAGGATAATAAGGAACTCAGAAGTAACTCATTTAGAGGGAGAGAGAAGTAAGAACCCTAGATACACCTTGGCAGACAGCCAGACACCCCAGTCACCTTCAAGAATCTCTGTCAAGAATTAGATCTTCATAATAAAATGACAAGGGTGGGTGAATAAACTCTCTAGTTTGTAATAAATCTCTCTCTGACGTATATTTTCTCTAGTCATAACTTCTGAACTATAAAAAAGAACATCCCTTCCTTAGAGGTGGTTGGGGCGCTTAAATAGCCCCCACACCACTCCCAAGATAACTCAGTCATTAATTATTATGAAATACATCCCTCATACTTTATGTCACAATATTAAATACCTGATGGACTAGTCAGCTCTACGTCATAAACATTAAATGCCAAGACATGCCTTTTTCCTAACCACTATGTGTCAGGGGGATGTCGTCACAGAGGTGGCTTACCAACTATTTGACAGACCCAAATGCCACGGTGGTTTACTCAAGTGAAAATTTTACGTTGCCTAGCTGGCTAGTGACATCACCTAAAGTAGATATGACATTAAGTTGAGGGTTGGTTGGTTCACAACTCAATGCCCGATGGAACTCAAGGTTCCTCTGCTCAAGGCTCCACTGTCAAGGTCCTTTGGTGTTTTACTAGGTGTATCTAAGATATTGAGGACAAGCCCCAACGGTGCCTCACTTCTCAATACTTCAAACCAAGTCCCTCTGAAGTTCCCACGGTGAGGTCGTTCGATAGAGCATGGAAGCTCTCCCAGGTCCTGCCAAGCCTTGTCTCTCGTGAGTACCGTTCTATCTCACACTAAAAAAAATATTATAATCGTTACAACTCATGGTAAATGTAAATAAATAGATACAACAAGACTAAGTAAAATAATAGAACTAAAGGATTAGTTCTCTCCGCCATCTTATTCGTTGGAGATCCCTCTGGGCTGCCACACTGACGTACCTCACTTGAGCTGCAACGCTGCCTTACTGAGTTGTATCGCTTTGAGCTGCAATGGTGCTTTACTGATCTGCATCACTTTGAGCTGCCACGCTGCCTTAATCCAGACAGTGTTGCTAATAGGGAAATTATCTCTAAACTCAAGATTACCTTCAAGCCCCCTCTACAATATAATAGACTTTATGTGTCGCGATTCTCTTAAGCTTATGACGTTGTGTTTAAGACGTAGTGTTCAAGCTTCAAATATAGATCATGCCGCATTTTTGGTGCACATTTCACATCTTCATATTGAATGTTCAAAATTCTCTCGGGTATGAATGCATAATGGTTTATGGTTCTTAGATTTTTTTATAAAGATGTTATTTAATTAAAATTGATTTTAAAATATTTTTTTATAAATATTGTCTAAGATAAATCGAGTTTAGAGTCAAATGATCTAAGTCTTGCACTTCATATAATTCAAACGAGTTTTTATCTCATTCAAACGATATTGTGATATCATTCAAATGACATAGAATTCTCGTTCAAACGAGATGCTGATTTTGTTTAATCGACATGATGTTTTCATTCGAACAATGCACCGCATCGAAAATTATGTTTTTCTATTTAAGACATCCTTGACTCAGAAAAATATTTACAGAACAGAACATAAAGAAATGCATTTTCTGCAAATTATTTACGAAAGTTTTCCAAAGCTAAAATCATAAACACCCTTCCTTGTTTCAAGATCCGAATTTATATAATACATATGTCATAGAAATCTTGGTTTGCACCACTGTTTGATTCTTCCATAATTTGAAGACTTATGTTTATGCGGTGGAATCCGTGCGTGCTAAATCCTGAGGTTGTAGCAGTAGACACCGAGTCATATGTGTCCTCTTGTGTTGTGGGCCTTACATGGGTGGTCTCCTACGTTGGACTGTGGAGGAGCGATAGAAGAGAATAAGAGGCATCAAGGCTTACAGGGATCGAGACATCAGAGGTTTTTTTCCCTTAGTGGTTTTCTCGTACATCGGGGTTGTGAACTAACTTTACTTTATATGCTTAATCTCACTAGATGCATGTTTAGGATTAAAGAGATAAAATTAGGTTAATTAATTTGGTTCATAAAATTGGTGCATAATAAAATTGGGAAAATTTTAAAAAGATTATCGTTGCACAAAGCACATACACATAAGGGTCTCCTCCACTTGGCATTATAGATAGAACACTAGGTTGTCATTTGAGTGATCCCAAGTGTCTTTAGATATGAATTTAGGAATGTTTGATGGTTTTTAAAACCTATGTTTGATGGGTCAAATTATGCTTACTGAAAATGCGAATGAAGTGTATACTTAAGTCTATAAATGAGCGTGTTTCATTAGCGATTGAAAAGGGGTGGACTCTACCAGTCACGAGAGAGGGAGATGCCACTAATTTAAAACCTATTGAGTCGTGGAATGATGTCGAACACAAACTTGCATAATATAACTTTAAGGGTTTAAATGCTATTTCCTCGTCTGTCACCCTGAAGAATATAATCATATTATGATATGTGAGACGTCTAAAGAGGTTTGGGATGCACTTACACTTACCCATGAGGGAACTACCACTGTTAGAGCTTCTAAACTCGAAAACCTCACAACTCAGTTTAAAATAATTAAAATGTTAGAAATTTAGACATTTGATGAATTTTATGCTAGGTTGTGTTATATTTTCAACTCGTCTTTTAACTTAGGATAGAATATACCCAGTAATCGAGTGGTAAAGAAAATATTAAGGTCATTGCCCGCAAGATTTGATTCGAAGGTGACCGTTTTAAACTCTTTGGGTATGCTTGACTCAACGAAACTAGAAGAGATTGTAGGTGACCTACAAACTTATGAGATTAACATGTTTATATCCAAGAAATTGCCAAAGAAAGAAAAGGGCATTTCTTTGAAATCCCCAAAGGAGGAAATAAAAGTTTCGAATGATGATTTCGACACTAAATTTGAAGATGTGGCCGTGTTATCAAAGTAGTTCAAGAAATTTCTCAAATTCTAAAAGAAATTGAAAGATTTAAAACAGTTTGAGAAAAATAAGAACAACAAGGTTGATCACGTCCCTAAGAACCAGAGTGAGAATGATATGAGGGATGAGTCGGATAGGTGTTATGGTTGTGAGGGTTATGGCCATAGGGTAGAGTAGTGCCCCAATAGACTTAAGAATGAGGTCAAGAAATCGATTTCATTTAACACCACCCTTAGCGATAGTGATCTGAAAGAGGGAGAAGGTTCCCCCCCATTGAGCACAACTACATTGCATTCACGGTTTTTCATGTGCGCAATGATGATAACTCTTCTCATGAATATACTCGTGTGGGTGAAACTTTCGAGTCCATAGTGAGTGAACCCCAAGTGAGTGAGGGTGAAGCGAGTGAGAATGAGGATGTAGAGGCAAGTGAGTTGGAAGTTCCCTTTCGTGAATTGTATGAGGGAAATAGTGAAGGTGAAGAAGGCAAACTTAAAATTTTAAGATAGGTTGAAAGAATGTTCCGTATAAAATAATGATGTGTTGATTGATGATCTTAGGGCACGGGAGAAGACTCTTTGGGAGAAATTAGAATATGTTGAGGATGAGAGAGATAGTCTTTGTGGTTTGGTGGAGGTATGAAGAAGTACATTCTAGAGTTTGAAGAGTTTAGGTATTTACTCGAGTCTAGGATTAGTGACCTTGAGGAGAGATTGAGATATTCGATAAAGGTTAAGTTTGATTTGGAGACTAGGTCGAAAAAGTTGGATAGGATCTTAGGCACTGTCCAAATTAAAGATGATGGGTGTTGAATTAGATTCAATTATCATATTGCTCCCTTTCCCAAATCTAACACCACACGTGTAAGAGAGCCAACTAGGAATGTTAGGAGAGGTCCACATTTAGGTAACATTCCTCGTCATATCTGCACTTGCACTCATTGTCGTAGGAAGGATCACCTTAGACATTTTTTCTATGACGTTAAGAATGATCCTAGGAAGTTTAAGAATAAGGTCATTTCAGTTTACAAAACCTACACACCTACTTGGGTTAGGAAGTCGGACCTAGAGGCTTTAGGAATTAAACTTCATGAATCTTGTCTGCTTACACGTGATTCTTCCCATGATAAATCATACGGATGATCGTGTTAGACATTTTTGTCAAACGCTAGTTTTTGCTTCATGATATATATTTTTCTAATGATATGGTATGCGTATCTTTTGTGTTTTATTTCCTTTTTATTGAGTCTTATTGAAAAAATACAAAAATATTTTTTCTTTCATTTTTTTTAACACATAAAAAGTTTTTATTTTTGATATATTTTTTGAAAACACAAAAAGATTTTGCTTTGTTTTTTTTGTGTGTCTTGAGTTTACACTTATGATATGGCATATATGTGTGCTTTGACTCCCTTCATTCCATTTTTCCATGTGGCTAGTACACTTGGTCATGATTTTAGATTCCTAGATTGATCTTAACCTAGTGCTTAATGGAGTTGTTTCGAACTTGGTTTGCATTTAAATTTGACTATGTATATGTCATTGCACACATATGCACGAGCTTATTTGAATGTTTGACTTCTCATTCACATTTGAGTTTGGTGAGACGTTCTCCTCTCAATCTTGTCATCTATGTGCATATTAGACATAGGGGGAGTCGTGCATGTAATAACCGTTACTAGCGAGGATATTTATTATCAATTAAAAAAATGATGACTGTGCATGAGAAAGGGTTACAAGAGGCATGTGAACTCATTGTGAAATCGACCATTTAAAAGTGACCAAGAAAAAATTTAGGCATTAAAAAGATCATATGTTGCCAAAAAGGGGTCAATAGGAAAAATCTCAAAAAGAGAAAAAAGAACTTCAAAAGAATATTGCATTAAAAAAGAACAACCATTTATGTTCATCTTTTGAGGGTGTTTATTTTAAGATCAACAGGTTTGCACAATGAATACTAGGTTGAAAAAGTCGTGTCGTAATGATATTGTTTGGTAGAATTGTCAAAATTTTAGACTTGTTTGCACGATGTTGGTTTTGTTCAATAAGTTCATTTTATAATTGTCACATATTGCTAAACCGTAGTTTGATGATATTTAGCGATCAATTAAAGCCTCTTGAACGTATCCATGTGTTTGAATTATGATTCGTTTGTGTTAGTTACACCCATACACTCCATTCCATGTTTAGGCATATACATACCGTGTTAAAATGTAACTCGTTTATGTTTTTGGGTTAGTTTTTTTTTTGAAGTGTCATGTCTTTATATATGTGAAACATTATTTTGGGCAGTGTTTACAAATTCTCTATGTCCGAATTTAACTTTTTTACTATCCTTAGAATGACATCTCAGTGTCGTTTGAATGACTTCTTTATGTCGTTCGAAGTTTAGTTCTAATGACATTTGCGTGAGATGGTTTAGACATATATTGTTTGGTCAGTAGAAGTTCGTTAGATAGATCCCTTCAAACGAGATTTACGTGAGATCTTACTATTTTTAGTCGTTAGTAAAACGAGCCTTATGTGGTTCGAACGAGATCCTTCTATTGTTTGAACGACCTTCTCTATCGTTCGAACAACCTGCTTAAAATTGAAAAGAATTTTTGAGCAGTTTCAGTATCTGTTTTCTTCATATACTTCTGCTATCTAATATGGTACTTATGGATTGTTTGTGGACAGTTTATATGTAGTTGTCTTAGATTATTCATGTTTTATTATTATTCTGCTTAGTTGGATGATTTTCTATTTATTTATATCATTTGCTATCGTAACGATTTATTCGTGTGACTGTTTACTAGTTATACTCTATTATATTTTGATTCTTTATTACTAATTACTCATGTTTATCTAGTTGTGCTTCACATGTTATACTCATGCTAGATATGGATTTTATTATTTATTTGTCCCACTAGTTATCTATTCCAGTCAAACTAGGGGAGAGATAGATATGTGACGTAGGAGTAGTATATTTATTCACGCTTTATATATATATATATATATATATATATAGAGGCAGACTCCTATGCACACTAAGTTTGCACATTAAGTTTTTAAAGTAGTAAAAAAAATATTTTTGAGTGCTGGCGCACACCAATTTTTTTATGTGATATTTTAACATTTCACCGGACTCACATAAAAAAAATTAGCTCAAAAAAACTTTTTTTGCTATTTTTAAAAAATCGGTCAAACTTTCGCAGTTTTTAAAGGGCTTAAAAGCATAGAAAATTTGACCGATTTTTTAAAACTAGCAAAAAAAGTTTTTTTGAGCTGATTTTTTTTATATGGGTTCCTTGAAATGTTTAAATATCACACAAAAAAATCAACTCAAATTTTTTTTTTACTACTTTAAGAAAGTAATGTGCAAACTTAGTGTGCACAGGAGCCTGCATCTCTCTCTCTCTATATATATATATTCCTTCATACTTCACTTGGATATATATTTGTTTGTTTCGTGTGTGTAGTGATTGTTCAGAGATTCATATTTTCGATCACATCACTTTCACACCGCTCATGCTTGCCGGTCTGATATATTGTAGTCCGTGTCCTGTATTTTTTATGTATTTTTTAATTTTATGGTTTTTTGGGTTGGGACATAGGTCATTTGACTTGACGGATCGGCTTTGCATTTCACTGTTTATGGTTTTGTACCGGAATAGACAAAGGGTGAGAATTGTAAGGACAAATTTCCCAATCGTGTCAATTTTTATCTTTTGGCATCATTCCGGACAAAAAACACTTTGAGTCATAGGCTAGACTCTATATGTCTCGATTCCCTTAAGCCTATGACGTTGTGTTAAAGACGTAGTGTCCAAGCTTTAAAAATATATCATGACTCATTTTTGGTGTACGTATCACGTCTTCATATTAGATGTCTGAGATTCTCTCAGGTATGAATCTGTAATGGTTTATAGTTCTCGAATTTTTTTATAAGGATATTATTTTATCTAAAACTGATTTTAAAATATTTTTTGTAAATAACTTTTGAGTTAAATCGAGTTTAGATCCGTAAGAACAAAGTCTTGCACATCATATAGTTCAAATGCGTTTTCACCTCGTTCAAATGACATTGTGATATCATTCAAACAATATAGAATTCTCGTTTAAATGAGGTGTTGATTTCATTCAAATGACATGATGTTTTCATTCAAATGATGCACTGCCTCGAAAATTGTGTTTTTCTATTTAAGGTGTCGTTGACTCAAAAAATGTGTCCAGAAAAGAACAGAAGGAAGTAAGTTTTTTGCAAATTATTTACCAAAGTTTTTCAAAGATAAAATCATAAACATACTTCCTTGTTTCAATATTCGAGTTTACTTATTCCATATGCCATAGAGATCATGGGTTTCACCACTATTTGATTCTTCCATCATTTGAAGAACCGTGTTCGTGCGGTGGACTATGTGTATGCTGATTGCGGTGAAGAAGAGGTGCACTCCATGTTCTAAATCATAAATGGTTGATGAGGCTATATCGGTGGATACCGAGGCATACGTGGACTCGTGTGTTTTGGACCATGTGTGGGTGGACTCCTACGTTGCACTATGGAAGATCGGTAGAGGAGAAGAAGAGGCATAAAGGCTTATGGGGATCGAGGCATTGAGTAAGACTGTATTCTTCCTTTGTAATTTCTGTATCATAGTGATTGTCTGGCCTGGACCATCTGGGATGTTTTCCCTTAGTAGTTTACTCATACATCGACGTTGTGAACTTGCTTTACTTTATCTTATTAATATCACAAAATGCATGTTTAGGATTAAGAAGATAAAATTGGGTTAATTAATTTCGTTCACAAAATTGGTTCATAATAAAATTGGGAAAATTTTAAAAATATTATTTTTGCCAAAAACACGTACACATAAGGGCGTCCTCAAAGTGCTAATTAATATGGTTATGGTCCTTCCTAAAAAGTTCAAAGCCAAAGAAGATTAGTGGATAGATACCACAGAAGTGGATGAAGAAGGAGAATGAGAGAAATTAATTTTGATGGAGGAAGATTGGCGTTTTGAATAAGTGGAAGCTAAGCCACCGCCTTTCCAACTAGTTCCCACTATTTTGAAGTAGGGATTTACAAAATGAATACGGGGCTAGGGAAGGTAGAGGATTTGGTTCCAGAGGAATTAGATGGATTATTTTATGAGGAAAATTATAATGATCTAGTTCTTGGCTTAATTGGTCCAACTGATGAATATAAAATTATTCTTTAATGGTTGATACACCTATTGACATTCAAGAGCCTAATGAAAGTTTGGTCATGGTTTTGTGTAAGTTCAGATATTTATAATTGACAACTAGTCTTTATGCAAAAAAAACATCAATTGGGTTAATTATGTCTTCGAAGAGGATGTAGAGAATGAAAATGTTCATTACAAAGGTGAGTTAGAAAGTTCAATAATAGAGTATGAAGAACTAATGGTCAATCAACTAGATGATTTGATTGAAGTCAATATGGGGACAGTGAAAAATAATACAATCACCAATATTAGTGCAAATCTCAGCAACAAAGACTAGAAGATAGTTATAGGCTTTTAACATGAGTATAAGTGTAGACACCCCATCCTAGTACCCCTCCTAAGCACCTCCTTAGGTCCCTAACTCTTATCCACTCATCGTAAACCCTAGGTCATACTCCACATACTGATTTGGAGGCCATCGAGTGCTTTAGATCCCCGTTTGACTATGATCAACTCTCCATCTTGAGTAAAGCACAATGAAACTTCGAAGGGCTATGAATCCCATTTCTAACGATCCATATCGTGCATGTATTGCCCTCATAGTCTGTACGAATGATCCATTTCACTTTGACAATCGATCAAGAGGCCACAGGTACTCCTAAACCCCATTTGAATCTATTCAACTCTCCCACTTGAGCTAAGTTCAATGAATCTTTGAAGGGCTCTGAATCCCCTTTCCAACGACATGTTCCATGCACGAAGTGGCCTGACGATTCAGACAAATGATCCATTTTACACTAAAAGGTCATTGGGCATTTTTTAGACCCATTTGACCTAGGTTAACTCTTCGAACCGATAAAGGATGAATGGAATATTTAAGGTCAATGAATTCCCTTTTTCAATGGTCCATCCCATGTCCGAATCGGGCTTATGGTTTTGACGAACGATCCATTTTCCTCCAAAAACCTTCCATCTAAAGACCATCGGGCTCTTCCAAGCACCGTTTGACTTAGGTAAATTCCCGAAACCAAGAGTGTATCAATGGATTATTAAAGTGATTTGGATTCCCTTTCCAACATTCTGCTTCGTTCGCGATTCGGATTTATGATTTGCATTTTATGTCCATTTTTTCGAAAAAAATCATTCCGGACTGCCTATAGGCACCTTAGGAACAATTTCCATCGACAAGGTATCATTTTCCTTGCCTAGAAAGGTAAGAACCCTACCAATAGGCAGGCCTGGGTCCATATCGATCGATACCCCCTTGGCCCCTATAAAAGGGCCATGACCTTACCTTACAACATCACCTTGAACCCCTCTCAGAAAATCAGAGAACATTTCCCTCATAATCAGAGCCTTTTGCTTTCCCAAAAACTTCATTTTACCACATTATCTTACCTTACTTGGTAATTCACCCCCATCTCTCTCTAGATCACTTCCATAACATCTCAAATCAACGCACTTGCATTCCAAAGTCATTAACAAGCATCTACAAGGAGGTCTATTTATCCACCCCTTTCTCCAGTTTATCAATTTTAAGTGTTATTCATCTTATTTAGATTTTTTTTTGTTTCATTATATCTCATCCATTAATCTCAACTCTTTATTAGTGGTATTGCACATAACCAATTTTCGTAAAAACCAAAAAAGATTAAAAAAAGGCCTTATCCGTAAACTCCAAAAGCGACACTTCAATTTTTACGTCTTCACCTTTAAAACACATTTTCCTCACATATACATAAGAGGGGTCACATATTTGGATTTATGGGTTGAAACCCACCCCTATGTTATTTTCAAACTACGTGGACTTTGATGCCCCTTGGGCTACCTAGGCTTCTTGGGCCAATCCCGAGATTCGAGTCCTCCTCCTCTTCCTCCTTTTTTATTTCATATAACTTTCATATCTTATTATATCTATTTTGTGAGTCTTAGACTCCTACATACTTATGTCTCATTCGACGTGCACATTCATTCTTTCACAGCACTTTGTGATTTGACAAACACTTACATCATATTTTGTATCCTTATTTTGAGGTACACTCCTATAATTGAGTCTGCTATGTCCCATCCATTATGTGAGTTGGAGGATTCCATTATCCTATTATTTATATTATAGGCGTACATACATGTCATAAAGTTTAAAAGGAGAATATTAACATTTTCCCATGAGAGACCGAAAGGGAGGAATGAGTGCCTAACACCTTCCCATTTCATAACTTAGTTCACGAAACTTTGAATTATTTGGTTTCACTTGCATTAGTTTGACTGTTGTATGTAAAAATTATTCTCCCACATGGGCTAGTGAACAGTATAAACTTGTCCCCCTATGTGTCCATTAATCTATCTTGGTTGGCCTCAGATACACTTGGTCGGATGAAATGCCGACCAACACCCTGAAAATGAACCATCATAAATATAAAAGGTTACTTGGGTGGAATGGTGACCAACACTGAATATCAGGAGTCTCATTTATTACACACGGCTGTAACTGCCTAGAAATATAAAGGCATTCCATTTTTTGGTTTCCAAGCCAATATAAAAACATGGTCTCCATTTTCTCAGGGGTACGGTTCAACCAAGAACAATCACACCAAGCAATGAGCTATTGGAAACTTTGGAATGCAAAGAATTTAAAATTGCTAAAACGCATATCACCATCGCAAATATTATCAGTAATTTTGCCTTTATGTAATAGATTATTCAATTTAATAAAGTTGCAATTTTCTATTATTTATGCTTCTTTTTTATGTTTTCCTCTTCGCAGTATGGTGTGATACCACCACCAACAAAATTTTCTAAGTCAATGGAAACTCTTCCAACTTCAATTTTTTTTTATCGGGATTATTACTTCATGTATGATTTCGTCTTCGACAAATCAAGAATGATAAGTTAGTAAAACTCCATATATGACTTAAAGTTAAACACAAGAGGTTTTACCTGACCAAGTTAAACATGGGGATTAATATAAAATTCCTAATACACTTGGTCGTCACTGATAACTAATGCAAAAAAAATTTAGTTCAACGAAACTACTTATAGTTTTATATAAGGGCATTAGTCGAATCTAAGTCATTACAAATAGATACAACCATGAATCGAGCATTTGTCATTTAAGAAGATTACTTAGTTGGAAAGCTGATTAAAACTAATCACAAGATTAAATAAAGATAGAAAAATATCACATGCATGCTCATTGAAAAACAAGTCCATTTTATTCCACACACTTTGTGTTATAATCAAAATAAAGGAAATACAAGCCTATTTTACTGGCCGTTTTCCTTCAAATGTACATATCCTAGTAGGGGACTCATTAAGGGTATTAGGTGAGATTATAGACCTAAAATCTCTTAGTCTAGTACATATGTTGCTGCTCAGCCAATCCAGCAGATGTGGGGGGGCGGGGGGGCGATTATATTCCTCCTCTACTTGAAGATCATAATCTCTAATATATTTTCTGAGAAGGCTTTGAGGAATGGCATCAGTTGGAATCCAGTTAACATCAATCTTAAAGGGTGGATCAGGGTAATCCAATATTTTTAGATCACGCTAGTTCCATAGTTCATTACCCTAGAGTATATTCAACAGTTCCAAAAAGTTCAGCCAACCCCATTTATATCCTTCTGACCTAGCTTGCTCCATGTGTTTATCCAAATAAGTTAAGGCTTTATCATACCCATCCATCCAGACCGCCCTAGGTTGCTTATGGAAGTGGAAAGTTAGTAGGTCTGCACAGTCCTGGAGTTTTCTGATAGCCTTATCCTTCTCCTAGAGTAGAGAGGCCTGCTTGCCTAAAGTTTTCTTTGTCCTTTCCTCCTCCACTATTAGCTGATCAACTACAACCTGACTAGAAGATTGGCCAGACATAGTCTTTTTCTTGTTCAAGCTCTGCAGCTCCTCAATAGCTTGGAATTCTTCATCTTGAATAAAGACACTCCTTCATCTGGACCACTATTGGATGATTTCTTCGGACTATCTAATAAATTCCTCAAATAGTTATTTTCTTTCTTTAAAAGGCTAGAATTCTCTCGAGTAGCCTCAATTTGTTTATTGAGCATAAATTCCTTCTTATTGAAAATAGAGGTGATTTCCTGCAACTTCTTGTCAAAAGCTTAACCTCACTTAAGGCCTTATATTTAGCTTCATAATAAGAATGAAGCAACTACAGAGAAAGTTTGTGGTCTTCTTGCAGTTGTTCAATCGTTTCATAATAAGCAGCATTGTTCGCCACTGCTCTATGTAAAAGGCAATGAAGATGGACATAGGCATCTTTCATTTGGTCGAAAGCATTTGAGTCGAGAAATCCCACCAACTCTTTTTCAGTTAAACCTAAATGAACAGTTTCAATAAGACTGTTGCATCGTCTTAGTGGGTAGGATTTAGTTGAAATTATTACATTTTTCCTGGCATCAAACTGGAAATTTACGAATATGAATATATGAGCCAGGCCAAGAAGGACAAACAATTGTGAATAAATCAAGCAATCAATATTAGAAGAAAGTTGGAAAGCTTGAACAAAAGTATGTCTTTTCATTGATATATCAAGAATTACAGAGTTAATCCCACTACAAAGAAGAAGAAATGGAAAATACATAAGGGAAAAAGCAAAGAAAAAACTAGCTAAAAAAAAGCTAAACCTTCTCCTTGTCCTTGGCCTTATCTTGGTCAGTCGCAGGAAGGTCGACATTATTGGCAGGCACTATGGAAGGTTACTTAGAACCCTCCTTATAATCATCGATATCCTAGAACACTCCTCATAATCATCGATATCCTTGTCCAGGTTAGGTGGAGTTCCTGGGACATATCTCTGAAATAAATCAGAGTCTTCTTAGGTGCTGACCTCCTTTTAAATCTTCCGACCAGCCCTATTTGAAGAACAACTTCTTAGTATACTTTATTTCAATGGCTACTACAGTAAAAGCTTTTTACCATACTTTATTGGGATCCTCTTCTTTGTTCTTCTTTACCTTGGCCTTTAGAGCAATGTTATCAGCAGTCAGATTGGAAGTCTTGTCTTTAGTAGCCTTTGCCCTGCACTCAACTTCTGTAACTTTTTTCTCGACTAAGGTCAACTTATCATGGGCAGTCTTCGATTGGTCCTCTGCTTCCTTAGACTTATCCTCTACAAATTTAACTTGGCCCTTCCAGGTTTCTCTCTCTCTCTCTCTCGAGCTTCCCCAAAAGCCTTCAAGGATTTTTACAAACCCTCAAAGAGGAGGCATTTAGCTGGTCTTCTCTATCTCTCTCTCTCTCTCTCTCTCTCTCTTGAGATTCCCCAAAATCCTTTCTCAATCTCTCTCTCTCTCTCTCTCTCTCTCTCTCTCTCTCGAGCTTCCCCAAAAGCCTTCAAGGATTTTTACAAACCCTCAAAGAGATGGCATTTAGTTGGTCTTCTTTCTCTAGCATCTTTTTGAAGTCTACCAGGAACTGCAAAAGGTTAAAGTATGTGACATCAGTATAAGAGAAAGGCAATAAAAATTATAAAAATAAATAAAAATAGTTATGAACTTACCAATGCCAAAGTCTGGCTAGCCCTCTCAGGTAGTCGGGCTCTTGTTATGGAAGATGCAACCGACCTATTTGTTGGAAGAGTACCATCCTTTATCAAACCCTTGGATATCCCAGGGTTGATAACCACAGAGGCATCATAAATTGTTCCTTGCTTGGTAGTATACTTCTTGGCTAACTCAATAGACTTTTGACCAATTCTTTTTGGCCCAGTAGACCTTTCTTCAACCTCTTATACTGAGGTTCCACAATTTAAGCCTCCTCGTTAGTAAGGACTTGAGACCTCTTGTCACTATCATGAGACCTCTTATCAATCATAGTTGTCTTTTTAGAAAGCGAGGGAGGAGACCCAGATCCAGTCAGCAAATTTGGGATCTTTCTCTTCACCATCTCCACAGTAGGTGAAGTGGGGATAGTAGTGATGTCAATAGACTCAAAGGAAGAAGAAGTTCCTCCTTAAAGAAAGCTCTACTCCAATTGACTCAGCAGTAGAAGAAGTGGATAAAAGTTCCTCATCCAACTTAATGGGTGACTAAGGCAAGACAAGTACAAGTACAAGTCGAGCAACCAAAGAAGTGATATTACTCTTTGATATGCCCTATGTGTACCCAACAGGTCAGAGACACCAACCTCGGCCAGGGAGATGGTCGAGGTTACAAGGGCCCTAGATTGGCAACCAGCGGTCTCGTCCAAAGCAATGTTGGCTATGGACGACGTTACTAGTTTCCTTACAGTCAAACAACAACCGTGGTCTTCATGATCCATGGGAGTAGTTATTCATCAGGTCATCCAGAATTGACATCACGTCTACCTCATACAGCAACCTCGATTGTGTATAAGCCGAGGAAGCAGGAACTACACCATCATCATAATCAACCTCGGCTGGGAATCAGCCAATGTTCCAACTACTCCTACATAACCCCGGCCCAGGACGAAGTTATAACTCCACATGCCTTACCTCAAATTTCTAATGAGCCGAGACCATCATAAGTAACCTCAGATTGCTCAGTTTCCAGACTTCACCAACCTCGTACTCTTCCAGGCCGAGTTTGGTATCGATTGAAGACAACCGAGCATTCATATGCACATCCATAGCTGGGAACACGTGTGATAAATCACTTATAACCGAATCGTTCCCCTCACGTGAGGGAATATTTCATCATCATTCTCTACATGTGACAGTGATAGATATCTTCATTAGATTGGATAGATCGACACACACATGCTCATTGCATGCATGGGGGGGGTATATTACAACCCCACACACTATATATGCTTGCCTTCTCCTACATGGAGGGGGATCCCCGAAATTACAACGCTAGATGAAACTCTGTCTGATAATACAGTAGAGAGAGAAAGCTTGAGAGATTGTATCCATGGCCATTAGTGCCCTATTTTAGTGACCTTACTCACTCACTTGCACAGTGGACGTAGTCCTAATTGGATGAACCACTTATATATTGGTGTTCATCCTCTTCTCCTCATATATATATATATATATATACTTACATCTATATATTCTTCTGTGCTGCTATTGTTATCACTGATTTGATCTTACAAACACCTTGAAGGGTGGTGCTATTTGCAGCATCATCATTTTGGCGTCGTTTGTGGGAATATGAGAAGCTATCTCTTCCTCATTTTCTTCTTAACCTCGCCGTAGACTCTGGTGGTGAACCAAGCCTCACCCCTTGTGTGGATCTATTTCATCACTGAAAGAGGTCCATTAGGGTACTAAGCTCATCTACTTCACAAGCTCTTTAGTGTTAACGTATGGCACCAGAATTAACACCACCTCTTCCACCGCCTGGTGCTGGAGCACCTAGTTCCATACAGGCACCGCTTCAGTCCGAAATGGCAGAGGTGGCAGCATCCTTGAGGTCTTTGGCTGCAACGTAACAAGCAATGAAGGAGAAATTTGCACAACTCAGTCAAAACAGGATGAGACCACCTGGGGTCTCATCGGAGATGATTACTCTAACAGCTGCTCAACCCCATCCTGATGCCAGGGGACCACCCTAGGCACCGCGGAAAGACCAACCAACACCTCAACGGAGGAGGGACGTTGCTGACCCTAGGCGCTTGCATTTGGGGCGACAAGGACATCCTTGCCTTAAGGATAGGTATGATGATTTGGAGGCAGAAGATGCTCCAGAAGATTATTGGGAGCCGTATGAGGTTTCAAATAACATAGTGCATTCTATCCAATAGAGCTGAGGTGAAGGAGGCAGAAGAGGTGAAGGAGCCCAACAAAGATGATCAACTTTTGATCGATTGAGCAGAGGGTTGACCTTTGAAAGGCTCGACCCAGTAAATGACCTAAGACAGAGGTTGTCCAGGTTGAGAAGTGCAACCAGTTCACAAAGGGAAGAGGTGGAATATCGACCTAATCAAGGACGAGGTAGGGACCAGGAAGAGGTCAACAGCCGATGTTGTGCTGCGGTTGGGGAACCCCCAGTCCACCCCTTGGAGGTGGCTGGGGATAACCTCTGCCAGGCCGATGTTATAAGACCATGGAATGACTCCATCCAATGTCTTGAGGAAACGATAAGAGACCTCATAAAAAGCTGAGACCCACTGCAAAGAGGTTTCTGAGAGGGCTCTCCATTCTTAGCCAAGTTAGTGAGGTTCCCAACCCCTTCCAAGTTCAAGCCACCTATGGTGTCTCCCAAATATAATGGTAGCACCAACCCTATACATCATATTGAGATGTACCAGTCTATGGTGAACATTTACTCAATACCAGATGAGATGAAGTGTCGGGCCTTCTTTAGGACTTTGACAAGAGCAGCGCAAATCTAGTTTACTTATCTTCCGAAGAACTCAATAGAGAACTTTAAGGGTTTGGCTGAATGGTTCATTCACAATTTCTTTTTTAAGGTAAGACCTCAAAAGAAGACCACCCATCTATTGTATGTCAATAAAGGCAAGAACGAAAGTCTAAGAGACTATATTGCTAGATTCAATAAAGAAAAATTAGAGGTTGAAGATTACGAAGAGAATATAGCTATGACCGATCTCATAGGAGGTCTCCAGAAAGGGAAGTTGTTGTGGAAGCTCACAGAAGACCCTCCTAAGTCCATGGCAGAGTTATTGGCAACTCCAGGTAAGGTCATGAACACTGAAGAGGCCATGGCTGCAAACTATGAGGATGAGGATGACAGTGGCAGCGGGAAGTTCCAAAGAAAGAAGGACGGAAAGAAGAGGTTAGCTGACGATAAGTTTGCATGTTATACCCCTCTAATTGTGAGCTGCAAACACATCCTCAATGAGATCAAGAATGGCCGGTCTCTGAGATGGCCAGAGAAGCTGAAGGCTCCTCCGTATAAGAGGAATAAGAACTTGTGGTGCGAGTTCCACTAGGACCATGGCCATGTGACAGACAAGTGCTTCCCCTTAAAGGATGAGATCGAGAAGATGTTGAAATCCAAAAAGTTAAGGAAGTATGTTGATGGAAAGGCTCCTAAGAGGGTAAGAGATGACCCTAAAAAAATGAGAAACGACATATGTCATGACGATACTCTATCAAGAAAAGACGATGACTCGGATGATGATGATGAAGACGATCCAGAACTCCCACCAAAAGATGACAATGCCCTTGTGAAGAGGGTTGGTATGATCTCCTTCGGTGTCAACACCATATGCGTAGGACTAGCAGGGGGTGTCTCTGAAGTGGCTGATCGAAAATCTCATGTGGCAGAGGCCAAGTCAGTGGCTAAACTAGAAGTGGTAAATCTGGCGTCTTCAGAAATCAAGCAGAAGAGAAAGAAAGTGGATATGGACAATCTTATAGTCGGGTTCTCCCGACTTGACTTCAAAGGAATCTTAGCCCTGCATGATGATCCTTTGGTAATTACAACAAGAGTGCATGGATGTGAGGTATAGAGAATTCTTGTAGATGGAGGAAGTTCAATAGATGTAATGTTCTGGACTTATTTCAAAATACTAGGCCTTAGCAGAGCTAGGATGGTACCCTATTATCGTCCGTTAATGGGATTTAGCGGCGAAAAGGTCCATCTGTCGGGCATGTATGAGATGGACGTGCGAATGGGCGATGAGTGTCCTAAGAGGTTGACCCGGAAGATGAATTTTTTCATTATGGATGAAAATATTTTCTCAGCCTATAACCTCATTATAGGAAAAGTATCCCTTAAAGAGTTTAAGGCCGTGCCATCGACGGTACACCAGATGCTAAAACTCTCGACCCCCTATGGGGTAGGGGAAGTTCAGGGTGACCAGACCATAGCACGAGAATGCTACTTCAACTCAGCCAAAGAGAGAGAGGTCCATAAGAGAGCAACCGCCACCTATAACATTGATACACTTGACCCTAGAGATGAAACAAAGTTGAAGAAAGTAGAGGTCGCGAAAGAGGTAGAATCCATCGTCCTCAATGAGGACGAACCGAAAAAACCATCCAGGTTGGAAAATCCTTAAAAATTGAGATTAAGGAAGAGCTAATAAATTTCTTCAGGAAGAGGCAGAGTGTCTTCGCATGGAGCCACGCGGACTTGCCTGGCATCAACACCGAGGTTATGATCCACAAACTCAAAGTGACTAAGGATGCTAAGCTAATCAAACAAAGACAATGAGTTTACTCTAGGGAGAAGTATGACATCATTCGGGAAGAAGTTAGGAAGTTGGAAGAGGCCAAGTGTGACAACCCGTGATCCGAAATAAGGGGTGGCCAGCCCGATACTCCAATATAACGGAATCATGGATGGAATCATTCTTAGCATCACAACAATACCATAAGTATACGGGAAAACCACCCAAATTCAGAAAACGAGTTGCCAATTTTTTTTGTTTTATTATAAGTTAAGAAAATAATTTAAACAACCCAATCTAAAAGAAAGTGGAGTCCCAAGACAACTTATATTACATCCATAACGAATACACAATAAGAGGACCAAATATGCTGTCGGTCAACAGTTACATACAATGTATTACAACAGTTTAATAATTTACGTTATACATCCATTTAAACAGTTATAAAATTTTGGGCCACACGCCCGAGTGAAAGACCCGATCATAACTAGAATACAAAAATGATGTCCTCTAACAACATATCCCGTAATTATCCGCAAATTATTATGGCTCCCCAAAAGTACTGGAGTAGGAAAATCAAAATGGGAGCCCTTGCAGCGGAGCACCTGAGCGAATACAAATTCATGCACAACAAGAAAATGAACGGGTCAGGGCCCAATTTTATATGATCACCAGATGAATAAAAAGCATGACAGTTATGAATAGTTAATCATGAATGACAAGGATGAGAATCTAACAACCTAATCACAAAGCATAGTAAGGAAATTTATATGATTATAACGTTTATTAAATTATGCAAGGGAATATAATTAGACATCATAAATTAAAAGTCCCCATCATTTTTCACCATTTCATTTCATTTTCCATTCCTTATCAGGAATATAATTACTGTCATATGCTCTTATGGCATTTCACATATATCAAGTCCCACTTGATTAAGAATTGTTATATTCTTATACATATAACGATTCTAAGACTGCCCCTCCGAGTTTCCCCACTGGGCGCCCCCTAAATGACTATCATCTTACAGGGCCTATCAAACAAGACAACCTGGGTACCTAATGCAACGTCAAGAAGTGGCCATATGCCTGCGGGAGAGTCATGACCACACCCATAATCACCTCACCAGTGCAGTAAACATATAATAACCCATCATATGGCCGAGGACTATAGTCTCCCTGCGTTAGTCAGGGGACATCACCTCATACGCGAACTTCCCTTATGATAACATTTAGAGAGGTGTGTTTAAGTACATTAGCATGTACTAATTAATCACATTGTCATTTCCATTTTACATATGTGTTTTTCATTTTCATTTTCATTTTCCATGTACATGTTCATTTAATGGATATATCCCATTTTAACCGGAGTTATATGTGAATCATATCATCATCACAACCTCAACAAATGAATAAACTCTCAACTTATTCTCCAAACATTATAGGTTTTATTATAACCCACCACGGCTATAGTACCTCGATTGAGCCTCTAAAGTCTCACATATAACCCTACAACTTCTAGACCCCTAATATATAACTAAGGAAAATAAATGCCCTAACATCAATTTCACATCCCCGAAATAAGTCCCATTTAATGGCTTTATATTCTAGGGTAGTTACCCAACTCATCTAGGACTCTAGGACTCTAAGTTTACTTCATACAAGAAGGTTCCTAGGTCCTAAGCCTAAAGACAAGGGTTAGAATTGAGTAAAAAAAAATAACTTAAAACAGCAGGGTCCGAATCGATTCACCCCATAAAGCGAATCGATTCTCCCAAAAAGCAAATCTGTTCGGGTGATGAACCCAACTTTCTGTAATAACCGAATCGATTTGGCCTTAACCCGAATCAATTCGGGTGCCTAGACCTGTAACCTGATCCTAAAGCGAATCGATTTTCCCCAGGGGCCGAATCGATTCGGCCTGAGGAAATTGCCAAAAAAGGGACTATGGGTTATGAACCCTAGTTTTTCCCCAAAACTCAAATATCTTCCATTTTTACACACATCCATCAACATTAAACTACCCCAAATCATCCTACATGATTAACAACTACCATAACCCACAATATCATCAACTTAAACCATAATTAGGGCTCAAAAACCATAAATTCCATTTTTGATCCATAATTTCAAATACATAACTATCACACAAATTACTCATCTTAAACCATATATTAGCAAGTAGAAAACTTGCCTTGATGTTCAAATCTTAGATTTTCTTGTATTAGAAACAATCTCCAAGCTTGGATCTTCAATCTCTCTCTTTCTCCTCTTTTTCTCGAATGTTCTCTTCCTCTCTTTCTCTCTCTAGGCCACTAAATGAACTTAAGAGAAATAAATGAAACGCAAGACTAAATCATGGCATTAGTCTAAAATTCCCAACTTAAATGATTAATACCGCAATAAAATGACTCGCAAGTACACATTTAAGCTATAACCAGTCAAAAGTGCCTGAAACATAAAAATACAATATGGTACTTATTTCGACTATCTCGCCATTTCGGGACTAACTACACCCTCCAAATTATCATTTGGAAATTTTATAACTCGTTTCAAATTCCGGTTTCATATTAAACCATAAATATCATTTAAATCTTCTGACACAATAAAACACAACATGGTGATAGGTAAATATGCAACATTTCAGTAAATATTAACTTTTATCTCATTAAATCAATACTTACTCCACATTTAAACATTTTATATATAATTACTTCACATAGTAAATAAATATAAAATGGGTTCTCAAAAGCGAGGGTTGTTACATACTCCCCCCCTTATGAGGTAATTTTGTCCCTAAAATTCAGGTATACCTTGTATAAAGATATGCAAATATTTTTCCCACATATCATCCTCGCGTTCCCACGTCGATTCCTTGGCGTTGTGATGACTCCATTGGACTCACACCAAGGGCACCACTCGAGACCTCAACCTACGTTCCCCATGCTCTAAAATAGCAACCGGTTGTTCTTCATATGAGATATCGGGTTGCAAATCGATATCCTCGAAAGGAATATGCCAAAGGGCTCCTTCACACCTCTTATACTTCTTCAAAGAGGAAACATGGAACACATCATGTATTTGTTGTAAAGGTTCCGGTAAGGCAAGTTGATACGCCACTGGACCCACCTTAGAAATAACGGGAAAAGGTCCAACAAAATTTGACGCAAGTTTTCCTTTCTTCCCAAAGCGCTTTATACCTTTCATTGGTGATACTCGCACCAAGACTTGATCCTCAATCTCCAACTCCATGTGCCTTCTATTTGCATCGGCATAATTCTTTTGGTGGTCTTGAGCTATCCGAATGCGATTCCTAATGAGTTCAATCTTGGAAGAAGTATCCTGGATCATTTCAGGTCCAAGGAATTTATTATCTCCCACCTCCAACTAACGCGTGGGTGATCTACAAGGCCGGCCATAAAGTGCTTCGTAGGGCGCCGTTCCAATAGTAAATTGGTACGAATTGTTATAAGAAAATTCGACCAAAGGGAGATATTGTTCCCAACCACCTTTGAAATCAAGCATAGACATACAGAGCATATCCTCCAACATTTGTTTTACTCTTTTAGTATGGCCATCTGTTTGAGGATGATAAGAAGTACTTAACTTCAATTCGGTCCCCATAGCCTCTTGGAAACTTCACCAAAAGTGGGAAACAAAAATCTTGTCTCGATCAGAAACTATATTTAAGGGCACCCCGTGGAGTCTGACAACCTCCGCGATGAATAATCGGTACGCACTGGTAGGAAGTGTGTCGACTTAGTCAAGCGGTCGACAATCACCCAAATAGAATCACAACCACTCTGTCACCTTCGCAAGCCTGTAATAAAGTCCATCGATATACTCTCCCACTTCCACACCGGAATCTCCAACTGTTGCAATAAACCTGTCGATTCCTGATGACCTATCTTGACCAATTGACAAGTAGTGCATTAGGATACGAAATCTGAAAATATCCATCTTCATGCTTGGCCACAAATACTGACGGCACATGTCTTGATACATATTGTCCCCACCATGATGTATCGTAAATTTAGACCTGTGAGATTCTGCCATCACGGCCCTTCTCAAGTCCCCTTCGTCCGGGACAATGAGTCGTCCATGGAAGAATAATCCACCCTCTGAAATTTTTGAGTAGGATTCCGCTCCCTCGGACAACAATCGGCGTATATGGTCCTAACAACCTTTATGTCTTCCTTGGGCTTCTACTACCCTTGCCACAATAGTAGGCATAACAGTCATCACGGACATGAACGCCCTAGCCACCGCATCCTCCTGACTGAGCTCTCTCTATTTAGCTTTCCATACTTTCGCTAAATTCGCCTCGGGCTTTCTGCTCAAAGCATACGCTACTACATTTGCCTTGCCTGGATGATAGTGGATGTCAAATTGATAGTCTTTCACAAACTCCAACCATCGGTGTGGTCGCATATTCAAATCTTTCTGCGAAAACAAATATTGCAGCGATTTATGGTCCGTGAAAAGACTAAATTTCTCCCCTAGGAGATAATGCATCCAAATATTCAAGGAAAAGACAACCACGACAAGTTCCAAGTCATGCACCGAATAATTTCTTTCATGGGGATTTAGCTTGCGGGAAGAATAAGCAATAGCCCATCGCTCTTGTTGAAGTATACCTCCTAATCCTTGTAGAGATGCATCGGTGAAGACTAGATATTCCAACCCCGACTTTGGCAATGTAAGGAGTGGAGCCGAAGTCAAACTATCTTTGAGCTCATCAAAACAGCCTGACAAGAGTTATCCCAAACAAACCTCACCCCTTTCCGGGTTAAATTTATCAAAGGGCTAGAGATTTCAGAGAAACCCTTGATAAACTGACGGTAATAACCCGCCAAACCCAGAAAACTACGAATCTCGGTAGGTGTCGTGGGCTGACCCCACTCCCTCACCGCAACCACCTTGCTTGGATCTACCGAAATACCTAGAAAAGTCACAATGTGACCCAGAAACTGCACTTCATCTAACCAAAAACCACACTTCTATAACTTAGCATAAAATTGGTGATCCCTCAACCTTTGTAGGACCAACCTCAAATGAATAGCATGATCAGATTCCGTTCAAGAATAGACTAGGATGTCATCGATGAATACAATAACAAATTGGTCCAGGAAGTCCCTAAATACCCTATTCATGAGATCGATAAATACGGAGGGGGAATTGGTTAGTCCAAAGGGCATAACCAAAAATTCATAGGATCCATATCTCGTTAGAAAAGCGGTCTTGGATACATCCTGCTCCCGTATTCTCAACCGGTGCTACCTCGTCCTCAAATCAATTTTAGAGAAGTACGACGGTCCCTTAAGTTGATCAAACAAGTCATCGATACGAGGCAAAGGGTATTTGTTACGGATGGTGACTTTATTCAACTCTCTGTAGTCAACACATAACCGGAGAGAACCTTCCCTTTTGTTCACAAACAACACTGGAGCACCCCACGGCGACATGCTACACCTAATGATCCCTGCTCCAACAACTACTAGATTTGATTTCTTAACTCCCTCATTTCCACAGGAGCCATGCGATATGGAGCTCTCGTAATCCATCTCGTTCTCGGCACTAAATCGATCACAAGCCCAATCTCCCAACTTGGAGGCAAACCCGGTATCTCCCGGAAAACATATTCAAAATCTCTAACAACCGGAATAGAATCCAAGGGAACAACTACACACCGAGAAGTCTCCTTTGCAATACAATACAAATAAGTGCTAGTACCTCCTTATAAACGAGGCATAACTACCAAGAACATTTCTTGTCCCGGAACGGCAAAGACTATACTCTTCCCGTAACAATTAACTATCGCATGATACTTCACTAGCCCATCCATACCCAATATCACATCATACCCAACCATGTCTACGACGAGAAAATTGGCCTCAAAGCGCAAATTACCAAGAGTAATTCCTGTTTGTTTACAAATAAAGAAAATGAGTGAACCATAACCAATAGAGGACTCAACACTAGTGAAGGTACTCTCTGTAGATTTTATCAACTCCGTAGACTAAGCAAAACTTCTAGAAATGAATGAGTGTGTAGCACCCGTATCAATCAAAACGCGACCCATGTGCCCCTGAATAAGAAACTTACCCTCAATAGCTGGCGGCGCCGGCAGAGCTGGAGGAAGCATAGCATCCTGGATATGATAAACTCTCCCATACTGTAGCTGACCCTACTGTGGAGGGGCAACTAGATTAGGTACCTGTGGTAGTAGCTAAACCTGTGGATGCTGAGGAACCCTAGGAAGCTGACCCCCAATCAACTGAGGACACTCCTTCTTGTAATGACCCGCCTCTCCGCATTGGAAACACCGTCCTGCCATATTATCCGTATTTTAGCCCAGTTATTTCTAAACTGGGCGATGCCTTGTCCCGGATGGCCCCTACCCTCGTGACCACCCCGACCTGTTTTTTGTTGTTGTGGGGCACCCTCACCATGACTATTGTTATTGCCACCCGAAATAAACCCACCAAAAAGTTTCCGTTTAGACAAATCCCCTTCCTAGGAATCCCTTTCTTTCTGCTTATTACTATTACCCAAAGATTGGGACGAAGGAAATGCTCCTCCTCCAGTCCCACTACGGTAGTTTTCTTGCCACTCTGTAAATACAACCAATGTTCTTGGGAATGGAGAAATGCCGCATTTATTACCTCACCAAAAGTTTACAGGGCTGGATTACCTAGAAAATGTTGTCGGATCCTCCAATTCAAACCTCCCATAAACTTCAAAACCTTCCTCTCTTCCGAAGTCACCTCATCCGGTACAAAACTCACTAATCAAGTGAACTCCTCTTCATATTCCGCCAAGGATCTCTCACCTTGCACCACATCCTGGAGCCTCCCTCTCATCTCCCTTTGAACTACGGAGGGAAGTACTTCTTGTCAAACAAAACCCAGAAATCAGTGATAGTCATGGTATCTCTCTGTTCAGGTGTAG
The DNA here is from genome assembly GCA_949130495.1 of Sambucus nigra. Lineage (NCBI taxonomy): Eukaryota > Viridiplantae > Streptophyta > Magnoliopsida > Dipsacales > Adoxaceae > Sambucus > Sambucus nigra. Next base: position 402,701,356 of record OX422208.1, on the reverse strand, counting down.
TCATCGACTCCCACCAATGCAACGCAGATCGGACGAGCTTGAAAGTAGCACGAACTTGTTTCTTCTCCTCCCTACACTCCACCATTTGAAGATGGCGTTGCATATCCTTCTTCCACTGATTAGCTCTAATAACATCAGAGCCTCCATCAAGTTCTGGGGGATGCCCTTTTAAAAAGGACTCTCTAACTCTCTCCCACGGGGAAGGTACCGTTGGAGCTTGTGCTACCTGCGCTGGTTGTTGAGCTTTTGGAAATTGTTGGACCATGGCGGTCATAGCATCATTAACCGCTTGGGCCACGATATTTGCTACATCAGCAGCATTTATATTTGCTTGTGGCAGCGGCGGAGGACCAACATTCTCAACTATAACTCTAGTACGTCTCGCTGGGCGACCTCACTTAGGCGGCATCTGAGATGAAGAAACAAATAGAGTTAGAATACTATTCAAAATAATCTATCTTACAGAAGATTGCAAATATAAGTAACAAAACAGTCCTAACATTAGGCTCTATATCAAAGAACGCTACGGTAGAACGTGACAAGTTCTCATAGATCCTAAAGACTCTAGAACCTGATGCTTTGATACCATCTGTGACAACCCGTGATCCGAAATAATGGTGGCCATCCCGATACTCCAATATAATGAAATCATGGATGGAATCATTCGCAGCATCACAACAATACCATAAGTATTTGGGAAAACCACCCAAATTAAGAAAACGGGTTGCCAAATTTTTTTGTTTTATTATAAGTTAAGAAAATAATTTAAACAACCCAATCTAAAAGAAAGTGGAGTCCCAGGACAACTTATATTACATCCATAACAAATACACAATAAGAGGACTGAATATGCTGTCAGTCAATAGTTACATATAACGTATTACAACAATTTAATAATTTACGTGATACATCCATTTAAACAGTTACAAAAGTTTGGGCCACACGCCTGGGTGAAAGACCCGATCATAACTAGAATAAAAAAATGAAGTCATCTAACAACATATCCTTTAATTATCTGCAAAGTATTACGGCTCCCCAAAAGTATTGGAGTGGGAAAATCAAAACGGGCGCCCTTGCGGCAGAGCACCTGAGCGAATACAAATTCACGCACAACAAGAAAATGAATGGGTCAGGGCCCGGTTTATATGATCACCAGATGAATAAAAATCATGACAGTTATGAATAGTTAATCATGAATGATAAGGATGAGAATCTGATAACCTAATCACAAAGCATAGTAAGGCAATTTAGATGATTATAACTTTTATTAAATTATGCAAGGGAATATAATTAGACATCATAAATTAAAAGTCCCCATCATTTTTCACCATTTCATTTCTTTTTCCATTCCTTATCAGGAATATAATTACTGTCATATGCTCTTATGGAATTTCACATACATCAAGTCCCACTTGATTAAGAATTGTTATATTCTTATACATATAACGATTCTAAGACTTCCCTTCCGAGTTTCCCCACTGGGCGCCCCCCTAAATGACTATCATCTTCCAGGGCCTATCAAACAAGACAACCTGGGTACCTAACGCAACGTCGGGAAGTGGCCATATGCCTGCGGGAGAGTCATGACCACACCTAGAATCACCTCACCAGCGCAGTAAACATATAATAACCCATTATATGGCCGAGGACTATAGTCTCCCTGCGTTAGTCAGGGGACATCACCTCATACGTGAACTTCCCTTATGATAACATTTAGAGAGGTGTGTTTAAGTAAATTAGCATTTACCAATTAATCACATTGTCATTTCCATTTTCCATATGTGTGTTTCATTTTCATTTTCATTTGCAATGTACATGTTCATTTAAGGGATATATCCCATTTTAACCGGAGTTATATGTGAATCATATCATCATCACGACCTCAACGAATGAATAAACTCTCAACTTATTCTCCAAACCTTATAGGGTTTATTATAACCCACCACGGCTATAGTACCTCGATTGAGCCTCTAAAGTTTCACATATGACCTTACAGCTTCTAAACCCCTAATATATAACAAAGGAAAAGAAATGCCCTAACATCAATTTCACATCCCCGGAATAAGTCCCATTTAATGGCTTTCTATTCCAGGGTAGTTACCCAACTCATCTAGGACTCTAGGACTCTAAGTTTACTTCATACAAGAAGGTTCCTAGGTCCTAAGCCTAAAGACAAGGGTTAGAATTGAGTAAAAAAAAACTCAAAAAAGAAGGGTCCGAATCAATTCGCCCCATAAAGCGAATCGATTCTCCCAAAAAGCAAATCGGTTCGGGTGATGAACCCAACTTTCTGTAATAACCAAGTAGATTTGGCCTTAACCCGAATCAATTCGGGTGCCTAGACCTGTAACCTGATCCTAAAGAGAATCGATTCTCCCCAGGGGCCGAATCGATTCGGCCTAGGGAAATTGCCAAGAAAGGGACTACAGGTTATGAACCCTAGTTTTTCCCCAAAACTCAAATCTCTTCCATTTTTACACACATCCATCAACATTAAACTACCCCAAATCATCCTACATGATTAACAACTACCATAACCCACAATATCATCAACTTAAACCATAATTAGGGCTCAAAAACCATAAATTCCATTTTTGATCCATAATTTCAAATACACAACTATCACACAAATTACTCATCCTAAACCATATATTAGCAAGTAGAAAACTTGCCTTGATGTTCAAATCTCAGATTTTGTTATAGTAGCAACAATCTCCAAGCTTGGATCTTCAATCTCTCTCTTTCTCCTCTTTTTCTCCAAAGCTCTTTTCTTCTCTTTCTCTCTCTAGATCACTAAATGCACTTAAGAGAAATAAATGAAATGCAAGACTAAATTGTGGCATTAGTATAAAATTCCCAAATTAAAGGATTAATACCGCGATAAAATGACTCGCAACTACACATTTAAGCTATAACCAGTCAAAAGTGCCTGAAACATAAAAATACAATATGGTACTTATTTCGACTATCTCGCACATTTCGGGACTAACTACACCCTCCAAATTATCATTTGGAAATTTTATAACTCGTTTCAAATTTCGGTTTCATATTAAACCATAAATATCATTTAAATCTTATGACACAATAAAACACAACATGGTGATATTTACTTACACATACGGTAAATATGCAACATTTCAGTAAATATTAACTTTTATCTCATTAAATTAATACTTACTCCACATTCCAAAATTTTATATATAATTACTTCACATAGTAAATAAATATCAAATGGGTTCTCAAAAGCGAGGGTTGTTACACCGAGTTTATCACAAAAGTCATATATCCGGAGTGGTTATCAAACACAGTCATCGTGCCCAAGGCCAATGGAAAATGGAGGATGTGCGTAGATTTTACCGACCTGAACAAGTCTTGCCCAAAATATAGTTATCCCTTATCTCAGATCGATCAGATGGTAGATGCAACTACAGGGCATGAGCTCATGAGCTTTATGGATGCGTACTCAGGATACAACCAGATCTTCATGGATGCTGAAGACTCAGAGAAGACAACCCTCATCACTGACATGGGGACATACTACTATAAGGTTATGCCCCTTGGCTTGAAAAATACAGGGGTAACATATCAACGTCTTATGAATAAGATGTTCAAAAATCAAATAGGTAAGACTATGGAGGTGTATGTAGACGATATGTTAACGAAGAGCTTGAAGGCACGCACTCACGTGGCAAACCTAGAAAAGATCTTCGATACCATGGACTTGTACAGAATGAAACTCAATCTCGCAAAGTGTGTCTTCGGGGTAGGAGTTGGAAAATTTATTGGATTCATTGTCAATCAGACGGGAATAGATGTGAACCCTGAGAAAATCAAGGCTTTGCTTGATATGAAGACACTAAGAAATATCAAGGACGTTCAGAGGCTCAGTGGAAGAGTAGCTGCACTCAACAAATTTGTTTCCAGAGCGACAGACAAGTGTCTTTCGTTCTTTAAGGTGCTTAGAAAGGCCTTTGAATGGGACAAAGAGTGTGAGGAGGCTTTTAATCAACTAAAGTATTACCTCGGATCTCCCTTGCTCCTATCTCGGCCTATAGTGGGATAGAAGTTGTATGTTTATCTAGCAGTCTCTGAGTTAGCTATAAGTGCAGCCATAGTACGGGAAGACGTTGGGGTCCAAAGGCATGTATACTTAAATAGTAAGGCCCTTCAAGGGTCTGAACATAACTACCCTCAGATGGAAAAGTTAGCCTACGCTTTGATACATGCTTCTAGAAAGATGAAGCCCTATTTCCAAACCCACTCTATGGTCATCCTCACTGACTCCCAATTAAGGCAAGTCTTCCACAAGCCCGAGAAGTCGGGAAGGTTGATGACATGGGCCATTGAGTTGGGTGAGTATGACCTTACTTATCAACCCAGGGTGGCCATTAAAGGGCAGGAACTTGAAAATTTTATTGCTGAGTTAACATAGGAAAAGGACGATGTTGAGAATAACCTAGGGACTACAGAGGGATCAAATAACAACATCTTCAGAGACCCGGAAGAGGTTGTGTCCAATAGAGCCAGAAATGAAATAGTAGAGAATAAGGAAGACCGGTATCTCTTCATGCAAGGAATCATGTCAGAAGGGAGCTTCTCATCAAAAAAAGATGTCTGGAACCTCTTTGTTGATGGGTCTTCTTGGGAAAGTGGAAGCGATATAGGACTGATACTCTCAGCTCTGGATGGTACCAACGTTGAATATGCACTAAGGTTTAACTTCAAGGCCTCAAATAACGAGTCAGAATATGAGGCCATAGTAGTGGGCCTCTCCTTGGCAAAGACCCTTAGAATAAGATGACTCCTACTTCATAGCGACTCTAGGTTAGTTATTAACCAAGTGTTTGGAGTTTACGAGGCTAAGGATGAAAGGATGGACAATTACTTTAAGAGGGTAAGAATGATGCTAGAAGGTTTTGAAGAGGTAAAAATGAGGGAACCTCGACAAAATAAAAGCCACGCAGATGCACTAGCAAGGTTGGCTTCAACAACAAGGATAGATATCAGAAGGACGGTTTCGGTCGAGATCCTGCTCAAGCCGACCATTGAAGAAGAAGAGGTTACCAACCCTTGCCTCAATTTGAACCTAGGGGACTCATGGATGGACCCCCTTATCAGATATATCAGAGAGGGAGATCTGTTGGAATCAAAGCTAGAGAGGTGGAAACTGAGGTACAGAGATGCAAAGTTCTTAATAATAGGAGATGTCCTATATAAGAAGGGATTTATGTTACCCCTCCTTAGGTGTGTTCACCCCGTAGAGGTCCCCCGCGTCCTACAAAAGGCACACGAGGGTTATTTCTCCAGTCACATAGGAAGAAGACCTTTAGATAAAAGGATTATCACGCACGGATACTGGTGGCTGACCTTGGCTTAGGATGCTGCAGCCTATGTGAAGGGGTGTGACAAATGCCAAAGATTATCCCTTATCCCCCATTAACCTCATCAGCCTATGATGTTAATAAGTTCTCCTTAGCCAATCACAGTATGGGGAATTGACTTGATGGGTCCCTTACTAAGGGCTGCGAACAACAACAGGTTTTTGATAGTTGCCATCGACTACTTCTCCAAGTGGGTAGAGGATGATCCAATGATCACGAATACAGAGATGAAGACCTTCCAGTTCATTTGGAAGAGCATCATATGCATACATTGACTTCCAAACACCCTCATCTCGGACAATGGTGCCCAGTTTAAGAATTCTTCCTTGGAAAAGTACTGCGAGAAAGTTGGGATCAGGCAATTTTTCTCTTCTCCGGGCTGACCTCAGGCAAACGGTCAGACCGAAGTCACAAATAGAACAATCATCGACCGGAGAACTTATTAACATCATAAGTTAGAAGAAGCTAAGGGGGAGATGGACTGAAGAGGTTTATGCTGTATTATGGGCCTACAGAACAACGGATAGGGCTCCCCACTCACAGGGTTCAGACCTATGACCCTGAGAAGCATGGGAAGGAGAGAAGACTTAACCTAGATTTGATTGAAGAGAAAAGAGAAGACGCAGAGAACAACGAAGTTCTACAATCAAAGGGTGAAATCAAGACCCATAGCCGTGGGAGACCTGGTGTTGATGAAGACATTGGAGAAAGCAAACAAACTTCACCCAAATTGGCATGTCCCTTACAAGGTGATCGAAGAAGTTGTACCTAGGACCTACAAGTTGGAAAACCTTGAGGGGGAACCTTTTTCCAATTCGTGGAATGCTGATCATTTGAAAAAGTATTGCATATGATGTTGCAATGATTCCTATGTAAATGTGTCAACTTTTGAGGAGATTATTAATGAGAAGATCAGTTCCCGTGTCAACTCTTGGTTCATTAATTTGGTGAATATTTTATAGGGGTAACATCACACTTGGATGACTTCAGACCTTAAATATCATTAATTTGGTGAATATTTTATAGGGGAAATATCCTAGTTGATGACCTCAGACCTTAAACATCATAGTTTGGTGACAAGGTTTGAGGTGAACATCACACTTGGATGACCTCAGACCTTGAACATCATTAATTTGATGAATATTTTATGAGGGTAACATCACACTTAGATGACCTCAGACGTTAAACATTATTAATTTAGTGAATATTTTATGGGGATAACATCTTAGTTGATGACCTCAGACCTTAAACATCATAGTTTGGTGACAAGGTCTGAGGTGAACATCACACTTGGATGACCTCAGACCTTAAACATCATTAATTTGGTGAATATTTTATGGGGGTAACATCTTGGTTGATGGACTCAGACCTTAAACATCATAGTTTGGTGACAAGGTGTGAGGTGAACATCACACTTGGATGACCTCAGATCTTAAACATCATTAATTTGGTAAATATTTTTTGGGGGTAACATCTTAGTTAATGACCTCAGACCTTAAACATCATAGTTTGGTGACAAGGTCTGAGGTGAACATCACACTTGGATGGCCTCAGACCTTGAACATCATTAATTTGGTGAATATTTTATGGGGGTAACATCTTAGTTGATGGACTCAGACCTTAAACATCATAGTTTGGTGACAAGGTGTGAGGTGAGCATCACACTTGGATGACCTCAGACCTTGAACATCATTAATTTGGTGAATATTTTATGGGGGTAACATCCTAGTTGATGACCTCAGACCTTAGACATCATAGTTTGGTGACAAGGGCTGAGGCGAACATCACACTTGGATGACCTCAGACCTTGAACATCATTAATTTGGTGAACACTTATTTATGAGTAAAAACATCTTAGTGGATGACCTAAAACCTTATAACATCATGATTTGGTGACAAGGTCTGAAGTGAGACATCATACTTGGACAACCTCAGACCTTAAAAAATCATTAATTTGGTGAAAAAATATTTATGTGGCTTATGAAGACACCATTATATTAAGGCTTCAGGCCTTAACACAAACACATTACATGACATAAAAAACCATTCAAAGAACATTCAGCAACTAAGAAAGAAATCCCTCTTTAGAGGTTGATATAGCATGAAGTTAAGAGTTATAAGCCAAAAGGTAATAAAATTTGTCATCAGATGTTACAGATCAATGTTAAAAATTACAAGGGGTTCACAAAACGGATTTAAGTATCTACAATCTCAGGGTTAGTAGCCATGCCCCCATATCCCTGGCCGAGGTTGGTCACTTTTACCCCATCATCGTGAGGACCAATGTCTTCAATCGTGGTATCTTCTGGTAGAACAGTCTCGTCAGGTGCGGCACCTCCTTCGTCCTCGACCTCTTGTAAGGCTTGAGCAAACCGAGGATTGGCATAACCTAGACCAACGAAGTTAGAGGCTGCCAAGGTCCCTGAGTCTTTATCCTTCATTATAGTCCATTTTCCAGTGGCCTTAACACCCCTTTTGAGGTATTCAAAGCCAAAGCTGACGAATTTGCAAGAGACCTTATAGTCCTCCAAAATATTCTCTGAGGCATCATCCAAAGAAGCCTTTACAGTGACATTGACCTTGTGTTGACGAGAGTTGGGCTGAGTCTTGAGGGTAGAGCTATGATCCTTCTTCAGCTTGTCCATGTCCTTCTCTAGCCACTTAATGCTAGCCTCATACTTCTCCAAGGAAGCCTTAAAATGCTCCACTTCAGCGTTCAGAGCAGCCTCGATCTTTTGGGACTCTTTGCCCTTCTCAATCAGAGGAAGTTTTCTCAGAGTCCAGTCAATAAACTGGTGCATTGTGAGGAGACCCTACAGAATACGTATAAGGATGTCAATTCAAGATTTAGTATAATTCAAAGACGAGGTTACACTTGTTCAAACGAAGGCAAAAAGTCTTACTTGGATAGATCGATGGAGGGAAAACTCGGCCAGCAGAGGCGTATCTAGAGAACGACAGAAGTGTTTGTTAGAGTCGGTCATGACGTTTTTGATAGCATCCAAGGCCTTCAGACTCTGGCCGATAAGATTGTCGCCAATCTTCAGTTGCTCCAGATAGGCAACTAGCGCGTCCTCAGAAGAGATGGGGATAACACGATCCCCCTTTGAAGTTTTCTTTTTCTGACTCTGATCCTCAGAGGCAGGTTTAGTAAATCTCCTCTTCTTAGAGGCCTCAGCCCTTGAAGTAGTTGGAGGGGGAAGAGGTGCAGTTAGACCTGCTTTCTTCACAAGCTTAGTAAGACTGGGGGCTGCCATCTCCCAAAGGTCGTCAGAAATTCCTTTTGGAAGCTCTGTAAACAGAAATATTTGAGTTAAAAAATTAGAGACATAACAAAATCATAGGTATAACTTATTGAAATGATAAAGTAACTACGGAGCTCGGTCAGAGGACTCCCCCTAAGGCCAGTTTCAAAGAGGTAGTAGGGGGTCATCAAATGCTCGTACTTGACCAACATGCCATGCTCTCCCTGATCTTGAAGTTCTTTTACCTTCTGAAGGTTATTCTGGCTTAACCCAAGGCACCTTTACCCATTTCAGGGGTATTCTCGGCTCCAGGGAGGAAGAGGGGGCATAGAGGCCAAACTCCCATGATCCCGAGGTGAAGAAATATCGTGGTTTCCAGTTATAGTTCGAAGTATGGGTAACCAGCAACATCTTCTTGTTGGACTTTCGAGCTACAAAGTGGTAATAACTCGGATGATTCCTAGTAGAGGAGGGGGCGTAGCACCCTGTGAAGACCAGGACGGGAAAGTCTGAGTGATGGACTGCCCTCTATAAGACTATATCTCCAATTATCACCCTCCAGGCATTAAGGGATAATTGGGAAGGAACCAAATTAATATAGGACAATATAGCCCTAATTATTGGATGAATGGGAAGACGAAATCCTAACTTAAACATATGCTCGTATAAGCAGATCTCACCATCTTGGCCGCCAAAGGCCCTCTCGCCCCTCAGAGGTCTCCTAAGTCTTATGGATGGACTTATAGAATACAGATGTTTAAAATCTAGGAGGTCAATTTTGCTGACAGTACTCTTTATCTTGGTTGCCTCTGAGGTGTTAACATCGCTTTTGCTACCATCATCTTCATCCCGGATAATGCCGGCTCAAGCAGACGAGGGAGCACCATCAGAGAACCTCTGAGCAAACTTAACTCCTGTGGAGGTTGACATAGGAATAGCATCAAGGATTGGGGGAACAGCCAAACTAGGTCCTATAATTTCGACATCGTAGGAAGAATGTGAGGTGCTAGAACACTTGTGAGACGAGGCACGACTGGAAACCTCGTCTTGGTCAGGGTCTTGGTCCATCCGGACGGAATAATCGATGGCCTCTTGGAAAGAATACACAGACATAGGGTCTGAGGTTGATGACTCAGACTCGGACATTGGAACAAGTTCTACTGGGACCTCTGCCGACATAAATGGCTCATGGTATATCAATTTCAGAGGGGGTGGGAATATAGGCCTGAGAGGGAATGCCTCTGCCCTATGAGCTTCTTCTTGGGCTCGTTCTATTTGTCTAATCTTATCTAAGGTTTTCTCCCTAAGAGAAGGGAATTCCTCTAAGAGTTTATAAAGGGATCTGAGCATATGGGGACAAACTTACACTTGTGAAGTCAAGCTAAAAACAAACAGGATGAACACAACAATGAAAGATCAGACGTGGTTATTTGAAAGATTTCTAACAAGAATAGTCCACTGAGAAAGCCATAGGCTCACCGAAAAACCTAAACTATCGACGAAAAACTCAAGTTGATACCAAAAAATGCAGCAAATAGAAAAACAAGGATGAAAAATAACAAAGAAGAGGTAATAAACAATACCTGATGAAATACGAGGAGAAGAAGGGGAAGATTGGCAAAATAATCCACCAAACGCACTCTTAATCAAGCTCTAGAAGAGAGAGAAAGCAAAGAAGGTTCAGGTGGGAGAATGAAAGGAAATGAAGAAGAAAGAGAGAGAGAAGGGTTAAAACCCTCAAAATCCACTTACACGCAACCCAAGGACCATCATTGCCTTGGGAGCCCAAAAGACCACAATCATTGCACTTGCCAAGCACACAATCTACTTTAAAAGATGACACTTGTCAAGAAAATATTGGAACTTAAAGAAATCCAACCTCGAACTTACATACCCCTTTGTCACCTATTCACATAGGTAACTAAGGGCTAGGGGTGATTGATATGCCCTATATGTACCCAACAGCTCAGAGACACCAACCTCGGCCAAGGAGATGACGGAGGTTACAACGGCCTCAGATTGGCAACCAACGGTCTTGTCCAAAGCAAGGTCGATGATGGCCAACGTTACTAGTTGCCTCACAGTCAAACAACAACTGAGGTCTTCATGATCCATGGTGGTAGTTATTCATCAGGTCATTTGAAATTGACATCACGTGTACCTCACACAGTAACCTCGGCTGTGTATAAGCCGTTAAAGCAGGGACTACACCATCATCATAATCAACCTCGGTTGGGAATCAACCGATGTTCCAACTACTCCTACATAACCTCGGCCTAGGCCGATGTTATAACTCCACCTGCCTTACCTCAGATTTCTACTGATCAGAGACCATCATAAGTAACCTCGGATTGCTCAGCTGCCAGACTTCACCAACCCCGTACTCTTCCAGGCCGAGGTTGTTACCGATCGAAGACAGGCAAGCATTCATATTCACATGCATAGCTTGGAACACGTGTGATAAATCAAATATAACCGAATCATCCCCCTCACGTGAGGGAATATTTCATGATCATTCTCTACATGTGACAGTGACATATGTCTTCATTAGATTGGCTAGATCAACACACACATTCTCATTGCATGCATGGGGGTGCATTACACCACCCCACACTATATATGATTGCCTTCTCCTATATGGAGGGGGATCCCCGAAATTACAACGCTAGCTGAAACTCTGTCCGATCATACAATAGAGAGAGAAAGCTTAAAAGATTGTATCCATGGTCGTTAGTGCCTTATTTTAGTGACCTTACTCACTCACTTGCACAGTGGACGTAGGCCTAATTGGCTAAACCACTTATATGTTGGTGTTCATCCTCTTCTCCTCATCCCCTACGTATATATATATATTCTTCTGTGTTGCCATTGTTATCACTGATTTGAGCTTACAAACATCTTGAAGGGTGGTGCTGTTTGAAGCATCATCACTATTGTATTCCAATAAAATAGAAGTTGCTCAGGGGTGCTCTTCTCCTTCCCTTTGATGAATCACCAATAAATACTTGAGCTCGTCAATATTAAATTAACCCTCTTTAGGTCAATTCTTTTTTACTTTCGTCTAAACCAAAAACAGAACAATATAGCTAGTCGATAAAACTTTGAGTTGTTAATAACAAGGAAAAAACATTATGAGTAAAGTATGACCTATGCCATGCCCTTCCCGGGGGCACCTGGTTCCAGTGTAATACCCCTCAGGAAGGGGGGAATATTTTCAATTTTTATCAATGGCACCATAATCCCAATAGTCTTTATTAGAGTCTGGTAGGTTGACCATCAAAGCCCTATTGGCTTGACTAGTGTTCAGGTGATAGGTCTTATCCTCAATAGTTCCCCATTTATAGCAGAACATCAATTCATGAATCTCGAAACGGGTCCAATGAATTTCATTTAACCTACTCACTCCATTCACAACCCTCTATGTATTTGGGGCTATTCTCGCAGGTACAACATCAAAATATTGACAGAGTTGAAGAAAAAGAGGATTTGGAGGAAAAGTAATGCCACACTCAGCAATTAACAAAGTACGAATCTAGTGACGCGCATCCAAAGAATGCAAATTAATAGGACCATAAGCAATTTCTAAACCAACTCAACTAGGAATTTTCCTCTTTTACCAAAATTCCTCTAAGGAATTATCATCTACGATGTACACCATGACTGAAAGGAAGGGAAATCAAAGAAAAGAAAGGAAAGATAGCTTACTCTGATAAAAAAAATGATAGCATATATAAAAAATTGAATAGCAGAAATAAAGAAAGCTTGAGAATAAAGAGAAAGATTAAGTTAGAAGTTCTAAGCTAAAGAAAAACGGAGGGAAAACTTTCGTCCTTTTGATGGGTTGCCTAGAAAATAAAAGCAAAATGATTAACTGCACAAATGTTTGAACTATCGCTTCTTGCATGCTTCCCAACGTGGAAAAGGACAATCTACCCTTTAACGGATCGATAAAGTTTGAATGATTTACAAAAATTCCATTATCAATAGTACTGGTGAAAGAATTCTGCAAGTCCGAAACGTCGACTGCTGACCAACTCTTAGACGTTACGCCGAGCAAAATTTTGAACAAATGCTACCTACTCTTGATCAATCATCAATCATGAAGCATTAGGGGCTTTTATTGTATGTAAAAATTATTTTTCCATGTGGACCAGTGAACATTAGACACCATCCTCCTATGTGGCCACTCGGCTAACTTGCTCGGCTCCAGATATGCCAAGTCGGATGGAATGCCGACTAACACCCTGAAAATGAACCATCAGGAATATCAAAGGTTTCTCGATTTGAATGGAGACCACCACTTAATTTGAAGAGTCTCATTTATTATACACATATGTAACTGCCTAGAAATATAAAATAATTCCATCTTTTAGTTTCCTAACCAATATAAAAATATATTGTCCCTTAGTTTAGGGGGACGATTCAACCAAGCACAATCGCACCCAGTACTAAGCTATTGTAACCACCCGAAATAATACTAATAGTGGACGAGGATTTTCTTATAGCTCAACCACTTTAGAAACCTTGTCTCTTGTGTGTGTGTTTATCTGACTTGTTTATATTTATTTATCAGTGATTATATAAAAGTCGCAAATACCCCCAATTTTAAATTTTTTAAAAATTCAATTTCCTTTTAAAGTTGCGGAATAAGGATGGCTCAACACAACACACACATATTTTTAAATTCACTTAAACCAGAATAATTTAACTCAAGTCCTAGAAATTTTCCTAACAATATAATGAATGCATTTTTGCAAAATTGGGCCAAACCAAATTTTATCAAATTAAAGTAAATGACTTGAACTAAATTAATTAAACATTACCCAAATTAATTTTATCACCAACTAAAGCATGAGTAGTGATTTAAAACAAATTTATCTTTTTACCTAAGCATGCATCTAATGTGAATTTTGCAAAAGATAAAATAAATACATAAATCATTATGCCGCGATGTACGAGGAAAAACCCACAACGGGAAAAAACCTCGGACGACCCTAGACTTAAGTCCACTAAGTATGGTGTTTTTACAAGTACAAGACAAATGACTTACTCAACTCGACTTGACTCCCTTCAAGAACCTGATGCGTCTTCTTGTGCAATCCCGAACTCCACCGAAACCTTGGAATTCACCAATGAGGCTTTAGGAACAACCGTCAACCACATATGGTGCCTTTCACCATGTGAGAATGCTGTAGCAAAACAAAGAGACTTCTTCTTTGAGGGATGTTGAAGTAAACCCAAACGAAATCTTTAACTCGGTAGAGTAATCCTGGTGCCAAAAATTCCAAGCAAGATATTTATATGGAAACTTGGAATAAACAAACTATGGGTGAAAATAAAAGTGTTTAAGAATTTTTTTCTTGAAAAATAAACACTTAACACATGAACCTTTTCATTTTGGAATTTTTTTCTCTCAAACTCTCTCTTGGAGATGAAGTAATATGAAAAAGTTACTTTGAAAAAGTTGGATCCTGCAGTACATAATTCTGTCAAAAAGTTAGTGGGACAAAGTAGTGGGAAAGTGCCAAAAAAACTGCCAAAACCTGTTCCCGTCGAAATCTCGTTGAACGACATTTCGTTCGAACGAACTATCTAACGAAGTTCCAGAGGCAAGTCGTTGGAAAACCTCGTTCGAACAAAATTCTCGTTCGAACGAAAAACTCGTTCGAACGACAATTTCGAACGAACTTACAGAAAGCTTAAAAATTCGATTTTAGCCCAGTAGCTTTATTTTAAAGTTTTAAAGAAACCTTCTGAAAATAAACCACAGTTTAAAATAAAAGTACACCCAATAAAAATTGTTCCAATCTCCCATATAAATAAGTAATGCATTCATACCTTTAGGAGAATTGGAACTATGTTGGTGACGTAGAAACAAGGCACAATAAACTCGGCATTTGATGAAGCTTTAATATCTTGGCTGCTACGTCTTCAACTACTACGTCATAGGCTTGAATGGATAAACTTGAACACTATCATATGACTCAAAATTTTTTGGTCCGAAATTATGCCAACAAAACATTGAGACTCAATCGGAGACTTGTGTCCTTACATTATAAATTTGGACCCCTTCCATTTTTAGACATCAACATTGACATTAATGTCGTTCTCTCGAGGTGGCGACATTCTTTTGCCAGTTTTGAGAAAAATATGTTGTCCACTCTATCTCTTCATGTTACTCCCATTTTAAGATGTCCAACTTCATATCCGTGTGTGCCAGCTGAATCCGAACCCATATGGCTATAGTGGCGACTCTGCTAGGGACATTTTTAGACAACTAGACTCTATTTTTAAAATGAGTGTTATATTTTTCTCTTCTTGTTTTCTACATGTGTACATGTGCTCCCACTTGTATGTCACCTTTAGTATTTTAGTTTCTTTTTGTGTATCTAACTCATCCGTATCTCTGCAATGCTCGCTTCTTTTGTATATATCATTTTTCACTCAGTTGCACATGTCCACTTCACACACTTATACATATCTCCATGATCACTTACACATCTCACACACCATTTGCAGATTATCCATTCTTAGCTTCACTTGCGTGCACACATAGACACCCACACACACACACACTTCCCTCACTTAAATATATCTACATGCTCACTTACACATCTCACAAACAACTTGTAGATTATCCATGCTTAGTTTCACTAGCACACACATTCACTTGTGTGTATATTCACATGATCATTCACACTATTCTCGTTTCACTCTCTCAACTTACTCATCTCACTCACCTATATATATTCTCACGCTTCCAAATCACCCTGCTTAATATAGTCTTCATGCTCTATGATAGATTTACTTTTCAAGATACTTGTATATTCTCCCTCGTAGTAGTAGTAGTAGTAGTAGTAGTAGTAGTACTCCCCTTACTTAGCAAGCAAAAAATATTTCTCCATAAGATATTAATTAAAACTTATAAATTTTTGCACACTACATCACGAAAGCATGGAATATTGACCAACATTTTCTCACGTACTAGAGGGTCATTTCTTGATGGGTGTCGGCTTTACTGAGGCATGATTAACCTAAGAGATATGATTATCACCTTCCATTGGTCTCGTACCTTTGACGTATATCAAACGGTTCCCCCCACATCGTACCGCTTGATCGAACTCACGACAGGAGGTATACATTAGGTAACTCATTCACATACATCGAGTATATCAAATTCTCTCTCAGAAGTACTGTCCCCAAGAGGTATATCATTAGCCAACTCACGTACACTCAGGTATATCAAATGGCTTGTCCACACCTATTGAACAATGATTTTCGTTATAAGCAAGAGGTATATCTTGCAAGTCACGCCAAAAGGGAGGAACCCTTCTACTAACCCAACAAGTTCATAAACCTCATGTAGGTGTCAACCTTAAGACACTGATAATTAGTTTGTTGGTTACCTTACAAAATTTTGTAAAAATTCCGGGTTGGCATACCGCCTAAATTTTCACGCTAATTCGCCCTTTTTTAAAATAGGACCATGTCTGTAAGCCTGGAAACAATTCAAACCTTACCTTATATTTTAAACCTTATTTTCCCTAGGCTTGTCTCTTATCCAACATTTTTCCCTTCATTTAGGAAAATATAATAGAAGGGAAAACCTAATCATA
This sequence comes from Sambucus nigra, assembly GCA_949130495.1. Lineage (NCBI taxonomy): Eukaryota > Viridiplantae > Streptophyta > Magnoliopsida > Dipsacales > Adoxaceae > Sambucus > Sambucus nigra. The sequence continues at coordinate 402,685,114 of OX422208.1, read as the reverse complement.
ATAATAACCATGATGAGATTTCTCCCCTTTGGTCCCTCTTTTCAAAACCTAAAAATAACAGAAAAAATATTTTTTCTCCTTTTAAAAAATACTAAAAATACTCCCTTATCCTCCCAAAATAAACCCAAGTCATTTTCCCTTTCAGGTCAATCACATCCAACTTTGACCTGGCAACCGATAGGCTTCGGTCTTTATCAAACCACCCCAAAGCTCTGATGCTTCTTCTACTACTTCAATCGAATTCGGAATCAACCTCTGTAAGCTATCCATGGAGAACGCCAATGAAGCACCGAATGTTCAACTAAATCTTATGGACATCCTAGCCTAATTCAGCGCTAATATTAACAACCTTCAAACTGTCCAAGAGATGTAGTGACATCAAGGCCACACTCCAAAATCTTATAAAACTGTGATCCTCTTTCCTCGAGCTATGGGCCCACCTGCCCTTGAGGCCTGTATTAGTCCCAGAAGAATACCTACATATCCCACGTGCTCCACCTATAAACGGGATGCTCCACCTGTAAATGGGCCGCCACCTTCTCAGCTCCTAATTTCAAATATTGCCCAATCAAGGGCCAATCTGTCGCTACCCATGGATCATAAAGAAGAGGAGATGGATAAGGTCAATGAAGACCTCAAACTATTGTCAAAGAAGTTCAATTATGTCATGATCTCCAGGAACTGCATGGATTACACTTACATGTCTCCCTACTCTAAGTGCAGGTTTCCATAAAAGTTCAAGATGTCGTATATCTAGGCGTTCGGGCGCAGTGGTCCCCTAATTGTGCAACTAAGTATCTACCACCGATCCATAACCCTTATTTGTCCCTCAGAGGAGATAATGGACCAAATTTTTTACTAGACCATGAAATAAATTCATTTCCTATGGTTCTTATCTCTCGAGAATCCATAATCTGTAGTTGGGAAGATGTATCCTAGGCATTGATGTTTTAGTACAAATATAATAAAGAAATAAATGTCACATGCATGGACCTAAAATTTTACAAGAAAAAACTCGAGGAATCAATCAATAGCTTCATTGGAAGGGGGAGAGATAAAGTCGCCACTATGAACAACAGACCCTCAAAAGAATAACATGTGATCTTTGTATTGAAGAAGGTGTGGAAATCTTACTTTCACTTTCTAGCATTCATAGGAAGATAATATTACTTGCACATTCGAGCCATATAAGAGGCTGGTGTGAAAATCCAAGAAGGTGTTACCAATGTCGAGTCTGAAATAAAGAAGATGACCAGACAGTTTAACCCCCAAAAATATGAGAATCCCATTAATGCCTCAGTCTTAACCATCAACAACATATCACAATTTACCTCTTGGGCACCACAAATTCACCCCAATATTACAAGAAAAGAGTAAACCAAACTCCATGCTCCCCTATTAAAAGTTAACCAGGTCGTGCTAGCCTGAAATCTCATCAAATCAATGGAAAACCAATAATTACCAAATCCACTCCCTAAAAACTTCAAGCATAATGAATGGTGTTGCTTTCACCAAGTTATAGGCCACACCACCAACCAATTCTTTCATATTATAAATGTGATCTAAGGCTTGATATATCGGGGTATAATCGCTTCGCCAGCTAATCCCAAGCCCAATACCACTCATAATCCTCTTTCAGCACATGGAATCGAAATAAATGCCATTCTCCTGGAAAAAACACTAAATTTGACCTTTCTACCCAAATTGTGCCTCTCAAGGTTTTCTCTTTCTTTCACCTTCACCCGACATTCCATGTTGATTAAGATCTATCACTCCTTACGAGAGACTGTATTATCATTTGCACCCAATCAGAAGGGGGGAGGCATGGAACTACCAGCTGTGTTAAACTAACTCCAAAAGTTGGAGCTGAAATTGTCTGTTGATATGTCCATCGCCTGTTCATGGAAGAATGAAAGTGGAATTTAAAATTATATGAGTGGGTGGTAACCATTGATAAAATCAGTCTAGATGACATTATGAAAACCATGGACGATATGTTTCGCCAGATAGGAGAAATATGTACCATCTTTGAATTGCTCACTGTTTTAAAATTTCAAGGAGGACTGGTCCCTTAACTCTTTCACTTCCCCACTGAGTGGGAAGAATTATATGATGAAGCTTTAGAGGTTCTCAAATGGATTTCTTACTCTTAGTAGGAAGACATCGTCGCCACCGGATGGGGGGGGGGGGGGGGGGGTTACCTTAATATCTCAAATGATTAACCGATTCATAAAAGAGCAAATTTAGTTTCTAGCTTATGAGAAATAATCTCTTTTGAAGATTTATTGGGGGAAATTAACAAAGTATCAATTCATCCGAAAGTATATTAAGTCACGGGGTTCTTATTCTTCTCCACCTTTATGAACCACATGACCAGAGTAGGCAGATACTATAAAGATCCGATTCCCTATTTAGTAAGAGCACACAAAGGTGTGACACCCCGACTAATTAAATACCGGGTAGCTACTCCTTTATTAAATTAATTCAAAATGCCAAGTTGGCTCAGCTAATAGCATCACTGTCGAAAGCATTTTTATTATTACTAACCACCTAGTATTTAAAAAGTAAGTTGCCAAATTTTAATTAAAGTCTGATTAACATGAAACAAGTGTAATGAAGAATAATAACACCATTCACCATACCGAAGTAAATAGAATAACCATCACATAATGTAAATAAAGTCTGGAGGAAAACTCCTCACTACAAATCCACAAACTGAAATAATTAAACTGAATACTGAATCAATACATGCCAAAGTCTGAAAACTGTAATGGGAAAGTAACTCTAATGGAACTGGGCAACATGCCCTAAAACTAAAGAATACTGAATATGGAATCCAAATGATAGAAGCATCTAAAAGCAAATCCCCGTAGCTTCCACAAACAGCTACAGCTCGTCACCTGAATGAGTATCCTATGCATGGTGTCCTTGTGGCTGGGCACCTAAAATGGTTTTTACAAAAAAAATAGATTTGAAAGCAAACGGGTCAGAGCCCGAATGTGGAGATATTTTAAAAACCTGCAAGTGCTTTAAAAAAATTTAAAACATTAAATGTAAAGTACATGTTAGGACGTGCACTCACATGATATTCTCACCTCTCGTCTAACTGTGCACTCCTAACGTAAGTACCCATCTAAAACGACACAAACCACTAGCTAAGTGACATCATATCTAGCTAGACTGTCATAGGTCCTACCCTTATTACTCGGTTCCATTAATATTATAACGATCGCAATTAAATAGGGGCTTAACGTAAATTCAGGTTCTCATATAAAGGTAATACAACTCATTATAGATCATCCCTTTTATTTTATTCCATAGTTACACACAATACCATATGAAAGTTCCCAGTTTATTAAGTGTATATATTCCACAACATAAATATACAATATAAGCACCCCGAGACTAAGTTGCGGTGCACACATACTCTGCTATCCATCCCGGTACATCTCATACATAAGGATCACATATTCCGAATCTCTCAGGAATAGTTCACAGATAACGACATCACAAATAATGGAGGCGAACACAATCACATCACATGGGTCACGCACATACCTACGCTCCCACGATCAGCGGACTTATTAACATCCCAATAAGTCTTTTTATGACCTATGTTCATCGAGGTAACCAGTCTAAATCCGGGCAACACAAGGATTAGAGGGCCCTAAGAGAACGCAAACCTCACGTGATAGCAAGTATGGTAGGTATGTCATACACACAATTCATATACCAATACTAAGTAATCACACATCTTAGTAATCCCGTAGTTTAATTGTAGTACTTATCGCATTCTCGGACCAATCTAATATATATACAACTTATATAATCCCGGTCCATATTTATACGCGCCATAATTTATTCTCACGTCGTAGTAGGCTCTCACGTCTCGACTCAAATGTCTATTTGATTTGATCCACACTTATATAATTTACTCCTCATTATAACCCAAATGTCCCAAGTATACTAATACACCATCAAAGGAATGTTATCTCTAACCTCGAACAAGTTTACGGGACTCCCAAAATCAAAACAGGCCAAAAAGGCCTAAACTGCCAGCTCGTTAGAAGTCTCGTTCGAACGAGATTCCAGTTCGTTCGAACGAACTGTACCTTCTAACGAGATCTCATTCGAACGAAGTTATCGAATGAATTTCCCTTTCGTTAGAAGCGACTGGTCAACTCGTTAGAAGCTCTTTCGAACGAGCTCATTCGAACGACCTGGAGAGGTCTTCTAACGAGGGACCAGTTTCGGCCCAGATTTTCTCCAATCTCGTTTTTCATCCATTTTAACACCTCAAACCTCTTCCAAAGTTCATCCCAACAACGTTTTAGGGTCTCTAATTCATCCTAAACATATTAAAGTCACCTCCTAACATGTTTTAAGGAATTAATTCGTCCTAAACATCATTAAATCACAAGTCTCTACACTTTTCCCCAATTTTTGAAGAACATGAACCCTAAAAATTTAGATCCTTAATTTATCCAATTAAATCCGTTTTTGTGTCATACAAGATATATCAATATCAGATTAGTCCTCTAAATATGATTCTACATGCAATCCTTTCATCAAAATTTAGTATTCTACTTCCAAACCCATGGGTTTTTCATCATCTTCCAAGAACAAACATAAATTTGAATTATCTAACATGGAAGGAACATTCTCTGAAATTAAATGGAATTAAATCACTTGCCTTGATTCGATCTCTGATTTTGACGACGATTTCCTCTCTCTTTCTGCAGAATTCCCTCTCTCTCTCTTTCTCCAAGCTTCTTCTCCAATGGCTATGGTGGCTAGGGTTTTCTTTGGGAAAGTGATTAGAAACCTAATTCTAATAACCTACGTAACCTATTGGGTTAACATGGGTTGGTTAGTGGCTTAGTGGGTCAAACCCACCTCAGATTTACTTTACTAATTTTCGTCATTTTTAATTCCGAAAAATACGAAATTACCAAAATACCCTTTATATTACCGGTATGGCCTAAAAATACCCCGGGACCCAAACTACACCCCCGGCTAGTGTTTTCTGACTATCTCGACCCTTTCGGACGCGTTGGCGCACTCAAAACGACCATACAGTTAATAAAATTTAATTTCACTTTTATAATTAAAATAATTATATCCTAACGCGACGGTCGCACGCGTCCCAATAAAATGACTAAATTGTCGTATATCAATCTCACGACAAAATTTATACCTCAATATTCATATAACATCATATATACTCAATATAGTCAAATACCAACTCACATCTCGCTAGTATTTTACCCGGATTAATTTCCAATTAATTCTCATTTGAATAATTAATCCCAAAAATAAATATAGCCAAAAATACGGGGTATTACAAAAGGAAGGGAGTTGCTGAAGAACTACCAATGCTAGAAATGATCATTGAAGGAGGCATATATATGGTTCGATCCTTGAAATCTACCAGACTACTCTCCTTATCCGAAGAAGAGATCCTAAAATTTAGCCCCGATCACAATTATGATCTCAACATTTTCGTCAAAGTTTTGGGTAAGATAGTCCCACTATCACTTATCGATAATGGATCCACTCAGAACCTTCAACTTCTTTGGATTGAAAGTAGGTTATCTCACTCCTTCATCCATCTTCATGCGTGCTAATGATAGCACTCATCGAGAGGTGATGGGTTCCATGAAGCTTACACTGGGGGCTGACCCTATCAACTCTTTGACTGAGTTCCAAGTCATCGACATACTCGCTTATTTCAATTTTCTCCATGGTAATCCATAGCTCCACATCATCTGATGAGTATCCTATTCTCTTCATTAAAAACTGAAGTTCTTTGCTAAAGGTCAACTCATAACCATTCATGGGGATGACAAAAATTCAAACAATATTGGCACTAAGAATCCAATATTAGAGATTCATCGTGGGACCAATGACATGATCCTCTCATACTTTAGAATCGATTCGCTCCTCATCCCAACATGGGATAACTTTAATGATCGAGTTTCATTTTAGCAAAACCCTCATGAAAATGTCAATGTAATTTAGATATTCACGAACATGAACTTTATACCCGGAATGGGGCTAGGACGATTCCAGCAAGGAATTCTTGAGCCCATTGTCTTAAAATAAGTCTTTACCCCATGTATCTCGGGCTTCCAACCTTCACCAGTTGAAATGAAAGCACTCCGACAACCATGATCAAAAAAGGATTAAAGGATGAAAATACTATTTTTGGGACCTCTCTAACGAAAGATTTGTCAAGGAGGGTGAAAACTTCCCCTTCTATGGATTCTCAAAATCATGGTATGATTGCACTGATAAGAAAATGAAATCGAGGCTGGAGATCTTTTTCCATGACAACAACACTTGGGATAAAGACTGGAAACATGAAGTGGAACCTATGACCAAGAAAACCATGACAATTATTGAGAACTCTAAGGGAAGTAACTCCAAGGAATACTTTGACCTACAAACAGTGGGACTGAGTCTCTTCATGATCCAGTAAGAAGCTGTGTCATTGAACCCAGTTGACCAAATCACTACTACTGATGTACATCTCCTAAATTGGCAAGACATCCTAGTCCAGCCTTCTCAAGCTAAAATAAACCTTGCTATTCATCCCATTCAATAAATCTCTGAACTTTCTTTTATTTATCCTTTCCTGATGTAAATATAATCGAGACCCCTTTTTAAGAGGTTCTCAATGTTGTTTTCCCTGAAAATAAAATAAATGAGGATTTGTATCTTGTTGTGCCTTACATAATTTCATTAACTCTAATCAAACTCTTAATGATGATGAAAGAGTTCATAGACGTCTTGACGTAGTCCTGTGATGGCATGCCTAGTGTTAACCCATAGATAGCTCAGCATGAGATCCTAACATTCCCAAAATGAAAACTAATTAAGAAGAAGTTGAGGAAACTTCGAACAAATTGGTCACTTAAAGTCATTGAAGAGGTAGTCAGGTACCTAAATGTGAGTTTTATTCACGTGATCGAATACCCTATGTGTCTTTCCAACACTATCCTTGTACCGAAGTAATTAGGAGATCCGACAACCAAGATTTGAACAAAGCATCTCTGAAAGATGATTAGCCATTGACAAACATTAACATGATCATGGACAATATAACCAGTCACACCCTCAAATCATTTGTTAACGAATTTGACAGTTATAACTAGATCAATATGCACCCTAAACACTAAGGGAAATGAAAGACGTGTGAGATATCGATTCAAATAGATTCACAATTTCCAATTCAGGCCTATTTAATTGGATGTCTAAATTTTCTCAAACCAAATACCAATTTAATCATCCCTAAACATGCAACTACGTGACAATTGAAATCTCAATTTAAATCATGCGATGACAAATGTTGACAAAAGTAGATCTCGGGAAAAAAATCCTTTCAAGCCAAATTTTATTTATTTCCACTATAATTTGTTAAAGAACGGTTTACAATCAGATTATAGAGAAAATACAATTAACATATGAAATACCCACAGGTGTCGATTTGTAGTCAACAGCTCAGAAACATCGCAACACTCCCTATGACACGTAGTCATTTAACCCATTATTTCTCGCAAGTGGCACCTATGGTCATCCCAGTACCTTTCCAAGGAATCTATGATTCAGCAGTAAAAATCCTAGAAAAAATATGCTTCAGCTTCCACAAAACAACTCACACAAAAAGTTTAGGATTTGTGAATTGTAAAACACAGTTTGAACCCTCAAAAATGTGTTGGAGAATAAACAAAAACACTCAAAATGCATTCTGTTAAAACCATTTTTTTCTCCCCACGAAAATCAAAATCTTGACACCCTTATTTAAATTAAAAATCAAGGCGGTGATGTGTCGGCTTAAAACAGTTCTCGTTCAAACGACATGCGAAATCGTTCGAGCGAACCTCCATATCATTTGAACGAGATGTGACGTCATCTGAACGACAGTCACTGATCCCCTGAAAAAACTTTTAAATATTTAAATAACTTGGAATCCCCAAATCTTAAAACTGTTCACGGGATCAGGAGATATTTATCAAAACCTTTTATGATTTTAAAAAATTAAAAACCATTTAAAATCATTTCAAAAATCATTTAAACTTTTATAAAAATATCCCAACACTTTTAATGTAAAAAGTAAATGGAACTTAACACATTTTACCAAATTCATCCTTGTTAGGAATGTTGAAGTCTTCTTGAAATTCGAATTCGTCTATTGTAGATGTAAGCTTCTCAATTCGATAACTTGTAGCAACTTGTAACGGTATATGATATAATTAATTATGACGAATAATGTCCTTACAAATCTCCCCTATGTTTATGCCAGTACAAAATAAAAATATCCGAATTATCAACCTCAAATGAGCTATACAAATCTACCTTCCCATAAACTCAAACGTGGAAAGATAAACTGACAAGTCTTCAAATGTTTCAAACGATGCTTCAACAGTTAACTCTTCAAAATGCCAATCTTTTCTCATCAGGGTGTTCAATCCCAAAATCTCATCAGGGTGTTCAATCCCAAAATCTTCAATTATGCCTACACACATGGGACAAAGAAAAAACCACGTGACATATCGAGTTTGTAATGATAAAAACATAAACATGTAAGCATAATCAAATCTCCCCCATACTTAAACTCCCCCATAACATCATAATACGTTCTCCCCTTTTTTATTTGTACAAAATAAATAAGAAAAAGAATAAATCACATAAAGAAAATCGGGGTGTCACGGAAAACAAAGGCAAACAAACTATTATTGAATTTTTGAATTTGTTTTATACAAAAAAACTAAAATGATGTTACAAAAAAATCACGCACCATGAAGCTACACTAAGAGAACCAAATTGTGGAAACGGAATGAATGGGTATGAACATATTCGATAGAAAAATCAACTCAATCATATCACATGTGCAAGATGCATAAGTGTACTCCTAACGAATGAACATAAAAAATAGTCCTTCAGTGTAGAATTGTTGAATTTGGATGACATCGTCTTAATCATATCAACAAGTCAAAGTATAAATGATTTCCATACCAATAACGTCCAAAACTATGTAATGCTTTTTAATGACTTTCAAGGATGTGCAAACGGTAGAAAATTCCATCCAAACTCCCTCAATAATAGATAATGCATTTTATTTTTCTTATAAGATGATGAAACGAAAAAGTTGTCCCATTTTTGGCATAATTTTCTTTTTTATTGCCCTTAAATTTTTTCGGGCTCTTTTAAACCTCAATGGACCCTGGATAAATTTTGAGTCCTCACTTTTTAAGGTCTATTTAAACGGTGTCTTAATCGCAAAGGATAAATGACTACCTTTCGTATCCCTTCCCATTTTTTAAAACACATAATCTCTCAAATGATTTATAATATGCACAACTTTTTTTCGAGTTTTATCACATTTGGTTCATTGTATATACATAATAATTATGGAAACACTCAACCAACATGTGATAGACAAGCACCAAAGTCAAACAAATCCGTGCATGTGTGCAATAAAGGACAAAAAGAGTCAATCATGTAGGCAGCAACCCTATATCATCTCAAAGACTCCAAACTTTGTAAAGCACATGAATGACACAATATATTGTCTCAAAACACTCTCAAATAGTCCCATGGATATGGCATGACCTTGTGACTTGGTCATCCTAAATGTGCATTCATAAAAGGTGTAAACAAAATACAAAACTCTTTTTGAATTTTTCAAAATATTATCAAAATAATTATTTTTTATATTTTTCAAAATTTTTCAAAAAATAAAAAAAATTAATACATAAAGCACACAAGTCATAATACTAGCAAGAATATATCAAGAGACCATAACTAGTGTATATCAAAAATCATGCAAGTAATCAACGATATGAAATAGCAAGTGACAAATCATGTGCAAGCATGTGAGAATCAAAAGATCTAATATCTAGCGTATCGAAAAGAGATTTCCTAACCCAAACGGATGTCACACGTCGACACGAGGTTTTGAGAACCAGTTTAATAATAGACTCGGACTTCCAAGGACCTCTTCGAAGATCAAAACAGAAAGGCTTAAGGTGCCCTTTCCGACCACAATGTGAAAAAAATGTAAACGGGTCGAACGACACCTATAGGTTGACCTTTTCTAATGTCCTTAGGAATGGTTGACCCTTTAAAACAAATAATGGTTTTGGATTTAATAATGGAAGCATTAGAACATGATGAGCCATTACCATCACTATCAAACCTACTTTTATCGTTTAAATCATTTTTCAACATCAAAATATTTTATTCAAGCAACAAATTACACTCTTCTAAAGAAAGGAAATTCTTTTTCCAATTATCAATTAACCTTAACAGTCTATCGCGCTCACCCTCAATTAAAACAAACTTATCCCAAAGAGTCTTTTCACGTGCCGTAAAATCATCGATTAATTTTTTATCCTCAACAGCACAAACGAGAACCCTAGCATCTTTAAAGTCCTCCAATTCTTTTTCTAAAACTAGGGCTCTATCATCACTCTTCTTTTTGGAAAATTTTAAAGAATTAGATATATGGTCCAAAGAAATAATTTTTTCACGATAAAAATCTCTTTGATTTTGAACCGTTTGTAAAAGATCCATCGCGGATTTAAAACAAGAATTTTATTTTTCCAAAACATCAATTCATTTTGCAAACGTCAAATTCAAACGATTTAAATAATCAAAACTATGACTCGTGACAATAGGAGGGGAATCAAATTAGATAAGTGTTCCATTGAAAATTGCGACAAATTTTCAAAAAAACTTATTTTTCAAACAAAATCAATATCACATAAATATTTGCAAAAAATAAGAATACGCGATAAATTAGATTAACCTGCTCTGATACCAATTCGAAAGACCGTGTGCGATATTGATCCAAATAGATTCGCAATTTCCAATTCAGACTTATTTAATTGGATGTCTAAATTTGCTTAAATCAAATACCAATTAAATCATCCCCTAAACATGAAACTACGTGACAATTCAATTCTCAAATCAAATCATGTGATGACAAATGCTGACAATAGCAGATCACAGGAAAAATCCCCACATGGAAAAAACATTTTATTTCCACTATAATTTGTAAAAGAATGGTTTATGATCGGATTATTACGAAAATACAATTGACATACGAAATACCCACAGGTGTCGGTTTGTAGTCGTTAGCCCAAGAACACCGTAGCACTCCCTATGACATGCAGTCATTCAGCCCAGTACCTCCCGCAAGTGGCACCTATGGTTAGCCCAGTACCTTTTCAAGTCACCTATGATTCAACAACAAAACTCCCAGCAAAAATATGCTTCAAGTTCCACAGAACAACTCACACAAAAAGTCTGGGATTTGCGAATTGTAAAACACAGTTTGAACCCTCAAAAATGTGTTGGAGAATAAATAAAAATACTCAAAACATATTCCGTTAAAACGAGTTTTTTCTCCACATGAAAATCACAAGACTGACATCCTTATTTATATTAAAAATCAGGGCAGTGACGTGTCGGCTTAAAACAGTTCTCGTTCGAATGACGCACGACGTCGTTCGAGCGAACCTCCATCTTGTTCGAACAAGGTGTGATGTCATTTGAACGACAGTCACTGATCCCCTTAAAAAACTTTTAAATATTTAAATAACTTGGAATCCTCAAATCTTAAAATGGTTCATGGGATCAGGAGATATTTATCCAAACATTTTATGATTTCGAAAAATTAAAAACCATTTAAAATCATTTCAAAAATCATTTAAACTTTTATAAAAATATCCCAACACTTTAATGTAAAATGTAAATGGAACTTAAACATATTTTGACAAATTCATCCTTATTGCGCTTGAATGTTTAGGTCTTCTTGAAATTTAGATTCGTCTCTTGTAGATATAAGCTTTTCAATCCTTCGACGAATGGTAGCATAATTAATTATGACAGACAATGTCCTTACAAGAAAACTGCCTTCATCACCCCTTGGGGAAGTTTTTGCTACACCGTCATGCCATTCGGGTGGGGATACCTACTAAAGGGCTACCATAACCATCCTACACGACCTTATTCATAAAAAGGCCGAGGTCTATATTGACGTCATAATCATTAAGTCCAAAACTTGGAAAGGTCACATTCCCGCCTTCCGAAAGTTCTTCGAGCGACTACGATAATATCAGATGTAGCTTAACCCACAAAAGTGCATTTTTTATATCAATAAAGGAAAACTCATTGGATTCATGGTCAGTGAGAAAGGAATTAAAGCATACCCCGTCAACATAAAATTCATACTCAAAATGCCACCACCCTGGATAGAGACGAAAGTTCAAGGATTCTTGGGTAAATTGCAAGACATCAGTCGGTTTATCAGCCAATTGATGTCTATCTGCGAACCCATTTCAAACTTCTTCGGAAGGATTCAATTGAAGTCAAAAATGAGGTCTGCCAAGAATCCTTTGATCAAATTAATCAATACCTCACCCGACCTACGGTGTTCATGCCTCCGTAGCTAGGTCTCCCCCTCCTCAGGTATTTGGTCATTACTGATGCAGTAGTATGAGCTTTACTATCCCAATACATTAAAAAATCCCACAAGGAAGATTAATCTAGTCTTCTAGTTGGAAACTGGTCAGGTACGAAGTCAATTACACTTCTTTTGAGAAAGTGTTGTCAACCTAGTCTGGGTCACGTACAAATTACAACATTATATGCTTGCTTTTTCCTTCAGACTAGTATCTTGAATGAATCCCATTAATTACCTTATAGAGAAACTCACTATGTCAATTCGAATGCCCCAATTGTTGATATTGCTAGAAGAGTTTGACATTGTGTATGTCACAAAGAAAGCCATGAAAGGGAGGGCCATCTCCGATTACCTTTATGATTAACCTATGGAAAAAACTGATATTTGGGTCTCTGAATTCCCAAACGAAGACATTCTCTCCACCTCTCAGGAGGTTATTAGATGGCAAATGTTCTTCGATGGAGATGCTAACAAGAAAGTGTACGACGTTGGGATACTCTTAATTGCTCTTGATGACTCTCATTCCTGCTTTTCCATTAAGTTGGAATTCCCTTGAATCAACAACATGACTGAATATGAGTCATTCACCATAGACCTTAAGATCTCACTCAAAAATGGCATCAAACACTAAGACGTCTACAGGGACTCCACCCTTATTGTCGAACATAATCTTAGAAAATGGAAAATCAAGGACGAGAAGATCCTACCCTTCAACGTCCTCCTAAAAGAGCCTCAATCTAAGTTTAAAGATGTTACCTTATATCCGAGGGAATACCAATGGCCCCTTTACTGGTTTAAAAGTAAGCTACTCCCACCAATTATTACCACATTGAGCTGAGTCATACGCAGTGTAGAATACCAAAAAAGTGGCCAATTTTATCATAAAGAACATCATTCACAAATACGAGGTTCCTCATGAGTTTGTATTCGATAATGGAATCCCCTTCAAAGTCAAGGTCACAGAATTGGTCAACGAGTATTATCTTCAGAAGAACAAGTCTTCTTCTTAATGAACCCAAACCAACGATACTATTAAAGCTTCCAATAAAAGCCTCAAAACCATCATCAGTAAGATGGATGAAAGCTATAGAGACTGGGCCGATCAGATCCCATACGCCCTCTAATGCCACCGCACATTTATCATAACACCTATTAGGACTATCTTATAATCTCTAGAATACGGTATGGAAGAGATTATCCCTCTTGAGAATAAATTACCTTCTCTACATGTCATGCTTGAAAGTAAGGTCAATGAAGATGATTGGCATGAGTGCTGCTATGGTGACCTCCACTCTTAGATGAAGAGATACTTAAAGCTCTAGACCATATATATGGGTATCATCGCCGGATAGAGTGATCATTCAATAGGAAGGTCAAGGACCGCGGTGTCCAATAAGGAGACCTTGCCCTCAAAGAAATTATCGAACCTATCTAGGATCCGTGAGGAAATTTCAAACCTAATTGGAGTGGCCCCTACATCGTGAAGAAAATCCTACTAGGTGACACGGCTATACTCACATATCTTTATGGAGAATAAATGGCGTGTCTAGTCAATCTAGATCGTCTCAAGAAATTTTTACCCTTAGTCTGAACTTTCGATGCACCAAGAATCTTATCATTCCCATTCTATTCGAAAATAAATCTCCATTTCCCCTTCCCAAAACTACATGGGACCTAATCATCCTAAAAAAATTCTTTTCAAAATGAAACTTATGAAAATTTCAAAATCCCACAAAGTTACATAGGCAGCCCAAACGATAAACATGGGAGCGGTCCTTTCTTGTTCACAAAATGCTTTTCTTTCTAACCCCCTATAATGTGGTCCATCCCATTATTTACATGAACAAAATGATTATGTATGACTTAGCAATTGGTATAGATAATTCAAATGAAAAATTCATCAAAGTCATAACAAAATATTATCAAAAATATTTTTATTTTCAAATAAAAAAACACGACCATTACATGACATATCAGTAGAGGGAGTCAAACAGACCACTCCCCTTCCATATAGAAAAATCAAATCTACAAACCAACCTACCAAATAAACCAGCTTCATAGAAAAATCCTAAAACATGTCGAACACCTACTCCAATACAAACTACCCTCAGATAAATATCTCCAACTTTACAAAATGTTGCCCTTAGATGCCAGACGGTCCTGCCTCATCATCATAGCTTTCTCCCGGAGGTCCCCAAGTCTCCTAATCCTAATTTATGCTTCGTATGTGCTCCATGCATTTGTACACCATGACAAACTTCGTTGAAACCACAATACTTTCCTTTATGGTATTGAAAGCTACAAGATGTATTTGCCTAGTTTTCACTTCTAAAATCTTCCCAACTACCTGCTTTCATAATGATTTTTTATAATCCCTAAACCCATATCAAACCCTCTAATAGATTGTGATGGAAGGGTAGATGGTCGAGGCACTTCCACAAAGGTCCCAGTATCATCCGCAAAGACTTAGTCATGTTCTTTACTAGGAAAAAGTTGGTTGTATGAGGAGGCACTATCTGCTCCGACCCTACTTGGTCCAGAAGTCGTCAAGAAAAATAAAGGGAAATTTGGCAAAGTCTAACCAACTTCTCATACCAATACTTTGTGTAAGGACATGATTTTATAAGTGTCCATCTAGAATCTAGGAAATTTTGAGCTATCCTAGATCAGAGTTAATAAGTTGTATACCGATACATTTGGCATGTCTTCACACGTTCGTCCTTGACGTCCATAATATGAATCCTTAGCATCACGCATAATCAACACGCATCATTGACATCGTGCGTTATGCATCTTCAATCGATCACCACAATTCTCACAAACTCCACTACGTTAAAGGTTTAATATTTAATTGGGGCTATTAATGTTCACATATTTATTTGGGAAATTCTGTACAAAATGTTTTTGTCAAAATGAGGTGTTTTTTCCAAGTCAAATTGCTTTTAAGACCTATAGGCAAGCATTTTAAAAATGATATTTGTAAGGACACAAATTTCCAATTGAGTCCTTTGTAGTTTTGGATCAATTCTGGACAAAAATGTTTGAGTCATAGGATATAGTTAATTGATAATCCATTAAGCCTCTGACGTGTTGGTTGAAGACGTAGCGGCCAAAAGTATAAAGCTTCTCAAATTGCCAAGTTTAAAGTGCCTTATTTCTACGTCATCAACATGATTCCATTTCTCCTAAGGTATGAATGCATTTGAATATATATATATATATATATATATAGGATCTTGGAACAATTTATATTAGGTGTACGTTTATTTAAAACTATTGTTTAACTTCAGAAAGATTTTATTAAAACTTTAATATAAAGTATATAAAGTTTCTGGGCTAAAATCTAAATTTTTCATCTTTCTGGAAGTTCGTTCGAAATGACGTTCGAATGAGTTTTTCGTTCAAACGAGTTTGCCAACAAGTTCCCCAAAGTCCACTGGAAAGTCGTTCGAAGTGTCATTCGAATGAACATGATGTTCGAATGAGATTTCAAACGAGATTTCTAACGAGTTCACACTGGAACTTCGTTAGAATCCTCATTCGAACGAGAATTCGTTTGAACGAGATTTACAACAAGATTTCTAATGAGTTCACACTGGAACTTCATTAGAATCCTCGTTCGAACAAGACTTCGTTCGAATGAAAATCTCGTTGGAACGAGTTTTGGCGGGAACAGTTTTTTGGCAGTTTTGAGTATTTTTTTCCCTCATTCCAATTACTTTTTCCACTAACTCTTTTCCTGAATATCTAAGTACGGGAATCATGTTTCCTAAATTAACTTTTTCAATATTCTACATCTCCTAGAGATAGTTTTGAGAGTTCATCTTTCCTAAGAAAAGGTTCAAGTTTAAGTGTCCATTTTTCAAAGAAAAATCCTTTAAACACTTTGTTACACCCATATTATTTATTCCAAGTCTTATATATATATATATATATATATATATACATTGCTTGGAGTTTTGGCACCGGTTTATATCTCTACCATTTCGAATAGACGTATGGGCTTGGTTCTACACCCCACAATGAAGAAGAAGTTTGCGTTGATTAACCCACTTGGAGAAAGGCTCCTAGTTTAGGTGACAGTGACCATATAAAATCCGATTAGCAGATTCCGAGACCGCGGTGGAGATCCGTGGTTATTCTCTAGGCGGAGGTGGATACAAGACGGAGCATCGGGGATTGAGAGGGATCGAGTCAAGTGTTGTAAGTCTACTGTCATGTATTTGTAAAACCATACGTAGTGAATTTGAGGCTAGGGTCGTCCGAGGTTTTTTTTCCCGTTGTGGGTTTTTCCTCGTACATCGCGGCATAGTGGTTTCATTGTTTATTTTATCTTGCGATACTCACCTAGAACGCATGCTTAGGTAACAAGATAAAATTGGTTTATAGTCACTACTAATTTCTTTGGGTGCTAAATAAATTTAGGTAATATGTTAATCTAATTCAAGTCATTAATTTAACCTGTTAAAATTGGTTTAGCCTAATTTGGTAAAATTGTGAAATATGACTTAGGCAAAATTTTCTAGGACTTGGGTTAATTAAATTGGTTTAAGTGAAACTAACATAAGTGTGTGTTTAAATCTAATTTCAGGTTATTTAATTTTAATTTGAGAGAAATTAAAATTTGTGTATATTATTTTAATTGAATCATCATCTTACGCTTCCACATATAAAATAGGAACTTATCTTTTTGATTTATCAAAAGAATTTTGATTGTAAAAATTGGGGGGTTTCCTAATTTTCAAATTGGTATCAAAGCCAAAACGATAAATTACTTCATTAAATATCATTTAAATATTTTTTGGCTAAACTGGAATTTTCCCCATTTTCAAAATTTCCTATTTTCGATGATTCTAATTACGCGTACTGGAAAGCGCGTATGAAATCGACACTAAATTTACCAACAAGAGGGTTTGGTTATCTGTAGTTAACGGGTGGTCTCCACCAACGCATTTAGTAGATAATGAACGTGTTCCCAGACCGGCCGATAGATGGAGTGAGAATGAGTTTAAACTTTCAAATTTTAATTCTCAAGGTTTAAACGCCTTGTTTAGGATTGTCACATCGGTTGAATTCTGACGCATTATGACATGTGAGACCGCTAAATAAGTGTGGGATATTTTACAACTCACTCATGAAGGTAGAAGTGTCGTTAAAGCTTCTAAAGCCCAAAACTTCACCACTAAATTTGAAACCATCAAAATGAACGATAAAGAAACTTTTGATGAATTTTATGCTAGACTTTCTGATATTGTTAATTCATCTTTTAACTTGGAAGAAAAAATACCCGACAATCGAGTAGTAAAGAAAATTTTAAGGTCCCTACCCGATAGATTTATTCCAAAAGTGACCGTTTTAAATTCTTTACCCACTTTAGCCTCTACGAAATTAGAAGAGCTCGTAGGTGATTTACAAACCTATGAACTAGACATGTTTCCCTCTAAAACTGAAAAGAAAATCGAAAAGGAAGTTGCTTTAAAAGCCAAAAAATAAGAAAAACATGTATTATTTTCAGAGTGTGAAAGTGATAGTGACTCGGAGGATATGGCTATGTTTGCTAGGAAATTTCAAAATTTTCTTAAATTTAACAAAAATAAATTTAAAAATGATTTTATGAAATTTGAAAAATCTAGGCATGACAAAGTCGAGAAGATCCCTAAAACTTCTAATGAAAATATAAATAGGGACGAGTCACAAAAATATTTTAGTGGTGAAGGGTATGGTATAGGGCATTTGAGTGCCCCACTAAACTAAGGAGAGAGGGTAAGAAACCTATTTCTTTTAATGCAACCCTTAGTGATAGTGGTTATGAAGAGGGACCCGATTCCCCTACTAAGCCCAACTTTGTGGCTTTTATGACTTGTCATGTGAGTGATAGTGAGCATTCCTCTATTGATGAGATTTCAACACATGACACTTCTAAGGTCATAGTTTATGATTCCCTTATTTTTTATGGTAGAGAGAGTGAAGAAGAAAGAGAGAGTAAAAATGAAGAAGAGGTTAATGTGAGTGAACTTCAAAATGCTTTTAAAGAATTATCTGAAGAATCAATTAAATTAAAAAGAGCTAATTTAAAGTTAGAAGCTAGTTTGAGAGAACGTGTCAAGGTCATTGATAGTAGTGTGTTGGTTGATGACCTTAGGACACGAGAGAGATCTCTTCGAGAGAATCTTGAATATGTTGAAGGCGAGAGAGAAAGCCTTAGAGTTTTAATGGAATCCTTGAAAAAGGAGCTTCTCGAGTTTGAAGAGAGAAATGTGTTATTAGAGTCTAACATTCTATAATTAGAAAACAAATTAAAAGACTCTAGTAATGTCAAATTTGATTTGGAATGTCGTTGGGAAAAATTAGATAAAATATTAGGAACGGTCCAAATTAAAAATGACACTTGAGATTTAGGAGAACGCTCCAAATTAAAAATTAGATAAAAAACTTATAATGAATCAACTCAAAAAGCCAATACCAATATTTTAGCAGAATCTCCTAGGAAAGCCTTTAGGGATCACTCCTTAGGTAAATCTCTTCGCCGTGACTTTAAGTGTTCACATTGTGGTCGAAAAGGTCATCTTAGGAAATTTTGTTTTGATCTTAAACGAGGTCCTAGAAAATCCCAATGTAAGGTAACCAAGGTAGCCAAGATTCCTACATCCCGAGATAGTCACTCTTCACTAGTTTGGGTTAGGAGATCCGACTTGGTAGCTTTACAAAATAGGGTATTTGATTCTCATTTACATAGCAATGTCGTTCAAACGACATTGATAAGTCATTCAAGCGACTTCTAACAATTTCATTTGAAGGTTCGCGCGAAGGGTATTTCTTTTGTGCTTCAAACGACCACATTCTGTTTTATTTTTTATGGTTGTTAGTAACGACATCTAGTGTAGTTAAAACAACATGCAGATGCCGTTCGAATGACGTGCGCAGGAAATTAGGTTTTGCAAGTCTTTAAAAACTCCGCCTCTGCATATCCAATGCACTTTAAGACTTTATCCTTTAAGCTTTAAAACCTTCTTTTATTCACTCAAACATCCTAAATAATTTATGTGAATCATTCTTAAACCCTTTTATTCATATTACTCATTCTGGAGTAAAACTTATGGAGAAGAAGGTTGTCTCCATTACTAACCATTGGAGATCTTACGAGATCTCTTGCTAAAGACTTCGAACTGACACCTGAGGGTACTCGTCATCATAAACGTGTATTTATTCTATGTACTTGTAATTTAGAGACAAAAAGGGTTTGCCCTTTTTGTGTATTTTTCCTCAAATATGTCTTGTGATTGTTTTGGTTTGCATGCAAAATAGTTCATGTTGATTTCAATCATAATTGGATGCATGTTTTAGGTTTTTAATTAAAACTCGTGATAAAACTGAGTTTAGTTAAATAAGTTTGGACATTAAACGCAAGCGCACTCTCAAATTGGTATCAGAGCCAATTACACAATTCTATCGTGTAATTTTTTTGCAAAATTTTTATGAATATTAATTTTGTAAAAAAATTAATTTTTAAAAAAGCTAAAGTTCAATGAAATATAATCGAATAACAATTTTTGATGGTAAAAACTATGCATATTAGAAAGCCCATATGAATTCGGTAAAATCCACTCATGAAAGGGTTTTGATCACCTGTGAAAGAGGTCGACAACACCCACTCATGTTGTTGGTAATAAAATATTACCCAAACCCGTGTCTTTGTGAACTAAAGAAGAGTTTAAGTGGAGCAATTTTAATTCACGTGGTTTAAGTGCAATATCTACAGCCATCACTCGTGATGAGTTTCGCCGAATTATGATATTCACAACGTCTAAAGAGGCATGGGATGTTTTACAACTTACCCATTAAGGAACTAATGTGGTTCAAGCATCAAAATTGAAAATTTTAACTACGCAATTTGAAAACCTAACAATTTTTGAATCTGAATGTTTTGATGAGTTTTATACACACCTGTCAGATATTGTTAATTCATGCTTTAATATTGGTGAAAAAAATTCCTAATACTAGAGTACTTAAAAAAATTAATATCATTGCCTGCCTATTTTATCCCGAAAGTCATTGTGCTTAACTCGTTAGGAATCTTAGATTCTCTTAGGTTAGAAGAACTTGTAGGAGACCTCCAGGTCTATGAAATTGATATGTTTCCTAAAACAGTTAAACCTAAAGAGAAAGGGATTGAACTTAAAACCTAGTTTAGGACAGGTGAGGAGTCATCTACAAAAACAGAAGAGTGGTCTAAAACAAGAGTAGAAGAAACGTCAGATTCTAAATACGATTTTGATTTAGGCGATTTATCATTGTTTGATAAAAATTTCAAGAAGTTTTCCAAACTAAAAAATAATGGCAACTTCAAAGACAAAAAGAGTTTTGAGAAAAATAAAACTGGAAAGAAATTTGATAAATATAAAAAGGACACCCCTAAGAGAGAGGAGGAGAGGTGTTATGAGTGTGATGGGAGAGGTCATAAAGCCTTTGAGTGTGCAACTAGATTAAAGCGTCAAGGCAAAGGCAAAGTTGATTTAAATGCCACCCATATTGATGAAAGTGAGGTCGAGTCGGTGGATTCATGAGATGAATCATTGCATGAATGTAACTTCACCGTATTCATGTCTAGTCATGTGAGTAAGTCTAGTGTATCTCACGACGATGAAGATGATATCTCATAAAGATACCTCGATAGTGAAAATAATGTGAGTTAGGGTGAAGATGCTGCAAATGAGAGCGAGTGTGACCTACAATGCGCGTACATTGATTTATATATTGAGTCCTTTAAAACTAAAAGGCAAAACAAAGGGTTAGCTCTTAGGATCATCGCGTTAGAGAAAGATTTGAAAGAGATGAGAGAGGAAGAGAGATAGTCCACAATTTACATGACTTTGAGAGAGAGAGAGAGAGAGAGTTTGTGTAGAGAGGGAGATATGGAGAGTAGTTTTAAAAAAAAGAAAGGCGACTTGACCAAACAAGTGGCTAGTCTTACGAGTGAGCTCCTTGCATCCGTGGAGGCTCAGAAGAAACTTCAAGCCCCTGTATCCCAACTCACTCATGATCTTGAGAGAGCCCGGGTGGTCAAGGTAAATATTGAGGACAGATCTGGAAAGATGGAAAAGATGCACCTCGGCCACACTTTAGGGTTTTGTGAAAGGCAGGGAATAGGTTTCAACGGTTCTTCCACCTCTCATATTGCACCGAAACCAATTCCAGATTTTACAACGAATCCATATGGTCATCAACCAAAACCCCAAAGAAGAGTACGACTGAGAAAATTAAACCAATATCGGCCTAAGACCATGTACTTTTGTACTTATTACAAGATAAAAGGACATCTTAGAGAGTTTTGATCTACTTTTGGCCAGACTCAACTTATACATGCTCTGTCAACCCACACTGGTGACCTTACTAGTCTTAGAGAGCATGTTGAGTTTCTAGTCACCACTTCTCACCATTTGATGAAAGAATTCCAATGAATGTCTTTGTCATTAGTGGATACTTCCAACATCCCTACTAGAACCAATAATGATAAGGGAAAACACAAGGTTACCATCTTTTGTGTGCCTAATCATGATGCAAAATCCCTTATTGTTCTGTTTCTCTTAAAGATCATAATACCTCACAACCGTATTTTGATAGTGGGTGCTCCAGACACATGGCTGGTGACGTCTTATTTTTCACCCACCTTGAGGATCTCAAGGAAGGTAAAGTAACTTTTGGATATGGGAGCAAGTCTATCATAGCAGGGTGAAGTGCAATAGGGATAGCCTAGTTTCCAAACCTAGATAATATTTTATACGTAAAAGGTTTAAAAGAAAACCTTCTCAGCATTAGCCAGTTGTGCGACGCTGACTTTGTGGTAAAGTTTGACCGGAAGGAGTGTAACATTTATGATCAAGCCAGTAAACTTATATTTTAAGGGTTGAGTACAGAAGATAACTGTTATGGGAATATTCCCAAGTCCTTATTTGTCTATAATAGCAGCATGACCTCTTTTATGGATTTGTGGAATCAATGTCTAGGTCATGTTAATTTTATAGATTTGGAGAGTTTAGCGAAGAAGGACCTAGTACGTGGCTTTCCATCACTTGGAAAGACAACTTCTATGATTTGTGGACCCTATCAGCTAGGAAAATAAGTTCTAAGTCCCCATCGGAAGTTTAATTCCATTACCACTACACGCGTACTTGAGTTGATTCACATGGATCTTTTGAGCCCTACTCCCACTGAGAGTTTGGGTGGAAAGAGGTATATCTTTGTGATGGTTGATGATTTCTCTCATTATTTCATAGTAAGTTTCCTGAGAGAGAAATCTGATTCTGTAGAGTTTCTTACGACCAAGTGTCGTGCCCTACAAAATCAACACGGTGTCAGTATTAATAGAGTGCGTGGAGATAACAACAGTAAATTTAAGGAAGCAAAAGTGGGTGTGATAGCCTTAGAATCAAGCATGAGTTTTTGGCTGTGAAAACTCCTCAGCAAAATGGGTTGTTGAAAGTAAGAATGGAATAAATCAAGTGATGGCTAGATCCATAATTCTCGATCGTAGAGTACCTAGGAGGTTTTGGGAAAAGGAGAGTTTTGGATAGGTAAGAAACCCAACCTTTCGTATTTCCATGCCTTTAAGAGTAAGTGCAACATTCTTTGGGATATAAAGCAATTAGGAAAGTTTGACTCCCGGAGCGACGAGGGAATTCGGTTAGGATATTCATCGACGAGTAGAACATACTGAGTTTTTAACCCGAGCAACTCTAAGGTTATAGAGTCAATAAACGTCACCGACCAATATGACAAACTGTCGACATTTGTTAATCCTAGACTTTTGTGTGAGGATTACGCACTTCCATATGATTATCCCATTATTCCTCACACACCCAGGGTGGACCCTACTCCTGATTTAGGGGACACACCTGCTCAGGTTCTCAAGAGTTATGATCCTTCTTCAATTCAAGGAGATCTCACATTACGAGTTAATACTCGTTCTTAGCTATAGAATGTGGTTAGCTTTTTGTGCTACACGTCCAAAGTTGATCCCAATAATGTCAAAGAAGCACTCAAAGATGAAAACTGGATATCCTCTATGCAAGATGAGTTGCTTTAGTTTAGAAAGAATGATGTTTGGCAACTTGTCCACTGACCTAGTGAGAAGTATGTGATTTGTACCAAGTGAATTTATAAGAATCAGATGGATGAGAATGGTGCCATTATACGCAATAAGGCTAGGTTGGCCACTCATGGATACACACAAATTAAGGGTGTAAACTTTCAAGAGACATTTTCTCTTATTGCAAGGCTCGAGTCCGTCTGTTTACTACACACCATCGCATGTCATATGCGCTTTAATTTATATCATATGGATGTCAAGAGTGTATTTCTTAATGGAATTCTACAATAGGAGGTTTACACGGAAGAACCAAAAGGGTTTGAAGGCCCTAATCGCCCTGAACATATCTATTATTTGAGAAAAGTATTGTATTATTTGAATCAAGCACCTCGTGCTTGGTAAGAGAGGCTTACTTCCTATCTGTTGGCCTGTGGCTTCAAGAGAGGAAGAGCAATAATACGTTGTTTGTTAAGAGAGTAGCATGTCCTATTTTGGTTGCCTGAGTTTTGTGGACGATATAGTCTTTGGATCCACATGCTCCCACCATGCTCACTACTTTAAGGAGAATATGAAGAGTGAGTTTGACATGAGCATGGATGGTGAGCTTACTTTCTTTCTTAGTCTCCATATTCGTCATCTAGAGGATGGGATGTTCATCTGTAAATCTAAGTATGAAAGAGACCTTGTGAAGAAATTTGGTTTATACTCTTCTAAGCATGCACGTATCCCGATGAGTACCTCAAATAATCTTAGTAAGGACATTTCAGGTAAGGATATAGAGCAACCCTTGTATCAAAGTATGATCGTTAGTCTTCTATACTTTATTTATGTCATCTCGCCATTTCCTTCAGTGTTGGAGTCTATGCACAATATCAGGCATCCTTGAAAGAGTCGCACTTACTCGCTCTTAAATGTATTATCAAATATGTTAGCGGGACTCTCTCATACGACATTTGGTATTCCTTTAATACCAATGATCGTTTATCCGCCTATTTGGATGTCTATTTGGTCGGGGATATAGATGGATGTAGGAGAACTTCTTGTGGGTGTTTCTATTTTAGTTCCGCTCTTATCTCTTTGTTGAGAAAGAAGAAAAATTCCATCTCTTTGTCCATTGCGGAGGCTGAGTACATAGCCGTCGGGAGTTATTGCACGCAATTTCTGTGGATGAAACAGATGTTGGAGGATTATGGGATTTCACAGGACACCATGACTATTTCTTGTGATAATACAAGTGAGATACACATATCCCTCAATCTAGTCCAGCAATCACGCACAAAACACATTAGGATATTCGAGTACTTTATCTAAGAGTTAGTAGAAGATAAATTCGTGTCTTTGAGTTTTGTGTCCACTAACCTCCAATTAGTCGATATTTTTAAGAAACCTTTAGATGCCCTTAGATTTGAGACTCTTAGGAAGTCTTTAGGAATCTGCACAGTTGACTGAGAGTTGTTTTTATGCTTATATCATATGGTTCCTATTGCTAGACTGTATTATTTGTACCATTTTTTGTGTATTATATTTTTTTCTTTTTTTCTTCATATTTTTTTAGAAAAATATAAAAATATGTTCTATTTTTTGAGTAAAAATTGAAAAAGCCAAAAAGATTTTATTTTTGGTAAAAAATTTAAAAAAGACAAAAAGATTTTGTTTTATACGTTTTTTTTGAAAAACAAAAATAGATTTTTGTATTTCTTTTACACCTTTTATGGATGAACATTTAGGATGGCCAAGGTCACACCATCATTTCCATATTCCACGTGACTTTTTTTACAGTGATTTGAGACGCTACATCATTTCACCCATTTGATTTATAATGTTTGGAATCATTTTGATGTGGTTAGTGATATCTTTCTACATGTTTGTCTCCTTATCTCCTATAACGCACACATGCACGAATTTATGTGATTATTGTACTTGTCTATCACAAGTTGGTCGAAGTGTTTTTCATCTCAATCCTGTCTTTAAAATGAACCAAATGCGATAAAACTTGACAATGAAAGTAGTGCATGTAAGAACTGTTGCCCGTGAGGAATTTATTTTATGTGAAAAATGATGAATATATACGAAAAAGGGCTACAAAAGGCACAATATCCTTCACGAGAAAGCCAACATTTAAAACGGGCCTAAAAAAGTGTGGCATTGTAAAAAGTATCTAAGGCCCTAAGAATTTAAAAAGAGCAAAAAAATTATGGCATTGAAAAAAGTAGCCAACGGCATACTAGTTTAGTTGTATATGATCATTCAAACGAACAAACTAGACTAGCAAAATATGATCATTATTATATTTGAGGGAGTTTGGTTGGAACTAAATCAACGGGTTTGCAAGTCCTGACAAAGTCTTAAAAAGCGTTACATAGTTTTAGACGTTATTGGTATGGAAATCATTTTAGACTTTGAGTAGTTAATTAGATTGAGTCGGAATCATTTACATTCAACATTTTTACACTTAAGGATGATTTTGAGTTCGTTCATTAGGAATGCCCAAAATTCATCGTGCACATATGTTATGAATGTTTGCATTGATTTTCCTATCCAATTTTTTCACACCCCTACATTTACGCTTTTATCGACTTGGTTATCTTATTGTTCTTTCATGGTGTGATTCTTTGTTGAATATTTTTTATAAGAAAAATTTTGAGAACAATTGAAAAAGAGAAGTTTATTACCTTGTAACACTCTTCATATGGTGGAACGTACTCCCCCTTTTTATGATTTCTACCAACATCAGCCAAAGCAGCTCGCATTGCCTCATGCATAACACATTGAGTACGTTCCACCATAATTGATGCCCTTCACAATCTAGCCCCATCACTTGATGGACGTATAAGGGTGTAACAATCTTCTCTCCAACCCCGATATTGAACGTGTGGTTCGTGTCTTACCACTTCTCACCAAGTGCACATAACACCGAAGAAGAGCCAACGAACCAAACCCCAAAAATGACACCATCCATCATGCCGCCTGAGGAAGACGATCTCAAACATCCATCAACCCAGTCGTCCCTCGAGACTAGATGCTCGAAGAAGCAATATCAGTATACAAAAAAATTTAAACCCTTTATTAGCAAAATAAGAAAATATAAATGAATTGGAAAACCAAATGTCAAAATACTCACATTGCCATTAGGGTTCGTCACCCTCGTGGGACAGTTGCGTGCAGGCATGCGCAATAAAACCCTTTCATCAACAAGTGACTCAAAGGAGTCATAGGCATTCTCATTGCCCAATTCAAGTAGCACCACCACCTGCCATTTCAGGCATGCCCAATCCTCGATAGACAACCACTCATCGTTAAAGTTATCAGAAGTACACAGCGTTTGAAGTCTTAAAGAAAGAAGGACTTG
The DNA here is from genome assembly GCA_949130495.1 of Sambucus nigra. NCBI lineage: Eukaryota > Viridiplantae > Streptophyta > Magnoliopsida > Dipsacales > Adoxaceae > Sambucus > Sambucus nigra. The sequence continues at coordinate 402,658,207 of OX422208.1, read as the reverse complement.
AGAATGATGTTTAGAAAGAGAAAGCTAGAAATGCAATCACTTAAAGTGTGAAAAATGAGGAGGAGTTCCCTTCTTTTATAAAGGCTAAGGGTCCTACTGATCGGCATCCCCCTGACCCTTCTTGTCGGCTCTGTCCTTTCCCCTTCCTTAAGAAGCCCAGGAGTTCATACCTTACGCCGATAGGTACTTCCCCAAACCTTCCTATCGGCAGTCCCCTCCAATTCATATAAAAAATTTCCCAAAAAATTCCCATAAAATTAATGAAAAATACAAAATATTATTGGATCACTAATCCCCTTACAAACTCCCAAAATCCCCAATTAGATCCATCGCACACTTTTATTATCAACATACTCCCCAGCGGAGGTAAAAGTGCACTCGCCCCCAAAACCTTCTACACCCTCCCCAACATAACTACTCCCCACAAATCATAACTTTAGGTCCTCGAAATTGACCTCATACCGTAGAATTGGTCATCCTGACTCTAGGTCCTCAGAATTGACCTCTCCCCATAAAATTGATCATCCCTCCTTAGATCTTTAATATTTACCTCGACCCATAAAATCGATCATTCCTCCTTAGGTCCACATAATTGACATCATCCCGCAAAATCAATTGTCCCAACTTAAGATACTTATAATTGTCTTAGACATATAGAATCGGTTGTCCCAATTGTAGTTCCTCAAAACTGAACTCGTCTTGCAAAATCGGTCATCCCAAATTTAGGTCCACAAAATTGATCTCGACCCGTAGACTCGGCCATCCCTCATTAGGTCCTCAGAATAACCTCGGCCTGTCGAATCGGTTGTCCCAACTTTAGATCCTCTGAATTGATCTCGATCGTAGAATCAGTCATCTTAACTTTAGGATCTCAAAATTGACCTCGTTCCTAAGAATCGATCATCACTCCTTAGGTCCTTAGAATTAACCTCAGCTCGCAGAATCGATTATGCTAACTTTAGGTCCTCAACATTGACCTCACTCACAGAATCGTTCATCGCTCATTAGGTCCTTAAAATTGACATCGGCTTGCAGCAACTTTAGGTCCTTGGAATTGACCTCAACCCACATAATTGGTCATCCTACCCTTAGGTCCTAAAAACTAATCTCAGTCCGCAGAATTGGTCTTCACAAATTTAGGTCCTCAAAATTAAACTTGGCCCATAGAATCAATCGACACAACCTTCGGTTCGCAAAATTGATTTTTAACTTCTGAATCGGTCACCCTTGTCCTTTCAGTCCGAAGAGTTGACCCGGAATCCTCTTTTCCAGCATCAATGTGATGTCTATCTTTCGATGTCCTTCACTTATTCAAAGCTAATCCGTTGAGGGGCTCTGTATACACCCCATCATATTACCCCCCCCCCCACAAGCACCTCCTTAGGTCCTTAACACTCATCCACTCATCATAAATCCTAGGTCATACTCTGAGTACCGATCTGGAATCCATCGAGTACTCCTGATTCCCGTTTGACTTTGATCAACTCTTCATCTTGAGCGAAGCTCAATGAAACCTATAATGGCTCTGAATTCCCTTTCCAACGTTCCATCTCGTGTGCAGATCGACCGCACAGTCTTCACAAATAATCCATTTCACTTTGAAAAGCGATCTAGAGGCCACCAAGAACTCCCAAACCCCGTTGAACTCTGGTAAACTCTCCCACTTGAGAAAATCTCAATAAATCTTTGAAAGTCTCTGAATCCCCTTTCCAACGGTTCATCTTGTGCACGAATAGGCATTACGATTCGGACAAATGATTTAATTTACTCTGAATCAGGTGCTTTTGGATCGGTCCTCGTTTAACCTTGATCAACTCTTTAAACCAATCTAATCTCAATGAAATCTCAAAGGTAACTTAATTCTCTTTTCAATGGTCCACCCTGTGCACAAGTCGACCTTACGATTCAGACAAATGGTCTCGTTTTCCTTCGAAAACAACTCTTTCAGAGACCATCGGGCACTTCTGAAACCCATTTAACTTTGAAAACTCCCAACCCCGGTAAGGGCTCAATGGATTATTAAAGGTCTTCGAATTCTCTTTACAACGGTACCCCCGTGCATGATTCGGACTTAGGGTTTGCATTTTATGCCCGTTTATCCAAAAAACCCGTTTCGAATCGCTTATCGGCAGGGTGTCCTTTTCATTGCCCAGTAAGGCAATAACCATACTGATAGGAAAGCCAGGGTCCATGCCAATCATCACCCCCTTGGCCCCTATAAAAGGGTCATGACCTCACCCTACCATAGAATCTTGAACCCCTCCTAGAAAATATAAGAACATTATCCTCATATCAGAGACTATCCCTTTTGTAAAAATTCCAATTTCCCACATTCTCTTATCTCACCTCCTTACCTCACTTGGCAATTAACCCTACCACTCTCTACATCGCTTCCATACCATCTCAAATTACCACACTTTCATCCCAAAGTCCTCAACAAGCATCCATAAAGAGGTCTATTTGTCTACCCCTTTCTCTAGTTTATCCATTTTAAGTGTTATTCATCTTATTTCTATTTTGTGCTTTTGTTTCACTATATCACATCCATTAATCTCTACTCTTTATTAATAGTAATTCACATAACCTATTTTCATAAAAACAAACCAAAACTTCAAAAGCAGGACTTCCATTTTTATGTTTTCACTCTTATAACACATTTTACTCACATACACATAAGAGGAGTACCACATTTGGATATATGGGTTTAACCCCGCCCCTATGTTATTTTTGAACTATGTGGACTTCGAAGCCCCTTGGGCTACGTATGCATCTTGGGTCAATCTCGAGATTCGAGTCCTCTCCCCCCTCCTTTTTTTAATTTATATATCTTTCATATCTTATTATATCTATTTCATGAGTTTTAGACTCCTACATAATTGTTTCTCGTCTGACGTGCACATTCACTCTTTCATAGCTATTTGTTATTCGGTGAACACTTACATCATATTTTTTATCATTATTTTCGAGTACACTCCTACGGATGAGTCCGCTCCGTCCCTTCCATAACGCTTTTTGGAGGATTCCATTATCTCATTCTTATATTATGCACATGTACACACATGTCACGGAGTTAAAAAGGAGAAGATTAACATTAGCCCGTGAGAAATTGAAATGGAGGAATGGGTGTTTAACACCTTCCCATTCTGTAACTTAGTCCCAAAACCTTTGAACTATTTATTTTTGCTTGCATCAGTTTGGCATTGATGTCATTCTCTTGAGGTAACAACATACTTGTGCTCATTTTAAGGAAGATAGGTTGGCGGCTCTATCTCTTCATGTTACACCCATTTAATGACAAATAACTTCATATATGTATGCGCCATAGGAATCTAACCTCGAATAGTGATAATAAGGATTACTTAGCTTTAGAGTATGATGAAAAAACTGGACTGAATAGGAAATTTGTGGAGAATAAACTACCAATCAAAGGAGGTTACAAACCTGTGAAGTAGTTGCCAAAGCAGATGGATCTAAAGGTTATAACCAAAATCATTGAATAAATAGAAAGGCTAATGGGGGTTGGATTCATTTGATCAGCCAAGTATGTAGAATGAATCTCTAACATAGTGCAAGTAATTAAAAATAATGGCAAATTGAGTGTGTGCATCGATTTTAGAAACTTAAATGCAGTTCCTCCCAAGGATGAATATCTAATGCAAGTAGTAGTTATATTAGTTGATAGTTCAATAGGTCATGTTATCATGTATATGATGGACACTCACTCTAGATATAAACATATCTGCATATATGAAGAAGATGTGCATTAAACTTCATTCAAGTGGCTTGATAATTTAGACACCTTCGAATAGGCTAAAATGCCATGTGAGGTAATGAATGTAGGGGCCACAAAACAAAGGGGAATGAACACCATTTTCCATTACATGGTTAACACCTTTTTAGAGTGTTATATTGATGATATTATTGTGAAGTCAATATCAACATCTGATCATATAGCACATCTAAAGAAACCTTTAAAAAGAATTAGGCCATATCAATTTAAAATTAACTGTTTAAAATGTGCCTTTGGAGTTTCTGTAGGGATTTTTTTTGGATATTTCGTGCATTAAAAAGGAATTCAGGTTGATCAGAAGGCTAAGTCTATCACTCACATCAACATCCCCGGAAACAAAAAATAATTATGAAGGTTTTTAGTTCAAGTTAATTTTCTTAGAAGATATATTTCTTATGCTGCAGGAAAGTCTAAAATATTTTCTCTATTCTTAAAGCTAAAAGACGAAGAAGAGCTGGATTGGAAGGATGGGCTTAAATAAGATTTGTAAACACTCAAGAGGTATCAGTTATCCCTCCTATTTTGGATCTCCCAAGATAAGTTAATCCATTGAAATTATACATTTCAAGCTCTGATGTTTCCATTGGAGTTTTATTGGCTTATGATTGTAAAGGTCATAAGGAATAGGCTATTTATTACCTCGGTAGGTTTGAAAATTACTTTGAATGTAGATATTATCTAGTAGAAAAACTATGTTTAACCTTGTACTTTGCTTCTATGAAATTAAGGTACTATTTGTTTCCTAAAGAAATTTTTGTCATTTCCATGCTTGATCTGATTAAATACATGCCAACAAGGCCTATTTTTATACATAGAATTTTCAAATGGGTTCTAGCTCTATCTAAATAATGTTTGCATTATGTGTCAAAAGGCAATAAAAGTCAAAGCCTTAGCTAATTTCCAAGTATACCATCCATGTGAGGATGACTTGGATGGGGAATATGAGATAGGTTACATAACTCAAAGCCCTTAAAATATATGGATTGATGGTTCAAAGATTGAAAATATAACTTTCATAGGGATAGATATTGAGTCTCTTGAACACATCAAAACAAGACATGGCTACAGATTAGAAGAAAACACATGTTCAAATAACCAAGTGAAATATTTGGGTTTGATAATGGAATTAAAAATCCTTCGAGGTTACAATGCTTAAGTTATATAAGCCTTTAGTGATTCCCAATTAGTTATAATACAATTAACTAGTGAATCTAAATGTGTCCATGAGGGTTTGACTCTATATAATCAAGTGGCATTAAATTTGTTATCAAAATTTGAGGAAGTCACTTTAAATCATATTCTCAAGTTTTTAAATGAAGAAGCCAATTAAATGGACCAAAAGTCATCATATTTCATAGTCCATAATGACTTTGAAACCAAATTAAAAGTAGTGCATTAATGGCTTCTTACCTCTGCTATAGAACAGGTGGCCTATGACGTAAATTGGAAACATTGATGTCTAGGAAGTTTTGAGAAACCTAATTATGGAATACCTAATTGAGTCAAATATTAAAACTGATAGGGTTGTGAGGTTCAGAGAAATTAGGTATGTTATATATTCCAATAAATTATCCAAAAGAGGTGCTAATGGGATAATTTTAGAGTGCTAAGTAAAACTGAAGGCTTAACATCCATATCACAAGTCCATGAGGGCCTTTGTGGAGCTCACTAGGCTGGCTTGAAACTAGGATGGTTATTAAGGAGGTGTGGAATTTATTGGCCATCTATTTTAAAGGATTGCATTGAATTTGTAAAAGGATGGAAAAAGTTCCAATAACATGCTCCTTTAAAACATATGCCTACAATTTACTTATAATATGTGGTCAAACCTTGGCCATTAATAGGATGGACAATTGATGTAATTGGCAAGATTTATATCTCATCTTTGAAGCTTCATAGTTTCATTTTGGTTGAAACGAACTACTTCACTATGTGAGTAGAGATTAAATCTTTAATGTCAATCACCCAAAATGAACTAGTAAACTTCTTAAAGGCATTGTATATAGGTTTGGGATTCCAAAAACTATAACATCAGACAATGGAATTATCTTCGAATTAGAAATGGTGCTAGAGTTTACTTCAAGGTTAGGCATAACCCTAATAAAGTTAGCACCATACTTTGCTTAATCAAATGGACAAGCTAAGGTCATTAACAAAGTAATTAAAATTAATTTTAGCAAAGTGATTAAGAAGAATCCAACTGATTGTCATAATCTGTTGTCAGAGGTTTTATGGGATTTTAGGACTTCTAAAGGGTCAAGTACTGAAATAACCCCATATGCCCTAACTTATGAGCATGGCGATGTAATATTGGTGGAAATAACTCTAAATTCACTGAGAGTGGTAGCTGAAAAGATATAACAGTGGAAGGATATGATCAAGCAATGCACATGGAATTAGAAAACATAAATGAAACTAGGCTGAGTAACTTGAATAACATCGTAATCCAAAAGAAGAAAGTAGCTGACAACTATAACAAAAAATTGAAGCAATGAGTCATTAACGAGGAGGATCTAGTTTGCAAAACTATATTTCTTATATGTTCGAAGGAATCTTCTTATGGAAAATGGTCCCCAAAATGGCAAGGGCCATTCTAGATTCATAGAGTGTTTAAAGGAGGATCGTACCATTTTAAAAACATTAATGGTTATGTTTACATGAGAAAGAGAAATGCATGATTCTTATAGCCTTTTTATCCAACTATTTGGAAAGTAAGGTAATAGGAACAAATGCATAATTTCATTAAAATATTGGCAAAATTACATATTATGGAAATGTTCAAATACAGGAGACCTAAATTGGACCAAAATTTCCCATAATCAAGCCTCTGGGATTTGATTTGAGATTCTCTTACTTCAAATTAAGTAGCTTCATTGGTGGAGACTCATATTTCTCCTACAATTTGACTAATTTTTTGTTGGCAGTCTTCTTTTGCCTTGGGGATTACATCCAATTCAGCCTTTACTCCGGCTATTTGTCTTTATAATTCTTCTTTCTTCGAAAGCCTTAGGATCTTTTTTCTTCGAATAACTCACAAGTTCTATAAACCCTTGACAACTTCAGCTTTTTGGCTCAAAATATGGTCTTTGTCTATAGATAAAGTGTTTTCTTCAGCCTTCACCTGATCAAAAATTGAAAAATGGTATAAAATTGAATAAATCCTAGTGTGTAGTGCATTTATAACATGTCCTCTAAAGTCTTCAAGATAGGAAACACATGAGAAGGATACCCTAATCCCTCTAGAAAAAGTAAAGTCAATCAGCTCTTCAAATGGTAGCCTAACAAAGCTTCGAAGAAAGTCAAAGGCTTATGAAGTTTCCAACTACCAAGAAAGAGGATTGGGATGGGCTTGAATGATACTTTCCAACTAATGTTACAAAATGATCTCTCTAATTTCTAAGGTGTGAACTCGAGCTTTAGTCATGTCTCGTTGTTCGTGGAAAGAAAACACTTCACCTGGGCTTATCAAGCCTATAACTTCCTCAACCATGGGATCTTATTTTATTATAAGGGTGCATTCCTTAATGGATAAGTGCTTATGGTAGAAGAATCTTCATCAAAGGAAGTTGAATTATTGGAAGCTATATAGGTTCAGATATTGTGGGTGAAATTATGGTTGATTAGAGTGACGACAACCTCTCAGCAATAATATGTGTATTTATGTAGAAAGTAATGATGATCAACATTGGATTATAGCTCTAAGAAACTCAACACTCCACTATTTAACCTTCTTTGAAAAATAATTAGTGCGGATGGTATGTTTACACCATAGTAACACAAACTAATGGGGTGTTGCCACCTATTAATTAAATAAAAAAAATAGCCAGATTATTATATAAAAACACAAATAATGGGCAACATGCACGTGTGACACCTAGCACTAGTTGGGATGTGTTACACAAAATGGAAACATACTCCAGTTTAAATTGGAGCGTTAGTGAACTAGAGCAAAAAAAACCTCAAATGAGTGAGCAATAACCCAACAATTACAGGAGCAGTTTCTTTGCATAGGCAAGAGATACTATAAATAAGTGACGAGCCCAACACAGAAGAGAGGATTACCTTGCCAAAATCCCATTTATGTTACTTTTATCCTCTTTTTCCTTATATTCTCTTTCTTTATTTATTTACTGTATTGTTTTCAATTTCGCAAGTTGATTATAAGGTAGTTGTAATCTTTTCTTTGAAAGTTTATTTAAAGTTTCTTGCCTTTAGATTTCTTTTTGTTTTCTTTCCTACAAATCCTTAATTTAATTGCAATTTACTTTCTTGCAAATCATTACTTTCATCTCATTCTCTTTTCTCTTATTTACAAAGCTTTTTTTCTTTTAATTCATGCAATTTACTATTTTTAATCTAGTTAATTACTACAACTTAGCATCCACTTCAAAGTTTTCCCTAAAGAAAGCATAAGTCCTCTTAATTAAGGCATCATACGCAACACAATTTCCTGATAACTATCATTAGGCTAAAATATATCATTGCTAAGATCACAAATCTTGCATGCCACGCTCGCAATCCTAATTAAGTATCAAGCGAGTGAAAGTGACCCAAATACAAACACTTTTTAAAGCTACTCGAATTATGACTATTTTCTTGCTGAGAGTCCATTCTAATCTCGTACGAATTGCTAATTGAACCAAGATTAAGGACGGTAGTTTCCTCATCATTACATTGAATGCGGTTATATTATTTAATTTTTTCCTTATTGAGGTCCGTCAAGAATTGTTCAATAATTTCGTTATCTTATTTTGTTGTTTGATTAATAAAATCAACATATCCATCTTTTGATTGATTAATATAATCAATGTAATCAATGCAGTTAATATAAGGCACAACAAGATACTCAAAATAAACATTTATTTCATTAACATCATAATTTTGAAAAATAGAAGTTACAACGGGTTCGTTTACATTAATATTAGAAACAACAAATTCATGAGTAAGATGGGTCTCAAGTTGGTAAGTTACTTAGTAGCGAGGTTATTGGTTGGTTGATCCAGACCAACCAAGATGCTCTATCATTTTCAAAGAGGCTTGTTAGTAGATATAGTCTTCTTAGTTAGGTCTGATTATGTGGAATTACGCGTGGATCATGTAAATATCCATTTAGAATATAGAAAAACCAAAAGACTCTTCACTGTTAGTTCTCTCAATGTTGTCACTATCAGAAGAGGTTGAATCATAAGTCCTGATGATCAATGATTTCACTTCATTCTTAGGCAATTCGATCCAAAATGATCTTATCTTTAAAGAATATTTCAAACCCTGGATTCAAATTATTCTCAATTGGGTGATACTGTGAATTAGGCAAACCTTTGTAGGAGAAATCTTCGCTTGCTCTAATATAATGATCGTTGAGGGAATATCAATAAATAACTTCCTCTCTTCCTATCTTTTCAGTATATTTTTCTTATATGGTTAGAGAAGGTCCATAAGCTATATTAGTGAAGGTTGTTAATCCATACCATGAGGTGGATAAGCAGTATTTCGCTAATTAGTGTGATTTCCTATTATTAATGGACGACCCCATTATAGGCATGGAATGTTTCTTATTGAAATTTTTTATCAAATTGAATTATCCATGTGGGTTATGTTCACGACTTACCATTTACTTGAAATTATCACTTATCGAGATAAGGAATGGATCAACCTTGAACCTGGTGAGTAGCATGGCATTGGTGTTGGGTTAAATCAATTAAATTGGCTTACTGATGATGATACCGTCTGAGTTATTATCATCCCCAATGATTGTGATGATCTAGTTATCTAAGAGTGTGTGTGTGTGTAGAGATATTAAAAGTTCAAAAAATGGTAGAAAAGTGAGAACTAAGAGACATTACCCAATTTAAAAATTATTACCTAGTTGAGGTAAAGTTTTTCTTTTGAATTAAATTTGGGAAAATATAACAAAGCCTAAGTCTATGTGACAAATTATTTACCAAATAGATCATAACAAATTTTATCTTACTATTACGTTATTTAATCTAAGTACAAAAAAGGTAAACAATATAGCATAACTCCAAGGCATACGAAAAAAAAACCACAACGGGATAAAAACCTCTGGTCGACAGAATGACAAATTTACTATGGTAGAGTATTACAAATAGAAGGCACAAACTTATAAACACACATTATTATGACCGACTAAAAACTCTTTCACACCATATCCTCTAAGGAGAGCACCAACAGCTTAAGAACCCTACACAATGACCACTGATTTTGGTCTGCGACCAATTTCATCAAACCATAAGCCAACAAATATTATTTTAAAGTTCAAATAAGACTTTATGTTATTCTAATGGAACAAGTGATAGGCCACAAATGTCTATATCTTCCTAAAGGTCTAGGGAAGTGGATAAGAGTGTTTGGTAACTCAAAATAAACTCACAAAATATTTTAAGATATCAAAAATATAAAATTACACAAGAACAACATAGAAAGAGATTTAGATAAGGCTTAATCGTGAAGTAATGAAACCCAGAAAAGAATTTTGATCAAAGTTTGAAAAATTCAATATTTCAAAAATACAAATAAGGTTTTTCTCTCTAGAAAATATTATGATAAAAGCTTAAGGCAAAAATCCTTCAAAAACCTTAACATGTTTGTGGGAAGTAGAAGAGATAAATAAGCATTTCAAACATGTGGCCACAAGTCTAATAGGCCCAAAGTTGTTATTATACACACAAATAAGTTGCTTCCACAACACCCTAAAAGATATGGAAGCAAAAGAGAATCATCACATTTTATAATGAAATCTTTTAAAAATATCTCCTTGTTGCGCCAAATCTAATACCATCGCTGTAGTGAGGAAATGCGTCGCTACAGAAAACCTAAAAAATAAAGCCTAGGTCACGAGATATTCCAGATATTTTTGTAATTTTAACAGCATCCATGACTACAGCGAGAAAAATATTCACTGCAACGAAAATATTGTTCATCGTAGTAATGCCGATAGCAAACTCAACAACAAAGAAATTCATTTAACCCAATAGAAAATTTTCTTATTTTTGCACGGATGAAAAACATAAAAAGAGTTATTTAGATTTTAAAAAGTCTTCTAAAAATACATATGGAATATGAATAAAACAAATTTCCAGAATCCCTAAAAGCACACATGAACAAGTTTAACACATTTTCACTTTAAGAAAATCCAATTTTGGTTATGTTAAACAATGGGTGTACTATGTCATCAAAGTCCATTAAGTTTACCTAAAGTGGAATTGTTATGGTTGTGGAATTGAATGATTTTGGGATAAAGTTGATGAAGTTCGTTGAATAAGAATTAACTTGAAGCTTTCTGGAACGACCTCTTGGAATAGAGACTTAAAGTGGGTTTTGGTCAACTAAATAAGAGAATCTAGTCCTGTGGTTCACGTGAGTGTAATGCATACTCTTACAATCTCCCCATTTGTCTATTCAATGACAAAACACACACAAAAAAATATTACAAACAAAAGAATCGAATCTATCACTTATGACAAGACTCGCTCGACCAAAGTCATAAAAAGATAGATAGACACACTCAAATGAATCACACGAGATTCCAAAAATATTTGGATCTCTTGTACCTATTTCCCGTCAACACTAGAAAACATATCAAAATACCAATATTTAATAAAATGATAATTGAATCGGAGTAATAAGATGAAACAATTGATAAAGAAATATTACATCAATCCACCTAATTAATAAAAAGAACACATACCAATTTGATCAAATGTCTCTATCTCTCTCTCCCTGAGAAGAAATCGCTCTCCCATTTTTATTCATGGAATTGACAAAGAAAAGAGAATCAAAAAGTGACCTAAAAAAGATAATCCAAAGGGTTGAAACTAATATAACATAATATCTAATCAAGATAAAAGTTAAAATCAGATATGAAGACAAGGGAATAATATAGACACAACAATGATAATAGTGATTTAAGTCACGACCAAATATATATAACAATAATGCTAAAACCTACTCCCCCTCACTATACTTTCCCCAACATGTTGTAGAATTATAACCAAAGACAAAAAAAATTATCTCCTTATATCCTATAGCTATCTTTGTTTTATCACAAGTTGATTGCCCCCCATTAATCAAGCCTTCTCTCCCCATAGGAGACTTATCCATACTTAGGAAAGATTAAGAGATTAAGAAACTGAATCGCTAAGGACACAAGGCTTGTAGTTATACGACATAATTATAGAAAATAGGAGAAAAACATGCAATTTAACATAATAGGTACAAAGAGATGATAGTAATATGGGATATGAATCACATGGTATAATATATGAAGGCACAAATTATCAATAATGACATAGTAAGATAATTATATAAATCATCATCAAGATTTTAGTATAAACACTGAAAATGTACTAAACAACAACTTAAGCATGACGTGCTAAGAGTGTAGGATATAAAAGATACACTACACCCAAAAGACTAAATTGTACTTTTGTGCCGGCCACCCTTATCACGGTCAAATACCATGACAAAAAAACACACATTTTTTATCAAGGTCGTTGATCATGACAAGTCCGTGACAAGAACATTTATCACAGGCTTGTCACGATCAATGATATTGAAAACCTTATAAACTTGTCACGGTCAAGGACCGTGACAAGTCCGTGACAAGTTCATCAATTAAAAAATCATTCCCTCTTCATTTTTCCCACCGTTTTCTATTCCCCCCCCCCCCCATTTTCTCTCTCTCTCTCTCTAAGTGACTTCTCTCTCTCTCTCTTTACTATTTAAGGTATTTTTTCTCCCTTTCTCTTTCATTTGTATATATATGTGTAGGTGTGGGTATAAGTGTTCGTGTGTGTGTGCGTATACAGGGGTGTGTGTGAATGCGTATGTGTGTGGTTGGCGGGAGGGGGCAGGGGGTAGTGGGGCGGCTAGTGGGTTTTTGTGTGCGCATTTGTGTGTGGGGGTGTGGGGGTGTGTGTGTGTCTGTAGTACGGTAGGGGGTGGGGCATTTGTGTGTGTGGGGTGTGTGTGTGTGTGTGTGTGTGTATGTATAGTGAGGTAGGGGGTGGTGGTGGGGAAGGGGGTGGTGGGTCTGGGGGTGTGGGGGGTGTATGCCTGTGTGTATATGCGTGTGTTGAAATTAATTGGTGTTTAGTTTAGGACTAAAAATTAATTGTTAAAATTGATTTAGGATTTGAAATTAATGTTTAGTTTAGGACTTGAAATTAATTGTTAATGTTGATTGGACATTATAAATATTTTTTCTTTATTTTTATTAAGGTTTGAAATTGTTATTGTTGAATTAATTGAGTAGATGAATTGGATGAAGTACGGGATACACATTTGTTGGTTTGTTGTCGCTGTTGGATTATATTGGACGGATGTGGTTGGATATGGAAGTTGGTTGTTAAATTTTTTTAAAATACTTAATTTAATTCACACTATTAAATCCGTAAATAATTATATTGCCTTAATTTGTTGAGTTGGTTAATTTTGGAAATGGCACGACCACTGGATTATTGTCAAAATGGGGGGAGGGGGAGTTTTTGACTCTTTTCAAAAATCACTTTGTGTCACGACCCGTTCGAGAGTGGCACTACCACGGACTTATCTTAATTAAATGTTACATACCTACAATTACACATAGTGCGCATATATACTAGCCTTCTAGTTCTTATGCGTACGCATTCAATATCCCTTAGACCCGTTCGAGAGTCATTAACCCTGTAATCAGATCTTTCGAATTGTCCTGTTTGGACAGTTTGGGATTGCATAATTTTTGTATAATAATATTCTTAGTGGATTAAAGTTGTTACTTTTGGAGGAAGTTCTGCAGTCGTATCCTAATGTTCTCTGAGTACATACTAGATTGGCAGGTGTGAGTGTTATTTCAATTGATCAATTGATTTAACACTCACACTTGGCAATATATGTCATGTACTTGGAGAACTATGAGGATATGCTGTCGAATTTTTCTCAAATCATAACAATGTGTATGAGATGTTAAGTATATTACAGAAATATGCAGTCTTGAATGGGATAGGACCACTCACCCTTTAAAGGAGATGGAGGAAATAGGAATTACTATTATAAATTGAAATTTAAAAATTGAATATAAATAAGACATAATTAATGAAACATACTATAAATCGAAGTTTTGTTTTGTACTAATCCACGAATATACATTTATTACCTTTAATAGGTGATTGTTTCTAGTTGTTGTGATGGGATATCCTGAATACAAAGAGTGGATGGGGGAGACAAATAGATTGGGGGATGTGTTTTGCAGAGGTGTTAATGAATATGTGAAATACGCAAAGAGATGTTATAATGATGAAGAGTTTTCGTGTCCGTGTGCTAGGTGTAAGAATGGTAAGGTGTTTGAGGGGAAAAGTTGAACTACATTTGTTAAGATCTGGTATGCAAGATAATTATCAATTTTGGAGTTTTCACAGTGAATTAAAAGTTTATTTTGTTCCCAAATGACCTTCACAACTAGGCCTGTCAATGGATTGGATTTTATCCGAATCTGAATCCGAATCCGATCCATTTAAGCGGATATGAATCATGCCTAAAATCCGATTATCCGATTACCTATTTATTAAATGGAGTGGATTTGGATTCATATACTCCGATCCGTTAATAATTCGATTTGATTAATATATATATGTATATATATATAATATATATATTTTTTTTTAATTAATATATATTGTATTTAATAACATTTTAAATATATATTTTAAATATTTATTATAATAGTTCTTTATTTCATTATCTGTTTTTTGAAAATTAGCAAAATAAATTTATGAAATAAGAGTTGTAAATAAAAATATTGCAAATCAAGTTTAACATAAACGGATAATCGGATAAACGGATCCAATCCGAATCCGTTTAACATAAACGGATATGGATTTGGATTTGCCTGATTCGATTCGATTCGATTCGATTAATAAACGGGTCAGATCCAAATCCGTTTAACACAAACGAATATGGATTTGGATTTTCCTGATCCGTTCCGAATTCGATCCGTTTATAAGCCTATTCACAATAACCTTCAACAAGTAGGATAGACATAGAAGGGGACGACGTAGATCATAATATTTTAAAGGATTTCGTTGATGATGCGTACGGAGTTCATGAAGTGGAGGAGAATGAGGTCACTGACGATGTACAAGGTTCAGGTGCTCATGAAGATATCACGAAAAACCTTGACGATGACTACCAAAGTTTAAATTTAAGGCGACCCAACCGTTATACTCTGGCTATGAGAAAGATCAAACAACTTTACATGCCATGGTTGGTTTGCACAGTTTGAAGACGCAATACAGTTTGTTTGGCAATAGCGTAATAGGAATTCTGAATTGGGTGAAAGTCTTACTATCCAAGGAAAATACACTTCCTAATAGCTATCTTGTTATGAAGAATAGTTTGAAAGGTTTGGGAATGAAGTATAAATTGATTCATGCTTGTGTGTACCAAAAGGAGTATGAAAATCTTGATCGTGGTTCGGTATGCGATGAACCTAGATATTTCCAATCTATTGGAAAGGAAGGCACAAGCTCAAAAGTGCCTCAAAAAGTGTTTAAATATTTTCCCGTTAGGCCTAGATTAAAGAAGTCTTTCATAGTATCATGGATATCAAGGGAAATGACTTGTCATGGTAGGGTTGAAGTAGGGGATAATCTCACGTGTCATCCTATTGAGGCTTAGAGGAGGAGGAGTTATGAGTATTACAATTTTGTTCCAGAATAGCATAACATTCGTTTGGCTATATGAACAGATGGTTTGAATCCATTTGGAAATCTAAGCACCAATCAGAGTGTATGGCCAGTGATCCTAGCCCCACTCAATCTCCCTCGTTAACAGTGTATGAGACCTGAATTTTTGATGCTGTCTTTGTTGATACCTGGATCAAAGGCACCAAGTGTTGACATTGACGTCTACCAGGATCCTTTGGTAGAAGAATTAAATGAGTTGTAGGAAGAGGGTGTGCAATAATTTGACTCTTTTAGAAAATAAGAGTTTACGCTGAAAGCTATCTTGATGTGGGCAATTCATGATTTTCCAGCTTGTGGGACATTATCCGGTTATGTAGTACATGGTTATTTGGGGTGTCCAATTTGGAGAGAGGAGACTGAATCTCTTCATCTCCTCGCTAGCTAAAAAAATGTATACCATTGCCATAGGAGGTTTTTACCCCCGGCTCATAGTTTTAGATTTGAGAAAGGTTCTAATTTTTTATCGAGCAGGGTCTAACTTAGGCTACTACAGAGAAAACTTCCAGGTTCAAAAATTAAAGCTAAATCTTCTTATTGTGGCCCTAATTTGACAAGTAAAAATCCTAAATTTAAGAATGTCAAGCATAACAAGACCCCAACTGAGAATGAAACTGAGATAAGAAAGGCATGGTCTAGGAGGTCAATTTTGTTTGACTTGCCTTATTGGAAGAATAACCTGGTGCGCCATGTATTGGATGTGATGCATGCAGAGAAGAACCTCGCTAAACATATTGTGCACACATGCCTTGGGGGGAGTCATTCGAAGGATGGAGAAAATGCACAAAAAGACATTAAATCGTTGAAACTTAAGCCACAGCTATAGTTGAAAGAAAATAGTAAGGGAAGGACAATAATTCCCCGTGGTGCATTTACTTTGACGAGTGGGTAAAGGAAGGCGCTTTTAGACACAATATATAATTTGAAGGTTCCATCTAATTTTTTTGGAACATGTAAAGTATTATGAATTATGCTACCCATGATTTACATAAGTGTAAGTCCTACGATTGGCATGTGATCAGGCAATTGGTTGCTCTATTGTTTAAGAACTATTTCTCCAAGCACAAGGATTCGCAGAAGGTTATTATGAAAATTAGTATTTGCTTCTCACTTTTTTGTGAGAAGGTAGTCAATTGAGAACACATAGTGGCCACAAAATTGGCGGTGATCGAAGCGATTTGTGTGTTGGAGAAGTACTTTCCCAGAGCATTCTTTGACACAAGTGTTCACTTGTAGGTACACCTATGTGACGAGGCACTTCTTTTTGGTCCAGTTAGATATTGGTGGATGTATCTGTTTGAAATATTGATGAAAGTTTCTTAAAGATTACGTTAAGAATGCGCGATATGCTGTAGGATCAATTGCAGAGGAATACATCACCGTAGAGTCATCAATCTATACTCGGGAATATATGCCTGACACGACCAGTGTTGATGACATTGATGAGTTCGTCGATGAGGGTGGTCATGTGATGGGAACACGAGTGAAATTAACGAGTTTGAAACATGAACAAGTAGCTCATTGTCTATTTGACACACATGAAGATGTCGAAGAATGGAAAAAGTAAGTTTAAATTATTTTAAGTTTTACATTATTTTAGATTATTTTATACATGATTAATTTTGTAATACGTTCGTCACATTAATTTTGTGTAGAAAATATGAAGCCTATGAGAACAATAAAAGACAAAAAATAATGGCGCAACCAGACTGCTAATTTAGTATGTGGTTGTCACACAAAAATAGATGTTATATAACATTACTTTACAATAAAACTTTACAACATACCTAATTAATTTATCTATATTCTTAGCTCTTAAAGACGGGTGATGCGACATCAAGGCTTACTTGTCTAGACACTAGACCCTTGTTCATGGCACATGAGTACAAAAAGTACCGATTGAACGGTTACCTATTCGGCGCAAGGGTGTACGAGGAAAATACAAATGTATAGAACTCGGGCATTTCCTACAAGGCTCTTACTTTCTTTCGAGCGAATGAAAAAGATAAAAACCTCGTTGAAGCTGAAATCACTTACTATGGTGTAATTCAAAATATATTTGAATTGGATTATGTAAGATTCAAATAGGTTTCATTTTAATGTGATTGGGTAAGAGTTGAGGATAAAAACGCTTTTAAAGTTTATCCTGGCACCAATTTAATCATGGCTGACTTGTCCAAGTTGAAGAGCAACGAACACGTGAGCGATGAGCCGTCTGTTTGTGCATTTCAAAAGATCAACCAAGAGTATATCAACGACTAGACATGTTCAATCATCCTACATGTGCCAAAGCATCTAAATAATAGTGTGAATGACTTGGCTACTCCTATCGAATATCCATCCATTTTTTATGATAACCCGAATTTGAAACAATTTTTCAATTTATAATAAGTATTCAAATTTATACTTGATCATTTTCACTCTTTTTATCTTTACCTCTTTCCTTTGTATATATATGTGTGTGTTAAACAGTAATAAGTATTCCAATTGTCGAATTAATGTTTTTTATTCATTTGTACTTGATTACATTAGCGCATGTACAATTTAGACTTAATGTTTGCATGTCTTCTTCTAATTCATTTGGAATTTGTTCTAATAACACATTTTGTTTACATAAAATGCCTCCTTTAAGGATTAAGCCAAGGAGGATGATGATGATGATGATGATAATGATTATGTCTTCTGGGCTCGTTGGTAGTGGAGGCAATGAGGGATCCTCGGCCCCTAGGCTCTCCAAATGGGGAAAATTGGGAATGGCCGTCAAGAACAAGACGGAGATATTAGCTAGATCCCTCAAGTTGGTAAAAAAAGGTTATCGGCCCGGGGTACACTAGTTGTAGGTAGGTACCAAATGAGCTCAAGTTAGCTATTTGGGCGGCACTATAGGTAATGTATTTATATTTATAGTTATATTTCAATTTCAATTTATATTTTTATTTATATTTATTCGCAAATAAGTTTGTATTTGTTTGACAGGAACAATTCAGCCTAGCCCCAGAACTCTTTGATTCTATTTTGGAGTAGTTAAGGGAGCAACACAAGACATCGAAGAAAAATTTACGGGCCCGGTACTTTGGGAAGACCCGAGACTCCATTATCAGAATGCGTGAGTTTGTCCTGTCGAAGGAGCTGATCTTATTGGCACAATGGCAAAAGTTCTTTGATAATGAGATCGAGGAGCAACAAATGACATCTCACCAACTGGGGAGGGAAAATCGGGCAAAAAAGAAGAACGTGCACTACTCCGATCAGACGTCTTACGCCGAGGTGTGGCATAGGATGATGGTAAGTTTTTACTTTTCTATAATAACATAAATATGTTATTCTACATTATTTTACTTTGCAATCCTAGTACTAATTTTGCATTATTTTATTTCAGGGGACGGGGAGTGGCCTTGAGGGTAGGCCACATAGGCTCGATGCCTATGTGGCAATTCGGATGAAGAAGGGGAAGGATAAGGAGGTGCCCTGGAGCGTCGCGGCCACGATTGTAAGTAATTTGGCAGTTTACTTTTTGTTAATTATGTTGTAATCTTTTAATTTAATTATTTAACTAATCGTGTGCTTTTTGTCGTTTCAGGCAAAGCTTGAGGAAGTGCATGAGTCGCAGTCTGATGCCAATGCATCTTTGTCCACGGATGCCCTCAGCCAAGTGCTTGGCGTTGATCGCAAGGGGAGTACAAGGGGGTGAGCTCGCGAGTGGACAAATATAGGATTATTGGATTGGATACGAGCAACACCGGGTTGGCTCGTCAGGTGGACTCACATGACGCGAAGCTATCAAGGATGGAGGCGACGATCAAAGATATGTTTTCATTCGTAAAGCATTCGTTGGGCGGAAAGGAAAAGGTTAAGGGTAAGTATAAGGTTGTGGATGAGGATGAGGACGTCAATGCTTCATTGCCTACATGTGAGAACTCACCGATTGATGATCCAGTCCCCTACTTGGCTCCCGTCGAGCGGCCCATGACAACAATTGGTAGGACGAGCGTGTTTATACTCGACGTAATTAATGGCATGCGGATAGGGAGGGGGTTGAGGGGCCCTAATACTATCCAGGTTATGTTGGTTCATGGACGTGCGCTTCAAGACATGGAGGCCAAGATGCTCACGATATTATAAATGTCACATTGGTCTTAACATCTTTTAATTAAACGTGTACAATGTATGTACCCAACATGATCTATAATCAACTCTCACTCACATAACAAGTTGTACACAATTTCATAACAAAACACATAAATGTGATACATGGATGTAATAAATATTTCCATCACCGGACTAATATTAAATACACGCATAAGAAGTCTCATAACAACCATATGAAGGCATTTACCCTCAGGGGACCTTGTCGTGCTTCTATCAGTACATTTGTAATATTCCTTAACCTAATGCATTGGTAAGAATACACACACATAAACACCCACTTTTTTTATTGTGAATTATTTGTTGAAAACATTGGATATGATCTCCTCACTATGTAGATGATATTTAAGAAGCTTTGTCAAAAAATATTTTTTTACTATTCTTAAAAATTGGTATGTACTAGATCATATATATATATATATATATATACACATATATGTATCCACGCTGAATTATTAAGTAAGTTTTAAGGTCCATAATCTCTTGAGACACACAATAACACCCCAACATCTTAGTATGTTTACTTACAACAATAAGTACCAAATTATACATGTATATATACATCTTCCCTACTTATGTATATACAAAAACATCCCATTAATCATTCAAGATGAAAAAAATTGAACAAACCCGACAAAAGAAACCCCATTACACCCATAAAGAAGGGTTAGATCGATTCGATCCAAATCCAGATCGAGTCGGACGTCCTATCTTCGAGTCCTTCTTCCCTAAAACGTTTTCATGGTGGATCAAACCTCTATTAATGCCAAACCCACGATTTAAAATACTTAATAAACCCAATCTCCAGGTGTATAAACAACATACTCAGTACCTAATTCAATTTCTCAATTATAACATGAATTAAGGTTCAAATCTATCAAATCCCAATTTAAACCTTACTTAATTCTCAAAATTCAATTAATCCAATTAACATACCCTTTCAAAAGTGAAAACATCAAATTGACATTGAATAACTATATACAATTGATTTAGCCCTAAATATGGATTCTAACACATAGTCATAACTCAAATATTCAATTAAAGGCTTCCAATAAAATTTCCAATTAAATCAGATTACAAAACCAACCAATTATTAAATGTAATAGCCTAATTAAACCAAATATAAATATGATTCAGATGTAAGATTAAAAACCCTCAGCATGATTCTAAATCCCAAATCAAAATAGACGGCATATGAATCACAACAAATTATATGGTGATAAATCAAGAGGTTTCTTGCTTGAACGGTACAAACGAGTGGTTATTCATCCTGATCGATTATTCTTCCTCCTCCAAGTTCTTCACACATTCTCCTAAATCTCTAAGCTAGCTAGGATTTTTGTTTTATGTCTAATGTATATAACTAATGGGGGTTAACACCCTTAAAATGAGTCTAAAGCCACAGATTACCAAAAGACGTAATTTGAGGGGCTCCAAATAAGCCAAAAATACTACCTAAACTAGTCCAAAACCTATCCCAAAGGCATACCTACCCCATAAGTACAATCTAAACTATTAATAAAACATATTCGGGCTTATGTTACACTATACAGTTCAATCCAAAATAGTAATACCTCATAACATAAATAAAATGCACAATTATTATACATGTAACACATATTCCAATATCATATAACTGATGGAACCAATTAATATAGATGGCGCTTGAAAAGGAAATCCGAGAATTAGTTGCATTGGTGGTGTAATTAGGGACTCTGAAGGTATATTATTGTGGGTTTTGAAAAATCCATAGGTTTCCATTCAACCTTCAATTCAGAAACTTTATCTCTTGAAGAAGGACTAAAGCTAGCTTAGAGTCTTATTATCCAAAACATTTTAGCGGAATCAGACTACAAATTCCTAGTAGATACAATTATGAAGTAAGAAAAACCACCCTGGCAATCTCTTGGAACCATAGACTCAATACAAAGATCATATCAATTTCAAATAAACCATATCTGGAGAGAGAAAAATGCAGTGGCGGATATATTTGCTTCAAGGGCAGCCTCTCAAAATTGCAATACAAATTAGTGGACATTTTGCTCTCTTCCTTAAATGATCAAAGGCCAGATCAATATGGACAGACATCAAATTCCTCAAATTAGGACTAGGGTCAAAAAATAAATGTAATGGGAATAACATGAATTCCCAAATTTTTTATTCATTTGAAGTTTTCTTTAATTGTAATGGGGTTATAATAAATTCCCAAATTTTTAGTTTTTTGGCTAGAGTAATGGTCCCATCCTCTATTCATATGTTAGTAAGGTCTTGTTAAGCTACGGAAAGGATTTTTCTCTATTTTTTATATAAATAAAATTTGTGGGGGTACCATCCCTCTTTGGAAAAAAAACACATTACATGACTATTTTAATTACCATTTAAATTGTGAATTTAATTATTACCAACTCACACAAGTAATAATTAATCACATTGATTATATTAATTTGAATTAATAAATAATAAATAAAATCCACGAAAATACGAGGTGTTACAGTGTTCCGCACTTATACAGGAATTTCGTCCTCGGAATTCGCATAAGCAGAACTAGAAGGCTAGTATCTATGCGCATTATATGTAATTTCAAGTATGTTTTATTTAATTATCATACTATATATATATTGTTCGTGATACAAAGTAATTTTAAAAAAAAGTTGAAAAATTCCACCCCCATATGGACAATAATCCAGTGGTCATGCCACTTTTAAAATTAACCAACCGAACATCGATCCACTATAATCCAACCGCAATGGCAACAACAAATGTGTATCTCGTACTCCTTCTAATTCATCTACTCAATTAATTATTTTCATCAATTAAACTAACAATTAAAGTATACAATTATTAATTTACTAATTTACAATGAGGGGCAATCCTACTTGCATATGAAAGGGGCACTAATTATTAATTTACTAAAAAACTTAACAACCAATCAATATTTAATCAATCAATTCTTTTACAAGGGGCGCTACAATATGAGGGGCAATATCTAATAAACCAATAAAAATTTAATTAAAAAAACACACATGCACATATACACACACACCCTTCCCCCCTACCCACTCCTACCCCCAGCCCTGCCCCCTCCCCCCCACTGCCACTGCCCACCACACATGCACACACATACACACATATACACAGACACACACACACATACACATATACACACACACACTGTGCCCCCTCACCCCAGCCATGTCCCCTCACCCCCCCCCCACACACACACATACGTATATATACACCACACACACACGTGCGCACATTTACACACACATATATACACACACGCACCTATACACACAAAAATAAATAAATTGAAGAGAAATAGAGAGAAAATGTACCAAAATCGTAGAGAGAGAGTGCAGTCGCTTAGAGAGAGAGAAATGGAGGGAATAGAAATCGGTGGGAAAAAAGAAGAAGGAATAGTTTTTTACTGACAGAATTATCATGGACATGTCATGGTCATTGACCGTAACAACATTATAGGATTGTCACGATCAATACTGTGAAAAGTCCATGACAACTGAACTTGTCACGGACTTGTCACGGTCATTAACAGTGACAAGCCTTTGTCGAGATCTTGTGACGGTCATTGACCGTGACAAAAAATGCATATTTTTTTGTCACGGTCAATGACCGTGACAAGGCTGGCCAGTTGAAGGGTGTCAACTTGACCATTTTAGTGTAGTGTACATAAAACTCACAATACCATAGGCTCGTACACAAATAGTTGCTATTTGTATTAGCATGCGATAAAGAAATAAGGCTCATATACCCAATACCACATGTACACACCCACATGCATCACATACGTACATCAATATACACATAAATCTCAATGATATATATAAGGTGTAACCATAAAGTAAAGGCATGTCCTAATACCTTGTTACTCATGACTCAACTCTTTTTGAGATTTTCCCACCTATGGTACTAGTGCTGCGAATGTTCCTCGGTGCACTCGACATTGCACTCCTTGGCCCCACTGGCCCTAAACCTTAGAATATTTCGTTGCTCGATGTTCTATTTATCCACGTATGTAACACAAAAATTATATAAACTAAATGTCCTAATGTAAAATCGTCTCTTAACTCCCTACCCTTACTTAATTTTGTGCGTGGGATGCCTCATCAGAGAAATTCAAATAAGAAACCCTCCCGATATACTACTACCTAGATTAATCGATTATTAATATTCATTGGACCAATACTAGACATGCAACAATGCACTATCCACATAAATCAATATCCATCATGAGGTAAATCCCAGCTGTGACCTTTTCAATAAAAAGGCTCACCTCTTTCGAGAGTGATACCAAATACCTTAAGTTAATCGATCTAACAATTTTAAAAAAACATCGCCTATTTTCACAAACATATGATAGAGCATACTACTCCCATCCTTAATCCAGTAGAGTGTCTTAACCACTCATTTACATCCGAATATATGACTAGTCCAAAGAGGGTCTACTATCACCAGTCCCCTGACAACGTCACTATGCAATCACCACACATGACTATATACTACTTCATCTAACCTAAGCCATCCCTATCCACATAGTTATCAAATAAACCAATTATTCACATAACAAATATTTCCCATCGCGCGTATCATCATACATTAAGATAAATGCATCATTGGCTAACTAAACCACATAACCTTCCTATACAGTATGCAACCACAAGCATATCGCATCCAATAGGCATTATCTTGCCTAAAATTAAAATCTCATTATCACATTCACACTGTGAATAGTAGGTGATTCCCACCGCACAAGAATAACTAAAAAAGAGAATAAGGCATTCACAGAACCCATCAACTACTAAGTACCTCCTCAAACTCATAAATAAGTAACACAACATAGGGGACGATCACATGTCCACAACTATAAATACAAATGGGGACCACACATATAATCTATTCATACCTAATAAAATTTCATAATCACTTCCATATGGGATGTCGTAACTCACCGCCAAATCCATGTCCTAGTGAACAAAAAAATCATAACTCATGTGATTGCGTCAACAACCAATCCATACACAAAGAGATAATTCTCAGCAAAACATCTATGCCCAAACATGTACATCATCATACAATATATAGATATTATGGATCACATGCTCCATTATATCCTAGATAAGAGAATTGCTCCAATAGCTAGTATAGAATCTCCACATGTCAAAGGTACTCACTCGACCCATGCAACCACAACCAATGGTATAAAATAGGTGCACTTTAAGTCCATATCTTCTCACTATAGCCACACACATCAAGCTATATACCCCCAAAGTTATATATCATCTATTTGAGCCTCACTCTGCGTAGCAGTAGTTACATATTACCATTTATCAATATCAGGTGGTGCGTTCGCACACTCCCCCACACCCTATTCAAATCATAAACCATAATATTCTAATCTAGGTTAACTCCCAAACCATATTGGACAAAACCCTACTATCCCACGAGTGGTGGAAAATAAAAAATAGATTATGACTTTAACAAGTCATACAAATCAATTTTGCCTTAATTTCAACATCGTTTCACCCTCTCTCAACATGGTACTATTTCCCAAATCATGCAAAACTCACGGCTATCACCCAAGTGTCGGTAGTGACACCCACAACATAACATCTGTGAGCCCTAACTGAACCATCTTTAGTTCTTGTCTACAATACCTATAATCCACATTCAGGAACCTTCCAACTATATAGTTGAGCACAAAATATCATAAAACAGTGATCAAAACTCACCTTAAGAGCTCTCTCTCACGACTAAGTTTTCTATCTCGTAACATCCTCTTTTATTTCCCCTAACTGTCACTAATAGGGGTACTTTTGGCCTTACTCTTTCAGCCACGGTCCTTAATCGAAACATGCTCTTCCATCGATCCATTTGGAACTTAGTCATTCATGAACCTTGTTTATAACCAATGCATGAACAATATACGCCCAAAACACCAGATTAAACCCATTCCCGTAACAATCTCTCATAGAGTCGTCTGAACTCAAATAATAGAACATCAATTTTTTCCTCACCTGTTTCCACCTATTCAGGTGTATTAACAATTCATTCCTAACTAGGTTTAGATCATTCCCTATAACCATGTAGTGACCTTACTCCAAGTTCAAAAGTTCTCACATTACCATCACCTTAATTCTCATGCAGTTTTGATAACATTAATTAATCTTTCTCGAATCGAAGCATAACAAAAATTACACTCTCTCATGCGAATTAACCATACATAAAATTATCATTACATTCTTCTTATTTGCTAAAATGCAACAATCCATTTACCCCTCTCTTAGTTTCAAAAATATCATAAATGTATTCTACTAGACATAATTTCCATCGTAAGCCATATTATCATAGGTAGAACCAAATCTTAAATAAGATCCTCAAAACTCAAATTCTTTAATGTCTTAAAATCCCCTTATCATGAAACATGTTCACAACTTATGCTTACAAAAGTCTCCAAGTTACAGATCTCACCTAAAATAAGATAACTCTCCAAAATCATCCTCACAGTGGTGGTGAATGACTTTGTCCAAGCACTCATCTCTTCTTGACCACTAACTTACTACGGTGTTTATTGTCATGCTTCTATATGCTTTAATTCTCCTCGAGTATCACTGATGCTCATATAGCTACGAACGATGCATACACACATGTCATCATGACACCAGAATACAAAAACCTATAACAAGCTCTAAACATATCAATGAATGCTCAGAATAAAACAAAACGGATGCAACATTGATACTACGGGCACTAGAACATGGATGCGATGGTACCAAGTGTAACACCCCCCTATATTTCCACACCCAGTGGATCTGGCTAGGTATAAAACACCACGATTGCTAAATTATTTATATCATCCTCAGCATCAACGTAAAAATATAAATAAAAATAAATAAATAAATCAATTAGGGATGACAATAATAATAACTAAAATGAGATAAAACAGAATCCCTTATAAAAAATATATTTATACAAATGTCTCAACTGAAATGAAAGATACAAATGTAATCATCTCGAATTAAATCTCTTGAATACAAATGACAACATAAATGGAAAATCAACTCCTACTTTAAGGATGATAACTCAATACTCAACCACTGCAAGTTTGGCTGCTCGGCCCTGCTAATCCTTTTTATAACAATTATTATACTTGTGAGGGAAGAAGGTTTTACATATTTAGGTCAGGGGCCAAAAGTTGGAAAAAAAACTTACCGTATCAAAATATTAATAACCGTGCGACCCATTTATGACAAACATGACATCCCATCAACCTCACGTGTAATACATACCTCACCTCTAAATCATAAGTGAAATACTACACGAGTGTCGCAGTCCAAGGAATAATCATTACAATGAAATCTCTAACACTAGAATGACGAGTACTCTCACAAAACGAAATTCTAACATGGAATGCAACTAACTGAACATATATATTTAACCCAACCCATATCTGTATAATAAGGAGAAAAAGATTTTTACTATTAAATAAGATGATAACTTAATTAGGGGCTAGGATTGAACCACCAAGGCACTAAATTGAGAGTGAGATCACAATTCATACCATAAGCATTACAACTCACAAAACTTGATTTTATAATTTATATGGCATTTACAATTTTAACCTACTAAATTTTATTTTACCCCTAATTTTTCATCTAAAATTTCACTATAATTCAAATTCAAAGGGTATATTAGTAATACACTAAAAAAAGGAATATTTTGGTGTGTATTCAAGACACTTTTGCTGCCCACATTTTTTGATGCACCTCTGCTTCACGTATGAGAACCTCATCCACCCATGAAACCATATCAATACCCTTAAACATCCTTAGGCACCCTTACACACCACTCGCTCGCTCTCCCTCTCTCTCTCTCTCAAACCCAAACAACATTCAGCCTCATGCCCAAACCCTAAAACCTCATGGATTTCTTTCCTCATGGCCAACGCATCTTTCTCTCTCTCTCTCTTGGCTTCACCTTTTCACGGTGAGATTCTTTCCTTCGTGGTTGTTTACCAAGGTATACTCTCATACTCTTTGTTTTTAGGGGGTTTAGTATTATTTTTATTGTTTCCAGGTTTTTCTCTTTCTCCCTCTCTAATTTGTAATTTGGTTCTGATTTATTTATTTCAGGTTTAAATGCCATGGAATTTTGGGTTTGAACTATAGGTATACTCCTTCTCTCTCTGTATAACTATAATTTGTATATTAATATTATGGTTTTTTTATTTCAGATTCATATTTAGGGATTATTTTGTGTTTATTGTGGTTTAGCAGGTACTATTTTAGGTGTTTAATTTTTTCCTTTGGCATGTTTGTTGGGTAAGCCTACTTACATTAATACGTATTACTATTTCATTGAATTTTTATTTTTCAAACTATTATGATTATGGTTTGTAAAGTGGTAGAAATTTGATATATCCCCACCCTCTTTGTATATAGATGTTTAGTTGCATTTTTTTAGGGAGGGGGTAGAATATTTGTTCTTGGTGTATAAATTGTAGTCTAAATTCACTAATTTTATGTATTATTTATTTGTATTGTAGGTATTTTCTTTCATATATCTCACACTCTCAGGTATACCCACGTTTTGTTTATAACTCTTCCCTTGAACTGCTCGAATATATGAAGAGGTATTAATAATTATAACTGATTATGTCTACGTCTGTTTTAAATGAATAATCGGACAGATGCTCCAGCTAAGTTCTTAGCTAGCTGAATCAAATGTTTCAACCAAATAGGCGAAAGAATTAGATGCTCAATGACTACCATATATTACGGTTTTCAAGTAGTTAATTGTACACCTTATTACTGATTATTGATAAAAATCTAAGAGGCTTTCCATTTTTGTTGATATCCCTTTAGTGCGTGTTTAAAATTTACACATTTTTGGGTCTTTATTAGTTAGATGTTGAATTTTATAAAAAAAAAAGGTTATGATTAGTGTTGATGTAAAAAATTAGATTACTCTAATTATTCAATCATAGATAAATAAATGAGACAAAAGATTTTAAAGTGGTTCAGCCTTATTTGAATGGCCTACATCCACTGTTATGTTATTGCTGAGTGTTTGGGAATTCTCGATTACAAGTGCTATCAAGAAATTCTGGTCCCTTTGAATGAGGATCAAACAAGGTATTTATAGCCCTTAGGATGTACATGAAAGGGTGATACATTAAATGATATACATATGAAAGGGTAACTCATTTAATGCTCTTCAAGCGTGTGCGTCAAGATGATAAGCATTCAATGAATAATTGAACTGTTGATTATCTGGAAATTAATGATGTGGTCGAGATGCAGCTCGAACCGCCTTAGATGCTCGTCGTTCAAGAGTTCCTCGGAGAGCTGGAGTTCCTCGGAGGACTGGTGTTCCTCGGAGTACACCTGTTGCTCGGAGTGAGTATGACTAGGTCGGAGGAATGAACTTCCTCGTTGCTATTGTTCCACGTAGATCGACACGTGTCTTCTTATTATTCGTACACATCAGCATACTAATTTTGGTATCAACAGAAGCCCCCAATGTTTCATATTTCGAACTTTGAGGAGTATGGAACATTCTTTCTCGATATATGGTAATATTAAATGACCTTCATGGGTTTTAGGAGCATTTTCTTCTCATTTGAATTTCCTTCCAAATTCCCAGAATCCGCCTTTTTGCATAAGCGCTTCGATCTTCGTGTACTTTTTGTCCTTTTAGCCGTCGGTAGCGTAATAGTTTCCTTTTTGTAATCATTTCTTTCCCCGTTTCCCAAGGCAAAGTATTTAAACTTCTTAGGCAATCATACCATCTTCTACCTTTCCCAATTTTCTGCTTTCTAGTTTTCCATAGCCTTTCTTTCTCTTGTGTGTTCATCCTTGTTTTCGTTCGTTGTCAACAGATCTCCCTTTTTCCTGTAAGATCTTCTCCCTTCTTCTTCATTTCTTTTATTCACCATGGTTTATATTATTGAATCTCTTGAGAAATTCCGTTCTGACTTTTCCATTCCATCTTGGGTAACCTTGGAAAATCTTTCTGAGCATTTAGATTATTTTCGTTTGGCTGAGGGACACTGGTTCCCCAGTCCCTTTATTGCTGAATGTGGATTTTCTTTTCCACCCAACCCTCTGTGCTTAGAGTTCTATCAATATTTCGATGTCGTCCCTGCAAAAATAGCCCCCAACACATGGAGAATAGTTAATGAGGTGTATAGGTTAAATCAAACTCATGGAACTCGTATAGGAATTCCTGAGATTATGTACTGTTATAGATGGGCTATTTTAGATAATGTTTATTATCTAAAAACTAGATTTTTGAATAGGGCTTTAGTAGTCAATCTCCCTGATGCAAATAGAGATTATTTTGAACATGGGGTAGTTATAAAAAATTGGCAACATGCCCCTTTGGTTGGAGATGCAGTATATGAGGGTCCCAAATGCCCTCCATATGTCAATGGGATAGGTTATTTTCATTTTATTTCATTTCTGAAATTATGATCTCATTATGTTTGAATAAATGCATGATTGACATTTCAATATGTTTTTATTTGCAGTTGACAGCAAGAGAAAAACTCCTAAAGAATCAGAAGTTAATATAAAGCATTTGAAACATATCTGGAGTTTGCATCAGAAAGATGCAGACGAGCACGTCAGGTCTTCTTCATACTTGTTGCAATACAGGAGCTATACATCATCCTTTACTGCTCGTCCTGTGGTCAGCATTAGTGAACCATTGCCAGCTTCTGAGGATTCTTCACCAGACTCTCACATTCCTCTGAGTCAGAAAATGGGCAAAAGAAGAGTTCATGTTATCTTCGAGGAGGCTTCCTCTACTGGAGATGGAAAAAGAAGCAAGGATGATGTCCCAAAGGGGATAAAGAAAGTGGATGCTGCTCCTTCTGTTGCTCCTCAGAAGGCTGTCGAGAAGCCCCCAGTGGCTCCTGTGCAGAAGGATGCACCTGTGGAAGTAATCACCATCTCTCCAACCAAAAGTTCTTCTTTGGTTGAGATTGTTGAGAAGACACCGAGGAGACTGAAGAAATCCTCCTCGGTCAGTTTTTCTGAAGCCATTCGCCAGCTCCAAGCTAGTGGAGCTGGTGTTCCAACCATTATTTCCCCGAGTTCTGCAATGAGCTCGGTAAAGACTTGGACCATTCCTGAAGTCCAAGGAATCGAGTAAAACATGTCTAGGGATATGATAACATCCCTAGCTACTCGTCACATTGCTTTAGTAAGTTTCTCTTATTCAGAATTTTTCTTTCTTTTAGTCAATATATGTATCTCGGTACTGACTTATAATTATTTTCTTTTTCAGCTGGTGAGTTGCTTTAACACCATAGTGAAGAAAGATGAAGCAATCAAGGCTTCCAGCTCCTCGTCTGGAGTAGAGGATGCTTTCCAGGGCTTGGCCCAATCTTTGAAGGAATCCCATCAAAAATACGATGAGGATAGGGGTGAATGGGAGAAGAAGTTGGTTGCGTCTGAAGCAGAGAAAGTACAATTGGGAAATAAGGTGAGAGACTTGGAGAGGGAGAATAAAAATATGCTGAGAAGCTCACAAGCTTTGGGGAGCTTGAAAATAAGTTGAAATCGGCTGAGGAAGAGCTAACCCTTCTGCGAGAAGTAAATCACCAGAAGGAGGAGGTGGAGGCCAAGTTGAAAGCCTCCGAGGATCTTCTATTCGAGAATCTCTCCTCGGAGAAAATGAAAAGGAAGGTGGCTGTGAAAAAATCTTTCCGCACCGGTTGGGATAAAGGATGGGATAGGGGGTAGCGGCAATGATGACCCAGGTCAAGTATGGGAGTTTGAAATACTTCCGAGATGGTTGGGTTGCTGCCCTGCAGGAACTGAAGGTTAGCGAGGACTCTGAACTATTCCAGCAACATCTTCCTGGCCCTTCTCCTGTGATTGAATATAAGGAAGAAGACGAAGTTGCTTTCGAAGAGTCTTCAATGATAGTAGGTGATCAAGTCCTTTCTCCACAACCCAATCAGACAGCCACCGAGGAGATCTCGTCTTTGCCTGCTCCTCCTGAACAAGTCTCAACTTCTGCCAATCAACTCATCCCAGCCTCCTGAGAAAGTCTTGGAAGACAAGGAAAAGGTGTGAAGTTGTTCGGTATTCTCTTTCTGTTTTTCTTTTACTTGTACTCTGTATTCTGAACGTTGTACTCCTTTTGATGATGTAATAAAATTACCTTTTTTTGTTCCTCTGCGTTGTTGATGTTCTGTCTTCTTCTTTGATTAACTCTTGCCTTCTCTTCTTTACTAGTTTGGGGCTAGAATGGAATTATTATCTGCCAATGATACAAAGTTGATGCAGCAATGCCATGAATATTGTAAGGCTGGTCACACAGAATTGAGTGTATCAGAAGTTACTGACATCCTCGGTCATGATGCTTCAGAGCAGGCAGTAGAAGCTTATCAATACCTGAAGGACTTACTTGATCAAGTTGTGGCCAATAACGTGGCTTACTATGACATGATCGAGGAGCTTCAATATATTTTATAAGATCTTCAGACTCAGTACAAAGAATTAACTGCCCTTTTGCACGAGGGGTATGTAAAGAGGTATCAATAGCTTTCTGCCGAGACAGGCCACAAAAAGATCCTTGCTGGGTACGATATCAGGGAGAGAACCCTAAGGGGTGAAGTTGAAGCTTGTAGACAGATTGCCGAGCTTCTAGAGCAAGAAAATAACAATTTGCAGAAAGACCTAGCACAGTATAAGTCTGCAGCATCTTCTTCAACAGTTGTAATCCCAGTGACTGACGAGGGATTTTCCTTTTTAGAGGTTGATAATGCCAAATTAAGGCAAGAGTTGGATACCTTGAGAAGATCTGGTACTTCTACTGCTACTCGGGGATGAGGAAGAGGTTCTCGTGGTCGAGGAAGAGCTTCTCAGAATGTTGTCGAGGAACTAAGTTCTCGACCTGCTCGGGGAGGATCAAGAGCTCTTAGTCGTAATGTTGAAGAGGCTCGTACTCGATCAACGTTGGAAAACTAAGCATTCCAATTAATGGTTAAGAACCAAGCTTTGTCTGATCTGTCCAAAAAGGTTAGAGAACTGGAACAACAACTTTCTTCAAAGGACTCGGTATTGAAGACTAATGAGCTTTTCATCCAAAGTCTTAACGAGAAGATTGTAAGGTTGACATTTCAATTTAATAAACAGCCTAGGGAGTTTTGGATGGATGGATACAACGAAGCTTTATTCCATTTAGATGATCGTATCCAGAATGCCAATAATGAGGGCTACAAGCAAGGTTGGCTGAATGCCTTGGGCGTGTTGAAGCTCGAACAAGGGCACTACCTGTGGGATTATTATGATCCCGGGGTTCTTGACTTACCAATGCCACCGTATAACTTGGACATGGAATGGATCCCATCTCGTGCCATTCCTCGGAGCTTAATTGCAAAATACCTTGGTGACTATAATCTTCACTCTCAAATCGAAGTATCTCGTCCCGAGCATCTATTGGACACTCCTTCAGTAATGAACGTCATAATGCTCTGAGATATTAACTTCATTAATTCTCCCCTTTGCCTGGAAGATCCTCTTGCTGGCGAGGAGCCTATTTCAAAAGCAAAAGGGAAAAGACCAGTAGAATAGGAAATTCTGATGTAATAATTAGTACACAATTTAATATCAATGTAATAAACTTGTGTAATTCATTTTGAATTTAATGAAAGAATTTCATTTTTGTTTGCAAATTTGCATTGCTCTTATATTTGTCAAACACTTTATATTTGTGCTTGCATAACAATATTATGTGGTTCATCGACCAACTTAGTAAAAAATTATAAGTATTAGTTATGTTGCTCGATCACTTAATAATAATGTAATGAGTATAAAAATGTTTAAAAAATTTCCAACCAACCAAGGTTGTTAAATTGTGCTCGTCGACCAATTATAGTTAGTGAGAGTTTTTATCCCCGACCAGCTATACTTGGTAAATTTTTGTCTTTTTCATAAAATGTGCTCGACCAACCAAGGTCGATGATTTTTCCTCGTCGACCAACTACAGTTAGTGGGTTTTTATCCCCGACCAACTATACTTGGTTCAGTTTGGAATATTTGTTCTTCAAGGAACTTTTATGTAATAAACTTACTTCTCGACCAACATAAGTTGGCATTTGAGAGCATATCTTGTTTCCTAACCAACTGAGATTGGCCTTTTTAGGAGTCTCGTGTTCTCGCTCTTTTACCAACCGGAGTTGGTCTGAGTTCAAACTATCATGTCCACTAGCTCTTTTACCAACCTGAGTAGGTCACGCTAGTGTATGCCTCCTAACCAAAGGAGTATAGTTTGTTCTCGCCCTTTTACCAACCGGAGTTGGTCGTGGGTTCGAACTATCATGTTCACTAGCTCTTTTACCAACCTGAGTTGGTCACGCTAGTGTACGCCTCCTAACCAAAGGAGTATAGTTTTTTTCGTCCTTTTACCAACCGGAGTTGGTCGTGGGTTTGAACTATAGTGTCCACTAGTTCTTTTACCAACCTGAGTTGGTCACGCTAGTGTACGCCTCCTAACCAAAGGAGTATAGTTTGTTCTCGCCCTTTTACCAACCGGAGTTGGTCGTGGGTTTGAACTATAGTGTCCACTAGTTCTTTTACCAACCTGAGTTGGTCACGCTAGTGTACGCCTCCTAACCAAAGGAGTATAGTTTGTTCTCGCCCTTTTACCAACCGGAGTTGGTCGTGGGTTTGAACTATCAGTGTTGCTGAATAGCGTAGTGTTGTACACTAGTATTCACCGAAAAATTTTCGATAAAAAGAGAGAAGATAGAGAAACATCATCGTTTTATTCATATTGATGGAACTGCTTTACATTTTACATCACTGATAATACTTGCGTAGGTGTTCAGCATTCCATGCATTCTTAAACTCCTCTCCTTCTAGAGTTGTTATGTGGTAAGTTCCTGGTCGAACAACTTCTGTAACTCGTTAAGGTCCATGCCAGTTTGCTTCCAATTTATTGTGCTTCTGAATGACCTTTTTTAGCACATAGTCTCCTTCTTTTAAGTTGCATTTCTTCACCCTCTTGTTGTAGAACAGAGTTGTTCGTTGTTGGTAAGCAGCATTCCTAATGGCTGCCTCTTCTCTAACCTCCTCGAGCATATCCAAATCCAATCTTCTCATTAAGTCACTGACTGGGGAATTGAAATTCAGCACTCTATGTTATGGAAGACCCAACTCGACAGGTATTACAGCTTCACTTCCAAATGCCAGCATATATGGTGATTCTCCAGTTGCTGCTCGGGGAGTTGTTCGGTAAGCCCATAATACTGACTGTAGCTCATTAATCCAATTAGCTTTAGCCTCACTTAGCCTCTTCTTCAAACCATTTAGTAATGTTCTGTTCGTCACTTCAGTTTGTCCATTGCTCTGAGGATGGCCTGGTGCTGAATGAACCTTCAAAACGTTTGACTGACGACAATAGGCTGCGAACTCCTTGTTATCAAATTGTGTTCCATGGTCTGTGATGAAGGCATGAGGGAGACCATATCGGCAGATGATGTTCTTCTAAACGAACTGGTACACCTTCTCGTATGTCATATCAATAAGTGGCTCAGCTTCTACCCACTTAGTAAAATAATCTACTGCGACAACGAGGTACTTGAATCTTTCTCGGGTCGTTGGCAGTGGTCCAACCAAATCAATTCCCCACATGGAAAATGGCCAAGGGGAAGTTATGGGTGACAACAATGCTTGTTGAGTTCGTCGAATGGAGGAAAAACGTTGGCATTTATCACATCTTTTGGCATAGGCTATACAATCAGCCCTCATCGTTGGCCAGTAGTACCCCTGCGTCATCACTCTTTGTAAAAGTGTCCGACCTACTACATGTGCTCCACAAGATCCTTCATGGATCTCTTCAATCAATTCCTTCACCTCGGAGGGATGTACACATTTCTGCAAACCCACCATAATTCCTTGTCTATACAAAACACCATTAGTTAGTACATACCGAGCAACTTTAAACTTCAATTTCTTTGCAGCGAGCTTATCCTCTGGAAATTCTCCTTCATCAATATATGCCCTGATGGGATCCATCCAAGATGGTACTAAATCAAGGGTAATAACATTCATCGTCAAGTCTTCATCTATGCTCCGACTTTCTAATACTTCAATTGGTATCGTTCTACGCAGCTCGGTACGAGTAGTTGATGCTAGTCGGGCCAATGCGTCTGCTTGTGCATTTTCCATTCTTGGTATTCTGATCAACTGAATGGCATCAAATTCTGACAACAACTCCATCGCCTTTGTATGATACTTGACCATTAATTCTCCTTTAACTGCGTATGTTCCCATCATCTGATTCACAATTAATTGAGAATCACTGAATACCATCACTTGTTGCGCTTCCATAATCTTTGCTAAATTAAGACCTGCTATCAAGGCTTCATACTCAGCCTCATTATTGGAGGCTTTGAATTGGAATCACAAGGCATATTCCATGTCAATCTCGTCTGGGATTTTTAAAATAATTCCTGCCCCACAACATGTTGTGCAAGATGACCCATCTACATATAATCTCCATGTAGGTAACTCGTCTTTAAATTTCTTATCTGACAGAGTTCCTCGGTGAAATATCTGTTGTTTCCTTTCATCCTCCCCTGGTATTTTTCGCTCTTCGTCGACCATCTCTTCTCGCCCTTTTACCAACCGGAGTTGGTTTGGGTTTCAGTTTGATGATCTTTCTACATCCACAAGTCCTTTTACCAACCGAAGTTGATCTGGACTTATGTATGTTGATCCTGTAACATCCACAGGTTGGTCAACGAGCAACTTTTGTTCCTCGAGGGTATCAGGATATATAAATTCTGCTATAAAATCTGCTACAGCCTGCCCTTTTAATGATGATCTGGGTTCATACACAATATCATATTCACCGAGCTCTATTGCCCAATACATCAGTCTCCCTGATTTTTCTGGCTTATGAAGGGCTTGTTTCAATGGCATGTCGGTATACACGATGATGGTATGGGCCTGGAAATAAGGCCTCATTCTTTTACTTGCTTCAATTAATGCCAATGCCAATTTTTCCAGCTTCGGGTACCTGATCTCTGCACCTCGGAAAGCCTTACTTGTGTAATAAATTGGCTTCTGGATTCCATTCTCCATTCTGATCAATGCCGAGCTGACTGCATTCTCTGATACTGCCAGGTACAAGTACAATTTTTCTCCCATTACTAGCCTGGACAACAGTGGAGGTGCTCCCAGATATTTCTTCAAGTCTTGAAAGGCTTTTTCACATTCATCATTCCACTCGAAAGTTTTCCGAAGTGTTTTGAAGAATGGGAGGCATCTATCAGTTGCTCGGGATACAAATCTGTTGAGCGCTACAACTCGTCCGGTAAGACTCTGCACCTCTTTCTTCGTCGTTGGAGATCGCAACCCTAAAATAACTTTGATCTTTGCTGGATTTGCCTCAATGCCTCGCTGGTTGACAATGTACCCGAGGAACATTCCTTCTCGT
The DNA here is from genome assembly GCA_949130495.1 of Sambucus nigra. Taxonomy (NCBI): domain Eukaryota; kingdom Viridiplantae; phylum Streptophyta; class Magnoliopsida; order Dipsacales; family Adoxaceae; genus Sambucus; species Sambucus nigra. Next base: position 402,621,055 of record OX422208.1, on the reverse strand, counting down.
ACTCCAAAGGTGCACTTCGTCGGGTTGAGCTTCATTTGGTATTTATCCAGTTGATCGAAGGTCTGACCTAAGTCAACTAGATGATCAGCAACTTTCTTGATCTTTGTCAGCATATCGTCGACATAGACCTCCATATTGCAACTGATTTGTTCGGGAAAAACCTTGTTCATCAGCCGCTGGTATGTCGCTCCTGCATTTTTCAAACCAAAAGGCATAACATTATAACAGTAAGTTCCCCTAGGGGTAATAAAAGAAGTGCTTTCCCTGTCTTCAGGTTTCATTTTGATCTGGTTGTAACCAGAGTAAGCATCCATGAAGATGAGTAGCTCGTGTCCTGAGGTAGCATCCACTAGTTGGTCAATTCTGGGCAATGGGAAGTGATCTTTTGGGCATGCCTTGTTGAGATCGGTGAAATCAACACACATTCTCCATTTATTGTTCTTCTTCTTTACCATCACCACGTTGGCTAACCAGTCTCGATATTTCACATCTTCAATGAATTGAGCTTTCTGGATCTTATCGACCTCCTCTTGTATAGCTTGATTTTTCTCGGGACTAAATACTCTTCTTCTCTGCTTTACAGGTTTGATCTCCTTATTCACATTGAGCTCATGACATAATAAGTTTGGATCTATTCCTGGCATGTCTTCATGACTCCATGCAAAAGTTTTCTTCCTGTTTCGTAAGAAAGTTATCAATTCCTGTTTTATCGAGGCATCCAACGACGAACCTATCTGGGTTACTCGTTCAGGATGCTCGTCGTCTAGAATAACATTTTCTGTAGATTCCACCACCTGTCCTTTTACAAGTTGGGATTCATCTCTGGGATCCAATGTTTCAATTTCTGTACCTTCATCCACCTGGTAGGTAGTAGTCTTTTTTCTTGACTCTTCAATCTGCTCTTGCTCGGCAAATGAATAATAGCATTCCTGAGCTACTTTTTGATCACCTTTCACAACTCCTACTCCAAAATTCGTTGGGAATTTTAAGCACTGATGTACTGTAGATGGGACTGCTTCGAACTTCTTCAAACCAACTCTTCCCATGATGATGTTGTAAGCTGACTGCACATTCTTATCCATCACAAAGAAACGTATTCTCTCTGTTCGACAAGAAGGCCAAGTTCCAATGAATATATCCAACTTGATCGTCCCAAGTGGAAAAACTTTCTCTCCAGCAAAACCCAGAAGAGGTCTGTGATAAGGTTCCAATTGAGATAATTTCAAATTAAAATTGTCAAAGCATGAATAGTACATGATGTCTGCCGAACTACCATTGTCTACCAGCACCCTTGAAATCACTACTTCTTTCATCCTCATTTTGATCACCAAAGGGTCGTCGTGAGGGTAAAGAACACCTGCCAGGTCGTTTTTTAAAAACCCAATGACCAGCTTCCCTTTGTTTACCTTCCTCGGACGATCCTCCTCGGCCAAATTTATTCGCTGAATGTACGAGCAAGCTTGGGCCTCTCCGAGGTAAGCCTTTCTTTTTGTAGTAAGGTCTCCTCCTCCTGTATCTCCTCCTTTAATAACATTACAATCAAATGAACCAAAACGTATGGAAAATACCTCTCGTTCTGGCTGCCTCGGTTTCTTGGGAAGATCGGGGTCATCATCTGGATCATCTTCATGATTTCTCTTCTTTTTCTCCTCTGTTCGACGAGGAGATCTAGACATCTCTCTAGTTTGATCATTATTTCTTCTTTCCCCTCCCCGATCAACATACTTTGCTAGCTTTCCTCTTCGGATGAGTGTTTCAATCTCGTTCTGAAGAGCTATGCAATTTTTGGTCATATGACCATGATCCTTATGAAACTCGCAATATTTATCCCTGTTCCTCGTATCAGGGTCTGACCTCAATTTCTTCGGCCACTTTACCTCCTCGCTATTATTGATTTCTTCCAAGACATGATTAATACCCATTTTCAAAGGAGTATAATTATCGAATTTCTTCAGGAGTTCCCATGATGTTTTATTACTCTTGGAATGCCTATCACCGCCATTGCCCTTATGCTCTTTCTTTTTAGATTTGTCAACTTCAACCTTGGTTTCTTTATCCATGTTCTTCTTCGCAGCCATAGCCTCCTCGGCATTCATGATTTTGGCCACTTTTTCTATCAAGTCTGACATAGTTGTAGGTGGATCTTTGACCAAAGTGTAGTACAACTTATTAGGCAACAACCCACTCATCAAGGCGGTGATTGCTGTCTTTTCTTCATAATCTATGACTTCTAGCTTCTCGTTATTGAAACGAGTTATGTAATCTCTAGTACTTTCGCCAGATTTTTGTCTAACACTTAACAAGTGTGCTACTCGTTTTACTGGTTTTGCCCCAAAACAGAAATTACCAATGAATAATTCAGCCAACTGAAAGAAAGTTGAAATCTTTCCTCGAGAAGATTGTTGTACCATATTTGGGCAGATCCAGTAAGAGTTCCAAAGAATGCTCTACATCTCATCTCGTCGGGGACAACATAAATGTCGGCAGCAGCCTGATATTGCTCTATGTGTAGAATAGGATCTGTCTTTCCATCATACTTGGGAGTCACCACGGGCGCTTTAAATTTCGACGGTGTAGGAAAATCCATAATGGCCTGTACAAAAGGTGTCCCTCGAACAAAAGTTCATTGTAGGGGATTCTTTGCCTTAGCCATTTCTCCCAATCTATCCTCCAACCGCTGAATGGAACCTTTCCACGCATCATTTCCCTCCTCGGGCCTATTAGTTCGAGTAATTGATTATTCTGAAGTAGCCTCCTGAGACCTATCTTGACGAGCAACTGGTCGTCATTGTGCTGATCCTTCTCTTAGATCTGATGGTTATGGAAAACTCCTCGACATGATCTTAGGTGGACTCATATTCCTTCTAGGGCCTAATCGGCTGAAAGGAGACGCTTTGCTCAGTCTTTCCAAGGCGCTGGGTATTTCTGGAGAGAGAGTGATACGTTGATCGGTATTTGTAGCCCATATTGATGAAGATCGCCCAGGTTGATAAGAGAAATCATTAGATTCCTCATTACGATATGACTCAGTACGCCTGGATCGTGAAGAAGGTAAATAGGTTTGTCTCTGACCACTTCGCTGTCCTGAATGCGCAGGTGCACCACCATGAAGGGTTTGTATGAGTTGACGCATTGTTTCTTGCATGGCGGTTTGTACTTGAGCCAGATTCGTCATAATTCCAGCCAGATCTGGAGGTGCAGAGGGATTTGGAGGATTTCCAGCATTTCCAGCGTTTCGATTGCTAGATTCTGGATTGTCTGCCATTGATGATGAATAATTCTTGGTGAAAAATGATAACAGCAATCGTTTCCCACAGACGGCGCCAATCTGTTGATGTAAAAAATTAGATTACTCTAATTATTCAATCACAGATAAATAAATGAGACAAAGATTTTAAAGTGGTTCAGCCTTATTTGAATGGCCTACATCCACTGTTATGTTATTGCTGAGTGTTTGGGAATTCTCGATTACAAGTGCTATCAAGAAATTTCGGTCCCTTTGAATGAGGGTCATACAAGGTATTTATAGCCCTTAGGCTGTACATGAAAGGGTGATACATTAAATGATATACATATGAAAGGGTAACTCATTTAATGCTCTTCAAGCGTGTGCGTCAAGATGATAAGCATTCAATGAATAATTGAACTGTTGATTATCTGGCAATTAATGCTTTGGTCGAGATGCAGCTCGAACCGCCTTAGATGCTCGTCGTTCAAGAGTTCATCGGAGCGCTGGATTTCCTCGGAGTACACCTGTTGCTCGGAGTGAGTATGACTAGGTCGGGGGAATGAACTTCCTCGTTGCTATTGTGCCACGTAGATCGACACGTGTCTTCTTATTATTCGTCCACATCAGCATACTAATTTTGGTATCAACAATTAGTTTATAGTGTTATTTTCATTTTAAAATCTACACATACATAAAGTATTTAGAAAATTTTCCTATTTTTTGTTGTGTTATTTGTTAGTACTGAAAGTTACATTTTTATTTTTTCCTAATCTTATCTTCATCATAGTTTGATCTTTAGGGTGAGCTGATGAACAAGATGCATCTTTAATTGGGTAAGGTATTACTAGGTTCGTTAATTATACAATATTTTTTTATTTCCTATAAATATTCTACATTTCAGGGATGTTTAGGATCACTTTAGAATATATACTGGATCTAAAAGTTATTTGTGTCCATTCGTTAAATTTTGGTATAGTTTTGTTGCATGGTTGGAGGTATATGGGAGTTGAGGAATGATTTATGGAGGGTTAGAGTGCGTATGGTAATTGATGATATTTGTTAGTTTTTTGGACACCATTGTCACCTTGGAGAAAAAGAACTTGTAGATAGAGAGAGAGAGAGAGGAGAATTCTGTAGAGAGAGAGAAAAATTCATCAATTCGACATCAAAATCAGAGAAAGACATAAGGCAAGTAGTTTAATTTCATTTTTGCAAAGAATGCTTCTTCCATGTGTAGGAAATTTATATAATTGTATTGTTTTTGGGAGATCTATAAAAACCCATGAAATTGGAGTTATGAATTCAGATTTTAATGTAGGATTGCATGTAGAATTGTTATTTGATGATTGAACTAAGAGAATTACTACTTTTTATATTACAAAGACAGATTTAATCATAACTATGGAAGACTTTAAATTTCTAGGGTTCATGTTCTTGAAAATTGGGGAAAATTGGGGAGATTTGATGATTAGATGTGGTCTGGGATGATTAGACCCCATATAAATGTTGTAATATGAGTTTAATATGTTTAGGGATGATTAGAAACCTTGAAACCTTGTTGTAATGACATTTAGATGAGATTAGAGGTGAAGAAAAGTTGGAAAAACTAATTAAGAAAATCTGGGCTCGAAGCTGGCCTCTCGTTAGAAGACCTGCCCAGGTCGTTCGAACTTGACAGTTTGACTTCTAACGAGTGGGTTGTTCGTTCGATGACTTTCGTTCGAACGAGATCTCGTTAGAATGCCCACTTCGTTCGAACGAACTCTCGTTCGAACAGCCTCGTTCGAACGAGACTTCTAACGAGTTGACAGTTTAGGCTTTTTGGCCTATTTTGATTTCGCGTGTCCCGTAACCTTGTTTAATTGTAGAGATTACATTCCCTTAATGATAAATTGATATAGTTGGGATATTTGGGATATATTGAGGAGTAAAGCATATAAGTGTGATTTGAATTGAATGGAAATTGTGGACTAGGACGTGAGTGACTATTACGATGCGAGAATTATTGTCGGCTTAAATAATTGAATTAACCGGGAACATGTGAATTGTGTAACATTATAAGTCGGTACGAGAATGAGAAGTGTACCACAAATAAATTATGGTGATTACTAAGAGGTGTGCATACTTAGTATATGTATATGATTTTATGTGTATGACATACCTACCATACTTGCTATCACGGGAGGTTTGCGTTCGCTTAGGGCCATCTAATCTTTGTGTGCCTACGGGGGGATTTAGATTGGTACCTCGAGAACATAGGTAAGAGAAGGACTTATTGGGATGTTAATAAGTCTGCTGATCGTGGGAGCGTAGGTATGTGCGTGACCCATGTGATGTGACTGTGTTCACCTCCATTGTTTGTGACTGTTGTTATCTGAGAACGATTCCTGAGAGATTCGGAATGCGTGATCCTTATGTACGTGATGTATCGGGATGGATAGCAGAGTATGTGTGCACCGCATCTTAGTCTCGGGGTGCTTGTATTGTATATTTATGACGTGAATAATATACACTTAAATTAATGAGAACTTTCATGTTGGTATTGGGAGTATAAATACGGAAACGCTTTGAGTAACTATAAAGGGATAACCTGTAATGAATTGTATTGCTAATAATTGAGAATCTTAGTTTAAGCAAAGCCCTCTACTTAATTGATGACGTAAGAATGTATAATGAGAACCGAGTAGAAAGGATAGAACTCATGTCAGTTTAGTTAGATATAAATATCACTTAGATGGGTGCTATTCGTTAGGAGTGCACAATCATGCGAGTGCACGTCCTAACATGTATTTTGCATTCATTGTATTAATGTCATTAAAGAACTTGCTATTTTTAAAATACTCTCCACTTTCGGGCTCTGACCCGTTTGCTTTCAAATCTATTTTTGTAAAAACCATTTTAGGTGCACAGCAACAAGGACACCATGCTTAGGATCCTCATTCAGGTGACGAGCTGTAGCTGTTTGTGGAAGTTACAGGACTTTTCTAGTAGACGCTTCATCTATCTTGACTCTATATTCAGCTTTCATCAGTTGTAGGGCATGTCGCCCATTTCTATTAAAACATTTCATATTTCATATTTTCAGACTTTTGGCATGTAATTAATTCAGGATACATTGTTTTACTTATTTCAGTTGTGGGATTGTTGTGAGGAGTTTTCCTCCGGACTTATTATCACTTTGTTGGTTATTCTATTGCTTCGTTATGGTGAATGGTTGTTATTCTTTCATTATCCTTTTACTGTATGTTAATCAGACTTAATTTAAAATTTGGCATCTTACTTTTAAATACTAAGTGGTTAGTGATTATAAGCATGTTTTCGACAGTGATGCTATTAACTGAGCCAACTTGGCGTTTTGATTTAATTTAATAAAGGAGTATCTACCCGGTATTTAATTAGTAGGGGTGTCACATTCATTTAGTTTCTAAAATCTGCGAAACCCAAAATTAGTTCGATTTTGACTAAATTTGGGTGTTGGTGTAACTGACATTGAGTGCCTTTTGTTTGTTTATATAGTTTATCGTGGTTTTGGTACTGTGTCACAATAAATTCCATTTTATTTGTACTCCACTCACCAAATGTATTTATTAACATTATATGTTGGTTAGTTTTTGTAATTTAGCTTTTAATATTCATTTTTTTCTTTTATTGTAACACTTAGTACGATTTATCTGTACTTCACGCACCAAACATATTTTTCATGAAAGATTCCAGATTCTCTTATGTGTAGTTATTGTTCTTTTGCATGTTTCTTATTTTGTATGTACTTTATTTATTAGCTTGGTATTTGAATTTTTAGTGTTGCTATCAACTTCTTCTTTTCATGATGAAAAAAAATTTATATTACTGTTTCGTTTTTGTAACTTCAGGCTAGATTTTGACAGTTGTGATGTATTGATTTCTTTAATTTTAGGTCAGATTAATTTATACTGATTTTTTTCCTACGTTCTAACATCTACTTTATTTCGGTTGTATATGTTTTTTTGCATAATCGAAAGCACTCCTTATTTCCTCATATTATTCCGTTTTGACATAAAAAAGTGCGTATTCTTATTTCACGTCCACTGACTTATTAAAACACATGTACTTTAAAATTGTGAGTTTTAGCACATATACTCTGCCATAACGCTAATGTTTTGATGAGTTTAATTTGGTTGTTTCACAGGGTATAGGTGATGTAGGTAGTGTTACAGCTGAGATGTGCTTGGTTGTTATTGCATTTTGCATGACCATTGGATTTCAAGGAGAGTGATGGTGGTGAAGAGATTAAATTTTTGGTAGTAAATATTGTACTTGATTGTGTCTAACTGTGTTTAGATTTGAAAATTTTGTATACTAAATCAACTTTTGTGGAATTGATTATGTTTATTATACGAGATCCTGAACGGACTATTAGTATTGTTATTGAGAATCTTTTTAATTTCTGGAACACGGAGGATACTCCAATAAACAAAAGATATTATGTCGAAATTTTCCAAATTGTTTACTCTTATTTGTGTTCTAAAAAAATGACTTAAATTATTTATGATTCAATACATGGAATATTTTTAGCTAGTGTGTGTGTGTGTGTGTGTATATATATATCATTAAAATACTCAAGATCTCATAAATGTCAAATTGCTCTTATCTTAAGATCTTTTAATTAAATGTGTTAATAACTAAACTATAATGCATGTACACAATATGATCTCGAATAAACCCCCACTCTTGTCATTCGCATAGTAAGATGTACACAATCTCATAAAAAATACATAAATGTGACTTGGGTATCTTATCAATATGTCATTCATCGAACTAATCTCAAATACGCGCATATAAGTCTTATACCAATCATACGAAAGAATTTACCTTCCGGGGACCTTCTATTGCTTTTATCGATAAATCCATGGGAGTTACTCACCTAAAGGATTTGAAAATACACACACACATGAAAGGAAATGGGGGATCACTACACAATGACACCACTTGTTCGTCCCATACCAAAACCTATCTGATGGATCGAATCATCCACCTCTCTCATCACGAAGCGTAGATTGATTGAATATATGATTTAAATATGTCAACACGAAGTAACACCATCACCAATATCATCTAATGGATCGAGCCATCTACATCCCACATCATGAGGTGGTGGTCATGCTGAACGCAAGATCACAACACATCAACCTCCACATAGTCACGCATTATCATCCAGACATGTGGTACACAGAGATAACCACTTGAATCCATGACCTCGACTGATAGATTCCCCATGAGTAACCATTATGTTCACATAGTCGAACAATTTAGATCTACATACACATAATATATATAAGTACATGATAGCGCTACTCTCGAGTGTACTAGAAACATCACAATCCCTAAATGTCAGATTGTCATCTAAATTACAAGTTTACTACTTTCAAAACCTTACTTAAGCCCAACTTCAGAACATATCATACGTATATTTCAAAATAGATAACGTGTACTCTCAAGCATATCCAACTATCCCAATCCCTGTCGCTAGATTGTTCAGCACATTTTTAGGTTTATTAACTCTCAAATATTATTAAATCGTCCTCCTAGTTTCTCTCTCTCTCTCTTTCTCTCTCTCTCTCTCTCACACACACACATACACACACACACACACACACACACACACACACATATATATATATATATATATATATATATAATGAATTAATCAAGGTTAATTATTAAATCGTCCTCCTAAACTCTTTGGGAGATACAAACAAGTCATGGGATTTATGGTTCCACTTGAGGGCTTCAGTATAGAGGTTAATTATTCTTGTATAATAAATTACTCAAGGTTTAGGATGGATGAATTTCATTTTATATTATTTCAACTGTTCTAGAATGGTTGGAAAGTTCATGCTTTGCGTAATATACTTGGTGTGGATTGTTATACAAGACTGTGTCAATGGGATAAGGTTCCGATATAAGATGGTTTATGGAATTCATAGGTTAGGTGTGCATCCGAGGAGGGGAGTTAGAGAATTATCTGAGGAAGGGTACAAGGAGGGGTTATTTATCGGCTTAATCTTTTTTGAATGATTGAAGCCTATAGCTACATCAATAAATATGTAATTCACACCAAGTTGGTGAGGGGTTAAAGGATTTTGGGTGGTGTTAAGATCTAGAATGGCTAGAAGGGAAATGATGCTCTTATTGATAAGCCCTTGCACGACATTTGTGACATCCCATAAAATCAATAAATAAATTGATCAGTTCTAATAGAAAAATAATGGGAGTAAAAAACAATTACATTCTCTGCATAATGAAATATATATAATGGCCTAAATAAATACAACAAGAGATAATAAAATGTTGAGAAAAATAAAACCTAATACCATCAAACTAACAATATAATCAAACTCCACCTCTTGAATACAAAATATAACTCAACAGTACGATATCCAACTTTGAGTAAAAAATCCAATAATAAATATGTATCTCATAAAAATAAATGACTTGGGAAATCTAAAAGGATAAATATGAAAACAATGCTAAAATATAAATGACTATATGAATAAAGCGAAGAATATGCTCAACCACTACAACCTAGGAAATTTGAGATGAACTGGAACTGCAACTCAAGATACTTTCAAAGTAATAACTCAAGTCCGTGGAAGCCCTAGCAGCACAAGACTTGTAGAAAAACATTTCAACTACTAGGATTAAACTTAACAAGTCTACAATCAGTAAGCATATAACTACATTTTGTTCATAATAATAATAATATATCTTCATCCCATATTTTACTTTCTTTTAAGTTATTTAAGTTACCCAACCCAGACAACCTAAATTATCATGCAGATTTATTCCCAACCCGATAGATGCCCATATGACATATTTTTTTCTTTTCATCTTTAGTTTGTCATTCTTAAGTTCATTAATAGTGTTAATAATCTCTTAAACATTATATTGATTACTTTAGAGGTCTCATATCATGTATTTTATTGCATTCTCTAGTGTAATGGACTTTAATGTTCACAAGTCATAATTTAGCATATATGTCATTATAATATTCAATCATAATCATCCCGAGTCAAAGTTCAATTACATACCTCTTTAGTACAATCAAAATCGGTACAATCTTCTCGGGTACCACAGTGCAAAAGAACATAATACAGAATATATGTGTGTATAATTAACTCACATCAAAACACATGGGTTATTCTCAAGCCCTCAAATAAAAGACATGAAGGCCTATCACTAATGCCTTTAAGGATTACTCGTGTGTACTAGGTATAGTTACAGGTTGTACTATCCCTATCACTTCAAAGAATGACCACAGGGAAAATCACAAAGCCTTATCCTCTCTCGTATACACTCCATACCCAAGGCTATACAAAAACAAACACCCATTTATCACCCTCGAGAATACAAGTACATTAAAAATAAGATCGAGGTAAAGAGGACCTAGGTAGAGCCTATCTCAATCATCAGGAATACCATAGGCGATCAATGTCATATTCACCCCATTGAAATCAATCCTAGTACGTCCCCCATGATTATCCATTGACCCTTTGTATGCTTACATACAAGTCAAACAACCAAGTACGACCTTACTTAACTAGATCAAACAAACCACCAGAAATCCTACTGAACTGGATTACACATGATGTCTTTTTTATCACAAATTAATATGATAGTTAACCATAATTGGACATATAATATTATACCAAACTCCCAAGGCTCCTAAAGTCTAGGTATCGTCGCACACCTAATATCTATGAAGTTTATTCTAAATCAGCGACTACCCTACTCAATGGGTACAAATATATTCTTTATTATTATAGGTATTGCTCAAATGATAAGCATTAATCATTATCATAAACTTGTCCCAAAGTTCAAAACATCTACCTTAGGTCTAATATGGAACATATTGGTTCATATAGAAACTCTAACTGGACCACTACTAAACTTGATGGTTTACAAATACAATATCACCATTTATAATCTTGATGCTAACTCTTAACATTACACGGTGCTACAATCCTCCACTCAAACTCGCACTAATTTAAACTAGGTTTAAAACTTCAGACCTACTTCCATGATGTCAAAATAACATTATCTATGGTTCAGACTTAAACCTAATCTAAATTCAAACTAAAATAAATCCTAAACAAAAGTCGTATGAACGAGACTATAAACTTGTTCGAGCCAAATCCCTACGTCATTCAAACTAAAATCTATTTAATTCGAACATGATTTCATTTTTCCTTGAAATGAGAACGCAAATTTGTTGTAACGAAATACTCTTTCTCATTTGAATGAGACCCCAATCTCGTTCGAATGAGATGGACGCAAAATTTCTTCTTTTTCCTTGAATCAAAAGGGCCATAACCTAAGAAAACCTCAAAATTATATCCTCTAATTATCAAATTTTTCCTTCTCCTTCTAATATAACCTTCAAGACAACAATACTAACATAAATTATTTAAAACAACATATAAGGATAAAATATCAAATTTTAAATAACTAACCCAAAGTTCATGATTTACACATGATTTATCAAATTTGCCTACGGATTTAGTTCCATAATCGATGTAAAGTGTCATTCGATGAATTGAGGTATTGTACTTTCATATGTTATTTAGATGTCACGTTTGTTGGATTATGCAATTGAGTGACGTCTTGATTTGACGGTATTGCTTGTTGTTAGAAAACATATAATGATTCACTGATAATTAAGTGACTTAGTATTATGTTTGCCTATAGAATGGTCATATGCTAGGTGTCGGTGGTTTCCTTGTTTGGATTATACCCTAAGTGTCAGGTCCCACAGATCATGGAGGAGGTGATTATCATTTTGATCGTAATTGAATTAATTAATAATTAAGATTTAAGTTAATCTATATGTATTTGCTTTTTAAATAATTTAATGAGATAATTAATTAAATTAATAAGATGAATGATTTTCTAAAACATGTTAACCTTTGAGGAAGTTCTTGAGGAGTTTGTATAGTCTGTCTTGAGTTTATTATAGTGAGATTTTAGCCTGTTTGGTTAGAATATGGGTTGAGCCAAGTTTTAGGCCATTTGGGGGCATGTTTTAGGCTTTTGAGTTGGAGCATTTTTTGTCCTAGGCTTAATTTCATGGTTAGTAGCTTAATATAACTTTTTAGATTAACTTATTTTTCATAATATACTTTTTGGAAAACCCTAAAGGAAAAGGAAGAGGTGGAAAAGTCATGGCTTGAAGAGAATTGGGGGAATTAAAGTTGATTCTTCAATTACTCCAAGGTAGGTCTATTTTGATTATATACGATTAGGTTTTCTGTTAGTAAAAGGTGATATGTTGGATTCTTTAATTAAGCCCAAGACATCTGATATATTCCTAATGTACATATAAGGACAATGTGTTAAGATATACTATTATACATATACACAATACCATTTAAATTTAATATATATATATATATATATATATATATAGTTTCTTAATATAACTAAACATAAATACTTACAATTGTCCAATCATAGACCAAGAAATAGGAATTGAGTTTGGATCCATAAATTTTTTATGTTTAGGCACCCATAATTTTCAATATTGGGTTAACACCCAAAAGAATTTTTGCGATATATAAATTGACATAAGTAAAACTATACAAGATTTCTCAAAGAATATTTGAAAACTAGAAATAAGTTCCTGAATTTTACTTTTGTATGAAAATCAAATTATCTCAAAAGCCCTTACTTACAATAGTGCGACAAATTTTTTGACCTTATATATATGCCATTATTAATACATTTCACACTCAAATTTAAACTTTGAGAATAGAGGATGCGAGACTTCAAACCCATATTTATTTCTTAAAAAACACACATATTTTTGTTTCTCAACTTAAGATAATTATTTTGGCAAACCACCCCTCTGTACATCTACATTTTAATTAAAATTTTCAATCAAACTCTGTGGAGTGCATCAACATGTTCATACCCCCAATATATACACACACACACACACACACACGCTACTTTAAAATAACCAATATCACACATATAGCTCGTTTTGCCTTTGGTTTTCTATAAATACCATCACTATCAACCCATTAATATATGTATCCCTAGCCATTCTAACCATTACTAAAACCTCTCTCTCTCTCTCTCTCTCTCTCTCTCTCTCTCTCTTCCTCTCTTTTTTGGGATCTCCCTAAATCAATTATGTGCCCACCCCTCCCTTTTATCGTCAAAGTTGTTGTAAATACACTTCATGCATTATTTTAATTTTTTAAGAATCACTAACACTTTTGTGGTGTTAAAGAAAATTTTAAAAATGATGTTGTTTTTAATGTAACAGAAACTTGACTGTGGTTTATTTTCAATAATTCTTAAATTAGTGTTGACTTCTTATCTTTGAGAATATTAGAATTATAGATACTACTGAATTATTATTGTTGATTTCATTAATTTATGAAACAGTAGAATAGCTCCTTATAATATATTTGTACTTTTTTCAAAGTCATTATTTCCTTCATATGAGAAATTCATTTTATGAATATGACTACTTTTTGTTGGTATTTAAAGATTATGGAACATCATATGATAAATTTTAAAAAACCTAAGGCCAAATTACTAAATTTTTAAAATGAGAAAACAATTGTTATTATTTAAACAGTAAAACATGGTCTAATAGTAAAATTCACATAAATTCTTTATGAAAATTTAATAGATACTACATAAAAAATTTATACATAATAAATAATATAAAATTCATTAAATTCAAACTAATTGTAACCTACCCATCTAGTATTTGAAAAAAATATTATATTAAGAAACCTTGACTACCTCTTTTTTCATCATCTGACCACCACCACCATCAGATCTCTGTGACACCCCGACTAATTAAATACCGGGTAGCTACTCCTTTATTAAATTAATTCAAAATGCCAAGTTGGCTCAGTTAATAGCATCACCGTCGAAAATATTTTATTATTACTAACCACCTAGTATTTAAAAAGTAAGTGCCAAATTTTAATAAAAGTCTGATAAGCATGCAACAAGTGTAATGAAGAAATAAATAACACCATTCACCATACTGAAGTAAAACGAATAACCATCACCATAGAGAAAATAAAGTCTGGAGGAAAACTCCTCACTACAATCCCATAACTGAAATAAATAACCGAATACTGAAATAATACATGCCAAAGTCTGAAAACTGAAATGTAAAAGATGTCTCTAAATAGAAATGGGCAACATGCCCTACAACTGATAGATAATAACTCTGGAATCCAAAAGATCGAAGCGTCTACAAGCAAAGTCCCTGTAGCTTCCACAAACAGCTACAGCTTGTCACCTGAATGAATATCCTATGCTTGGTGTCCCTGTGGCTGGGCACCTAAAATGGTTTTACAAGAAAAAGATTTGAAAAGCAAACGGGTCAGAGCCCGAATGTGGAGTTATATTTTAAAAACCTGCAAGTGCTTTAAAAACATTTAAAACATTAAATGCAAAGTACATGTTAGGACGTACACTCACATGATATTCTCACCTCTCGTCTAACTGTTCACTCCTAACGTAAGTACCCATCTACAACGATATAAACCACTAGCTAAGTGACATCATAACTAGCTAGACTGTAATAGTTTCTACCCTTATTACCCGGTTCTATTAACATATAAGGTTCGTAATTAGATAGGGATTTAATGTAAACTCGGATGCTCAATATGCAATATATTTCTCTATCAGCTAACTCATTATATTCATCGAAACAATACCGTAATTATATTCACATCATTAACATGAAGGTTCTCATCAATTAAGTGTATATTATTCACATCATAAATATACAATACGAGCACCCCGAGAACTAAGCTGCGGTGCACACATACTCTGCTATCCATCCCGGTACATCACGTACATAAGGATCACATATTCCGAATCTCTCAAGAATAGTTCAGATAACACAAATCACAAATAGTGGAGGCGAACACAGTCACATCACATGGGTCACGTACATACCTACGCTCCCACGATCAGCGGACTTATTAACATCCCAATAAGTCTTTATCTGACCTATGTTCATCGAGGTACCAGTCTATATCCCCCCCGTAGGCACACAAGGATTAGAGGGTCCTAAGCGAACGCAACCTCCCGTGATAGCAAGTATGGTAGGTATGTCATACGCACAATCCATATACCAATACTAAGTAAACACACGTCTTAGTAATACTGTACTTTAATCGTAGTACATATTCTCATACTAACTATATTTATCATAATTTGTACTATTCCGGTTTGTAATCATACGCGCCATAATTTCTCACGTCGTAGTAGACACTCTCGTCTCAACCCAAACCGTCCATGTAATACAACTCTCGTATATAAATTCCTTATCATAAATACCCAAATGTCCCAATTCTATCATTACTACATCTACGGAATGATATCTATAACCTCGAATAAGTTTACGGAACTCCAAAAAATCAAAACAGTCCAAAATGGCCCAAACTGCCGGCTCGTTAGAAGTCTCGTTCGAACGAGACTGTTCGAACGAGTTTGGACTGTCAGCTCGTTAGAAGTCTCGTTCGAACGAGGCTGTTCGAACGAGATCCAGTTCGTTCGAACGAACTGTCCCTTCTAACGATATCTCGTTCGAACGAGATATCAAACGAAATCCCTACTCGTTAGGAACGACTGGTCAACTCGTTAAAAGCTCGTTCGAACGACCTGGGGACTGCTTCTAACGACTGACCAGTTTCGGCCCTGATTTTTCCCCAATTCGTTTTTCATCCATTATAACACCTCAAATCTTCTAAACTAAGTCCCAACAATCGTTTAAAGGTCTATAATCAATACTAAACATATATAGGAACATCCTAACATGTTTTTAAGGGATCAATCCATCCTAACATCAATTAAATTTACCAATTTCTACACTTTTTCCCAATAACTCAAGAACATGAACCCTAACTTTATATCATCATAAAATCCCAGAATTTAATTCGTTTATATTTCTTCTAATCACAATTATTATGAGAGAAATCATCTACCTATCATTCTACATGCAATTCTCTTCAAATTTTCAAGTTCTAAACTCCAACTACATGGGTTTTCATTCAATCTTTCAAGAACAATCAAAATTCTTCAATTTCTAACATGGAAAAGACATTCTCTGAATTTAAATGGAATAAAGTCACTTGCCTTGGTTTGATTTATGATTTTGGTGTAGGTTTGATGAAGTTTTCTACAGAAATTCCTCTCTCCAAGCTCCTTCTCCAATGGTGGCTTAAGGTCGCTAGGGTTTGGTTTGGGGAACTTAGAAAACCTAAATGATAACCTACGTAGCCTTCTACGTTAATATGGGTTGGTTATGGGCTTAGTGGGTCAAATCCACACCAGATTTAATTAACCAATTTTCGTCACTTTTAAATTCCTCAAAATGTAAAATTACCAAAATACCCTTTAAGTTGCCGGTATGGCCTAAAAATACCCCGGGACCCAAACTACACCCCCGGCTAGTGTTTTCTGACTATCTCGACCCTTCCAGACGCGTTGGCGCACTCAAAATGACCATACGGTTTATAGATTTTAAATTCACTTTTATAATAAAAATATTACACCGTGACGCGGCGGTCCCACGCGTCTCAACAAAATTTCTAAAATGCCGTCTATAAATCTCACGACAAATTTTATAATACCAAATACATATATCAAAACATGTATGCACATAATCAAATACCAACTCGCATCTCGTTAGTATTTATAACCCGGATTAATTTCCAATTAATACGCATTTAATTAATTAATCCCAAAAATAAATATAGCTAAAAGTACGGGGTATTATATACTTCCCCCCTAATAACTGAATTTCGTCCCGAAATTCGAAACTAGAAAGTACCTGCTAAAAATAACTCTGCATAACATTCGCACATCTCATCCTCGTGCTCCCATGTGGACTCTTCGACATTGTGATGTCGCCACTGAACACGCACTAACGGAACTATCTTTGACCACAGTTTCCTCTCGCTTCGGTCCAAAATAGTAATCGGCCCCTCCTCGTAGGAGCTATCCGGCTGGAGATCGATGTCCTCCACAGCAATGTGAGAATGAGCCAAATTATCTCTAAGGTATTTCCTCAGCGAGGAAATATGGAACACGTCGTGAATCCGATGCAAATGCTCCGGTAGTCCGAGTCTATACGCAACCGGTCCGATCCGTTCAATAATAGGAAACGGCCCCACATACCTCGGTGCCAACTTCCCCTTCTTCCCGAAATGCAATATCCCCTTTATCGGAGATACCCTGAGCAAAACTTGGTCCCCCACTTGGAACTCTCTGAAAAATCTCTTCGCATCAGCATAACTCTTCTGCCTGTCTTGAGCTACCCGAATGCGACTCCGAATCAACTCGATCCTTGCCGAAGTATCCTGAATCACTTCCGGTCCAAGTAGTTTGTTGTCCCCCACTTCTAACCAACATGATGGGGAACGACAAGGCCTACCGTACAATGCCTCAAACGGAGCCATGCCAATAGTGAACTGATAGGAGTTGTTGTAAGCAAACTCCACCAGTGGAAGGTACTGCTCCCATCCACCCCCGAAGTCAATAATGCACATGCGTAGCATGTCCTCCAACATCTGATTTGTGTGCTTAGTCTGCCCATCAGTCTGCGGATGATACGCCGTACTCAACCGCAATTCCGTGCCCATGGCCTCCTGGAAACTCTCCCAAAACCGCGAAACAAATATCTTGTCTCTGTCAGACACGATATTTAAGGGTACACCATGAAGTCTCACAATCTCTGAAATGAAGAGCTGGGCATACTGTCCCGTAGTGTAGTCAGTCCTTACGGGTAAGAAGTGAGCGACCTTGGACAACCTGTCCACAATTACCCAAACGGAGTCGTGACCCCTCTGCGACGTAGGCAACCCCGTGATAAATTCCATGGATATGCTCTCCCACATCCACACCGGGACCTCCAACGGCTGTAGCAATCCTGTCGGTCTCTGATGATCCACTTTTACAAGCTGACAAGTGGCGCATTTCGAAACAAACTCAGCGATATCTCTCTTCATACCGCTCCACCAATACTGCCGTCTCATGTCTTGGTACATTTTGTCCCCTCCGGGATGTACCGCGAACCGTGAGCCGTACGACTCTGTCATCACCTCATGTCGCAATTCCTCCCCTTTCGGAACTACCAATCTCCCATTGAAGCGTAATCCCCCATCTGAGCTAACAGTATAGGATTCGGCTCCCTCTGCTAGTAATCGAACTATCTGCTCCTGACAGAACGAGTCATTAGCCTGTGCCCGTACTACCTTCGTGACAATCTGCGGTGTAACGGTTATCACAGACATGAAAGATCAGGCCACTGCATCCTGGTGTCCCAATTCCTTCCACTTTGATTTCCACACCTCTGCCACCTCATCTGCTGGCCTACGGCTCAACGCGTCTGCCACCACGTTAGCCTTACCCGGGTGGTACTGGATGTCGAACTGGTAGTCTTTCACAAACTCAAGCCACCTACGTTGCCATATATTCAACTCTTTCTGCGTGAACAGGTACTGTAGGGACTTGTGGTCCGTGAACAGTTGGAACTTCTCCCCCAAAAGATAGTGCCTCCAAATTCGTAGGGCAAATACCACTGCTGCCAACTCCAAATCATGCGTGGGGTAATTCTTCTCATGAGGCTTAAGCTTACGGGAAGCATAAGCTATGGCCTGTCTCTCCTGCTGTAATACACCTCCCAGTCCTTACAAAGACGCATCGGTGTAAACCAAATACTCAACTCCCGGTCTCGGAAATGCTAACACAGGTGTTGAGGTCAATTTGTCCTTCAATTCATCAAATGCCAACTGACAGGCGTCACTCCAAATAAACGGCACACCTTTACGAGTAAGATGTGTCAAAGGACCTGCTATCTTCGAGAAACCCCGAATAAACCTCCTGTAGTATCCTGCTAGACCCAAGAAACTACGAATCCCAGTTGGTGTCGTGGGCTGTCCCCACTCCCTCACCGCTGACACCTTCCCCGAATCAACAGATATTCCCCGGTCGGAAATGATATGCCCCAGAAACTGGACTTCCTTCAGCCAAAACCCGCACTTCTCATATTTTGCATACAACTCGTTCTGATGAAGTGTCTGCAAAACCTGCCTCAAATGCTCGGCGTGCTCCTCCTCTGTCTGGGAGTAAACCAGAATATCATCAATGAAGACAATGACAAACTGGTCCAGGAAATCCCTGAACACTCTGTTCATCAAGTCCATAAACACTGCTGGAGCGTTGGTCAAGCCGAAAGGCATAACCCGAAACTCGTAAGAACCATATATCGACAAGAACGCAGTCTTCGAGACATCCTCCTCCCGGATACGTAACTGATGGTATCCCGATCTCAAATCAATCTTCGAGAAGAAAGAAGCTCCTCTCAACTGTTCATCGATTCGAGGCAACGGATACTTATTCCGTATCGTGACCTTATTCAACTCTCGGTAGTCCACACACAATCTCAGTGAACCGTCCCTCTTCTTCACAAACAAAACCGGAGCGCCCCAAGGTGAGGTACTCCTGCGAATAAAGCCCTGGCCTAACAGCTGCTCTATCTGATCCCGTAACTCTCGCATCTCAGCTGGAGCCATACGGTACAGTGCGCGTGCTATAGGTCTCGTACCCGGTAGCAAATCTATGACGAAGTCTATCTCTCGACTGGGTGGTAAGCCTGGTATCTCCTGAAACACATCCGAATACTCCCTGACAACCGGGATCGAATCTAAAGGAATCACAACCTCCTTAGAGGTATCCTCCTCTATGTAATACAGATGAGCGGTCAATCCTCCCTCTGGGCGAGGCATCGCCACTATAAACATCTCTTGCCCCGGAATGGCAAAAACGATGCTCCCGCTGAAGCAATCAATCATGGCCCTATATGCTACGAGCCAATCCATACCGATGATCACATCGTGAACATGCATGTCTAACACTAACATGTCTGCAGGCAATACCAAACCACCAATCTCTACCCCCACTCCCCGGCATATAAAGAAAATGAGTGACCCACTCCCCAATGGTGAGTCGACACACGTCACTGTGCTCTCTGCCGTAGCTAACAATCCTAAAGCTTTCGCGAAGTGTGTAGCTATAAAACAGTGTGTAGCACTCGTATAAAATAACACCCGACCCATAGTGCCATGGATAGGAAACGTACCCTCGATCACGGGCGGCGCCTGTGGAACTGCAGCCTGGTGGACATTGTAGACACGTCCGTACTGTAGTTGCCCCTGCTGAACTGGGACTGCTGGAATGGGTGGCAATGCTGCCATCTGTGGCGGTGCGGGAAGAGCGGCGGGAAACATAGGCCTCTGTGGCTCCTGGCGAGCACCCTGTTGCTGCTGCTGTGGGGCCCTGCCCCTATCAGGACAATCCTGCTTCTTATGGCCAGTCTTGCCACAAACAAAGCACTTCCCTGGGAAGTTCCCTCCCCTCTGCCCCTGCTGTCCCCGGCCCTGGTGGCCGTTACCGTTCCTCCCTTGGCCCTGCTGGCCCTGATGAAACTGCTGCCCATTCTGCCCCTGTTGGCCCTGATGGCCGTTTGGACCCTGATGGCCCTGACGGAAACTTCCCTGTCCCTGCTTGTAGTTCCCTGACCGGAACCTCTTATTATCCCCCTACTGGGAGCCCTGCTCATTCTGTCTCTGCCCCTGACCCGATTGTGCCCCGCTGGCACCATATCCTCCAGTCCTGCCCTGATGGCTAGACTCTCCCGACCTTTTGCCCTCGGCCATATGAAAACGGTGGTCCTGGCAGTGTAATAATGTAGCGTTAACCACATCAGAATACGTGGCCAACGATAGGTTCCCTAGCAGATGCTGACGGATCCTCCAATTCAACCCGTCGGTGAACTTCTCAATCTTCTTCTTCTCTGTTGGTATCTCGTCTGGAACGATGTTCAACAGATTAGTGAACTCGGCCTCATACTCGGCCACTGTCTTGCCCTCCTGCTTCAAACTCATCAATCTCCTCCTCATTTCCGTATGAACAGCTGACTAAAAGTACTTGCGGTCGAACCGCACCCAGAACTCCTGAATCGTGAGAGTATCCCTATCCTCCATGGTGGTAATAGACTCCCAGCACTGCAGTGCAGATCCAACCAGCTTGAAAGTAGCTAGCACCTGCTTCTGAACATCAGTGCACTCATGCATCCTCAGATGTCTCTGTATATCCTTCTTCCATTGGCTCGAGACTACCACATCTGAGCTACCTGCAAACTCTGGCGGATGCGCTTTCTGAAAAGTGTCACGTACACGCTCCCAAGCAGACATGAATGCATTTGCCTGTACCGGCGCGACAACTGGTGCCTGAGGTGGTGCCTGCTGAATCACGGCAATCGCGGCATTTACCGTTTGGGCTACTATAGCTGCAACCTCAGCGGCGTTCATCATACCCTGAACTGGAGCGGGCTGGGGTTCGGGCGTTGCATTCCTGGGAACTCACCGTGCACGTCGTGGAGGTATCTGAAATAAGAACAAAGTTTATAAGTTCGCTGTTTATAAACTTAAGATAGCTGAAGAACGAAGCATACACAAAAAGAGTACAACAGTCCTAAAATATAGGGCTCTATATCAAAGAAACTTAGTGGAAACATAATAAGCCGTCAGATCCTAAAGGACACTAGAACCTGATGCTCTGATACCACCTATGACACCCCGACTAATTAAATACCGGGTATCTACTCCATTATTAAATTAATTCAAAATGCCAAGTTGGCTCAGTTAATAGCATCACTGTCGAAAACATTTTATTATTACTAACCACCTAGTATTTAAAAAGTAAGTGACAAATTTTAATTTAAGTCTGATAAACATGCAACAAGTGTAATGAAGAAATAAATAACACCATTCACCATACTGAAGTAAAACGAATAACCATCACCATAGAGAAAATAAAGTCTGGAGGAAAACTCCTCACTACAATCCCATAACTGAAATAAATAACCGAATACTGAAATAATACATGCCAAAGTCTGAAAACTGAAATGTAAAAGATGTCTCTAAATAGAAATGGGCAACATGCCCTACAACTGATAGATAATAACTCTGGAATCCAAAAGATCGAAGCGTCTACAAGCAAAGTCCCTGTAGCTTCCACAAACAGCTACAGCTCGTCACCTCAATGAATATCCTATGCTTGGTGTCCCTGTGGCTGGGCACCTAAAATGGTTTTACAAGAAAAAGATTTGAAAAGCAAACGGGTCAGAGCCCGAATGTGGAGTTATATTTTAAAAACCTGCAAGTGCTTTAAAAACATTTAAAACATTAAATGCAAAGTACATGTTAGGACGTACACTCACATGATATTCTCACCTCTCGTCTAACTGTGCACTCCTAACGTAAGTACCCATCTACAACGATATAAACCACTAGCTAAGTGACATCATAACTAGCTAGACTGTAATAGTTTCTACCCTTATTACCCGGTTCTATTAACATATAACGTTCGTAATTAGATAGGGATTTAATGTAAACTCAGATGTTCAATATGCAATATATTTCTCTATCAGCTAACTCATTATATTCATCGAAACAATACCGTAATTATATTCACATCATTAACATGAAGGTTCTCATCAATTAAGTGTATATTATTCACATCATAAATATACAATACGAGCACCCCGAGAACTAAGCTGCGGTGCACACATACTCTGCTATCCATCCCGGTACATCACGTACATAAGGATCACATATTCCGAATCTCTCAGGAATAGTTCAGATAACACAAATCACAAATACTGGAGGCGAACACAGTCACATCACATGGGTCATGTACATACCTACGCTCCCACGATCAGCGGACTTATTAACATCCCAATAAGTCTTTCTCTGACCTATGTTCATCGAGGTACCAGTCTATATCCCCCCCGTAGGCACACAAGGATTAGAGGGTCCTAAGCGAACGCAACCTCCCGTGATAGCAAGTATGGTAGGTATGTCATACGCACAATCCATATACCAATACTAAGTAAACACACGTCTTAGTAATATTGTACTTTAATCGTAGTACATATTCTCATACTAACTATATTTATCATAATTTGTACTATTCCGGTTTGTAATCATATGCGCCATAATTTCTCACGTCGTAGTAGACACTCTCGTCTCAACCCAAACCGTCCATGTAATACAACTCTCGTATATAAATTCCTTATCATAAATACCCAAATGTCCCAATTCTATCATTACTACATCTACGGAATGATATCTATAACCTCGAATAAGTTTACGGAACTTCAAAAAATCAAAACAGTCCAAAATGGCCCAAACTGCCGGCTCGTTAGAAGTCTCGTTCGAACGAGACTGTTCGAACGAGTTTGGACTGTCAGCTCGTTAGAAGTCTCGTTCGAACGAGGCTGTTCGAACGAGATCCAGTTCGTTCGAACGAACTGTCCCTTCTAACGATATCTCGTTCGAACGAGATATCAAACGAAATCCCTACTCGTTAGCAACGACTGGTCAACTCGTTAAAAGCTCGTTCGAACGACCTGGGGACTGCTTCTAACGACTGACCAGTTTCGGCCCTGATTTTTCCCCAATTCGTTTTTCATCCATTATAACACCTCAAATCTTCTAAACTAAGTCCCAACAATCGTTTAAAGGTCTATAATCAATACTAAACATATATAGTAACATCCTAACATGTTTTTAAGGGATCAATCCATCCTAACATCAATTAAATTTACCAATTTCTACACTTTTTCCCAATAGCTCAAGAACATGAACCCTAACTTTATATCATCATAAAATCCCAGAATTTAATTCGTTTATATTTCTTCTAATCACAATTATTATGAGAGAAATCATCTACCTATCATTCTACATGCAATTCTCTTCAAATTTTCAAGTTCTAAACTCCAACTACATGGGTTTTCATTCAATCTTTCAAGAACAATCAAAATTCTTCAATTTCTAACATGGAAAAGACATTCTCTGAATTTAAATGGAATAAAGTCACTTGCCTTGGTTTGATTTATGATTTTGGTGTAGGTTTGATGAAGTTTTCTACAGAAATTCATCTCTCCAAGCTCCTTCTCCAATGGTGGCTTAAGGTGGCTAGGGTTTGATTTGGGGAACTTAGAAAACCTAAATGATAACCTACGTAGCCTTCTAGGTTAATATGGTTTGGTTATGGGCTTAGTGGGTCAAATCCACATTAGATTTAATTAACCAATTTTCGTCACTTTTAAATTCCTCAAAATGTAAAATTACCAAAATACCCTTTAAGTTGCCGGTATGGCCTAAAAATACCCCGGAACCCAAACTACACCCCCGGCTAGTGTTTTCTGACTATCTTGACCCTTCCGGACGCGTTGGCGCGCTCAAAACGACCATACGGTTTATAGATTTTAAATTCACTTTTATAATAAAAATATTACACCGTGACGCGGCGGTCCCACGCGTCTCAACAAAATTTCTAAAATGCCGTCTATAAATCTCACGACAAATTTTATAATACCAAATACATATATCAAAACATGTATGATCATAATCAAATACCAACTCGCATCTCGTTAGTATTTATAACCCGGATTAATTTCCAATTAATACGCATTTAATTAATTAATCCCAAAAATAAATATAGCCAAAAGTACGTGGTATTACAATCTCCTGAGGCAATAACTTAACAACATAACAAATTATATCAAAATACATCGTTAGCTAGGAAACTATCACCCCTGGAACCGACCATATCCCCTCACTGCCAGCCTCTTCAAGCCGTGAAATAAATCCATCTCCCACCTCACTATTTTTATGAAAAACATGAAAACTTTGACCCCTTATTCATGTCATACCTCTCATTCTCCAATCTCCAACATTTTGAACTCCTCACTCTCCTCCAAACTCGCCTTGCAAAAACCTTCTCATCTATAGTAATTACATTTTCCTTTTTATCGTGATAATGTTAAGATCCAACATCAACCATTAAATCCAATGGAGTCCCATAAAAACTTCCTAAATTAGTTTAAGTTAGTGAAGAAATTAGTGGAAGTTAGATTTCATAATGGGAAATTTGGATGGAAAAAACTAATTTGTGTTTTAATATTTGTTCTGTTTTTATTGAAGTGCGTTTGTTTATTTAACCACAATGTGTGGTGCTGATTGTAATTTTTTTACTATAAATACCTCCCTTCTCTATTATTTGTAATTATCCTAAAACAAGCCTAGTAATAAACACTTAAGGATTTAGTTTGAGAATTATTTTGAGTGTTTTTTGTACTGGTGTGTTCGGCACTTTTGAGTAATTTTCTCGTTCTTGTGAATATTATAGTTTTTATGCTATAATTTTCATCAATTGGAATCAGAGTAGGATGATCAAGGATCAGTTTTGGTGGAGCTTTCTTGAGTCTTGAGTAGTTAGTACTCTACAAGTTCATATATTTAAATCAAACTTGTTCGACATTGTTAAAAGCTTGTCAGCGCGATGGGTGACCTTCAAGAAGTTAGAGGAATTAAGAAGTTTAACAACCAAAATTACAACACGTGGGGGACGTGTATGATGTCTTACCTACAAGGCCAATATCTTTGGGAGGTCATCGGCAGTAATAAAGTTACGCAACTGGAAAAAGATGACAATTGTACTTTTCATAAGTGGAAGATCAAAGCAAGTTATGTTTTCCCTTAAAACCATAATTGAAGAATAGATGTTGGAGCACTCTTTTCAAAGAAAAATGATATAATACTGAAATTTCTCGAGAATGAGTTGTTATCGGTTATGCAACACGATATGATGATTCCTCACTATTTTCATAAGGTAAAATCATTATGTCGTGAAAATTTTAAATTGGATCCTACTACTGCTATTGGAGAAACTAGGCTAAAAATAAAAATTATCCATGGTTTGAGGCTCGAATATCGAGGCTTAATTTTCATTGTACAAGGATGGTCGACTCAATTATCACTTGTTGAGTTTGAAAATCTTCTTGCGGGTCAAGAAGCAATGGCTAAGAAAATGGAAGGGGTCTCGTTGAAAGGTGAGGAAAGAGTTAGCATTTTGCAGAAAATGTTAAGAGAAGTTGTATATTACCATGTAAATTATTAGTAATATTATTTTGACTTAACTTGTTAACACGAAGCAAAAAGGAAATACTTACTTTAATCGTATTTGTTTTGGAGTTATGAAAACACAAGTGAAAGTAAAAATTTACATTAAATAATTTTATTTTCTATATCATCCAACTTGAACCTAAAATATATATCTAGTATCTGCATGAGTAAACATTACATGCATCTATTATTATTTTATCTCTAGTCATATTGTGCGGGGGGGAGTATTGGGAGACTTGGAAGTAATGAAAGATAGCCTTAAACTTGTTGTTGAAGAGTGAATAGGAACCCATGTGAGTTATAACATTTGTGTAGCATGAAGAATTGATAATTTCCATGTTTAAAACACAATGTATCAACTACAACTTATGAAATGAACAAATAACATGAATATATTTGTACGAACAAATATTAAGGCATGAAGAAGTTGAGTTTGATGAAGAATCCAAAATTATTCTATGAGATGTCATTCTTCTTCACAAGCTTGTGTTTTTTACATCCCTGGGGATTTTTCTTAATAGCTTAAAATATTATATAAATAAGTGGAAACCACCCAATACAAATCCCAAAAAAAAACTAACAGTGCCACTCCAAACAAGATAGAGAGAAAATCGACCAAAAAGTGAAAAAAACTACACCAAAAAACCAAAAAAATGGATATCAAACTATAAAACACAACACAAACCACATCAAACACAAAAAATAAAATAAAATTCGGTGGTATCCCATTCAAGAATAGTGAGGAAAGGACAGGAGGAGTGTGAAGAAACCAATCTGAGGGTAGGTTTACTAAAGAAGAGCTCTAAACAAGTCAATCTACCGCTTTGTTGGATTTAAGATGTACATACATGAAAGTAATACCATCAGAAGCACTTAGATCATTTTTTATCCTCTCCACACATTCTTTGATTTCCCAATGAGAATTCGTGTTATTTCAAATGCATCCGATTAAAACTTTTGAATTGGACAAAAGAATTACATGATCCAAATTATTTATCTTGATGAACTTAGCTTCCAAGACCACATCAT
The DNA here is from genome assembly GCA_949130495.1 of Sambucus nigra. Taxonomy (NCBI): domain Eukaryota; kingdom Viridiplantae; phylum Streptophyta; class Magnoliopsida; order Dipsacales; family Adoxaceae; genus Sambucus; species Sambucus nigra. The sequence continues at coordinate 402,593,746 of OX422208.1, read as the reverse complement.
GTGTTTCCATTAGGAGGGAAAACTTTGCATTAGAACCAGACTTCACTTGACCATGCATGCACAACCCCTTAGAGTCCCTTCATATAAAACTATAATATCTCACTTTTGTATTGTGAAGATAAAAACTATCACGTTTGAATATCAACCATGAGTTGGGGGGGAGGGAATACTTGCACTCGGACTAGGCAAAGGATGAGTTTTTCTAGTGGTAGAAAGAACATCCTTAAGGCTTTTATTCTAGCCCTCAGCTAAGGGATAAGCCTTACAAATAAAAAAAAAGAGGTGAAAATATCCCTTTTTTGGAAGATAGTTGTATTACAAGTTTTTCAAATCATCTAGAAAGTTCAAGAAAAGAGAACTTTAGGTTAAACCTAATTAGAGTATGGCTTAGGCAGCATATCAATAATGTTAAAGAGATAATCTTCAATCGACAAAATAACCAGTAATAAGATAATTTAGGAGAGTGGATTTTTTCCAAACTAGTCTTGTCAATTGACATCTGAAAAGAAGGTGCTAAATAGTATCCATATATAACCCACAAATAGAGCACAGAAGGTCTCCCTTAAGTTTTTTCATCTATAGAGAGAAATTCACACCCAAACTATCACTACAGCACCTCCAAAGAAAATTAAGCACTTTGGGATACTAGGGATTTAATATCTCACATAGACTTTTTAGGGAGATTTATAGGAATATTGGGATTTCTTGTGGGTTGGGGGTTTAGAGGAAGAAAAGGAGGAGACAATTAGGACACCATCCAAATTATGAAGCCTGGTGAAAAAATCTCTATCATAGGGGAGATCGTAGGGATGGCCCTGGAGCAATTGGGTAGATAATATATTATAGTTGTAAGAGAAATTATAAGGGTTAATAAGGTTGGCCATTGTCCACTTAGCATCCTAGATATTGATATCATTCCCATTACTAACTTTCCAAACAATTTGATCTTTAAGGACCTCCCTACCAAACAAAATGCAATTCCAAATCCAAGTGGCTCTTTTCGTGTTGGGCACCTCACAAATGGAATAGTTAGGAAAATAAAGCCCCTTGAGAAGTATTCCCCATAGAGAATTAGGGTTATCAAGGAGTCTCCAAGCCTGTTTGGCTAAAAGAGCTTGATTTTATCTCTAAGAACCCTTAAACACAATCCCACCACACACTTTAGGATCAGAAATAGCCTCCCAAGCTTTCCAATGGATACCATTTCTATATTTTTCCTTATTCCACCAAAATTCAAAAACTTTAGATGATAGATCCAAATACAAACCTTTGGGTAATCAAGAAATAGACATTTCATAGGGGGCAATTTGTAAAATAGATTTGATGAAAATTTATTTCCCTGATTGACTCAAGAACCTTTCCTTCCAACCCTTTGTCTTGCTTAACACCCTCTCTCTAAGATAACTCATAGTTAATTTTTTTTTAGAGTGTCCCCAATCAGAAGGTGACCGTAAATATTTTCCTACATTATCAATAACTGGGACTTTAGTAATCTGGGATAAGGATTACTTAAGGATTGACATTATGGTGGGATCATTTGTCATTTGGTTGACTTTTCTTGTTGAGCCATTTTGAGGTCTTGTAATTTACACTTATGACTTATGTGATATTTTAATTATACTTAAGTTTTGGTGTAATTTAATTGGTTTGATTAATTTTGAGTCACTTTATTTGGTTTGAGTAGTTTAATTGCCCATTTGGTTTCATTAGTTGAATTGCTCATTTGATTTGATTAGTTATCGTATTGTAGATTTTGTTATTTTTAAGGACCAAACGTAGCTTTTTTTTATTATTTTGAAGTAGGTTCTCTATTGGGCAGTAGTTAATACCCTTGATTTTTTTTGGCTCCATTTTGTCATAGTCTTTGACCATGACAAGTTCCTGATAATTTTGTAACGCTTGTCACGGACAATGACCCTAACAAAACCATGACATGGTAACAGTTATTGTCACAATCCTTGACCGTGACAACTCCTATGTTGGTAGCGTCATGGCTCGTGATAAAAAATCAAGTTCCACTTAGTTCACGAAAAAATTCGAGCTTAAATGAATCGTGACAGCTACGACTTATTATGGTCAAGGAATCGTGATAAGGCTTGTTTTCATGCTCTAGGGTGTGATGGTCCTTGACCGTGATAATCATTTATTGGCACAATCAAGGATGGTGACAAGTCTGTGATTTTGGTGTAGGGCCTCTAACCAAGAATGTACAAACATTTTTGAAATTTGATGTATTTTATAAGAAATCTTTTTGAAAATGAGTTTTCTCCCATACTCTCATGTTATGGGTTCCTAAAGAAAGAGTCAATGTAAGTGTATGGACCATAACACATTATTAAAATTTTAACATCCAACAAAATAGTGTAGCATAGTGAATTAATATAATTTGAGTATCATGTGCACCAAGTGTATTAAGTGTAATATCATAATATCATCACATCAAGATTTGTATTCATGTGTCAAGGTGTGTAACAAACTATTTAAACTATGTGTTTGTGAGTGACATAATTTTATTATCAAGATTAATAATTTTTCTTCCCAATTTTTTTTTAAATTTTCTTCCTCTAATCAATGATAATGAAATCAAGACTTTATGTAAATATTCCTTAGGAATGTTGATTTATCTTTTTCTTTCCATGTGTAAATATTTTGACAAAATGTGTCATTTTCTCCCCCATTCAAAATTATTTTGTGCACAAAAATTTCCAAACTATGTTTCCTTCAATAAAAATGTGAGTGAATCCATATCCCATGGCGTGTGAAAGTTTATTAAGGTGTGTTTATCAATCAAAATTTGTGCCCTCGTAAAAAACCAAATTTAGTACCCAAAATTCATATGCGTGTCCTTTTACATCTATATTTTCCAAACATTTTCCTTAATGATGTAAATTCATTAAAAAAATCCACTTGCTTTCTATTTTCCTATTGTAGTTTATATGTACTCCAATCTCCTCTTTTTATTTAAAACTTGACTTAATGATGCTCAATATCCCTCTGTTCACAAATACTCTTGAAAACTTTTCATTAGTAGCATAAGTGTATGTAATGGTCTAGAATATCATGCATGCTCTTTTCGATTTACATTGTTAGTCCTCATTCATATATCGAGTATCAAGCTTCTCATAATTCTATAACTATGTATAAGTTTATTCTCATATTGTAATGGGATTCCAATCACTAATATGTTTCATAAACGTTCCAATATATTATGTGTGTGTATGGTGGGTAATTCCATATTTTTCCTTTTCAATTCAAACTAAATTTCTTACGATTATGGGATTTCCATTATTTTTCATCTAAGCATGTAGTCCAATTTTGTGAAATATTAATGGGCTTTCCATCATGTTTTAGACTAAGTGAGAATGTATATTTAATTTAATTATGATTTTATGTAAGAATATATTGACTTCTTTATCACAAAGTTAGTGTTGTTATAAAGATATCAAGTGATGGGATTACCATCCAATATTCATTATGGTGGGGTTACCACATTGATCTCATGAATGGAACTGCCATTCAATTCTCACAATGATGGTAATGCCATTAAATGTGAGATTATGTAATCAATTTTGAATCAGGACTTGATTATAGATCTAGTAACTTTTCACAACTAATGTATTTAAATAATTATATTCACAAGCCGATGATTTTGAGTAACCAGTGATTCTTTCTTTAAGGAAGGTTCAATTAACTAGGATAGGCATGTAATCATGTTGGAGCATATTTTTCAATCGTCATCTGAGAATATAAGTATGAGAAAGATTATACTGATATAGCACTAAATTCATGTGAGGTGAATTATGTGAGGATCATATCAAGTTTCTATCACTAAATGACTTTCAATAATTTCTAGGAACTATTCCCATAGAGTGTTATCCATTTTGTCCTTGAGTCATAATAAAAATAATGAAAGTATTTATTTTATTGTACTAATGAATAACATGATCTATTCGCGTATCATGTGTCAAAGATATTTGAATTTAATGTGTGAGTGAAAACAAGAGCCATGTATCACAACAATAAATATTCAGATTTGAAGCATATGTGGTAATGTTTATAGGAGGCGTTATGTCACGTATGAAGAAAATAATTCATTGAATTGTGTGTGAAAACTATTACTAATCACATATATCACATACCATGGTATTTAACATCACAGGCATGTGTGAAAACATCAAGGACAATTGTGTAAAAAATATTTTTCACAAGGGTTGTCCCACTCATTTAATTATAGCTATTCTAGAGGTTCGTTAATCATTTTTCAAATATCTCGAGTCAAAGTAGAGTCCAATGAGTATCAATCAAATTTTGATAAACCTTCCAAGATTTATTTTCTAACATATATCCTTCCTTTTTTAAAGAAGTCTGACAATTATTCTAAGACTAATGAATGATGAAAACTTTCACGGGCTTAAAAAGTTAAAAAATTTCAACCATATCATCCTTTTTTGAATTTTTTTTTTAAACCTTGTATAGTTCCAAGATGCCATCGTATTTTATTTCTTTCCCAAAGAATTGATTGCGAGGTATACTTCTAAAATCAAGATTCATAAAGTCCAAGTTAATTATTTCGAACAATTGGGAATTTATTTTGCGAAAGTTGTGTGAGATCTATTCGATGTACTAATATCTTCAAGTTAATGTGATTTCTCAGTTTGTAGTGACAATGCGACTAGTTTTTTTTAAACCTCATTGACTGTGATAAGTCCTAATGTGTAGTCTTTCATTAAGTGCAAGAGTATAAGTGATAATGTTTAATAATCAATTTCAACTACCTAGTAAGGATTATGATCAGGTGCCATATATGTTCAAAAATTGTTTGAATATGTAAGAGTCACACTGTGATCACAAATATCTCAAGTTCAAGATTAACAATAATCATACTACAACAAGGTAGGCATATTTTCATATGAAGGTGAGTCTTTATGGACTTTTAAAAACAACATTTTTTTAAAGACATTTCCACCAAATTCATTTTTAAAAACTAATTTTCACTCTCAAAGACCTTTTTTCTTTTACCAATGGTACTTTATTTCTCAAACAAAATTTTTCTTTTTCACAAACACTTTTTTAAATATAATGAGCCTTTCATTATTCTTTTGCATATCAAACATTCAAGAACTCTTCCCTCTACAAAGTTCTTTCCTCTACTCACATATATTCTTATTTCACTTGAACATATTTGATTTTCAAACTTCATTTTTTATGTTCAAACAAGCTCTATCATTTTCAAAAACCTCTACAATGATCATTTTTTAAAACATACTTATTTTGTATTTTATCTTTAAACTCAATATATATTTTTTTTCAAAATAAGTACCTTGAGATAGACTCTGATACCAATTGTTAGCCAATAAATTATCCCAAGATAGGAGTGAATTGGTATTATAGTACTCATTTAATTTTTTGGAAAATTAATATTTCTTTCTTTATTTTTATAAACAGTTGATGTCTTTCGATCTTAATAAAAAAAATCTTAGTTTGTTGATTAAATTTTTTTCTTTTCGTTGTTGACTTGCATCCACACACATTCACATTCACAATTATAATCACATTAATATAATTATTAAGGATGATAAAGTAAATCATGAATGTAAAGAGAGGAAAAATGGACCAAGGATTTTTTTCTTGGTTCGATAATACCTACATCTAGATAGTACTTAGGAAGCTCCACTATTTTTCAGTTCTCTTAGGTAGGACCAAAAGCACGTAAGGAATTGTCACACCTTGAAAACTACAAAATAATAAGGTAACTATATCCTTCTTTTACCAAGTGGAACACTAAAAATCCCAAGGTCTCAATAAGGTAACTATATCCTTATTTTACCAAGTGGAACATTAAAAAACCCAAGCTCTTATTACACTTCTACTCCCCGCAACAACGGCACTTATCTCCATGAAAGAGACATTAAACTACATAATGTCTTTCTAGGGTCACCATAGATCGAGTAATTCTTGGGATCTCAACTGACCTAGGCTTTACAGATCACCTTAGACCAGCGGTAACTTTTTATTGTAGTGTTATTATATCTGGAACACTTTTACAATGAATTTTCTCCTTAATGAATATATTGTATCATGCATCAATCTCCTTGTTGAGTAAATACACAAATATGCTCTTCTTGGTTGATAAAGAAGCGTTGTAGGTCTATCTCATTGTTGTTTGCATGAATGTGTTGTTGTTGAAAAACCCTTAATATTAGTGTTTGTTCTCATGATCTTTCTCTTTCTTCTTTAGATGGAAATGTGTATTTTGGTTTAGAGTGACTTTTTCCTAAGTGATTTGTGAAATTAGTGAAACTCACTCTCTAGAAATTTATCATTTATAGCATAAAATATACTTTGTCTCAAGTCGGTATTTGTATTATATCTTTTCTTAGGTGAGATTGGAGTTCAAATCTACATGCATAAATGAAATGTTGATATGCATGGTTTAAAGGATATTTCGGATTTAAATATTTTTCAAGCTTAAATGGGGGTTTGGTTTGGAACTTAGTTCAAATATTTATTGGGTTTGAAATTGGTATTTATTTATCTCATTAAAAATCATAAGGATTTGAGTTTGTAACTTTCTCTTTTGAAATAAGTATTTCTTTCTAAATCTATAAATCTCAAAGTTTTGGTTTGGATTTTGATTCTTGGCACAAATGATATATGGGTTGGATTATTAATCTTAACTAAGCATTTGATTTGGAATATTGATAAAATGAGTTTGGGGTTTGAACCTTCGTTTCAAATGGGTTTTGGGTTTTAAGTTTTACTTTAATGGTGTTTTTAGGTTTAAAACTCACACATTTGTAAATGGGTAATGATTTTTCTCACTAGAAATCATGACGGATGAATGACACAATCTTAGCAAGAGATTGGTGTTGTGGAATGAATATTTGAAGGTCTATTTATAGGATTATAGAAAAACTAGTCATTTGAGGGCATTTCAATAAATTCTGGGGTTTAGTTTTTTGAATTTTGAAAAGACTCATTAGAAATATGTCAACTTGGTAACTTTGAGTCGAATTCAAGTCGGTAGATCAATTTGCACTATTTAAGTTGACTTACTCTTAATTTGAGTCTATTTAATGCATGTACTTTGATGCATTTTGTCTTTTAGGATAACAAATTGGTTCTGGTTAAGTTTAGTTTGGTCATTAGGCCATAGTTTGATCATGGTGTGATGTCGTCACATTCATTCCCTAATAACTCACCATTTTAGTGTGTACTTTGAACACTTTTTTAGGCTTCTAACTATGACACCCCGCCTAATAAAATACCGTGTGATCAATCCTATACCAGATTAAAGCAAGAATCTCATATGGTCCATTCTTAGCATCACTGTCAAAAATCAATTTAATTACTAATAACTTATTAGGCTGGTGTCAAAACTTTATATTAACTAATCTTTTTAACCAAACCAACTAAATAAAAATTTCACACAGTTCATATACACGACACTGAAATGAAATAAAATAACTGAACACTCGGTATACTAATACAACCAAATCGAATGTCGCACTAAAAAAGGCGGTAAAATAATAAATGGATACAGTTGGGCTACTGGCCCGAATGTTTCTACAGTAGATCCAATCAAGATTACAAGGATAGAAGTGTTTACAATAAACCTGCTTGCATCCACAGCTGCTGCAGCAGCATCTGACTCGAAAGAATCATCATTCAGGCATCCCTGTGTATGGACACCTAATATATATACATATATAGCAAGTTAGGGAAAATAAAGAAATGGGTCAGAGCGCGAGTTTTGAAAATATTTAGGAAGTGCTTAAAAGCCATATTTTAAAATATGAAATCTCTCATATTAAAATTGGTATCACACTCTCATGAGATACACCTCACCCCTCTTTTAATAGTGCACACCTATTGCATACATTTTAAACAACCTAGTTAAGCTACCCTACCTAACTAATCGGTTACACCCATCTTCAAAATGCTCCAAACTATCACCTACCTTGCATGATATAGTATAGGTTGTACCATAACCTATTACATAAGCTTTTAATTGATATAATCATCAATGTGCTATATATATAGTTCTCATTTCTATATATAACTGCACCGTTCATAATCCGTAAGTTTCACTATTTTAGATTACCATTTTCACTTTAGTATATAAAGTTTCGTATATATAATTCTCATTTTAATATACAATTTACATTGTCTTAATTCGGATATAAGTCTCCCGAAAGAAGAATAAACCCTTATTCATTTTACACATTACTCAAGTCTCAATTATATGATTTTTGCATTTTCATATACAAGAAATATATTGTACTCAACAAGTATAATTATACTTATTACAATCATAAGTATAACAAACATCCCACCGAGCTATAACTCGAGGATGCAGTCTCAAGTGCCTATCCACATTCGGGTTTTCTCACGTGACCACATTACCAAGCCAGACTCATTCATGGTCATGTAAAAACTAAACGGTGGAGGCGGTCATGGACGATATGACCTGGGGACCATACTCTCACTGCTCCTCAAGTCAAGGGATTCACCCACATCGTGCAACCTCCCTGGATAGCACTAGAGAAAATATAATTTGGCTACCCATCCCTATGCCCGTGGAACCAGCCTCTAAGATACAAATATACTAACCACACACAAATATATTTATTTCCATATCATATCATATATATACTGTAACAACTCTTGTAAATATAAAATATATCACTTCTCAATATATTATGGCTATAATTGCCAAACTCTTATAGTGATAGCCAAAACCCCGAATGTTCCCATTCGTAATAGTATATAAGTATTTACACAATTAAAATACAAAATCTATAAGTATTATCTTACTTAATATTAATTAACACCTTAGTCACTTCTAAGTAGTTATATATAATCCCTAATATACCAATTCGTAATAATTAAATAAGTATACTATTAACTTATTTTAGTTCCATAGGTATCGCATCACCTATAATAATAGTCGTCAATAGACGAACCGGATAGCCACACAAACATCTCTAACCCATATCCTAAATTCTGTCCTTCTCACAATCTAGGATATACTTAATTGTACTCAGCCCATACTTATTCCAATCACATAAATATATCTAGACATAATAGCCGAATTCTTATCTTAAACGTTACTCATCTTAAACATTCATCAAGTCCATACCCCAGACTGTACACTTAACTAACCCAAGGTTACCTCTTCTTTACCCAAGGTTTTCTCACCCTGAATTCCATTTTCTAGGAGACATAATATTTCATTTATAATCCCCTACATTAATCTACAATTTACAATTTAACTCCCCTAAAACGTAAAGAAGGAAAATTGTCAAATTCAGCAAACCCGAATTGATTCGCCCCAAATGCGAATAGATTCAGACCAGCGAATCGATTCGGACCAAATTCGAATCGATTCGAAAAAGGGTCTGCGAATAGGTCGTCAAAGGCGGATCGATTTGGTCTCAATTCGAATCGATTCGGCTTAAGACAGTACTATATGTCTCCTTTTGCGAATCGATTCGGTCGAGACCTGAATCGATTCGCCCTGTTCGGAGCTCACTGTTTGGGCGATTTCTAAATCTCCAAAATCCCAAATATCAACCCAACCTCCATTTTTATGGTTTCTAATCTTAACCAACAACACTATAATCATCCTAACACTTATTTATAACTAATACACCAATTATTTTGCAGTTTTAAACCATTTCTCTTAGATTTAAACCCTAAAACCATTAAAACCCTAGTTTATCATTTTCTCCCATTTCTAGCCATTTCTACACACCATTTACATGGGTTTAACACTAGAGATCATAAGGAGTTAATAACACATCAATTTGTTAACTCTAAATCAAATTTTCCCAAATTTATTTTAAGGGTTCCAATCCAAAATTTTCTAGTTTACCAACTACAATATGAGACACACACACTCAAATGAATAAAGCAAGTAAGCATTTACCTCGTGGATAAAATTTAACGACCTCGAGTCGAATCCCGCAGAGTTTGGCCCAGAATTCCCTTTTCTCTCTTCCTTTCTCCTCTTCCTTTATTTCTCTCTTTTCTTTCATTCTCTCTTTTCTTCCTTTCTCTTCCTCTATGTCGTGACTTATAAGAGAGAAATAAGGGTTTGTCCCCTATTAACCCAAAAATGACTCATTTACTCAATTACGAGTCCCTACTAGTCCAAAAGTCCCCGGAACCTAAACTCTACCCCCGAACACTCTATTTTGACTATCTTGGCCATCTGAAACCAACCGTGCACTCTAAATCTCCATTTGAGTTACTTAACTAAAATTAACTAGTCCTACCCAAAACTTCTCAACACACGTTTCCTACAACGTAAACTATCACACGTCACTTAACCCAACTGAGACATGACATAAAAACATTCCGAATCATTTACTCAGTTCCTTAAGTAAATGTAACACGCATCGATAATCATCTAACACTAATTAATCTAAAATTTACTATTCACAAAATTCCTCTAATTAGGAAATTACGTCACTTATATAATTTAAATATCCATAAAAGTACGGGGTATTACATTCTCCCCCCTTACAATGGAATTTCATCCTCAAAATTTGGATATGACCGGTACTACCAACCAAGGATCGCTAATCACACTTAATCCTAGTACCCACAAGTTGAAAGTTACTAACCCAAATGGTACCCTACCATATACTCATTCACGGTACCCACCTATCTCGAGGCCTATACTCTAACACACTAGCTTAACAACAAGCTTAACTAAATCTTTATATGCTACAACACTACTTTGGTCGTTAAATTAACTCTAATAACGATAAATTACACATTGTGCTTCTACAATCGCATGTAAAGATAACGAGCCTATAATCACAGCTCTAACGTATTAATCTTATCGAAAAGCCGACACCCTAAGCGTCCATTTACCTACCTCACAACTTCTAATTTCCCTTAAAAAGGAAACTATACTGGCACTTGACTACTCCCGTCAATCTTCCATATCAGGTGTGGTAACCCTTGTTGCACCTATATAATTGGATTATTGCGTACTCTATACGACACTCCATCCAACACATTCCAATTCCTTTTGTAACTTCCCCAAAGAATAAGCTGCAGCTGTATATACTACGTCCCCTTCAATCTCGAGAGGTACATAAAACCAACTTACCAAGGTGCCCACACACCCTGTAGATTGTTTGTAACTGCATGATCATTTTAACGTCACACATATAACACATTCACTCAATATGGATCTTACTTCCGTGTCCTGGTGCTAACACCTGGGTACTCTCAACTCGAATCACTCGAAGCTCAATTCCTCTTATACCTAGAAACTTAATCCTTATCAAGGTTAACCCACCCATATTCTCGTGGTTAACTCACTATAATCTTCCTAAAATAGCGCCACATGCCCCACTAGCCTTACTTCCTAATAACCCTTAGATCGATGTGTTTCCTACACATGTAAAGTGAGGACTATACTAACTATATCCCTAGCGGCCAAGACCTTTCCTAACTCCTGACATTAGCTTGATTTTATACGTGAGACGTCTTGCAAAGTGAAATCCAAACAAGGAACCCTCTCATTACACTACTACCTCTCATCGTTGGTCATCAGGATATAACGGCCTAAGGCACAACATCGGGATGTTCTAACAGTCTATTCTTGTAAACATACTAACACTCTTCTACCGCTATGTCCTTCCATTTTAGCGAAATGGAAAGTCTTACTAATCAGGGAGCCTATACTCTATACAAGTGTTACGATCATCCCTCAAAAACATGTGACCTCATAATTTGCCTCCTAGCCACGATATGGCTATAAGCCTCAAATCAATTCCCTTAACTTGACCTCACCCGTCTACATACAATGTGAGAAACATTTTAGTGCTTTTCCACAGCACATCCATTTTTAATATCTCCTAATCATCACATGACTCTCAGCTAATATATCATCAAGACCAACATCCTAGCATACAATAACATCTCTCCACTTCCAACGTCGTTAAGGTTCATGCATGGAGTGTCTCGCAAGAGAAATCCAAACAAAGAACCCCTCCGATACACTACTACTTAACTTTGTCGGTCGGGGAGGTATGTCAGCATAAAATATGTAAAATAATAAATCCTTCATACCTTAGATCATATCTATAAGGTCCCAATGCACTAATGTCATGCTAGTGAAACATCTACTCACCGAAGTTCCATCTAAACATATAATAACGACGAGCTCAACCCGTATCCAGGTGAGATATCACAAAAACAACCTGTTCCACTATGGAACTACGGATACGATATTCTTGCAATCATTAGCCTACTATCGCTCCGTGCATACAAGAGCAAATTATTCTTAGAATAGTACTATACTCGTATAACACACACAAAACGAGCAGTACAAACCAGATATAAATTCAAAATACTAACACCCACTTTCACAACGAATGAAGAAAAATAGAACCCCGCTACTGCAGAAAAACATATAGACATACACTATATAATGTTATCGATAATACCAATAAACTCGAATCACACACACGAATCTAGGGCTAATAAAATAATGTGACTCAATCTTGCCACACAAAATATACCTCCTTCATCCGAGGTAAAACTCATAACAACATTCTTACCAATCACCCTGGCTGCTTCAAATCGTTCCCAGATATAGTACACTTGTCATAACCGAACCAAAAACTAATTTAATTAGTTCCCCATCTAGGCACCCTACTCTTGTCCTTTAACACCTACCGATCAACATCAAAGCGTGTGGTTGTACACTCCACATTACAATCATTCCCCATCTCTGGCCACCCTGACCATGTTAAGGTTATCAGTGTCTCAGACTTTATAGCCTCGATCCTGACAATCTCCCTCGTAGCTCCCTTGCTCCTCTAACTAAAAGGAAACATGCTACCGGCCTCAACTACCTTATTTTAATAAATCCCCGGGTGGATGTCCACCTGTGGGGTTCCACGAACACAAATTCACCTTAAGTGTTAGCAACATTTACTAGTGAGCCTATCATTCCTCTGAAGGACTCCCTTTTCATTGTACCTACCTATTTTTGGTACAAAGTTCACTTATCCACATAAATCTTTATTCACTATCGGCCTCTGACCTATACTCATATGAATAATTCGAAAAGTGCATTCTCTTCATTTCTAATAAACCAAAGAAACTAATGGGTAAAACCATCCGTAAGATTTATTTGTGAGCTAAAACATTCTTCTCCCTAAGCATGGTAACCACCTGGTCATTTCAAGATTTCTCCAACGAGTGAAAATTTTCCTCAAATTTACACATCTGGTCATTTCCATACCCTACTCTAAGCCAAAGCTTTTGAGCCTTCTACTTCCACTGAATAATGCTACACTGCTTTCACATAACTTAAACTTCACCGAATGGTCGTTATCAGAGACCTTTCAGACTTCTTCCCAATTCACTTCTCTGGCTAATTCAAGTTTAGCACCACTCTCTATACTATAGCGGTACGTAAATAAATATAACTAATATATTCTAGTAGTCGTTACAGCAATTCATAAAAATTCCACAAAGGGAGTGACCTCAACTGCGACCCTCGTCCCCGACTTCAACTAACATCTCCAACTAAGCCCCGCCACCTATTCCCACATAACGGCCTTCCTTGGTCGGCCTTCATTGATCAGCACACGAATCTAAAATGAGTGCACACAAGATTTACTATACTCTTACATAATGGCAAGAGAACGAAATCTCATAATAGGAATCAACAATCCTAATGAGAAGGCTCTATATCAAATATAAGGCAACGCTGAAAGCGTAGTACATCCTTAAATATTCCAAAGGACACTAGAACCTGATGCTCCGATACTATCTATGACACCCTGCCTAATAAAATATCGGGTGATCAATCCCATACCAGATTAAAACAGGAATCTCATATGGTTCTTTCTTAGCATCACTATCGAAAAAAAATTTAATTACTAATAACTTATTAGGCTGGCATCAAAATTTTATATTAACTAATATTTTTAACCAAACTAAATAAAACATTCACACAGTTTATAGAAATGAAATTGAAATGAAATAAAATAACCGAACACTCGGTAACATAATACAACCAAATCGAATGCCGCACTAAAAAAGGCGGTAAAAGAATAAATGGATAGAGGTGGGCTATCGGCCCGAATGTTTCTATAATAATTACTATCTAGATTACAAGGATTGAAGAGTCTACAATAAACCTTCTTGCATCCACAGCTACTGTAGCAATGTCGGACTCGAAAGAATCATCATCTAGGCATCCACAGCGCTTAAAAGCCATATTTTAAAATGTGAAATCTCTCATATTTAAACTGGTATCGCACTCTCATGAGATACACCTCACCCCTCTTCTAATAGTGCACACCTATCGCATACATTTTAAACAACCTAGTTAAGCTACCCTGCCTAACTAATCTGTTACACCCATCTTCTATATCCTCCAAACTATCACCTACCTTGCGTGATATAATATAGGTTGTATCGTAAGCTATTACATAATTTTAGTTGATATAATCGTTAATGTTCTATATATATAGTTCTCGTTTCTATATATAACTACACCGTTCATACTCTCTAACTTTCGCTAGTTTAAAATACCATTTTCACTTTAGTATATAAAGTGCCATATATACAATTCTCATTTTAATATACGATTTACATTGTATTAATCCATATATAACTCTCCCAGGAGAAGAATAAACCCTTATTCATTTTACACATTACTTAAGTCTCAATTATATGATTTCGCATCTTCGTATATAAGCAAATATACTATACGCAACAAGTATAATTATACCTATTACAATCATAAGTATAATAACCATCCCACCGACCTATAACTCGAGGATGAAGTCTCAAGTGCTTATCCATATCCGGGTTTACTAACATGACCACGGTACCAACCCAGACTCATTCATGGTCATGGTAAAAACTAAACGGTGGAGGCGGTCATAGACGATATGACTTGGGGAGTATACTCTCCCTGCTCCTCAAGTTAGGGGATTCACACACATCGCGCAACCTTCCTGGATAGAACTAGAGAAAATATAATTTGGCTATCCATCCCTATGCTCGTGGAACCAGCCTCTAAGATACAAATATACCAACCACACATAGATATATTTATTTTCGTATCATATCATATATATACTATAACAACTCCCATATATATAATATATATCACTTCTCAATACATTAGGAATATAATTTCCAAACTCTCATAGCAATTGCCAAAATCCCGAATGTTCCCATTCGTAATACTATATAAGTATTTACACACTTAAAATACTAAACGTATAAGTATTATCTTACTTAAGATTAATTCACACCTTAGTCACTTATAATCATGTATATATAATCTTGAATATATCAATTCGTAATAATTAAATAAGTGTACTATTAACTTATTTTAGTTTCACAGGTATCACATCACCTATAATAATAGTCATCAATAGACGAACCAGATAGCCGCACAAACATCTTTAACCCATATCCTAAATTCCATCCTTTCCATAATCTAGGATTTATTCAATTGTACTCAGCCCATACTTATTCCAATCACATAAATATATCTAGACACAATAGCCGAATACTTCTCTCAAACGTTTCTCATCCTAAACATTCATCAAGTCCATACCCCGGGCTGTACACTTAACTAACCCAAGGTTACCTCTTCTTTCCCCAAGGTTTTCTCACCCTAAATTCCATTTTCTAGGAGTCATAATATCTCATTTAGAATCCCCTACAATCATCTCCAATTCACAATTTAACTCCCCCTAAACTCAGAGAAGGAAAATTATCAAATTTAGCAAAGCCGAATCGATTAGCCCCAAATGCGAATCGATTCGGACCAAATTTGAATCGGTTCGAAAAAGGGCCTATGAACAGGTCTTCAAAGGCAAATTGATTCGGTCTAAATCTGAATCGATTTGTCCTGAGACAGTCCTACAGGTCTCCTTATGTGAATCGATTCGGTCTAGACCTGAATCGATTCGCCCTCTTCGGAGCTCACCGTTTGGGCAATTTTTCAATCTCCAAAATCCCAAATATCAACCCAACGTCCATTTTATAGTTTTTAATCTCAACCAACAACACTATAATCATCCTAACACTTATTTATAACTAACACATCAATTATTCCTTTAATGCATGTCTTGTAGAGTCGCCACAATGAGGCAGAGTTTACAAGGGAGTGAGAGAGATACCCCAAACATTTTTATACAGGCATATGTTGAATTTTGAGGACGAAGTTCCTTTGTAAAGGTGAAGAATATAACACCCTAGATTTTTAATAATTAAATTTATTGCGATAAAAAATTGAGAGAAATAAACTAAATGACATATTTAGTCTTACAATGTTAATTTAATTGGATAATTAAAATAATTAAGTTAATGATGATTTCATCATTTCATGTTCATATATTTATTATTAAATTAAATTAATAATTTTTCTCTTCTAAACAATTTAACTATGTGAACATAAATTAATAATGTGTTTAATAAATAAATTCAATGTAGTTAAGGTAAAATGAATTTGTTAATATTTTTTAGGTTGAACTTAAGTAATTAGACTTTAAAATAAAATTATATTTTAATTGGATTTTGGGGCTCATTTGGGAACCTAATTGAGGAAAAAATAGTGGAAATGTGTACTCATGGGTTGGGTAACCCATTGGAAGGAGCTTGAAGGTATTTTGAGCCCCATAAGCCTCTTGAATTTTAGGTTAACTAAAACTGATGGGAACCACTTATTTAAATACCATATTAGCTTTACCCAATCCACTTTAATTCATCAACTTACCCCCTAAACCCTAAACCTAAACCTAAGTATAAGAGTAGGATAATTATATGAAAAAAAAGTTTGAGGGGAGAGGTTCGAGCCAATCTCATTCGAACAACATTGAGTTTCGTTCGAACGATATGCCTTGTAATACGTGACATCATATTTTCGTAAAAAAATATAAACTAAAGTGTTAGCTTGTCATTTTTTAGTTTTTTAGAGCTTTAAAAAATAGATTTTCAAGAGCATATCTAAAACCTCCAAAATCCTAGTTTACACTCTTAGTTTCAGATCCAAGTTTTAACATAATATGTTTGTTTCAGATCTCGAGGTTCTCCACTAAGACTTTTTACTATAAATCATTGAGACTATTTAGATGAGTGGATTTCATGTTTCATTTGCAGTGATGGTGGACTAGCCAAAAAGCAAGTAAGATCGGTGAATACTGAAATGCGGGAAGTACCTAGGTTGTGATTGCCATAGGAAGACATCCAGTGGTGGCTGTGAAAAAGGTTACAAGGTGATAATATAGAATCAAGGATTTACGGCATCGAGTCTAAGAGAAGTCTAATTTTTCCTTATATGAGACATGTATCATAGTAGATTTAGGGTGTCTCAGGGTTTTTTCGTTGTGGGTTTTCCTGGTACATCGTGGAATACAACTTTGGTTTAATTATTTCAAAGATAAAATTGGATTAATTTCTAATTAGGTTTAATTAATTGAAAATTAAAATTTTGTTGTGTTTGATAATCCATATAACCCTAGCACTAGCATCATAGCTTCTTTAATTTTATATTAAACTAAGTTATCGCGGTGATCCCTGAATAGTTTTATTTTACGATTATTTTCTTGTTTCTCTTGATGGATCCTTATTTTGATAAGTCTATAGATGATTTTAGTGACGAGGTGGGTTTTAACATATGATAGGAGATTAATGATGTTTATAGTCACGCTAAAAAGTTAAATCATTTGAATTGAAAATTTGAAAAAATAGTCAAACTTCTTGAAAAATAAAATTTGTGCTTAAAAGAAGAAATTGAATTTTTGCAAAATATTCAAAGTCAAAGATAAATTCTTTATGAAAGGCTCAATGATATGAAATGTGACTTACATTATAATAGTCCAAAAAGAAAATGATTCTAGATTATGTATTTCAGAGAATGAGTTAAATGACTCAAAGAATGTAGAAGCTAGTGTGAAAGAATGTGTCGTAGAAGATAATGATAAATTAATGGAGGATTTAAGGGCACATGAGAATTCTCTTAGGGATAAGTTATCTTGAATTGAGAGAGAGGGATATAACCTTCAAGTAATGGTTGAAAATATGAAGAAGGAGTCCTTAAAGTTTGATGAGTCTAAATATTTTCCTGAGTCTCGAATTGTGGAGTTAGAATAAAATTCAAGAGACTCGCATCAGGTAAAACTTGATTTGAAATATAGATAAGTTGGATAAGATTTTAGAAACCTTACAAATTAAAAATAAAAAGTTTGGTATTGGCTTGGATGATCCCATTGCTTTCGTTCCCAAAGACAAAACAAAGATTTTGAGAGAGTCAATTGTTACTTAGCACATTAGAAAAGTCAACACAAGGGAATGTAAGAGCAAGAATTTATAATTGATCATAGTTTAGATATTTTTGCGTATCCCATTAAAAACCAAACACTACATCCACATATGCTTCCACAATCTTTGAAAATATGTTAGTGACCGAGCAACGTGTCGAAGTTTAAGCCGTTAAAATCAACACAACACAATATGGAGGTATATAGCATTTTTAGGTTTTTTATTTTACTTAGTCACATTTATTATGGGATGTTTTATTTTAAAATGATTCATTTTCATAAAAGGATTTTAAAATAAAATATTTTTATTTTTTGAGGTTCATTAGAATGGAAATCCCATCTCGTTAGAACGACTTCTATAGTTCATTCGAACGAGGGTTCTTATTCGTTGTGTAAGGACACAAATTTCCAATTGAGTCCATGTATTGTGTTGGCTCAATTCCGGACAAAAACATTTTTTCATAGGTTAGTGTTTTATTGTAATACTCTTAAGCCTATGAAGTATGTGTTGAAGACGTAGCGGCAAAGAATTTAAAGCTTCATCAAAATGCCGGTTTGCGTGCCTCATTTCTAAGTCATCAACTAAGGTTCCATGCTCCCAAGGTATGAATGTAATTATATTTATATAGGAGCTTGGAACAAAATTTATTTGGGTGTTAGGTTTAATAAAAAACCATGTTTTACTTTCAGAATAATTTAATTGGAACTTTAATTAACGTATATAAAGTTCCTGGGCCAAAATAGAATTTTAGAAAAATTTCTGGAAGTCGCTCGAAATCTCGTTCGAACGAGTTTTTCGTTCTAACGAGGTTTCGTTCGAACGAGTTTGCCAACGAACCTAAACTGGTCAGTCGTTCGATATGTCGTTCGAACGAGTTTGTTCGTTCTAACGAGGTATCTAACGAGCCCAGACTGGTCGCTCGTTAGAAGTCTCGTTTGAACGAGTGTCAATGTCGTTCGAACGAGAATGCCAGGCGGGAACAGTTTTGAGCAGTTTTTGGCAGTTTTTACCCACTTTCCCCACTTGGTTTTTAACCAACTTTTTTAGACTTAATTAAGGACGGGAATCACTTTTGAAGGTATATCTTTTTCATACCATAAAAACTCCTAGAGAGTGTTTTGATAAAAAATTTATTTAAGGAAAAAGATCAAGTTTTGAGTGTTATTCTTTAATGAAAAATCCTACACACTCTAGTGTTTACACCCAATAGTTGTTTATCCAAGTTCTATATACATATCTTTACTTGGAGTTTTGGCACCGGTTTTCTCTACCGAATTGAAAAAGAGACGTTTCGGGTTTCATTCTACATCCCATCACAAAGAAGAAGAAGTTTGTTGCGGTATTACTCACTTGGAGAAAGGCTCCAAGCTTGGGTGACGGTGACCATACAAAGTCCTATCGGTGGATTTCGAGATCGCGGTGGAGCTCCGTGGTTGTCCTCTAGGAAGAGGTTTCTACAAGAAGGAGCAACAAGGCTTGAGAGGGTTCGAGTCGAGGATGTAAGTCTTTTGTCTTGTAATTGTAATTCCATATCCAGTGGACTTGTGGCTGGGGCCGTCCGAGGTTTTTTCCCGTCTTGGGTTTTTCCTCGTACATCGCTGCGTAGTGTGATATTATTTATTTTATCTTGCACAATAATTTAGAATCCATGCTTTAGGTTTAATTCAAGATAAAATTCGGTTTAATTATCACACTCATTTAATTTGGGACTAAATTAAATTTTGGGTAAATTTGGTTTATTCAAGTCATTTGCTAAAATTGGTTTCGCCTATCTTTGGATAATTGAAAATTATGACTTAGGCAAATTCTAGGACTTGGACTTGGATTTGATTGGACTTAACCGGTTTAAGTGAAAATTAATCATTTTGTTTGTTTAAGTTAATTCTCACTTTTATTTTTGTTAAACTAAAATTTGGAATTTTGAGTATTTTTAGTTGAACCATCATATCATTCAACGCTTCCGCATCATCCATTGAGTTTTATATACAAAGGAAATTTCTTACGTTCACAAATTGGTATCAGAGCCAAAACGATAAATTATTTCATTAACGATCTTTTTAAATAATTTTTTGGCTAAAATGGATTTCTCCCCATTTTCAAAATTTCCTATTTTTGATGGTTCACACTACGCGTATTGGAAAGCGCGAATGAGATCGGCACTAAAATCTATCGACGAGAGAGTTTGGATGTCTGTTGTTACCGGGTACTCCCCACCAACTTACTTAGTTGAAAATGATCGTGTTATCAACCCCGCCGATAGATGGACTGAAAATGAGTTTAAACTTGCTAACTTTAATTCCCGAGGTTTAAATGCCTTATTTAGCGATGTCGCACCGGATGAATTCCGACGTATTATGACGTGTGAAACCGCTAAAGAATCTTGGGATATTTTACAATTAACTCATGAAGGAACTAGTGTCGTTAAAGCTTCAAAACTCCAAAACCTCACCACTCAATTTGAAACTATCAAAATGGATGAAAAATAAACTTTTGATAAATTTTATGCTAGACTTTCTGATATTGTTAATTCATCCTTTAACTTGGGAGAGAAAATACCTGACGACCGTGTTGTAAAGAAAATTTTGAGGTCCCTACCCGATAGATTTATTCCTAAAGTGACCGTTTTAAATTTTTTACCCACTTTAGCCTCTACGAAATTAGAAGAGCTTGTAGGTGATTTACAAACCTATGAACTAGATATGTTTCCCTCTAAAACTGAAAAGAAAATTGAAAAGGGTGTTGCTTTAAAATCCTGAAAAGAGGTCAAACAAGTAGTAGAGAGCGATAGTGAAAGTGACTCGGAAGACATGGCTTTGTTTGCTCGTAAATTTAGAAAATTTCTTAAATTTAACAAAGATAAATTTAAAAATGATTTTAAGAAATTTGATACTTCTAAACATGATAAAATCGAGAAGATTTCTAAAGCCGAGAAAATCCCTAAACCTAGCAATGACAATTTAGATAGGGACGAGTCTGATAAATGTTTTGGTTGTGAAGGTTATGGCCATAGGGCTTATGAGTGCCCCACTAAACTAAGGAAAGATGGTAAGCGACCCATTTCATATAATGCAATCCTTAGTGATAGTGATAACGAAGAAAAGCCCGATTCCCCCACTAAGAAAAATTTTGTTGCTTTTATGGCTAGTCATGTGAGTGATTGTGACAACTCATCGATTGATGAAACGATAGAATATGCCACTTCTAAGGTCATTGTACATGATTCTCTTGTTTTTTATGATAGTGAGAGTGAAGAAGAAAGTGAGAGTGAAAATGAAGAAGAGGTTAATGTGAGTGAACTTCAAAATGCTTTTCAAGAACTTTATAAAGAATCTATTAAATTGAAAAGAGCTAATTTGAAGTTAGAAGCTAGTTTAAAAGAAAGTGTCAAGGTCATTGATGAAAATGTTTTAATAGAAGACCTTAGGGAACATGTGAGGACTCTTCAAGAGAAGCTTGATTATGTAGAAGGCGAAAGAGATAGCCTTAGGGGTTTAATGGAATCCTTGAAAAAGGAGCTTCTTGCTTTTGAAGAGCGAAATGTTTTACTAGAATCTAACATTGCAGAATTGGAAAATAAATTAAAAGATTCTAGTAATGTCAAATTTGATTTGGAATGTCGTTCAGAAAAACTAGATAAAATGTTAGGAACGGTGCAAATTAAAAATGACACTTGTGGTTTAGGCTTCAATCCTTGTAATGAATTTACTCATAATGCCCAAACCAATGTTTTAGGAGAATCAACTAGGAATACTTTTAAAGATCACTCCTTAAGAAAATATTTTCGCCATGTTCTCACTTGTACACATTGTGGTCGACAAGGTCATCTTAGGAAATTTTGTTTAGATCTTAAACGAATTCCTAGAAAACCCCATAGTAAAGTAACCACGGTAGTTAACGTTCCTACACCCCAAGATAGTCATTCCTCATTAATTTGGGTTAGGAAATCCGACTTGGTTGCCTTACAAAATAGGGTTGTTGATTCTCATTTACTTTCACATGCTTCCTCCCTTGCAAAATCTAAAGGATGAATGTGTTAATGTTTGCATACTTTAGCGTTTGTACTTTATGTTATATTCACATGCTAAATGTATGCTTGTTTTAATCATTTTCTAGTGTTTAATCCATGCTTATCCCATACTAGAATTATGATTGTTGTTTATTTTTTGTATTATATTTCTTTCATATTGTTTGCTTTAAATGAAAAATACAAAAAGATTTTTGGTTTATCATTTGAATTTTATCTCTTGTTAATTTGAGCTTAATGAAAGATTCAAATGATTTTTCTTTATCCTTTTGAGTATATATATTTAATTTTTTGGATAAAAATGTTAAAAACTCAAAAATATTTTATTTTGTGTGTATTTTTGTTTGACACACTTTATGTGGCATATACTTGTGTTTGAATCCCTCCTTTAACGCTCCCACGTGGCTAGAACTTTTGGTTTAGATTGTCAATCCTTAAAATGTTCTTTACCATATTTTTTGGAGTAGTTGGACTTTGTATTAATTAAATGGATTCTATTTTTATATGCCTCTATTAACACATGCACGAGCTCCTTTGAAATTATAACTTCATATGTATATTTGAGCTATGTGAGGTGCTCTCCTACCAATCTTGTCATCTACATATTTGTGACTTAGGAGGACTAGTGCATGTCAAAACCCGTTGCATGTGAGATTTGTGCGAAAATTGAAAACATGATAAATATAAATATGCACGGGGAAGGTCTCCGAAAGGACTAAGTGATCCTTTGCGAATAGTAAGCCACCGTTTTTAAATGGACCTAAAAGAAATACGTGGTCCAAGGCCTAAAAACAGAAAATATGGCATTAAAAAGAAAATAAATTGCCAAGGCCTGTGCTTGATTGATATATTCATTCAACTTTAATATAAATGCAAATTGAGGGAGATTGGATGGTATATCAACGGTTTGCACAATGTCCGATTATCCTAGTTGCGTATTTCATGTCATGACTCTTTTGGTTTGTAGAATCATCAATATGCTAGGCTTGTATGCATTGTGTATGTTTGTTCATTGAGTTCAAAATATATTGTCACGTGAGGTTATATTTAAATGTGATGAAGTTTACAATCAAATGAGAACTCCGTGAACGGTTAGTAAGTGTTTGGGTCTAAATCTAATTGTTGCTAGTTCACACCCCTACACTTTCGTTTCCATATGACACATTTTTGCCATACGAGTGTGCAATATTTTTAGTATATATATATATATATATATGATATTTGTTTGTCCTTGCCTTGCTTTCTAGTCCATCCATTCTTATACTTCTTTATTGGTATCTATCTTGGATTAGTTATGCTTTTATTGCCCATGTGCTTTAATGACTTAACACTATAAACTTCAACCTGATTTTCTGTTTTAATTCTTTAACCTTTGTCTATTCCTGAACAAAAAGGGGGAGAATGATGTATCTTAGTTTGGGGGAGATTTATCTTAGGGGGAGACGTCTTTCTAAGTAAATGTCATTTGTTTGATAAAGGGGAGAATTATTTTAGGGGGAGTAATTATTTAATTGCATTTAGTATTGTGATATTCCCTATGCATTTGATGATTTTGCTTAAGTGTGCAGGTATTCTACTAAAGCGGCTTCTTTAAAAGGCAAAGATTTTAATCCTTGGGTTGAGTCAAGTTTGGGAGGGTTATGTTTTGAGTCTAGTGAGCTTGACGGCCCTTTAGGATTTTTGTTTTGGTTTTTGTCCCGGAATAGCCAAAGGGGGAGATTTGTAAGGACACAAATTTCCAATTGAGTCCATGTATTGTGTTGGCTCAATTTCGGACAAAAACATTTATTCATAGGTTAGTGTTTTATTGTAATACTCTCAAGCCTATGAAGTATGTGTTGAAGACGTAGCGGCAAAGAATTTAAAGCTTCATCAAAATGCCGGTTTGCGTGCCTCGTTTCTACGTCATCAACTAAGGTTCCATGCTCCCAAGGTATGAATGTAATTATATTTATATAGGATCTTGGAACAAAATTTATTTGGGTGTTAGGTTTAATAAAAAACCATGTTTTACTTTCAGAATAATTTAATTGGAACTTTAATTAACGTATATAAAGTTCCTGGGCCAAAATAGAATTTTAGAAAAAAATTTGGAAGTCGTTCGAAATCTCGTTCGAACGAGTTTTTCGTTCTAACGAGGTTTCGTTCAAACGAGTTTGCCAACGAACCTAAACTGGTCAGTCGTTCGAACGAGTTTGTTCGTTCTAACGAGTTTTCAACGAGCCCAGACTGGTCGCTCGTTAGAAGTCTCGTTCGAACGAGTGTCAATGTCGTTCGAACGAGAATGCCAGGCGGGAACAGTTTTGAGCAGTTTTTGGCAGTTTTTACCCACTTTCCCCACTTAGTTTTTAACCAACTTTTTCAGACTTAATTAAGGACATGAATCACTTTTGAAGGTATATCTTTTTCATACCATAAAAACTCCTAGAGAGTGTTTTGATAAAAAAAATTGTTTAAGGAAAAAGATCAAGTTTTGAGTGTTATTCTTTAATGAAAAATCCTACACACTCTAGTGTTTACACCCAATAGTTGTTTATCCAAGTTCTATATACATATCTTTACTTGGAGTTTTGGCACCGGTTTTCTCTACCGAATTGAAAAAGAGACGTTTCGGGTTTCCTTCTACATCCCATCACAAAGAAGAAGAAGTTTGTTACGGTATTACTCACTTGGAGAAAGGCTCCAAGCTTGGGTGACAGTGACCATACAAAGTCCTATCGGTGGATTCCAAGATCGCGATGGAGCTCCGTGGTTGTCCGCTAGGAAGAGGTTTCTACAAGAAGGAGCAATAAGGCTTGAGAGGGTTCGAGTCGAGGATGTAAGTCTTTTGTCTTGTAATTGTAATTCCATATCCAGTGGACTTGTGGCTAGGGCCGTCCGAGGTTTTTTCCCGTCTTGGGTTTTTCCTCATACATCGCTGCATAGTGTGATATTGTTTATTTTATCTTGCACAATAATTTAGAATCCATGCTTTAGGTTTAATTCAAGATAAAATTTGGTTTAATTATCACACTCATTTAATTTGGGACTAAATTAAATTTTGGGTAAATTTGGTTTATTAAAGTCATTTGCTAAAATTGGTTTCGCCTATCTTTGGATAATTGAAAATTATGACTTAGGCAAATTCTAGGACTTGGACTTAGATTTGATTGGACTTAACCGGTTTAAGTGAAAATTAATCATTTTGTTTGTTTAAGTTAATTCTCACTTTTATTTTTGTTAAACTAAAATTTGGAATTTTGAGTATTTTTAGTTGAACCATCATATCATTCAACGCTTCCGCATCATCCATTGAGTTTTATATACAAAGGAAATTTCTTACGTTCACACGTTGGAACAAAGTTTTGTGTTTGTTAGAAGGAAATTATAACAAGCTTCAAAGATTTCTATTTGATAAAGATACCCCTGTTGAAATTCCATTAAAAGCTCGTTAGAATGAGCTAGGCCTTTCGTTCGAACGAGAATGGACCTCGTTAGAACGAAACTATGGTTTTCATTCGATTAAAGTTCTATTTTTGTCGAACGAATCTCGTCACCTCGATTTTCATGTTTTTTTATAAATTGGACACTTATAAATATATTTTTACAAATATTTTTGGAAAAAAATGAATTTTTTTAGCTATTCCAAAAGTTTTTTCCTTCTTGTTTCATCAACACAAGCTTTTGTTTTCCAAATCACTCATCCCTAGAATGATTTGTTGATTTTGTCAAACCCTAGTTCCATACACTACATCAAACACTTGTAGAGTTTTCTCTACTCCTGAGTTATGGAGTTGTGACTCTACTGTTGAAGAACAAAGGATTTCGAATCATGAGGCTGGTCAGTGGATACCGAGGGAAAAGTTTCTTCCTGTTGATGGTGCTGGACTGCATCACTTTCCGTTGAAGATTCGAAGACTCTTTAACTATACTTAGACGATCTCTAAGTAGTTTGTAAGTCATTATATGTTTGTCTTATCATTAGTAGTGTTGAATTAAAGGTTTTTCCTGAAAGGTATTTTTCCTCCATTTCTTTTTCTTTTTGATTGGTTTGAGGACTTCGTTTGAATTTGGCTTTACACATTATTACATGTTCACTTTAAATTAAATCAAGATAAAATTTGGAAAAATGTTCATCTTTGTGTGAGTAACCTAAGACACAAGTAAATCCATATTGTGTCCATTCTCGGGTCTCGAATTCCTTTCGGCGCCCACACATGGTGCGCCCTTTCTCAGGGTGCTCGATCGTTGTTGATATACCAAAATAGACCCTCGGCCAGGCCGATGGTAGCCTCATCTCGGACAAGGGCTCAGACGATTTTCTACCCCCAGGGGGTCATACTGAAGATAGAGGGTCAGCTAGGTCGACCCCGTCATTAGCAACACAGTTTAGACGACCATATGACCGGACGACCCTATGAACCCGACCCTACTATTGACAAGTTTGATGGCCCAAATAAGCCCAAGACCATACAGATTGGAACCTTGGATTGGGGAATTGTATACGAACCTATGAACATCCGACCTTATATAGGCCGATATTGCAATTGTCCTACGTTCAGCAATCAGGGTATCCACTAGGTCAGCATCAGCCTCGTCCTGTCACTATAAGCCGAGGGTGACACCATCATAGTGCACAATTTTAGAGACGTGTAGGACAGTGCTCGTGGGACTCATGTAGCACGTGGACTAAATCGTTATAACAAGATCATTGCCTCACGTGAGGGAATATTATGTCATGATTAACTACAAGTGGCCCAGCCAGGTGTCAACAGGGGATTGGCTAAATCATCATTCACATTATTAATGCATGCTTAGGGGGTACACTAAAAACCCCAAGTCCGATATGTACTTGTCACCTTCAACCTTGAAAAAGCGTCGATAATGGGAATCCTAGCTAAAACTTTGTTTGTACAAAGTAGAAAGAGAAAACTTGTGCAATGTATCCAAGGCCATTAGTGCCCATAATTAGTGGATCACACACTCACATTGAATGTAGGCCTGATTGGCTGAACCATTATACATCATTGTCTTCATCCCTCTTATACTCACCTCCTTTTATGTACCTACATGCATATATAACTTTATTGTTGTCATTGTTATGATTGTTTGATCTCTTCCACCTCTTATTTGGTGGTGTTATTTCAAGCATCATCAGTTTGGCACCGTCTATGGGAATTAGAAGTTATCTCTTCCTCTATACAGCTTGACCTCATCAGAAACTTTAGTGGTGAGACAGTTCTCCCCCTTCGTGTGGAGCTGTTTCACCATTAAAAGAGATCCATTAAGACTCTCAAGCTCATTAGCTTTTGATCATTCAGCTCAAACATATCGCACCGGAGTTACCACCTCCTCCTCCATTGGCTAGTGGAGTAAGACCTAGTTCCAGCCATGTACCACCTCAGTCTGAGATGGCTACCGCCTTGAAGTCTTTGGTAGCAAGCCAATAAGTTATGCGAGAGCAACTTACAGCTCTTAGCCAAAACATACTGAGACCACCTGGAGTCTCACCGGAGATGATTACTCCAGCAGCTGCACCAGGATAACATGAGGCAAGGGGACCACCCCAGACACCACGTAAAGACCTGCCACCTCCACAACGGTGGAAGGATGTTGCTGACCCCGACGTCTACGCTTGGGGAGGCAAGGAAACCCTTGCTCAGAGGATAGATATGATGATGTGGAAGTAGAAGAGGCTCCCACAAATTACTGGGAGCCATATGAGGTCTCCAATAATACTGTATGACCTTTCCAGAAGACCCGAGGGATGTGTAGGAGGCAGAATCCTCACGATCACCCTGAGAGGTTCAGCTTTCGAGTCTGAGCAGATGGTCGACCTTTGCGAGGTTGGGCCTAGTCAATGACCTAAGGGAAAGATTATCCAGATCGATAAGTCTCTCAAGGTCCATAAGAGAGGCAGTAGATGGCCACCCCCATTAGGGCCGACCCCATAGATGAGACAATGGTCAAGGAGAAGTGAACAGTCGGCGAAGGTCGACTACAGTAGAGCCCTTAGTTCACCTCAGAGAAGAGATCAGGGATAACATCAGCCAAGCCGACCCTATGAGGCCATGGAATGACTCGATTCAGAGGTTAGAGGATAAAATTAGTGATATCCTAAAAAACCGAGACCCTCTTCAAAGAGGATATTCAATAGGCTCACCCTTTGTAGCAAAGATAGTCAGCTTCCCAATGCCATCGCAGTTTAAGCCACCTGTGGTCACCCCAAGGTTTGACGAGAAAATTGACCCCGTCCATCGTATCGAGATGTACCAATCAGTAGGAAACATATAATCTATCTCAAACGAGATGAGGTGTCATGCTTTTTCCAGAACTTTAACCGGGGCCGCACATATCTGGTATACCTCTCTTCTAAAGAACTCCATTAAAAGTTTTAAGAAGCAGGCAGACCGGTTTATCCATAACTTTTTCTTCGGAGTGAGGCCACAGAAGAAGACCACTCACCTTCTCTATGTTAAGCAGAGTAAGAAAGAGAACCTAAGAGACTACATAGCCAGGTTTAACAAAGAAAAGTTAAAGGTCAAGGATTATGAAGAGAGTATGGACATGACAGCCCTCAATTGAGGACTCCAAAAGGGGAAACTGTTATGGAAGCTTTCTAAAGACCCCCCAAAGTCAATGGATGAGTTGCTGGAAATAGCGGGGAAGGTAATGAACGCCGAAGAAGAAATGGCCGCCAAATACGAAGATGAGAAAGGAGGCAATAGTGGTGGTAAATACCAAAAAAAGAATAAGGAGGGAAAGAAATAACTAGCAGATAACAAGTTTACAGATTATACCCCTCTAACGGTCAGCTGTGAACACATTTTGAATGAGATAAAGAGCGACCGATCCCTAAAATGGCCTGAGAAGTTGAGAGCACCCCCCACAAGAGGAACAAAAACGTGTGGTGTGAATTCCACCAAGACTATGGCCATTTGATCGATAAGTGTTTCGCTCTGAAAGATGAAATTGAAAAAATGTTACAAGAAGGGAAGTTAAGAAAGTACATGGACAAGGGCTCCTTCAAGAGAGGCCGAGGGGCTGACCCAAGGAAGAAAAGAAATAATACATGCAGAGAAGATCCTCCTAACCGGAGAGACAACCCCTTAGAGGATGACGATGATCCTGACCTTCCACCAAGAGACGTCCAATGCCCTGTGAAAAGACTTAATATGATCTCATTTGGTGTTAGAATGATCTCCTAGGTCTTAGAAGGAGGAGGATCAGAAGTCTCCGATAGGAAGTACCATGTAGCTGAGGTTAAGGTAGTGATAAAAACGGTGCACTTAACCTCTATCGAAGCCAAGCCAGAAAAGAGGAAAAAGGTTTATATGGATACTCTGATAGTGGGTTTCTCAATCATGGACTTAAGGGCCTCTTACCCCCACATGATGACCCTCTCGTCATCACCATTAGGGTGTACGGATGTAAGGTGCCTAGGATCTTGGTAGATGGTAGCAGTTCTACAGATATGATGTTTTAGCCGTGGTTTAAAGCCTTGGGACTCATCCATGATAGTATTATTCCATACCATCATCCCTTGATTGGTTTCAGTGGGGAAAAGGTTCATCCCCTGGGAGTGTATGAGGCTGATGTAAGAATGGGAGATGAGTGGCCAAGATGGCTTACAGGAAGGTTAACTTTTTTGTAATGGATGAAAGCATCTTCTCAGCCTATAACATTATACTGGGGCGGGTAGCACTCAAGGAGTTTGAGTCCATGTCTTACATGGTTCACCAAATGATAATTTCTGACCCCTTATGGGATAGGGGAAGTTCAGGCTGACCAACCGACGGCACGAGAATGCTACTTCAACTCAGTCGAGGAAAGAGAGGTACACAAGAAAGCAACCACTACTTACAATATTGATACCCTTGACTCCAGGGATGAGACTAAGTTAAAGAAGGGAGATCATCCTTAATGAGGATGAACCATAAAAAACCGTCTAGGTAGGCAAGGCCCTAAATCCAAATATAAAATAATATCTCATCAAGCTGCTAAGGAGAAGATATCACGTCTTTTCATAGAGCTATGCAGACATGTAGGGGATTGGCCCCTGATCATGTGACACAATCTCTACGTGGTAGAGGACATCAAACCGATAAAGCAAAAATGGAGAATTTATTTTCAAGAGAAATATGAGGTCGTAAGGGATGAGGTCTTGAAGCTAGAAGAGGCTGAAATTATCAGGGAAGTCATCTATCCTGAATGGCTGTCTAAAGAGGTTATAGTCCCTAAAGCAAATGAGAAATGGATAATGTGTGTAGACTTCATTAACCTCAACAAACACTGCCCCAAAGACAGTTTCCCTCTTCCTCGCATTGATCAAATGGTGGACGTTACTGCAGGCCATAAGCTAATGAGTTTCATGGATGCATATTCGGCTACAACCAGATCTTTATGAACCCTGAGGACTAAGAAAAAATAGCTTTCATTGCTGACAAAGGGACTTACTATCATAGGGTCATGCTCTTTGGTCTAAAAAATGTAGGGGAAACCTATCAGCGCCTCATGAATAAAATGTTTGAGGACCAAATCGGGAAGTCTATGGAGGTCTATGTAGATGACATGTTGACCAAGATCTTGAAGGTCGAGGATCATGTGGCTGACCTTGAGAGGACCTTTGACACGATGGAAAAGTACCGGATGAAGCTCAACCCAGCCAAGTGCATTTTTAGGGTCGAAGCAGGAAAGTTCTAGGGGTTCATCGTAAATCATAGGGGTATCGAGGCCAATCCTGAGAAGATAAAGGCTCTGCTAGAAATAAAAACCCCTAAGACCATTAAAGACGTTCAGAGGCTCATAGGACGAGTGACTACTTTGAATAGATTCGTATCCAGATCCACAGACAAGTGTCTATCATTTTTTAAAGTTCTCAGAAAGGCTTCTGAATGGAACGAAGAGTATAACGACGCTTTCGAAGAGCTAACGTCCTACCTAGGATCCCCTTTACTATTATTGTGTTCAGTTCAAGGCGAGAAGCTGTATGTGTACCTAGCAGTCTCAAAGTCATCCATTAGCGTTGTGATAGTAAAATAGGAAGAGGGGGTGTAGAAGCCGGGGTATTTCAATACTAAAGCACTTCAAGGAGCAGAGCAAAGATACCCGAGGATGGAAAAGTTAGCCTATGCTTTGATTTAAGCCTCAAAAAAAAGATGAAGTCATACTTCCAGGCCCATAAAATGGTCGTCCTAACTGACTCTCCTCTCACAAAGGTCATCCACAAGCCACAAAAGTCAGGGAGGCTAATGACATGGGCAATTGAATTGGGAGAATTTGATATCGTATACCAACCCAGGATGGCTATCAAGGGACAAGCCTTAGCAAATTTTGTGGCTGAATTCACCTGGAAAGGGCTGAGACTGGAGATGGAGATCTTGAGAAGACGGACAACCAACAAGAATGGATTATTGACCCTCTCACAGATAAGGCTAAGACCAGCAAAGTCAGATAAAAAGTTCTTGAAAATGAATAGGTAAGATACCTCTTTAGACAGGGGTCCCTATCTGAGGGTAATTTCTCAGAAAAAGGTGTTGTGTGGAGCCTCTTCGTGGATGGATCCTCCTGTGATAACGGGAGTGGGGCCGGATTGATAGTGTTAGCACCGGATGGCACAGACATCGAGTATGCCCTAAGATTCAACTTTAAAGCCTCCAATAACGAATCAAAATATGAGGCCTTAATAGCAGTCCTCTTTTTGGCCAGGGGTCTTAATATCGACCAACTTTTAGTGCATAGAGATTCGAGGTTAGCAGTAAATCAAATACAGGGAGCATGTGAGGCCAAAGATGAAAGGATGGTCAAGTATCTCGAGAAGTTGAAATCAATGTTGAAAATACTCAAGGAGGTAAAGTTGAAAAGGTTCCCTCAGCTAGACAATAGCCGAGCTAACGCACTTCCAAGACTAGCCTCATGAACCAGAATAGATATCAAAAGAACAGTGCCGATAGAAATTCTACTCCGGCTCGCAATTGAAGATAAAGACAAAACAATTGACTTTTTCCTAAATGTGAACATAAAAGCCTCATGGATAGACCCTCTGTACATATATATTAAAGACAGGCAGATGCCAAAAGAAAAATTCAAGAGGAAGAAGATGAGATAGAAGACTGCAAGATTTACTATCATTGGGGATACCCTATAAAAGAAAGGGTTCTTACTCCCATTGCTCAGGTGTTTTCACTCGTCGGAGGTTCCATACATCTTACAGGATATACATGAGGGATCTTGTTTGAGTCACATCGGCGGAAGATCATTAGCTAAGAGGATAGTCACCCAAGGATACTGGTTGCCGACCTTGGCCAAGGATGTTGCGACATATGTGAAGAATTATAACAAATGTCAGAGGTTCTCCACCATCCCCCATCAGCCTCATCAACCTCTGACTTCCATCACCTCACCGTGGCCATTTGCAGTAAGGGGAATCGATTTGGTAGGACCCTTGCCTAGAGCTATCAATAACTATCGATACTTGATCGTAGCGATTGATTACTTTTCAAAATGGGTGGAAGCAGAGCCAATGGTCACAATCACCAAGAAGAAGACCTTCTAGTTCATCTGGAAGAACATCATATGAAGGTATGGTCCTCCCAACACCTTCATTTTAGACAACGGGACTTGATTTAAGAATGAATCCCTGGAGAAATACTATGAAAGAGTTAGGACCAAAATGTTCTTCTCTCCCCCAGGCCGACCTCAGGCTAATGGGAAAACTGAGGTTACAAATCGAACAATCCTAGACGGGATTAAGAAAAAACTCAAGGAGGTAAAAGTAAGATGGGTTGAGGAGGTATATACTGTGTTGTTGACCTACAGGACGACAGTAAAAACTCCTATTGGGGAAACCCCTTTCATGTTGGCATATGGCTCAGAAACCGTCATCCCCATAGAAATTGGGGTTCCTACTCACAAAGTTTAAATTTATGATCTTTAGAGAAACATGGAAGAAATGAGACTTGATCTAGACTTGATTGAGGAAAGAAGAGAAGATGCTGAGATAAGACAAGAAGCCTACCAGTAGAGGACTGCCAGGTTTTACAATCAGAGGGTAAAGCAACGATAGATCGTTGTGGGAGACTTAGTCCTCAAGAAGACATGGAAAATCCTAACAAGCTTCACCCAAATTTTCATGGCCCATATAGGGTCATCGACGAAGTTGTCCCAGGAACCTATAGACTATAAAACCTTGAAGGGGAACCCTTTTCAAACCACTAGAATGCAGATCATCTAAACAAATACTATCAATGATGTTGTAGTTGATGTTCTACTTTTTCATAATTTTAATGAATGTTTTGTTTCATAGAACACTTGGAATGTTAATGAGAATATTCTATTGGCCCCTCATCTTATATTTGTCAATTTAGATATCTGTTAGGGTAATTCATGCTAAGCCATAAAACATCATTCATGGTAAAGTAGGCTTAAATGCTCTTTGGTGATATGACAGCATGAATGGGCCCAACCTCATCCATATGCTGTCAATAACATTGAGGAGCATTTAGTTATGAAAACACCATTTTATTTTGGGGATAACCACCCTCGGCTATGATGAGGGTGAATGGTAGGGACGACCCTCCATTCACTCTCAAGAAAGATGAGGGAGGACTTAATGTTTTAAAACATCATTAATTTGGTGGTTGATCTCCCTCGGCTATGATGAGGGTGAATGGCAGGGAGTACCCTCCATTCACTATCAAGAAATATGAGGTAGTACTTATGTTTTAAAACATCATTAATGTGGTGGTTAATCTCCCTTGGCTATGATGAGGGTGAATGGCAGGGACGACCCTCCATTCACTCTCAAGAAAGATGAGGGAGGACTTATGTTTTAAAACATCATTAATTTGGTGGTTAATCTCCCTCGTCTATGATGAGTATGAATGGTAGGGATGACCCTTCATTCACTCTTAAGAAGGACGAGGGAGGACTTAATGTTTTAAAACATCATTAATTTTGTGGTTGATCTCCTTCGGTTATGAGGAGGGTGAATGGCAGAACGACCCTCCGTTCACTCTCAAGAAAGATGAGGGAGGAATTAATGTTTTATAACATCATTAATTTGGTGGTTGATCTCCTTCGGCTAGGATGAGGGCGAATGGTAAGGACGACCCTCCACTCACCCCCAAGAAAGACGAGGGAGGACTTATTATTTGAAAACACCATTTGATTTTGTGGTTAACCATCCTCGGCTATGATGAGGTTGAATGGTAGGGACGACCCTCCATTCACTCTCAATAAAGACGAGGGAGGACTTAATATTTTAAAACATTATTAACTTGGTGGATAACCACCCTCGGGTATGATGAGGACGAATGGTAGGGACAACCCTCCATTCACACTCAAGAAGGACGAGGGAGGACTTGGAGGATGGTTAGCACATAATGAAAAGAACAAAATAAAAGACCAAATTAAAGGTAAAGGCACTTCCATTAAAAATATAGATATAATACAGAATGTCCAAAAGGTGGAAAAAAATAAAAATACATCAGAGGGTATAGGTCACAGATGACCACCCTAAACAGCTGCCTTAGAGGGAAAGACAGAGTCAGCAACATTGACTTTAGGCCGATCCTCAGCTGTCTCGGATCCCTCAACAGCCATTTAAGACTCCACATGGGATAGAGCCTAAGCCATCAAAGGGTCTTCTAGGTCTGCAGCTTCTAGAGCGGGAGAATCGCCGACACTACGTCTGCAAACTTCAGGATGACCCACCGACAAGTTGTCTTAATCCCTCTCTCTAGATACTCAAGACCAAAACCTTGGAATTCATCATAGAGATTGTAGGCCTCCACAGCATTGGCTCCAGCCCTCTGAACAGCCGCCTCGAGGTATGACTTGAATTGCGTTGCTTGATTGGTCAGAGCCTCGTCCTTGGCTTTGAGAAGATTGTCTTTCTGTGTCAGCTGCTCAGCGTGATCCTTTCCAAGATCCCCAAGAACTCTATAATGGGCATCCCTCATACCCTCCAACTCTTTCTTGATACTCTCCATCACTGCCTTCAAGCTAGCCTCGCTCGGAAAATCCCTCACAGCCTCTTGGATGTTGGGGCAATTCTCAACAATCCACCTCATGGATGACGTAAAAGCGCAAACAGACTGAAAGGATGAGGATAAAGTTAGAAGAGGTAACAGTTTATATTTCTAAAATTATAAACAAAAGGATGTGATAAAAAGTACCTGGTCCAGACTGTGGTGCCCAAAGTCATAGACTTTGGGCGGGGGCATCTTCGTCAGAAAATTGTAATCAGACGAATACGGGGAAGAGAACATGGTCACCTTAGCAGCATTTCTATGGACAATCAGAGAGGTGCGGTCAACCTTTAGCATGGTCAGGCCGATCGACCATAAAGAGTCTAGAGAGGAAGAAGAACTTATCCCTTCAGTGCGCGTATCGGTGGCATCAGTCCTTACCCTCATAGTGTCGTCCCGATGACCCTCAGCAGGAACGTCTCTCTCCTTCCTTTTTTACGAGTCCACCTGGGTTGGCCCCACAGCTGTCGGCCCCACTTCAACTGCTTTCTTCTATTGTTGCTGAGGCTTCTTGCCTTTCTTCTTAAGACCAGCTAGTAAACTTGGGGATGATATTTCCTAAAGTGTGTCAGATATGCCTAGAGGATGACCTGTAAAGATAAGAAGACATGTCAGATACAAGTAATAATAATGAGGGAACACTTAGAAGAAATTGAAACAAAAATAACTCACATAATTCTCTCAAAGGATCGACCCTCAGACCAACTTCTTTGAGCAGACGAGGGGTCACTAAATCTTCAAACTTGGGAACAACATCCTCTTTCCCCTGATCCCTTACATAGTAGGCAATAGCCCTTAAATCTAAGCTAAGTCTAGGGTCTGACCTCACCTTCATGGAGGGGGTTAGACCATGCCCTTGGACCATCGGGCTGTCTTCAGAGGGATCAACCCCAGCAAGGAATTCCCAATCCTCAGAAAGAAAGAAGAACCACTTCTTCCAATCATGGTTGGAAGTCTGTGAAACATAAATAAGTTTATTATCTGACCTCCTAACCCCTAGGTGGAATTATCCAAGTTGCTTGTACAAGGAAGTTATGTTGTAGCAATCCAGGAACTAGATAAGCCGATGGATCAACAGTAAATGTGTTCATCCAAAGGGAGCTATAGCCGAGGATGATCCTCCAGGAATTAGGAGGAAGTTAGGTAGGAGAAACCCCAAGAGAAGAGAGTATGCCTATTATGGTAGGATGAAGAGGGAACCTAACGCCGACCCTAAACATCTGCTCATAAATAGTGACTTCTACCTCTCTCCCCTAGAAGACCTTCTCATCTTCATTAGGGATCCTCATAGTTACACTAGGATGTACACCAAAAGAATGTATCCAAAATAAGAGATCACCGTCCTTGATAAATGAGACATAGGCCGAGGTTGTTGAAGTGTCAACCTCTTACTCAGTATTTGAACTCTCATTTTCGACCTCGGCCCCACTACCCTAGTCCTCACGTACCTCGTCCATCATCGCCTACTGCGTCTACCTCATTGTTATCAAAGTGTGGGGGCCCACTAGGAAAAGTCACTTGGAATTCAAGTGGGGACATGGAAGTAATAGGGACAGCTTCAGGGTTAACTGTTCCCTCGGCCTATTCGTGGAGGTTAAGTCTTAAGGGGTCATCTCTCCTAGAGGTCCCAGCACCAAAATAAGACGACACTCTGGCATGACTTCTTCCTGACTCTGACTCTAAGACAGACGATAGGACGACCTGAACGGCTTAGAGGCTGATGGTAAAACTATAGCTAATGGAATTTGGGAAAATGAGTCGTACACAGATAGGGTCGGCCCTACGTCTAAACTCGCTCTCTTCCTCTATCTCCTAATCTCTACAAAGCAACTTTTTCTCAAAGTTGGAAACTCCTCGGCTAAATCACAAAGCCTTCGAAGCATTAAAAGGGAGACCCTACACTTAAGGAATTTTCTCAAATAAGTTAAATAGTTGACTAAGTTGACTTTTGGATTGAACCTATAGAAATAAAGGGTTTGTGTGGCTGAACACCCAAGAATAGGAAGAACAAGGTTCACCGAAGAAGAAGACCGACAACTCCTTAGAGAACCTCAAAATGCTAAAATTCAAGAGAGAACCACCGTTAAACGGTGAAAGAGGAACCAGAGAAAGTCTATTGCCTAATGTCTATCCCTACAACCACCAGTGGAAGGCGAGTTCACATGCCAAAAAAATATAAAATAGTTGAGAAAATTTGCAGAAGATACCCAAAGTAGAAACCAAAGAAAATGGATGATTAAAGGGAAAGGATGGCAGAAAAGTTACCTGGGGTGAAGATCGAAGCTGAACAAAGCTTGGAAAACTGGAGAAAAGGTAGAAATAGCATTCAAGTTGCTAAAACTGGAGAGATAGCATCCGCACGAAGAAGAAAGAAGAAAGAGAAAGAATTGTTTGAAAAGGTTTAAATACCTTGTCATTATTGGGATTAATAAACTAAGCGACACACAACTCATGAGGAAACTTATCATTATGGCACAACATTCCAAGTATAACATGCAACCGTCGTTCCTGGAGAATATAAAAATGATGATTGACACCTGATAAGATGCCAATCAACTTGAAAAATGTCACTCATCAGCCTGGCCACTCATCAACTCAACATCCAAAGACATTATTACCCCTCATCCACCTCGACGTCATCGATGACTAAGGTCTAGGGGTGATTGTTATACCAAACTATACACTTGTCCAGGATGATAGTAGCCTCATTTAGGATGAGTGATCAGACAAATTTCTACCCCTAAGGGGTCATACTAAAGATAGAGGGTCAGCCAGGACGACCCCATCATTGGCAACACAGTCCAAACGAGCATACGACCGTACGACCTATGGAGGCCGACCCTACTATTGACAAGTTTGATGGCCCAAATCAGCCCAAGCCCATACAGATTGGAACTTAAACTTGGGGAAGTATAGACGAACCTATGACCAGCCGACCTTATGTAGGCCGATAGTGCAACTGTCCTACGTTCAATAATCAGGGAGTCCACTAGGTAAGCGTTAGCCTCGGCCTGTCGCTATAAACCGAGGGTGACACCATCATGGTGAGTGATTTGGGAGACCCGTGGGACAATGCCCATAGGACTCATGTAGCATGTGGACTAAACCATTATAACAAGATCATTCCCTCACGTGAGGGAATATTATGTCATGATTACCTACAAGTGGCCCAGCCAGGTGTCAACAGGGGATTGGCTAAATCATCATTCAGGGGATCAATGCATGCTTGGGGGGTATACTACACCCCCAAAGTCCTATCTATATTGTCACCTTCAACCTTGCAAAAGCATCGATAATGGTAACCCTAGTCGAAACTCTGTTTGTACACAATAGAGAGAGAAAACTTATGCATTGTATCTAAGGCCATTAGTGCCCATATTTAGTGGATCACACACTCACAGTGGATGTAGGCCTATTTGGCTGAACTACTATACATCATTGTCTTCATCCCTCTTCTACTCACCTCCTTCTATATACCTACATGCATATATAGCTGTATTGGTGTCATTGTTATGATTGTTTGAGCTCTTCCACCTCTTATCTAGTGGTGTTGTTTCAAGCATCAACAGTCTTCATTGAAGGGGATAATGTAAAGAGATAGATTCTCCAGCCTATTTTTCTCAAAACAGGAAAAAGAATGGTGCTTCCTCGAGAGAATGGAATCAACGCCAATAGTGATGCTTGCAAAACCATGTAGTCAAAAGGTCTAGGGACTAGGTTACGGAATGGTAAGGTGTTAGGCACCTATCCCGTCTTTTGGTCTCTCATGGGAAAATGTTAGTCTTCTCCATTTAAATTCCGTGATGTGTGTTCACATGTGTATAACATAGGTGGAGAATGGAATCATTCAACACGCATCATGGAAAAGGGTAGAGTGATTTCATCATTAGGAATGTTACCCAAAATAATTATTTAATATATATTATGAGTGTTTATCGAATCAGAAGTAGCTATAGAAGAGAAAATGTGTGTATTGGACGAAACACAAACATGTAAGCACATGATATTCATAAAGAATGTATATATATATATATATATATATATATATATATAGAGAGAGAGAGAGAGAGAGTTTGGCTCTCCAACATACCTCATTAAACATACCTATTTTTTTTAAATAGTAAAAAAAAATATTGAGTTAATATTTTTTATATGGGTTCATGATATTTCACTGTACGCCTATAAAAATATTCAGATCAAAATAATGTGTTTTGATATTTTAAAAATATAGGTAAAAAAACTAGCAGTTTTAAAGGGTAAAAACTGACAGTTTTTTTACCTATTTTTTAAAAATAACAAAACCATTATTTTCAATTGATTTTTTTTATAGGGACACATTGAAATATCATGAACCCATATAAAAAATATCATTTCAAAAATTTTTTGTTTACTATTTTAAAAAGAGGGTATGTTGCTAGGACATATGTTGAAGAGCCTGACTATATATATATATATATATATAAGAAACAAATAAACGTGCATAAAAGAGGACTCGAATCTAGGGATTGGACGAAGACACCTACATAGCCCGAGGGGCATCAAAGTCCACGTAGTTCAAAGGTAGCATAGGGTGCGGTTCAATCCACAAATCCAAACAAGGGATTTCTCTTATGATTGTGTGTGCAGAGAAAATGTGTTTTTAAGAGTGTGAGTGTGAAATGGAAATGGAAATACTTATTTTGGAATTTATGGATAAACCCTTTTTTCTTCTTTTGGGTTTTTTTTATCAAGATAGATTATGTGCAAATACTACGAATAAAAAGTTGAGATTAACGGATGTGATGTAAAAAGTACTAAAATAGCAATAAGATGATTCATGCTAAAATGGAAGAATTAAAGAAAGATATGGAGAAATCAACCTCCTTATGAGTGCTTGATGTTGACCCTGAAATATAGATATATTGATCTTGCAATGGTATGAAAGTGGTATGGAGAGGTGGGGAAATTACCAAGCGAGGTAAGAAAGATATGGAAGAGAGTGTGAGGAAATGGGTTTTTTATGAAAGGGAACATCTCTACGTTCGAGAGAATGTTCTCTGACTTGCTGAGAGGGATCTTCAAGGGTGATTTTTAAAGTGAGGTTAAGGCCTCTATGTATAAGGAAAAAGTATGCCGATTTCCATGGTCCTAGGCTTGCATATTCGGCACAGCACCTCAGGCACACTGTCAGGGTCCTTGTGGTGCCTATAGGCAGTCCGGAATAAGTTTTTTAAAAAAATGGGCATACGATAAAAAATTTAATTTTGAATCATGCATGATGAAGACCATTGGAATAGGTATTCAGAGAACTTTAAGAATCCATGAGCCATTCTCGATTTTGGGAGTTGACAGAAGTCAAATGGGGCTCGAAAGTGCTCCTTGGTCTCTAGACATGAGGTTTTCAGAAGAAAACGAATCATTCGATCTAACCATAAGGTTGATTAATGCACGGGGTTGACTGTTGGAAAGGGAATTTAGCACCCTTGGATATTTCATTTAGATTCATTAAGTTTAGAGGGTTAACCAAGGTCAAAAAGGGCATGTAACCGCCCAATGATCCTTTAGAGTAAAATGGGTTTTTCGTCCGAATTGTAAGGCTAATTCGTGCACTGGAGGGACCTTTGGAAAGGTTATTGAGATTAATTCAAAGATTCTTTGAGCTTCGCTTAAGATGGAGAGTTGACCAGAATGAAACAAGGCTCGGGAGTGCCCGATGGCCTCCAAATTAGTTTTCAGGGTAAAATGGACCGCTCGTCCTGATTGTAAGTCTGATTTGCACACGAAAAAGACCGTTGCAAAGGGAATTCAGTGCCCTTTAAGATTTTATTGATATTTCACTTAGGCAAGAAAGTTGATCGAAGTCAAACGGGGGTCAAGAGATCCCGTTGGCCTTTAAATCGGTACTTAGAGTATGACCTAGGGTTTATGGTGAACGAGTGACTGATAGGGACTTAAAGAGGTGCTTAAGGGGGTTCTAGGATAGAGTGTTTACACATATAACCCAACTTTTTCAAATTGGTATTAGATCCGGTTACACGTATTTATTGTGTGATCTTATTTTTGGGATAATGTGGATAATTTTAATAATAGGCTTCCTGTTTTTATGGATCAAATTGTGTACATTGGAAAGCTCAAATGAGATCGGTAATTAAGTCAATTAACGAGAGAGTCTGGCTCTCTGTGAAATAAGGTGGAAACCACCCACTATGAGTGATTACGATGCCATAAGTCTTAAACCTATCATTCCTTAGACAAAGGGAGATTTTAAATGGAGTAATTTTAACTCTCGTGGCTTCTGTGTTTTTTCTGGTGCAGTCACTCCAAATGGATTTCACTAGATTATGAGGTGTACCATATCTAAGGAAGCATGGGACACCCTCTAACTCACTCACAAGGGTACTAATGCTGTGAAAGTTTCTAAGATACAAAATATCACCACACAGTTTGATACCATTATCATGCTAGAAACTAAGACTTTTAATGAGTTTTATGCACATTTATTCGATATTGTCAATTATATCTTTAATTTTGGTGAGAGAATTCCTGAGACTAGAGTTGTGAAAGAGATTTTTAGATCCCTGTCATCCTATTTTATCTTTAAAGTCACAGTCCTTTATTCGTTGGGAATTTTATGTACACTTAGGTTAGAAGAACTCGTAGGAGACCTTTAAACTTATGAAATCGATATGTTCCCCAAATTAATAAATTGAAAGTAAAATGGATTGTGTTGAAAACCCAGTCTAAAAACAAAGAGGAGATCTTTTATGACTCTAAATTTGATTTTGATCTTGATGATCTTGCCATTTTTACAAAAAAAATTAAAAATTTCTCAAACTAAGAAAAGAAAATTCTTCCAAAGAAAATTAAGGTTTTTAAAAAGATAAAAATTTGAGTCGACAAGAAAGGTTTTAAAAAAGCGAGAAGATAATACCCTAAGAAAGACGAGGAGAGATGCTTTGAGTGTGAGGATAAGGGTGTCATAAATCCCATGAGTGTGCTACGAGGAGAAAGACACGGGGCATAGGTAAAGTTGCCTATGATGCCACTGTTAGCGATAGCGATGTTAAGTCAGTGGAATTCGGGAATAAATCACTGCATGGATGTAACATCATCGCTTACATAGTCAGACATATTAGTAAATCGAGCACGTTTCATGGACAGTCATATTAGTACATCGAGTATATCTCATGTCGATGGGGACATTTTTAAACATGACGACCTCGATAGTGATCTAATCATTCCACAGAGAGTAAGGGAGATGGAAAGTTGAGTGAGGAAGAAAATGGATTCCAACGCGCTTACGCCAAGCTTTACCCGGAGTCCTTAAAAACAAAAAATAAAAATTTTACGCTTAGGGTGTTATTGTTAAGGAAAGAGTTGAAAGAGTCGAGAGAGAGAGAGTCCTCAATGAGAGTTTATTTGGGAGAGAGAGTTGTTTTAGTGGAGAGGGAAAATGGTGACTTAGTCAATAAAGTGTATAGTCTTACAAGAGATTTTCAAGCTTCATTCGAGACTCGTGAGAAACTTAAAGACCTTTTATCCAAACTCAAGAAAGAACTCTAACGTGCCCAGGAGTTCAAGGTAACTATAGAGGATACATGGACAAAAGTAGTAAAAATGTTCATCGATTCTGCTTTAGGTTTTAGGGAGAGTCATGGAATAACTTATGACGGTGCATCGACTACTTGTACTCCACCTAAATCAATTCCTAAGTTTATAGAGGATTCTCATGGGTCTCAACCTAACCCACCAAACAGAGTTCAACCTAAATGGTCTAACCAAGGTAGAATCAAATAAGTCTATGTTTTCACCCACTGCAAAAGGAGAGGTCACCTTAGGTAATTTTGCTACAAGTTATAAAGAACTCCATGTACACATATTCCCGCACACCGTTATAGCGAATTTTCTAGTATTAGAGAGAAAGTTGAGTTCCTAGTTACCACTTCTCGAATCTTAATGGAAATTTTTTAAAGGATGTCTATGACTCTTGAGAACTCTTCCAACATTACAACTAGAACCAGCAATGATAGGGAAAATAAAAGGTTAACTCCATGTGGTACCTAAGGATTATGAAAAATCCCTTGTTGTTCACATTGCTCTCAAGGTTCAAGATACTGCACATGACCGATAACAAGTCGTATTTTACTAACCTTGTGGATTGTAAGGAAGCCAAAGTCATATGGGAAGATGGGAGTAGGTATATCATTTTAGAACGTGATTGTGATGAGATAACCATCTTTCCTATGCTAGACAATGTGTTTTATGTCAAAGGGTTAAAAGAAAACTTAATTAGTATAACCTAACTTTGCGATGAAGTTTGATCAATATAAATGTAACGTTTATGATTAATCCGAAGAACTATTGCTACAAGGAGTGAGGACCAACAATAATTATTATGGAATAATTCCCAAGTCCTCCTTTGTGTGTAATAATTCTAGGGTCTCCACAATGGACCGTTGGCATCAACTACTAGGTTATGTGAACTTTATAGATCTTAAGAGACTTGTGAAGAAATACCTAGTTGGCTTACCACTACTTGGGAAACCAACTTCCTCGGTTTGTGGTCCTTGCCAATAAGGAAAACAAATTCAAAATCCCCATCGAAAGTCAAATACCATTACCACCTCTTGTGTGCTGGAGTTAATACATATGGATCTTATGGGCCCTAAATGTACAGAGAGTATAATGGTAAGAGATACACTCTCGTGATGGTCGATGACTTTTCAAGATACTCTCTCTTGGGGTTTCTCAGAAAAAAGTTTGATGCGATTTAGTTCTTAATAATCAAGTGTAATGTCATACAAAACCGACACGATGTCACTATTAATTGGATGTGTAGTGACAATGGCACTGAATTTAAAGAAGCTAGAGTGGAGAGATATTATGATGAAGTGGGCATCAAACATGAGTTTTCAACTTTTCATACTCCTTAACAAAATGGGACTGTTGAGAGGAAGAATTGGACAATTCAAGTGATGGATAGATCCATGCTTCTTGGAAAAAATGTGCTTGGACATTTTTGGGTAGAGGAATTTAATATTGCATGACATATAGTGAATAGGGTATATCTTCTTCCACACACGTTAAACAAGCCATATGAGTAGT
Source organism: Sambucus nigra (assembly GCA_949130495.1). NCBI lineage: Eukaryota > Viridiplantae > Streptophyta > Magnoliopsida > Dipsacales > Adoxaceae > Sambucus > Sambucus nigra. The sequence continues at coordinate 402,549,307 of OX422208.1, read as the reverse complement.
GGATAGGAAAGAAACCTAATATATCATATTTTTTAGTTTGGGTGAGTATTTGTTACATTTTAATAGATAGAGAGGATTTAATAATGTTTGACTCCCAAAATGATGAGGGGATTTTTAAGGTATTCAGGACTGAGTAAAGCTTATAAGGTGTTTAACCTTGCAAGATCTAAGGTTATGGAATCAATAAACATCATGATTAGAGATGACGAGCCGCCTATATATACATAAAGCATCCCTAAAAGAGTCTCGCTTGCACGCATATAAATGTATCATCAAATATGTGAGTGGCACTCTTCCCTTTGGTACTCCTTTGATACCGATGAACATTTCTTCACTAATTCAGATATCGATTGGAATGGGGATATTGATGGTTGTAGGAGCACCTTAGGTGGATGATTTTACATTAGGAGTGCTCTTGCTTCTTAGTTGAACAAGAATAAAAACTTTGTTTCTTTGTCTATGGCAGAGGCCAAGTACATCGCCACCAGGATTTGTTGCACACAACTCTTATGGATGAAGCAAATATTGGACGATTATGGGATTTCCCATGTTACAATGACTATTTCATGTGATAATATGAGTACAATTCACATATCCCATAATCCGATACAACATTCCCACATAAATCATGTTAGGATATCTGAGTATTCCATTTATGATCTCTTAGAGGAGAATATCGTGTCCTTGAGCTTTGTGAGCACCGAACACCAATTAGAGAATATTTTCACGAAACCTTTAGATTCACTTAAATTTGAGAATCTTAGGAAGTCTTTGGGTATTTGTTTCGATAATTGAGTTCGGGTACTTTATCTAGTGTAGGGTGATTATCATGTTCATGTCATTTGTCCCCATTACTAGATTGTATTTTTATGTTTTTATATGCTTTTCGTTTGAAAAATCCAAAAAAAAATTCGGTTTGTAAGAAAAAGTTTGAAAAATTCCAAAAAGATTTTATTTTAGATAAAAAAAATCTAAAAAGACAAAACGATTTTTGTACTTTTGTTTTCCACCATATATGGATGTACATTTAAGATGTTTGAATCACCCCTACATTCCATCCATTCATGTGACTTTTTCATGGTATTTTGATACATGGATTTGTTTCTTTAGTGTGCTTAATAATGTGTGGCTAGCATTTTGTTGCTGCTTGATAATTACTTTCTTTATGATTGACTTTTTATCACCTTTATTGCACACATGCATGGACTTTTTGTACATTGTACTTTATTATCATGTGTCTAATATGATCTTCTCATCTCAATAGTGATTAATAACGAACCAAATGTACTATAGATAAGTTGTGCTTGTAAGAACCATTGCCCAGATTTTGTTTTCCAAAAGATTTGTTTTATGTTAAGTAATGGAAAGGTACTATGAAAGAGAAAATTCTCTTTGCGTTAAAAGACACCATTTGTAAAAAAGAATCTAAAAGATTAACGATGCACAAAAAGAGAGGTGCCAAGGCCATTTTTTTATTGATGCTTTGCTACACATGAGCATTATGATATCTTCAAAATTTTGAAAGTGGATTCTTAAATATGTGGGATTTTGAGGGTGTTATAAAGTTAAAGATCAATGGATTCGCCAAACAGACTCTCTTAAAAAACATTAAATAGTTTGGCATTATTGATTTGAGAAGCATTTAAATTCATGACATATTACATAAGTCGAGTCAATTTCAATTTCTTCAACATTGTTACAAATAAGGTTGAAATTGTGTTCTTTTTTTATAAATATCTCACTGACTTCGTGCTTCTTTGTTATGAATGCCAATGTTGATTTGCCCATTGAATTTGTTCATAAATTTTCATTCTGCTTTCATGATTTAGATGTTTTAATGATCTCGATGGTGTGATGTATTTGTACCTATATGTACTTTTATACTTGAGAAAATTGAGCGATGTTAGTATACCTTTTAGAAATTCATCGCATGAGCTTTATTTATTACCTTTGTAACGTTATTTCATTTGGATTTGGGTGATGCTAATTATTCATTCTTAGTTTCTTACCCTTTGTCTATTACAGACAAAAATGGAGAGGACAAATTGAGGGGGAGTTAGTTTTTATTTTCTTTCAACTCTCGTATGTATCATGAGATTCATTTGTTCCATATATGTAGGTTTTTCGCATTGATGATGATCTTTTGGACTACACAATATGAAGAATATCAGTTTAAGACAAAGTCTTCAATGTCTTTCCATTTTTGGATTTGGGAGGGCATTTGTAGTACATTGTCTTAGGGGTCTAATTTGGTTCGGTTTTTGTTTTGTGCTGAAATAGCCAAAGGGGGGACATTTATAAGATCAAGAAATTATAATTTCGCATAGTTTAGATATTTTTTCATATTTTGTTACAAAATGAAACTACATCCACATTTTCTTCCACGATCTTCGTAGAGACATTAGTGACTAGGTAACGTTTTCAAGTTCAATCCCTTGAAATCGACACGACACAATATGGAGGTATATGGCATTTTGGTTTTTTACTTAACTTAGTGAAATTTATTCTGCGAAGTTTTCTTTTAAAATGAGTCATTTCATAAAAGGATTTTAAAATAAAACATTTTTATTTTTCTCGATTCGTTCAAACAAAAATCCCACTTCATTTGAACGAGGTTGCTATCTCGTTAGAATGACTTCTATAGTTCATTCTAATTAGGTTTATTTTTCATTGGAATGAAGTTTTGAGTTCATTAAAACAAGCATCTAACGAGCTTCAAACGGGGTCTCGCCTGTTAGAAGTCTATTGGAATGAGTGAGGCCTTTCGTTCGAACGAGAATAGACCTCGTTAGAATGAAACTATGGTTTTCATTCGAACAAAGTAACATTTTTGTTCGAACGAATCTCTCCACCTTTTTTTTCAATAAATTGGACTCTCGTGATCAAATACAACTCTTTTGGCGAGAATAAATTTCTATAATTATTGCAAAAGTTTTCTCCTTCTTGTTTCATCAAAACAAGTTTTTTCTTTTCCAAATCACTCATCCCTAAAATAATTTGTTGATTTTATCAAACCCTAGTTCCATAAACTACATCAAACCCTTGTAGAGCTTTCTTTACTGTTGATTTATGGAATTACGACTATACTATTGTAGAAAAAAGGATTTCGCATCATGAGGCTAATTGGTGGATATCGAGGGAAGAGCTACTTCATTTAGGTGGTGCTAGACTACATCACTTTTTATTAAAGATTCAAAGGCTCTTGTGCAACTTAGTGAATATCGAAGTAGTTTGTAAGTCATTACGTGTTTGTCTCATCTTTAACAGTGTTGAATTAAAGGTTTTTCCCGAAAAGGATTTCTACTCTATTTCTCATTCTTCGTGTTTGGTTTTTGAATTTGGCTTCACATAGTCTTTCATGTACAGTTTAACTTAAATCAAGATCAAATTTGGCAAAAGGTGAATCTTTGTATGATTAACCTAAGATACAAATAAATCCATATAACCCAGACTTTTCAGGGTAATATTCCTCATGTTAGCACATGCACTCATTATGGTAGGAAAGTTCACCTTAGGAGGTTTTGTTATGATCTTATAAAATATCTTAGAAAGTTTAAGTCTAACATCACCAAGGTTCCCAAAACTCAAGTTTGTCACATTACACCTTTGTGAGTTAGGAAACCGATTTGGAGGCGTTAAATGTTAGACTTATTGATTTTGGCATGATTTCACATCACTTATCACATGATACATCTTACGAGTTATTGTGTTTGCATGTTTTTATACACTAGTTTTTGTGCTTCGTGTTATATTCTTTGACTAGTTGTGTGATATTTGTGTATTTTGCATTTTGATTCTTCATTTTTTGAGTCTATATGAGAAGAATATATAAAAAAATGTTTATCTTTTGAGTCATTTTGAAAATGTTTAAAAACTCACAAATATTTTTGTTTTGTTTTATATAGTTAGTTACCTTTAAAGATTTTTTGTGGCATATGGGTGTATTTCAATCCCATTCGTTCCATGTTTTCAATGTGTCTAGAACATTAAATTATGATTTACAATTATGTGGATCATTTCTTAACCATGCTTGCATGGAATCATTCGAATTTGATTTGCTTAATGGATTCATCGAAGTATATGCCTCCGCACGCACTTGCACGGTCTCGTTTGAATTTTAATTACTTATGTTGCATGATCTAAGTTAGGTGTTCTCCAATTAATCTTATAATATACATATTTATATATTTGGGGGGTTGTGCCCGTAGGAACCATTTTCTGTGAGAATGTTTTAGTTTGAAAAAATATAAGAGATCAATGAAAAGGGTTATGAAGGGAGTAAATATCCTATGCATGAAATGCCACAATAGGAAATATCCTTAGAAAAATAAAAAAGATACAAAAGAAAATGGAAAGATTTTTCCAAGGCCATACTTTAGAATTGATCATCAATAGTAATATCTTCAAAAAGGAAAGAAAAAAAAAAGAATATGTTTATTTTTTAGGGTGTTAATTTGAAGATCAATGGTTTTGCACAATGAGTCCTATTTAATCTTTAATGTTTGACGGTATTTATTTCAGAATCATCAATATTTTCTTGGCTAGTGTGCATTTTGTATGTTTTCCCATTATGAGTTCCCATTATTTTTCACATGAGGCTAAATCTAAGTTTGATAAACTAATGTGATCAAATAGAACTCCTTGGACTATCTTGAGTGGTTGGAATATGTTTCTTTTATTTTAAAGTTCATGCCCCTTCATTTGTACCACGTTTGGTTTAGACACATTTAAGACATGCGACTGGGGAAAGTTATGTTTTTGTGTCTTTTATGGTTTTTATGACTATATATTTATGTGTTTTCTAGTTATGTGTGCATATATATATATATATATATATATATATATATAATTGGTTTGTTTATTTTGAGTATTTTTAATCAGTGTTCGTCATATTTGTTTACATTGTTATCGTTTTGTTATTAGGATAATTTGTGCTTTTATTGTCATGCTTGTTTAGCGTTACCATTTCACTTCACATCGCATGATATGCTTGTTTCCTTTATGTTCACACATGTCACATTAAGGGGGAGAAGTCGTTTCATATTATTCACCTTGTCTTTTTCAATTTTCGAACAAAAATGGGGAGGAGTCTAACCTATGGGGGAGAAGTATTCTCTAAGATGGAGGTATTTAACAAAGGGGGAGTTTGTTTTTCATATGCGATTTATATATTTCATATTCTCCTTGCATTTGAAAGTTGTGTTAAGTGTGAAGGTTTTAAGGACAATGAGCCAAAGTTTTATAAGATCAAAGATACTCAAGAGTTTGTGCCAGTCAAATGTCAGTTTGTACTTTTTCCTTTTGAGGTAGGGATTGACTCTTAGAGAGATTGATGACCTAGTAGTTTTTTATTTTTTATTTTATCCGGAAATAGCCAAAGGGGGAGATTTGTAAAGGAAAATTTCACATCGAATCATTTTGTACCATTTGATGTAAAACTTATAAGATTGGCTTTATTCCGTTTGGATAGAACCATTTGACTCTTAGGTTTAGAATTTGAGTTCAGCTTTCCCTTCAAGACTATAATTCATGCTGAAGATCGTAGAAACCAAGTAAAATACCTCAACGTTATGTTGAATTTTGTTCTAAGATTTGTCTTGACCCACGGGATCTCTACAAAGGTATTAATGGTGTATTATTGTTGGTCCCTGGATTTTAAGTTTGGGTCTTTACTTTAAATAAGGCAATTTTTTGAAAAAAAAAAATCAAAGAAGATATTTTTATTTTAAACTTTGTTCGAATGAGTATCATATGTTGTTCAAATGAGTTTCATAATTTCTTTCGAATGATATTTGACTTTTGTTCAAAAGAGTATGAGGGTTTCATTTGAACGAGCTTTGAGCGAAATATTTCTACTTGATAGAAAGTTCTTGCGCAAAGGTCGCTTGATGTTTGTGAAAACAAATGTTTTAAATGAAAATGATTTGTATCATTACAAATAATTGATATAAGATTACAACTTCACTAGCTTATTCTCTAAATTCACTTGATATTAAAATTAGAACTCAATACATTATGATATATGTTACCAGGAATACATTATACAAACAACAATGCAACCATATCCATGGAAATATAATGAAGATCCTAACTAAGATAGTGAAGCTCACAAGACATTCTAAAGTTAATTTTAAGCTAGCATCAATCCCAATCTTTTAAAGCCTCAAGCACTGCACATACATTAACCAGTCAATCAAGCATGCTCACAACCTATGGAAATCAAACTCAACACATCATAAGCCTACTATTGATGATTCAAAAAAGTCAAAGAATGATCCTTTATTTTGTTGTACTTTAGTAACCAATGTACAAAAGTAGAGTAACATGTTTCACCTTGTATATGCTCAAAATCTACACACCTAAACCTATCTTATATCTCCCTAAAGCTTTGACCAAAACCAACAACATTTTGACTAAAACTTGAAAGGTTTAGTCGACTAAACTTAAGGTTTAGTCAACTAAACATACTAAATAAATGTTTAGCTAGCTAAACATTTGACAGCCAATTAAACCTTAGAAAATAGTCCAACTAAAGAAGTATTGGTCGACTAAAAGTGGACCTTTAGTTAACTAAAAGTGCCAGGTTTCTAGAAATTTTTTTGGTAAATTCCTCTAAACTTTTATCCTAATACCCTAACCCCCTCCAAAATTTTTACCAAGTTATGGCTTCCTCCAAGATTATAAATAAGTGACTCCCATTCCATTTCAAAACACTCAAACTACAACAACAATCCTCTCAGGAAAAGTTTCATTATCATCCCCTTTCTTAAGTTTCTAAAGACAAATTAAGAAAACCCATTTGAGATTTTTAAACCCAAAAACTCCAAAGCTTCAAGAAAACCCACTTGAACCAAAATCTCCAATACCAAATCCTCTTTAGCAAAGTTATAATTCCAATACCCACTTGTGCAAAAGCTATACCCAAAAATCCATTGGAGCATATTACTTGTGAATCTTGTTTGTTTAATTTTTAGAGAGAGAAAGTAACCCTGCCTCATCATTATTTTTAATAAACCAGCATTGTTTTACATTTCAATTACAAATCTCATTATTGTTATTCACGAGTAAACTTCATTGTATCTTCTAGGTTGGTAGGGTCATCATGGCGAATATTCAAGGCAATTAAAGTCCTTGGGCTATGGCATGGGTAATACTTAGGTAAAGGTGAATGTATAGTATTATTGGTTGTGATTTTCCTTGTAAGGTTCTGGTTTCACCATAAGTGAATCGAGTTAATGAATTTCTCCAGTACCATCTCGAGCGTGGACGTAGGCAAAGGCCGAGCCACTTAAAAATATCGATTTGCAAAGTTTTAATTAATCTCTCTCTCTCTCTTTATTAACTACTTATATTAATTTTCGATTGATTATTTACTCTTTAATTGATAAATCATATTGCAATTAATGTCTACATTAAGTTTTAACAAAATTAAAATTTTCCCTTAAACCCATATATGGCATTCACCACCACCACCCACGGGTATATATTTGGGCCAAAAATTGGTATCAGCGCCTAGCCCAAAGATACTTATTTTGAAAAGTACATTTTGAGTATAAAGATTGAAAACAAATGGCAATCCTGTCCCAAAGATTTTTGAAAATAAATTACACACCCATGTTTTCAAGAGAGTATTTTAAACTACCGAAAGCTAGAACAATTTATGTGATTCAAGCTCTTGATTACTTTGCTTGGAAAAAAATTTATGATAAGAAATCAACATGTTTTGATATATTAAGTATAGAAAAGAAAAAAGAATTACATGATCAAACTATGATAATATTACGCTCTTCTATAGATAATTTTGTTGCAAGAAAAGTAGGACATTGCAAATAAGCAAAGTGATATTTGGGTGTAATACCCCGTACTTTTATAGATATTTAAATTATATAATTGGGTGTAATTTGGAAATTTGAGGAATTGCAGTGAATAATAATTTTTGGAGTTTATGAGTGTTAGATGTTTACCGATGTGTGTAACATTTACTTTTGGGACTAAGTAAATGACTTGGATTATTTTAATTACATGTCGCAGTTGGGTAAAGTAACAAAGGATAATATTTTATTTAGAAAACACGCATAGTGAGATTTGTTGGGTTTAATTAGTGAATTTTAGTTAAGTGAATCGGATGAAGATTTCAAGTGCACGGTTGGTTTCGAAATGGCCGAGATAGTCAGAATAGAGTATCTGGGGGTAATGTTTAGTTTCCGGGGACTTTTGGACTAGTAGGGATTCACAATTGAGTAAACGACTCATTTTTGGGTTTAAAAAGGATAAACCCTTATTCTCTCTCATAAATTCCCAAGAGAGTGGGATAAAGGAAATAAAAAGAGAGATGAGAAGAAAGGAAGAGAGAAAAGGGGATTCCGGTCCAAACTCCACAGGATTCGACTCGAGGTCATCGGATTTTATCCATGAGGCAAGTATTTACTTGCTTTATTATTTTGAGCATGTATCTTATATTATAGTTGGTAAACTATATGATTTTTGGGTTAGAACCCTTAAAATAAATTTGGGGAAATTTGAGTATGAGTTTACAAATTGATGTATTGTATTCTCTTAATGATTTCGAGTGTAAAACCTACGTTAATGGTGTGTAAAAATGGGTAGAAATAATAGAAATGATAAACTAGGGTTTTCAGCGGTTTTAAGGTTTAAATCTAAGAGAAATGGTTTAATACCACAAATTAATTGATGTGTTTGTTGAAAATTATAGATTAGATGTTTATAGTGTTGTTGGTTGAGATTAGAATCCATAAAAATGGAGGTTGGGTTTATATTTGGTATTTTGGAGATTTAGGTTTCGTAAGAAATGAAGAGTTGGCTTGGTACCGGGGTCAAGTTGAGCAAACCCGGATGTGGATGGGCACTTTGAGACTGCATCCTCGAGTTATAACTCAGTGGGATGGTTATTATACTAATGACTGTAATATAGGTATAAATATACTCGTTACTGGTAGTATATTACTTGCTTATGAAGTTGAGATGTCATATAACCTTTAAAAGGTGTAAAGTGTAAAATGAACAAGATGTTATTCTTCTTTCGGTAGTTTCATATCCGGACTTATACAAAGGTAAGTTATAGGTTCAAGTGAGAACTATTTATATAAGAATGTTATATGTTAAAGTGGAAATGGTAATTAAAACTTGTGAAAGTGAATGTTATATGTTAAAGTTGAAATGGTGCTTAAAACTAGTGAAAGTTATGGTATATGAACGGTATAGCTTTCTATAAAAACAAGGACTATATATATATATATATATATATATATATATATATATATATATGTATGTATCACATGGATGATTATATCACTAAAAGCTTGTGTAATAGCTTCCGGTATAACATATTATATCACGCAAGGTAGGTGATAGTTTTAAGGAATTAGAAGATGGGTTAAAGAGATTAGTTAGGCAAGATAGCTTAACTAGGTTATTTAAAAGGTATACGGTAGGTGTGCACTATTATAAGAGGGGTGAGGTGTATCTCATGAGAGTGCGATACCAGTTTAAATATGAGAGATTTCATATTTTAAAATGTGGCTTTTAAGCACTTGGTAAATATTTTCAAAACTCGAGATCTGACCCGTTTCTTTATTTTCCCCTCTCTTGATATACATGTATATATATATAGGTGTCCAGACACAAGGACCCCTAAATGATGATTCCTTCGAGTCAGACGTTTGCTATAGCAACTGTGGATGCACACAGGTTTATTGTAGACGCTTATATCCTTATAATCTAGATGGGAAGCATTGTAGTAACATTTGGGCTGATAGCCCAATTGTATTCATTTATTCTTTTACCGCTTTTTGTTTGCGATTACGATTTGGTTGTATTATGTGTACCAAGAGTTTAGTTATTATATTCATTCATTTCAATTCTTTGTATATAAACTGTTGTGATTGTTTTACTTGAATGGCTTTCTTAAAAAGATTACATAAACAAAATTTTAACGCCAGCCTAACAAGTTATTAGTAATTAAATTGGTTTTTCGACAGTGATGCTGAGAATAAACCATGTGAGATTCATGTTTTAATCTGGTATAGGATTTATCACCCGGTATTTTATTAGGCGCGGTATCACAAAAGGTATCAGAGCATCAGGTTCTAGTGTCCTTAGGAATTTGTGTGAACGTACTACGCTTGAATCGTTTCTTTCTATTTGATATAGAGCCTTATCATTAAGATTATTGATTCCTATTATGAGACTTAGTTCTCATGCTATTATGTAAGATTATAGAAAATCCTTTGCACGCTCGAGTGAGATTCGTGTGCTGATCGACGAAGGGCGACCAGGGAAGGCCGTTTCGAGGGCGGCAGGAAGCGAAACTTAGTGGTAGACGTAAGTTGAAGTTGGGAATGAGGACCGCAGCAGAGGTCACTCCCCTTATGGAATTATCAAGGATTGTTACAACGACTACTAAAGTATAGTAGTTATAATTATACACGTATCGTTGTAGTAGAGAGTGGTGCTAAACATGACCTACCCAGTGAAGTAAATTGGGAAAAAGTTTGAAAGGGTCTTTGATAGATTCCATACATTGAAGTTAAGAATATATGAAGTCAGTGTAATGTTATAAAGTGGAAGTAGAAGGCTCGAAAGATTCCTATTAGAGTGGGGTATAGGAATGCCCAGGTGTGAAATTTGAGGAAAAATTTTCACTCGTTGGAGAAATGTTGAAATGGTGGGAACGATAATCACCATATTTGAGGGTGCGGGATGTTTTTCTCATAGAGGAATCTTAGGAACAGTTTTAGCCGTGAGTTCCTTTGGTTTATTAGGAATAATTAGAATGATATTTCTAGATTATTCACATGAGGATCAGTCAGAGTTCGACGGTGAATAAAGAGTTATATGGTTAAGTGAACTTTGTACCGAATTAAGGTAGGTACAATGAAAAGAGAGTCCTTCAGTGGAATGATTGGCTCACTAGTAGGTGTTATTAACCCTTATGGAGAATTTTTGTTCGTAAAACCCCACAAGTGGGCATCTTCCCGGGGATTCATTGAAACAGGGCAGTTGAGGCCGGTACTATGTTTCCTTTCAGTCAGAGGAGCTAAGGGAAGTACGAGGATGATTGTCAGGCTCTAGGCTATTAGTGTCCGAGACATTAATAATTTAACATGGTCAGGGTGTCCAGCGAGGGGAAATCTGGTGAGGTGGAGTGTAGAACGACACGGTTAGTCCTTGCCCGGTAGGAGTTAAAGGACAAGAATAGGGCGCCGACATGGGGCATTGATCAAAGTGGTTGTTTGTTTGGTTAAGGAAAGTGTACTATGTCTGGAAACCAATTGAAACAGTCAGGGAGATTGGAAAAGTTATTGATTAAAGTTTCACCTCAGATGAAGGAGGCATATTGTATGTGACTAGATAGTGTCACAGTATTTTGTTAACCCTATATTAGTGTGCGTGATTTGAGTTATGCGCCAGTATCGGTAATATTATAGAGGGTATATCTATATGTTATTCCACGATAGCGGGGTATTATTTTTCCTCATTCGTTATGAAAATGGGCGTTGGTATTTTGATTTTGTATTTGGTTTGCACTCCTCATTTTGTATGTGTTATACAAGTATAGTATTATTCTGAATATAATATGTTCTTGGTTGGCCAAAGCGATAACTGGCTATTGATTACAAGGCTATCGTTGTTTTTGTGATATCTCACCTAGATACAGGTTGAGTTCGTTATTTATTATATGTTTAGGTGGGACTTCGATGAGCATATATTTCATTTTCCCGATTTTAGTGTGTTGCGACTTTACAGGTATGAATTAAGGTATATAGGATTTATTGTTAAGCTATGAGTTTAAACTCGCTATTCTTTGCGCAAAGAACTTAGTGTTAGTACAAGCGCTTGTGGTATGGCTCCTTAAAAGAAGTAGGAGTTCAGACCACATTTTGTTGATAGATGGGATGGGAGTATCCCGATTGTATATTTGAAGCTAATGAACCTCCACGACCGACAAAGTTAAGTAGTAATGTATCGGAGGGGTTCCTTGTTTGGATTTCGCTTGCGAGACACTCCATGCACAAACCTTAACAACGTCGGGAGTGGAGAGATATTATGGGATGCAAGGATATTGGTTTTGATGATAAGTTACCTGGTGTGAAGAAAACACTATAAACTGACATCCATGGCGTGACTGGAGGCTTATGGAAATGGAAGCGCTATGGAAAAGCATTAAAATGGTTCTCACACCGTAAGTAATGGGTGAGGTAAGATTTAGAGAATTGATTTGAGGCTTATAGACAGGCTTGATTAAAAGGCGAACTCGGAAGTAATATGTGTTAGGTATGATGTTTGTAGAAATTGGGCAGAGTATAGGCGACCCGATTAGTTAGACTTTCCATTTCACTGAGATGGAAGGACATAGGGGTAGAAGCGCGTTAGTAAGATTATGAGATAGGATTTTATAACATCCCGATGGTGTGCCTTAGGTCATTATATCTTGATGATCGATGACGCAAGGTAGTAGTGTAACGGGAGGGTTCCTTGTTTAGATTTTTCTTTGTGAGACGTCCCATGCATGAAACCGAGCTAATGTCGAGAGTTAGGAAAAGTCTTCAGCACTAGGGATATAGTTAAGATAGTACTCATTTACGTGTGTAGGAAACACACCGATCTTAGGGTTATTAGGAAGTAAGGCCAGTGGGGCATGTAGCGCTATTTTAGGAAGATTGTAGTGAGTTAACCACGAGAAGATTGGTGGGATAACTTTAAGAAGGATGGGATTTCCAGGTATGGGAAGAATTAAATTTAGAAGTATTCAGGTTGGGAGAACCCAAGTGTTAGCACCAGGCTGAGGAGGTGTAGTATATAAAGCTGAAGAATATGCTTTGGAGCAGTTATAGGTTGGATTGAACATCGTAGGAGGTACGTGATAACCCAATTATGTAGGTGCAATAAGATTAAGCACACCTAAGATAATCAAGAGGAATGACGGGAGTAGTCGAGTGCTAGTGTAGTTTCCTGATGTAGATGAGTGGACGCTTAGAGTCAATATGTTAGAGCTGTAATTATAGGCTCATTTTCTTTATATGTGGTTATAGAAGCACTACGTACGATGTGACATTGTTATAATTAACCTTACAACCCAGGTAGTGTTGTAGCATATAGAGATTTAGAGAAGCTTGTTGTTAAGCTAGTGCGTTAGAGTATAATCCTAGAGATAGCTGGGTATCGTGAATGAGTATATGATAGGGTACCATTGTATTAGTACTAGTTGACTTCGATGTACTAGGATATAGTGTGATTAACAATCCTACATTGGCACTAAGAGTTGTAACTGAATTTCAAGGACGAAATTTTGTTGTAAATGGGGAAGAATGTAATACCCCATACTTTTATAGATATTTAAATTGCATAAGTGGGTGTAATTTGGAAATTTGAGGAATTGCTGTGATTAATAATTTTTGGAGTTTATGAGTGTTGTGTTTATCGATGTGTGATACATTTACTTTTGGGACAAAGTAAATGAGTTGGATTATTTTAGTCACATCTCGCAGTTGGGTAAAGCGACAAAGGATAATAATTTATTTGGAAAACACGCATAGTGAGACGTGTTGGGTTTAATTAGTGAATTTTAGTAACGTGAATCAGATGAAGATTTCAAGTGAACGGTTGGTTTCGGAATGGACGAGATAGTTAGAATAGAGTATCCGGGGGTAATGTTTAGCTTTCGAGGACTTTTGGACTAGTAGGGACTTGCAATTGAGTAAACGAGTCATTTTTGGGTTTATAAGGGATAAACCCTTGTTTTCTCTTATAAATGCATGAGGGAGTGAGAGAAAGGAAAGATAAAGAGAGAAGAGAAGAAAGGAATATAGAAAAGGGGATTTCAGGCCAAACTCCGCGGGATTCGGCTCTAGGTCATCGGATTTTATCCACGAGGCAAGTGTTCACTTGCTTTATTATTTTGAGTATGTATCTCATATTATAGTTGGTAAACTATATGATTTTTGGGTTAGAACCCTTAAAATAAATTTGGGAAAATTTGAGTATGAGTTTACAAATTGATGTATTGTAGAATCTTAATGATTTCTAGTGTTAAACCCACGGTAATGGTGTGTAAAAATGGGTAAAAATGGTAGAAATGATAAACTGGGGTTTTAAACGGTTTTAAGGTTTAAATCTAAGAGAAATGGTTTAATACCAGAAATTAATTAATGTGTTAGTTGAAAAACATAAATTAGATGTTTATAGTGTTGTTGGTTGAGATTAGAAACCATAAAAATAGAGGTTGGGTTGATATTTGGTATTTTGGAGATTTAGGTTTCGTAAGATTTGAAGAGTTAGCCAACACATCTGGTGTGACCGGTCGACCGCGGCCTTATAGTCGATCGACCAGGTTAAGGAAAAATGCTAGTGGTTGGCTCGCAAGGCAAAATCCCATATCGCGGTTGATCAGGGGTCAGGGACCGATCGACCGGTACTCTATTTTATGCCCAAGATAAGGATTTTTCTACTCCTTTTTCTTTTTGGGTTCAAAGCTTAGGGGCCTTCTTAAGTAGTGTATTATGGATGGGTATGACCTAAAGGACTTGAGGATTTGTATATTAACCTTGGATTAGTTGAGTGTACAATCCAAAGCATGGATTTAATGAATGTTTAGGACGACTAACATTTGAGATAAGTCTTCGGCAAGTGTGTATAGATATATTTATGCGGTTAGAGTAAATACGGGCCGATTTCATTTAAGAAAATCCTAGGATGGGAGCATGAGGGAATTTAAGATATGGGATATAGATGATTGAGCGATTATCCGATACGTTTGTTGACGACTATTATGTTAAAGGATGCGAAACCTATGGAATTGAGATAAGTGATTTATATACTTACTTAATTATTACGAATTGGTATATTCGGGATTATATATATAAATCCTTAAAAGTGATTAAGGTGCGAGTTATATTTTAAGTAAGATAATACTTATGTGATTAGTAATTAAAGTGGGTAAATACTTATACACTATTACGAATGGGAACATTCGGGTTGGTGAATATAGCTATAAGAGGACGGCAATTATAGCTAGAGCATATTGAGGAATGATATGTATATTATATATACAGGTATTGTTACTGTATATATATATATATATATATATATATAATTTGTTTATAAATATATGGGTATGAAAACGATATATTTATGTATGTTTATGTCTCTAGTGCTATCCAAGGAGGTTGCGCGATGTGGGTGAATCCTCTGGCTTACGGAGCAGGGAGTGTATATCCCCAGGTCATATCATCCCGCATATGGGTGGGTTATTTTTATCCCACTTTCGGGAGGGAATGTGACCGCCTCTACCGTGTTTTGTTTCTACCATGTTCATGAGAAAGTTTGACTTGGTACCGGAGTCAAGTTGAGTAAACCCAAACGTGGATGGGAA
Source organism: Sambucus nigra (assembly GCA_949130495.1). NCBI lineage: Eukaryota > Viridiplantae > Streptophyta > Magnoliopsida > Dipsacales > Adoxaceae > Sambucus > Sambucus nigra. The sequence continues at coordinate 402,533,916 of OX422208.1, read as the reverse complement.
CTTTGAGAATGCATCCTAGAGTTATGACTCAGTGGGATGGTTATTATACTAATGATTGTAATATATGTATAAATATACTCATTGCTTGTAGTATATTACTTGCTTATGAAGTTGAGATGTCATATAACCTTTAAAAGGTGTAAAGTGAAAAATGAACAAGATGTTATTCTTCTTCAAGTAGTTTCATATCCGGACTTATACAAAGGTAAGTTGTAGGTTCAAGTGAGAACTATTTATATAAGAATGTTATATATTAAAGTGGAAATGGTACTTAAAACTAATGAAAGTTATGGTATATGAACGATGTAGCTTTATATACAAACAAGGACTATATATATATATATATATATATATATATATATATATATATCACATGGATGATTATATCACAAAAAGCTTATGAAATAGCTTCTGGTATAACATATTAATCACGCAAGGTAGGAGATAGTTTTAAGGATTTTTGAAGATGGATTAAAGATATTATTTAGGCGGTATAGCTTAACTAGGTTGTTTAGAAGGTATACGGTAGGTGTGCACTATTAGAAGAGGGGTGAGGTGTATCTCATGAGAGTGCGATACCAGTTTAAATATGATATATTTCATATTTTAAAATATATCTTTTAAGCACTTGCTAAATATTTTCAAAGCTCGGGCTCTAACCCGTTTCTCTATTTTCCCCTCTCTTTCTATATATGTATATATATATATATATATATATATATATATATATATATATATATATATATATATATATATATATATATATATATATATATATATATATATGTGTGTGTGTGTGTGTGTGTGTGTCCAGACATATGGATGTCGGGATGATAATTCCTTCGAGTCAAACGTTTGCTGCAGCAGCTGTGGATGCGCGCAGATTTATTGTAGACGCTTATATCCTTATAATCTAGATAGGAAGCATTATAGTAACATTCGGGCCGATAGACCAATTGTATTCATTTATTCTTTTACCACTTTTTATTTGCGGTTTCAATTTGATTGTATTATGTGTACCGAGAGTTCAGTTCTTAAATTTATTCATTTATGTTCTGTGTATATAAACTGTTGTGATTGTTTTACTTGAATGGCTTGGTTAAAAAGATTACCTAAATAAAATTTTGGCGCCAACCTAATAAGTTTTTAGTAATTAAATTGGTTTTTCAACAGTGATGATGAGAATGAACCATATGAGATTCCTGTTTTAATCTAGTATTGGATTGATCACCCGGTATTTTATTAGGCGGGGTGTCACATTGGGATATCCTCATGAAAAAATACTCAGAAGAAAATACTAAAGATTTGTTGATAAAATCTCCACATCCAGATGATCCATCAACTACCAAGACATGTGAACATGATAAAGAAGTCTTTTGTACAAGAGAGTAAAAGATAGTGAAGGAATCACTAAGCTCCTCATCAAAAGGGGAAGTTCTTTACACATTCCATATTTCTAAAGATGGAGTCATTTGTGAAAATTGTTCAACTTCATCATCCGAAGAATAAATAGAATGTCATCCTTTCACATAAAAATGATGACGAGGTAAAATATTACTCTACTAAATACTTAGATCTAAAAAGCGTATTATGCGTGCTTTGATAAAAACACAAGGTTCTTATGATCAAGTCATGAGTAGATATAAAAATTTGATTAGTAAACACATCATTTTAGAAAAGAAAAAAAAAGATCTTTACATTTCAAATGATGAATAAACCTAAAAAATGAGAATCTCTTTATTGAAAATAAAAGATTAAAATGAGAGAATGAGAAGTTAAAATCAAATGATGAGGGGATACAACTAGAATATTTAAATTTAAAAGAAAAGGTTAAATGTTTGAAACAAACCGTAAAGAAATTCGAATCAAGTAGTAAAAGTTTGACCTACTTCTACATGACTCTAGTAAGGAAGATCTATGATACCCAAAAGAAATGGCGAACTCAAAGACAAATTTTATGAAAGAAAAGGAAGAATAGATTCTTGAAAAAAAGTGAAAATTTTAAAAGGAATGTCACAAAAGTCCAAAACACCAAGAATGACGTCAATTGCACTTCTTCCAAAAACAAAAATCATATTGTTAAAAAATATCATCCATAACCAAAGTTAGAAAATTATTTTTGTGTTATTTGCAAAAATAATGATCACACGTGTATTGATTGTGAATTTCATTCATCAAGTGATCACTTGCACGTGTTGTGGTAAAAACAATCATACGTTTGATGTATGTTACATAAGAAAAAGAAAGATTCATGTGTATAGACAAAGGAGATTGTCATACTCCTTTACTAACAAATAAGGACCTAAACCCCAAAGAGTACAGGAAAGGAATGTTCATCCTTCGTATATTCTATGTACTCAAACAATGCCGAAAAGACATTATTATGAAGAGACACAAGTAAGTCGTGAAAGAAATCAGAATGGATAAAAGTAGAATGTATGGAGAAGATACACACGCCATGAAAGAAGACAAATGATGATGAGACACCTGAAGATTGATAACGTTTGAAGGATCTAAACTAGTGTTCAAATTGGTAACATATATCCTTAATACTCAAACAATTATTCTTCTCCCTTGAAACTAAAACAAAAACACATGATACACATAATTTCTAGAAAAAACTACACCACAAACACAATGTAACAATCAGAATAACACATATAGGATATAAGCGTGTTTATTGATCTAAAAAACTTCATCACATCTCAAACTTATATCCATGTGATTGATAACAACCTAAAAGTTAGATTACACGTATTTAGAATACGATTTAAAGAAAATAGATTGGTTGAAGAAAATTAGTAAAGATTCATGTTTTGAAAAGGAATTGATTTTGGAAATTCAATGGTCTAAACGAAAGAAAAACAATTCTTGAAAAATTTCTCTAGAAAATATGATTCGGAACTACCTTATCACAAAGGGTTATGATAGTTACATCCAAAAGAGAAATATTGGTAGTGTACCTCATATGAAGAAATGAAATATGAAAATATTTGAACATTGAAAATGGAACTTACACTTAAAAGATGAACTTCCACACTTACACTCTCATACACAATGAATACCCTCACATTAGAAAGATATATTTTCATAAAAGACTCTCATAAGAAATTACAAATAAAACAACGGTAAAATTAACATTCTCATCACAATAAATAAACAATTTTTTGACAAAGTTGTCGCATTATCCCTAGACACATTGGAAAAATAATATCCAATTAAACCCCACACGGTCTAAGCAAAATAAAATATACATTATTTACCTACATTATTTGTGTATCCTATGAAATGAAGAAACTTATGAAAGTCAAAAAATTTGGAAAGATACACAACACAAAACATTATTTCATAACTCTTTTAAGAATTGAGAAAGATATAGTGTTGTTGGAAAAATGAAAACCCATTGAGAATATTGATACACCATTGGCCATTTATTCACCTTAATTAAACTACAATCAAGAATACTATAACCTACACACCAAATACTTGAGATGTTCCATGATATTATCATACTTGTCTATGATTTAAGAAAACATCTTGATTGATCGGTGACCACCTTCTGTTCGTCTAGCCAATCCTTCTCTTGGACGCTACCTGAGGCCTTATCCCCTTTCTTTTGATTTGGTGGAGAACTTGAATCATGCTCCCCAAAAAGCTAATTCTTAGGGGGTACCTTGGTATCGACCAGGGTTGCACCACAATTTTTCTTGAAATTCGAATTATGAATATAATCCAGTTTCTTCTCAGCCTCCAAAAGGTCTTCCATGCACCTTTGGTCAAAGGCCTCATCTTTAGTCGTAGTTAAAACCCATACATTATCCTCGGTAGCCTTTTTTAGTTTATCAAGCTTTAACCTCAACTTGGACATTTCTAAGTCGAGTGGACTTCTTCTCTATACCATAAGCCTCCCGAGCAGTAACAAAATCCTCTTGGGACTTTGCTAATACCTTCTCCAAGTCATCATTTTCTTTTAGAAGTTGGCCCCTTATCGAGATTGGCAACAAAACCTGCCATAAACTGCAAAGACAAGATGAGTCAATACAGTAATCAAAATAACGGAATAATCCTACTAAGAGTCATGAGACTTACCAGATATAAGGCTTGCGTGGTCTAGCTGACATCGTGAAAGTCTAAATATGTGATACGCTTGTCAAAAGCAGGCATAAAGCTGACCATCTGTAGGAATTAGCGAAGATATGTAGCTATTGTATTCTTGAGAACAAATGGTATGACTTTGTAATAGTATAATCCAAGAGTGGTAATTAATAAGGTTTTATCTTGGTAAGGGGCGAACAGAGGAATTTGATGGTACCTTAAGTAAGCATCCGGAAAACTTATATATTCGTGGTTGGTTGTGGTGTTAACCAATTGGTAGATCTTTAGTAAAGAAAAGTTGTATTTGGGATAAGCTTTAATAAGGTCGGTGAAGTCTATGTAGACTCTCCACTTCATAGTAATTTTATTCATTACTACTAGGTTGATTGTGATTTTGAGAATTAAACTTCTTCAATGGACCTTACCTCCAAAAAATTTCCCACCTCCTCTTCCACGACATTTACCTTTGGGGGGTTGTTCGACGGGCCCTTTTCATAATCGAAGGGTATGTTAAGTCCACATGAAGTTGATGTCACATGACTTTAGGATGGCACATGACTTCGGGATCATTCTCAGGCATGTCATAAGGCTACCAAGCAAACACATCTTAGTTCTCATTTAGCGGAAAAATCAGTTTTTCTCTTTCATGGTTAGTAAGGAAGCTTCCGATCGGGAATTTCTTCTCCGGGTGTGAATTATCAAACATTAATTCTTATAATGGTTCCATGACATTATCTGCGGGGGGGCACCCTTATTCTTTTACACCCAATTGGTCATTAAAAGTACGTGTGCGATATTAATCCAAATAGATTCGCAATTTCTAATTCAGACTTATTTAATTGGATGTCTAAATTTGCTCAAACTAAATACCAATTAAATCATCCCCTAAACATCCAACTAAGTGACAATTCAAATCTCAAATTAAAACATGCGATGGCAAATGATGACAAAAGCAGATCTCAGGAAAAAAATCCCCGCAGGGCAAAAACCTTTTATTTCCAATATAATTTGTAAAAGAACGGTTTACAATCCTATTATAGAGAAAAATAATTGACTTATGAAATACCCGTAGGTGTCGGTTCGTGGTCGTCAGTCCAGGAACACCGCAGCACTCCCTATGACTCGCAGTCAATCAGCCCAGTACCTCTTGCAAGTGGTACCTATGGTCAGCCCAGTACCTTTCCAAGGAACCTATGATTCGGCAACAAAACAGCCAGGAAAACTATGCTTCAGGTTCCACAAAAGAACTCACACAAAAAGTCTAGGATTTGTGAATTATAAAACACAGTTTGAACCCTCAAAAATGGGTGGAGAATAAATAAAAAGCACTTAAAATGTATTATGTCAAAACCAGTGTTTTCTCCACATGAAATACAGAACTTGGACACCTTATTTACACTGAAAAATCAGGGTAGTGACGTATCAAGTAAAAAACTCCTCATTCGAACGACATGCGACGTCGTTCAAGAGAACCTTAATCTCGTTCAAATGAGATGTGACGTCATTTGAATGACAGTCATTGATCCTCTTAAAAAACATTTAAATATTAAATAAATGTGGAATCCTTAAAAACTAAAATTGTTTATGGGATTAGGAGCATTTATCCAAAACTTTTCTGATTAAAGACGTTTAAGATCATTTCAAAAATCATTTAAACTTTTATAAAAATATCCCAACACTTTTAATGTAAAATGTAAATGGAACTTAAACACATTTTATCAAATTCATCCTTATTGGGATTGAATGGTGAAGAAGCCTTGATAATCGGATCTATCTCGATGCTTGTATGATCTTGAACGCTTTTCGACGATGTATCGGTATATGACATACTAAATTGATAACGAACATTTATAATATCATGTCCTTACAAATCTCCCTCGATGTCTATGCCAGTACAAAATAAAACTATCCGAATTATCAAATCAGAATGCATATACAAATCTAATACCCTCCCATGACCCAAAAGTGATAAGGTACTAAAAATGCAAGTCTTTCATTTTTTCTTCAAAAGTCTTCAACATCAAATCGACTTTTCTCATCAGGGTGTGCAAGACAGTAATCAACAATTCTCCGTACCTTCACACATGAGACAAAGCGAATACCTTCGTGACTCATCGATTTTGAAATGATATAAGAATAAATCAATCAATATAATCAAGTCTCCCCCATAATTCGTTATCCCCCTTTTTATTTGATCAAAATAGACAAGGAAAGAATAAACACAATAAAGCAAGGAGTTGTCACGACAAGTAAGCGCAAATATGGATCAAACAATGTGCATGTAGGGGAAATACTCAAAAGATCCACAAATAATTTTTGATTTTTTTTAAAACTTTTCATACAAAAATGTAATAAAGATTTTACAAAAACCACACACTATGAATTTTTACTAAGATAACCAAATCGGGGATATGGTATAAATATGTGTGAACAAATTCGATAGGAAAATCAACTCAATCATATCATATGTGCAAGATGCATAAGTGTACTCCTAATTAATGAACATCAAAAATAGCCATTTGGTGTAAAATTGTTGAATTTAGATGACATCGTCTTAATCATATCAACAAATCAAAGTATAAATTATTTGCACACCAATAACGTCTAAAACTATATAATGCTTTTTCATGACTTTTAAGGACGTGCAAACCGTTGAAAATTCCATCCAAACTCCCTCATTAAAAGACAATGATTTTATTTTTCTTATGAGGTGATGAAACAAAAATCTATTGGCACGTGTTTGGCATAATTTTCTTTTTATTGCCTTTTAATTTTTTGGGGCTCTTTTAAACCTCATTGGACCCCAGATAATTTTCAATTTCTCACTTTTTTAGGTCCATTTAAACGGTGGCTTAATCGCAAAGGACAAATGAGTACCTTTCATAGCCCTTCACCGTTCTTCAAAATAACACTCACAAATCTCCCAAATGGTTTATATCATGCACTAATTTTTTTCAAGTTTTATCGCATTTGGTTCATTGTATAGATAGAATTGTGATGAAAACACCCAATCAACATGTGATAGACAAGCACAAAAGTCACACAAATCCGTTCATATGTGCAATAAAGGACAAATATAGTCAATCATGTAGGTAGTAACACTATATCATCTCAGAGACTCAAAAATTTGTAAAGCACATGAATGACACAACATATTGTCTATAAACACTATCAAACAGTCACATGGATATGTCCTGAAGTTGTGACTTGGTCATCCTAAATGTGCATTCCTAAAAGGTGTAAACAAAATACAAAACTCTTTTTAAATTTTTCAATTTTTTTCTAAAAAGATAAAATCTTTTTAAATTTTTAAATACTATTCAGAAACAACCCAGCAGTGCCAATAACATACAACAGGAATCAACAGGGGACTGCAAATAGAATTCAGGGTCGTTCGAACGAGATGTCATGTCGTTCAAATGACAGGCGATCTTGCGAGAAGATTTCGCGCGAGATGCAATCTCGTTAGAATGAGAAAACATAAATTTCCCAAATTATTCAGAATGTCATGCCGTTGTGTCCAGTGGGAAAAAATCGTAAAAATAGTTCCTGGAAAAGGTAAACAGATCCAAAATTGTGCTAAAACATAAGAAAAGTAAACTAAAATGCTAATAAAATGCAAAACAAATGGTACATACTAGCAATAGGTAAAGATGACATCATGCAAATCACCCTATGCTAGCAAACATGTCTAGACCTCAACCGAAAAGTGTGGTGGAGTTATCTAAATATGGTGACATCTTTTTAAATAACTCCATCAAATAATGTGAAGTCTTGACCAAAAAATTTACTTGTTTGCGAATATGTGCAAATTCTCTATCATTATGTGCAAGCAAAGTATCATAAGTGGGTGTGTGCGAATGAGCATGTGTAGTGGCATAACGTGGCACAAAACCCAACTTGAAATAAAACTCTCTAAGGTGTTCTCTCTTTTTTCAATGGGAGCAAACATAAAATGGCCTAGGAACACCTCTATCATAAATTATAAGATGTTCTCTCCAAACGGGAATGGGGCGCCTAGGTGGGTTGGGTCGAGTCGCTAAAGTGGGAACCGGCTCGGGTCCAATAATAGAAGTGGATACACCATCATGACCTTTTCCTAAATTCTCACCACCACCCAAAACGGGATTAAGAACCATCTTTTCAACTTTCTTAGATGTGTTCTCTAAAGGGACTTTGACCTCCCGGTCACGTTCGAGATCACTCTCGAGTTGGAATACATGTGTCGTCAGACTAGACACCGTGTCGGTCAAGTCACACTTTTCCCTCCTTAAAACTTCCTTCTCTCTCTCCAAATCCAAAACCCGATGACCTAAATCCCTATTATATTTTTTCGTTTTCAAGGTCTCGATGTACAAATGCCTAAAATCTTTTTGGATCTTACTTTCATCTCGACTCTCAAACTCGCTCTCATCTCCACTAGAAACACTCGAGTCATCATCGTCACTCTCGTGAACACTATCATTATGGGGTAAAGTGGGTGTGTTCACACGATTAAAAAAGGCTACACACATCCAATGAGATAAACTTTTTTCGGACTTGTCTTTCTCATCATCTCCCTCACTATCACTAAGAGTGGCGGGCATGGATACTTTCTTCCCTTTTCTTCTCAGCCTAGTAACACATTCAAACTCCCTATGACCTTTGCCTTGACATTCAAAACAAATCATCTCATTTTCTCCACTCTCTTCCTCTTTTTCTCTCTCACTCTCTTTTTCATTTCCCTTATTGAAAGAATTATTTTGTTCATTTTGAGAAACTTTCTAATTTTTTTTGCAAATAAGGCCACACCATCAATGTTATACCCTTCCTACTCTCTTTCTTTCTTTTTCTTTCTAACTTGAATCTCTAAAACAATGCCTCTATCCTTAGCCTTATTAAGGGTTTGGGGAACATGTCAATCTCACAAGTTTATAGGTCACCTACGAGCTCTTCTAACTTAAGTGAATTTAACTTTCCCAATGAATTCAAAACAGTGACTTTAGGAATGAAATGCTTTGGAAGAGATCTCAAAATCATTTTAACGACACGTGTGTTATCAATCGGCTCACCTAAATTAAAACTCAAGTTAACAATGTCCGACAAACGTGCATAAAACTCATCAAAACATTCAGACTCGAACATAGTAATGGTCTCAAACTGGGTGGCCAAATTTTGTAACTTTGATTCTTTAACCGCGTTCGTACCCTCATGTGTCAATTGTAGGACATCCCATGCCTCTTTAGACGTGGTGCACATCATAATTTGGCGGAACTCGTCGGAGGTGATGGCTCCAGAAATAGTAATCAGACCATGGGAATTAAAATTAGATATTTTAAAATCATCTTCAGTCCAATCTGATACAAGTTCAAAGAAGTTATGTTATTAGCAGTGACAGTGGGAGGAGTACATCCTCTTTCACAAAGAATCGAAACACGTTCGTTAATGGCTTTCAACTTGGATTTCATATGAGCTTTCAAATAGGTATAATTGGACCCATAAAAAATTGGCATTCGATTATATACGTGCTCGTTTGGAAACATTGCGATAAACTTTTAAAAATTAGATTTTTCAAAAAAATCAATATCTCATAAGTTTGCGGAAAATAGGAATACGCGATAAATTAGCATAACCTACTCTGATACCAATTTGAAAGTGCATGTGTGATTTTGATCAAAATAGATTCGCAATTTTCAATTCATACTTATTGAATTGGATGTCTAAATTTTCTCAAACCAAATACCAATTAAATCATTCCCTAAACATGCAACTGCGTGACAATTCAAATCTCAAATTAAATCATGCGATGACAAATGCTGACAAAAGAAGATCTCGGGAAAAAATCCCCACAGGGAAAAAACCTTTTATTTCCACTATAATTTGTAAAAGAACGGTTTACAATCGGATTATAGCTAAAAACAATTGACTTATGAAATACCCTCAGGTGTCGATTTGTAGTCGTCAGCCCAGGAACACCGCAGTACGCCCTATGACACACAATCGATCAACCTAGTACCTCCCTCAAGTGGCACCTATGGTCAAACCAGTACCTTTCCAAGGCACCTATGATTCAGTAACAAAATTCTCAGCAAAACTATGCTTCAGGTTCCACAAGACAACGTACACAAAAAGTCTCGGATTTGTGAATTGTAAAACACAGTTTGAACCCTCAAAATGGTTGGAGAATAAACAAAAAACACTCAAAACGTATTTGTAATACCCCGTATTTTATGGCTTTTAAAATTGGGGCTTTATTAAATTTAATTAAGATATTAATTTAATATTAATACAAAATTTTATTTTAAATATTTACTAGCAAGACGAGAGTTAGTAATTATTAGGAATTTGTTGAATATTACTGGATGAGTAAATTAATATATGAGATTGATTTTATTAATATTGTCACGAGTGAATAATATGACAATTATGGAAATTTAAGTCGAGACGCGTCTGTCGTGTCGGAACTAAATTATTATTATAAAAGTGAATAAATTTTAAGTCGATCGTATGATCGTTTTGAGTGCGGCAAAGTGTCCAGAAGGATCGATATAGTCAGAAAAGTGTACCCGGGGGTTTAGGTTGGGTCTCGAGGCATTTTTAGGCCTAATTGAAATCCTGGGAGGGTATTATAGACATTTTGCATTTTTGGGTAATTAAACCCACGAATTTTCTTAGGATATATCAGTCATTGGGAGTTTTCTTTTAGGGTTAACAAACACAGAACCTAAGAACGGCCATTAGAGAAGAAGGTGGAGAGTTTTCCAAGCCCAAACGAAGATCGCACGACGAGGAATGCAACCATATCTTCTTCATCAACAAATCAGACCCTTATATCCCAGGCAAGTAAATATCTTGCTGATTTCTAGTTGATATTCCTTCCATTTTAGTTTAGGAATGAAAATCATATCTTTTAATTGAAGAATTATATCTTTTGGAAAAAAATTTATATGAGTGGTAGGGAGAATCCATGTAGTCTGAAATCTTGATCATATGTAGTGGATTACCCACGAATTTATTATGATATTTGGGAAGAAAATCTGGATTAAAATAGAGGTTCGTGATTATTCATGCAAAATTTGGCTTTATAAAGAAATCTGGGATTAAACCCTTTTTGATTGATTCGTTGAGGAATTATCGATGTCGTTTTGTTAGAACTCGTTTATATATATTACTTATACATTCGGATTACTTTGATGGGAGTTTGGGATGAAATTGTAGAGGTTTGGAGGGTTTAGAATGATTGAACCCTTAGGTTGAAATTTTCAAAAAACTAGGTAAGAACTTCTTGATCGATCGATCGACCAAGAGCATCGATCGATCGACCCCATTCCTCGATCGATCAATCCCTCCTGGTAAAGAACATGTTTTTCCCCTTTTTATTTAATCCGGATAAAATGCGTGGGAACCCTTGATTATTATTTAAAGAGTATAATGGGACATAAAGAGGTCCGGTAGGGTCTAAGTAGACTCCGTTGAGTGAAGTTTAATATGGGATGAAATTGTGGGTTGGAGTTATTCATTCATTGGAAATTGTGCGTACGTTCACTAAAGAATTGAGACTTGTGAAAGATTTAGACCAGAAGGTAAGTGAGGGTATACTAGCTGAAATTATACGTAGTGAGAGAGAATACTTCGAGAGATGAGAAGTAAGTATGAAATGAATTATAAATGATAATAAAAGAGACGAATCCGTTATGCAAGATAATTGAGTAAAATTTGTGATAAGAACGGATGATAATAATTATGATCGTGGGCGAACTTAATTTGGAAAATTTGAATATCTATATATATGACTGTGTGATTGTGCATATAGTATGTATTTTTGTAAAATCATACCCGAGCTACTTGCTATCACGGAGTTTTCCACGCCAGGACAGTCTTATCTCGATTGGATATTTATGGGGGATATTGACTCGTACCCAAGAAGATAATATCCAAGATACAGGCTATCTAAAAATGATAGTCAGATGGTCCTAAGAGACGTAGGGGTATGTGTTGACCTCTTAGGGATTGGAAATATGCTTCGCCTCCAATTGTATGTGTCTTGTGTTAATACAGTTCGAGAGTGATTTCGAACTAGTATTTCCCTTAGTATTAGTGATACGGGGACTTGATAACAGAGTATGCCAGCACCATAGATTTATGTGGGATGTCGATAGTATATATATATATATACACTTATGTATATGGAAACTTTCAACTATGTGTATAAGTAGTTAAGTAATGAATAAATGCTTCAGCTTTATAACAAGTGTTTGTGAATTTATGACGGTACTGAGTGGTTCTAAGTAACGTAAGAAATGGAAGAGATTAATTTTCTAAAACTAAATATCATAGCCTTAGTATTTCTCGAGATAAAACTTTATGAGGATAAATTTGATAGACTTATGTGATCAGTAGTATGATAGGCGTGCACACTAGATGAGAGATAAGAATTCTCAAGATAGTGTCGCGCACTAACATGGTGGTTATATTAGCCGGTAAGCATTTTAAATACTTGTTAGACTATTGTTAAAATTGTTTTACACTTGGGCTCTGACTCGTTTTCTGTCATTTCTTTCTCTTATATATATATATATGTGTGTGTGTGTGTGTGTGTGTGTGTGTGTGTGTGTGTGTGTGTGTGTGTGTTACAGGTGCCCAGCCATGGGGGCGTCATGCATAGGTTTTTTGGATTAGACGTGCTACATCTTATATAGCAGTTGCAGGCCCTTGGTTTAGACGACCTCGTCATTCACTCGGTTCCTATTTTAGTTCTTCATAGTCAAGGCATGTATCGCCCGATTTCCTATTTTGTTTGGAATTGTTAGAGGTTTATGTTTATTAATATTTCCAGTATTCAGTACTCTTCGGGAGTTAACTCTAGTTAAGGTGATTTCATTTATAGTTATTAAACTTGGTTTGGATTATCTAGATGGTTCAATTCTTGTGTGTTAATTTCCATCCTTGGTATATATGTGATTGTTATACTGTTGGGTATTAAAAAGGTTTTCATATTGGAATTGAATAAAGTAAAAATAAGACTTTAAATTATTTTGACACTTAGCCTAATTATTTAGGGCATTGAAATTGGAAATAATTATTTTGCGACAGTGATGCTGAGAATGAACCAACCGATCACCTTGATTTTAATTTAATAAAGGACTGATCACCCGGTATTTAATTAGGCGGGGTGTCACAGGTGGTATCAGAGCATCAAGTTCTAGTGTCCTTTAGGATCTGTGCGGCTTATTATGCTTCTAGCGTAGCTTTCTTTGATATAGAGCCCTATGTTTAGGATTGTTAATTTCTTTGGTGTGATCTCGTTCTCTTGCTATTACGTATATATTAGTGAATCTTATTTGTGTTCGGATGTGTTCGAACAATGAAGTGTGGCAGATGAGGGCCGTTGGGAGGATAGCGGAAGTAGGGCTTAGTGAGGTCGTGAAATATATTCGACGTTAATGACCATAGTCGATGTCACCCCTATTATGGCACAAGAGGCCAAGACTATAAAGACGGCTAGGACGCAGCCTACAAATTCCAAGTGCTGCTATAGTCGAAAGTGATGCCAAATTAGACTCACCCAACGTAGTACGCTTGGGAGAGGGTCAAATGAAAAACTGAGGAGAGTTATCACTATAAGTTCTAGAAATGCGAGAATTGTGTGTGTTACCCAACGAAGGCAATATATTCAAAGGCTTGGGCATATGGCGGAGTGTGGTTAACTAGAAGTGAAAATTTGGGGTAAAATTTTTCTTGAATCATCGGAGCAGAGTTATAATAGTGGGAGTCAACCACCACATTTAATAGTGAAATGTTGCATCAATGGAACGACCTTAGGTACAGTTTAACCGCACGTTCCTTCATCAGTTGTTCAGAATAAGGTGTGAATGTTGTTCTGAACCCATCACGGAAGGGCCGGACAGGGGTCCAATTGTAAATGAATTTAGACCTTTTGCAAATCTTGTATCAGCGGAAGTGGATACCAATGGTAGAGAAGATTTCAAGTGGGAGATCAACTCGTGAGGAAAGTTAACAACACTTAAAGAGAATTCTGTTGGACAGTTGATCCATATGGTGACAATGTCATGCATTGTCCGTAGACATGTTAACGCTCTTATAAAGGGAGATAAAGTAATTGAAATATTTATTGGAGAGTGAGACTAGATGAAAGTTAGTTAGGAAAACACCGTAAAGGGGGAGACTCATCAGGGGTCTCATTTAAATGATTCGAAAAGCTAAATTCTTACTAAGCGATGGGGAATTCAGTAACTGTTATTGAAGTCAGTAGTACGTTCCTTAGGGATAACAAAGCTAAGGGAATGACGATTGTAGCCATCAGGATCGAGATTATTTAAGTCCGAGAGAAGGAAAACCCTAATAGGGTCAATATGACGGGAGATAAGTGGGTTATGTGTTGAGGTATTCTGTGGAGAGTAAAACCACACGAGTTAAAAAAATTCCAAAGCGAGAAAGAGGATAAGGGTATGGTGATTGCAAGAGAAATGGTTAATGTAATTTTTGATTTGGTTCAGACAAACACGTTATGTCCGGAAGACCATTAAGTAGCCAAGGCGATTGGCAAAGTAGAAGTATGAGTTTTATCCTAGGAGGATGAGGCGTGTTTTATGTGATGCGAGCGAGTCACTACATTTTTGTTTATTGCTAGATTCACATGTGAGAAGAATTTAGTGCGAATATTTATAGCGTTATTATTATGTGTATGTTTTCCCTGGTATAGCAGGGTTGTCTTCAATGTTATTCGCGGAGGATAAATGGGTGCAGTGTTTGTGTTATATACTTTATTGAGATTACTCATTTTAGTGATGTGATATGCGAGTATATTATCATACTTATTATGGTTTTAGATAAATGGTTAAAATGATAGTGGGCGGTGATTGTAAGGCTATCGGGGTTGCTGCCCTAGTGCAGCATGTTTTTTTCTGGAAAAAACCCTCACCTGCAAGAGGGTCGGGTGCGCACTCATATTATATATTTTAGAGACTTCGAAGGGTATAGTGGTACGAGAATGTTTAATCCCAGGGCATTTAGGGACTTTGTTATTTTGATTCAGTGTGTATTGGGTTTACCGTTGGGCGGAAAGATTTCACTCATTATTATGTGTAGTGCTCAGGACTTAGTGTTAGGAGGAGCGCATTGTTATATTTATCCTTTTGGAATATGAAAGATAAGAATTATATTCAAATGTTTAGGAATGGGATTTTGAGAGTCCCGATTGTATACGTACGAGGTTTATGGAATGTGATTACCACCAATACTGAGCAATAGTGCAATTAGTAAAAATTTCTTTGTTTTAGTAAAATTGCGGGAGGAGGTGTAGTTTTTCTATTAAGATATGGAATATAGGAGTGCAGGTTATGGACGAAGGACCCAACGAATTTCGATAATCGACATTGCTAGGTAGTAGTGTATCGGGGGGGTTCCTTATTTGGATTTCGCTTTGCGAGACATCCCACGCATGAAACTTAGCATAAGATTGGAAGAAGAAAGATATATGGTCAATAGTCCATGAGTCTAGTACCTCGGTCGTCATAAGAGCCGGTAATTATGACTCAGTTAGAGTTAAGTGACGATTTAAGGCCAGTGGAGCCAGTTGAGTGGTAAGGAAACATTGGAAGTTTTATTTTATCACCCAATTTGAAAAACGTGACTGTGTGATAATTGATTAAATTCGCAAGTTTATAATTCGGCACACTTATTTAATTAGAGTCTATTTTTAAACAAACTTAAACCATCCCCTAATCATTCATCTATGCGTGTGCGCGTGTCAAACCATAAATCGATAAAGCGTGTGACACAAATATTAAGGAAAAATCCACGAAGGGCAAAACCTTTTATTTCTAGAACTTTGAAGAATTCACAAGACCATTGACTTACATACAACCTGATAATCGCCCATAAGTGTAACGCACGGTGTCTTCGTCAAACCTCCAAAGCAACGGCTAGAAATAACGTCGGCTGAAATCTCCCGTAAGAACTCCAGGTGGTCAGTAATAAAGAAGAAAACGGCTTCTCCAAAATTGTGAATTCTATAAGGACTCCCTCCACAAAAGCATGCAGTTGTCGGTTGTAGAGTTCTCCCTATAAAGAATAAGCCAAAGCAAAATATGTTCTTGGGTTCCACAAAACAACTCACACAAAAGTGATGGAATTTTTGTGAATTATAAACAAAACAAATATTTGAACCTTTAAATTGTTAGAGAAAAACTTTCTGCCAAAAGGTATTTTTATAATTGATTCTGGGCAGATAAACAAACCAAAAGTTTTCAAAGGATAAAACTCTTTTAGGTTGAAAACTGTTCTCCACGTTTAAAACAAAGGCTGCCAGACCCCTTTTATAAAAGATGTTAAGTCGGGCAAAGGATAAACATGAGGTCAGCGTGTCAGCCAAAAAGACAAGTAGCTCGAACGAGAATCCCATCTCGCTCGAACGAGGGACGTGTGTCGCTCGAACGACTATGCGCGACATCCATTGTCGCTCGAATGAGATGGAGATATCGTTTGAACGACCTTGGCATCAAACCTACAAATGCTTACTGCCTTAGAAAATTTTCAAATCTTTTCAAAAATCAATGTTTTCTAAAACAGTAATGAAACATTTTTATAAAAAGCATTCATAAAAATATTTTTATATAAAATCTTTTTAAAACTCCTTTTAAAAATATCCCAACACTCTTAATATGAAATGTATATGAAACTTTAAAACATTATCTTACCAAAGATCATATTGTTGGGCTTGAATGTTGAAGACAACTTGTAATTCGGATTCGTCTTTTGTAGATGAAAACTTCTTCAATTCTTCGACGATTGTAATGGTATACGACATAATTAATTGTGATGAACATTTATAAAAATATGTCCTTACAAATCTCCCCCTATGTATATGCCGGTACATACATAAAAATATATGAATTATCAAATACCAAATTACCTATACAAATCTACCCTCCCATGAATCCCAAAACTGAAAACGTAAACTTTGTAAGTTCTCAAATTTCTCTTCAACATCAAAACTCTCAAAGCTTTTCTCACCAGGGTGTGCAACATAATGATCTTCAATCTTCGTACCTACACACATGAGATAAAGAAAAACCTTCATGATGCATCGAGTTTGAAATGATATAAGAATAAAGCATTAATAATCAAATCTCCCCCATAATGTAAAAACTCCCCCATAATATGATAATTCTTTCTCCCCTTTTTATGATGTCCCCAAATAGACATATAAGAAGAAACAATCAAAACATGGAGTGTCACGATAAAAATCCATAGCAAACAAGGATCAAGTTATGTGCATGCAAAGGTATGTCCTAAAAACATCCACAAACTATTTTTGGATTTTCTAATTTCTCAAACAAAAATAAGATACTAAAAATCACACCATGGATTTAAACTAAAACAAACAAGTCATGAAAATGGAATGAATGGGTGTGAACACATTCGATAGGTAAATCAACTCAATCAATCATATGTGCACGATGCATATGTGTACTCCTAACGAATGAGCATCAAAAGTATCCTTAGGTGTAAAAATTGTTGAATTTAGACGACATCGTCTTATGCAAATCAACAAATCAAAGTCAAAGTGATTTCCACACCAATAGCGTCCAAAACTATTTAGCGCTTTTTCAAGACTTTTGAGGATGTGAAACCCCCTTTTAATTCTCCATCCAAACACCCTAATATATATTTTCTTTTAGAGGTGTATAAACTAAATTCACAAACATTGGAGAATTGGTGCAAAAAACTAAATGGCCCATAATTGGCATGAATTTCTTTTTATGGCCTTTAAATTTTTTCGGTCTCTTTTAAACCTCTTTGGACCCGAGATAACAAAATGCCTCAATTTTCTAGGTCCAATTTAAATGGAGGCTTAATCGCAAAGGATAAAAAATAATCTTTCGTAGCCCTTCACCGTTTTCAAACAAAGCACACAAACTCACAAACGGCTCTTACATGCACAGCTTTCTTATCAAGTTTTATCGTGCTTGGTTCATTTTAAGGACAGGATTGAAGTGAAAACACCCAACCAACATGTGATAAGATAAGCACAATAATCAAACAAATCCGTGCATGTGTGCAATAAAGGAAATCATGAGTCAAACATGTAGGAAGTAACACTTAATTACCTCTCAATGACTCCAAAGATTATAAAGCACATGGATGAATTGACCTATTATCTCAAAACACTATCAAATAGTCACATGAAAAAAATGAAATGATGTTGTAACTCGGTCATCCTAAGTGTCCATCCATAAACGGTGCAAATAAAAAAAATCATTTTTTATTTTTCAAAAATTTTATCAAAATAAAATCTTTTTGTAGTTTTTAAAAGAAAAAATTTATACAAAAAGTACATGTCAACACACTAGCAAATATATATCATGAAACAACAACTAGTGTACGACAAACATGCAAACACAATCATCTATATGATATGGAAAAAGAAGAATCATGTGCAAGAAAACGGGAATCAACTTGTCTAAAATCTAGTGCCTCTAAAAGTGATTTCCTAATCCAAATAGATGTGAAACGTCTTGGGAGAACACTAGACATAAACTTCCTAGGATTTTTTCCAAGATCAAAACAAAAATGCGTAAGGTGACATTTCCTACCACAATATGAACATGTGTAAACGGGTGGAACGACACCTATGGGTTGACCTTTTCTAATGTCCTTGAAATTGGTTGACCCTCTAAAATAAATAATGGTTTTGGCTTTAGCACTAGAAGCATGAGAACAAGATGAGCCAACACCATCACTAACAAACCTACTCGAGTTTGTCAAATCATTTTTTAACTTCAAAATTTTTGACTCAAGCAAAGAATTAGACTTTTCTAATTTAAGGGATGCCTTTTTTATATTTTCAACGATTCTTAAAAGCGTATCTCTCTCTCCCTCAATCAAAGCAAACTTTTCCCTAAGTCTCTTCACGTGCCACAAACTCATTGATTAAAATATTTTTGTCCTCTTTGGCACAAATACAAACCATCGAATTTTTAAGGTCCTCCAATTCCTTTTCTAAAAATAGGACCCTATCATCACTCTCCTTCTTGGACAATTTTAAATCAACAAAGTCATGGTCCAAGGAAACAAATTTTTCACGATAAAAATCTCTTTGATTTTGAACCGTTTGCAAAAGATACAACGCGGATTTATAACGAGAATTTTCTTTTTCCAAAAAATCAATTCTTTTAGCAAACGTCAAATTCAAACGATTTATATCATCAAAACTATGACTTGTGTCATCAAAGGGGGGCATCCGATTACATAAGTGCTCCATTGGAAAAATTGCGATTTTTCACAAAATTGATTTTCAAAGAAAAAATCAATATCACACAAATTTTGCAAAAAATAGAAATACGCTATAAATTAGTACAACCCGCTCTGATACCAATTTGACGACGTGAGAAGTCAAATTGTATAAAAAAAATCCTTGAAAAATCAGGATCACGAGATAAATTAGCGTAACCCGCTTTGATACCAATTTGAAAAACGTGATTGTGTGATAATTGATTAAATTCGCAAGTTTCTAATTCGGCTCACTTATTTAATTAGAGTCTATTTTTAAACAAACTTAAATCAACCCTTAAACATGCATCTATGTGTGTGAGCGTGTCAAACCATAAATCGATAAAGCATGTGACACAAATCTTAAGGAAAAATCCCCGAAGGGAAAAAACTTTTATTTCTACAACTTTGAAGAATTCACAAGACCATTGACTTACATACAACCTGATAATCACCCATAAGTATAATGCACGGTGTCTTCGTCAAACCTCCAAAGCAACGACTAGAAATAACATCGGCTGGAATCTCCCCTAAGAACTCCAGGTGGTCAGTAATGAAGAAAACGGCTTCTCCACAATTGTGAACTTTATAAGGACTCCCTCCACAAAAGCACGCAGCTGTCGGTGGTAGAGTTCTCCCCACAAAGAATAAACCAAGGCAAAATATGTTCTTGGGTTCCACAAAACAACTCACACAAAAGTAATTGGGATTTTTGTGAATTGTAAACAAAACAAATATTTGAACCCTTAAATTGTTAGATAAAAACTTTCTGCCAAAAGGTATTTTTCTAATTGATTCTGGGCAGATAAACAAACCAAAAGAATTCAAGGGATAAAATCTTTAAGGTTGAAAACTTTTCTCCACATTTAAAACAAAGGCTGCCATACCCCTTTTCTAAAAGATGTTAAGTCGGTTAAAGGATAAATATGAGGTCAGCGTGTCAGCCAAAAAGACAGGTCGCTCGAACGAGAATCCCATCTCGCTTGAACGAGGGACGCATGTCGTTTGAACGACTACGCGCGACAAACATTGTCGCTCAAACGATATGGATATCTCGTTTGAACGACCTTGGCATCGAAACCCACAAACACTTACTGCCTTAGAAAATTTTCAAATCTTTTCAAAAATCAATGTTTTCTAAAACAGTAAAGAAACCTTTTTATAAAAACATTTTTATATAAAAGATTTTTAAAACTCCTTTTAAAAATATCCCAACACTCTTAATATGAAATGTATATGAAACTTTAAAACATTATCTTACAAAAGATCATATTGTTGGGCTTGAATGTTGAAGACAACTTGTAATTCGGATTCGTCTTTTGTAAATGAAAACTTCTTCAATTCTTCTATGATTGTAACGGTATACGATATAATTTGTGACGAACATTTATAAAAATATGTCCTTACACAATTGAATGGTAGAACGACGATAAGGAGGTTTGGGAGTACCCAAGTGTCGCAACCACGTTGTGTCACCAGGGAAACAAAGAATTGGGTGTTATGCATGAAGTGTAGGTGATGCTTACACTAGTATGCACCGTTTATAGGGTGTGTGGGCATCTTGGTTAGCTGTTGCTTGAATCGTTCGAGTTGAAGAGACGTGGGAATAGTCGCATGGAATATATGTTTGTGAGAATGACATAACAAAGTGAAACTGGTAGAGTGGATTAAGCGTGGTGCGAAGGACGATAATCCATATATATATGTAAGATCAGAGTAGCAAACACGAATTTAGTTGGAAGGCTATGGGAAGTCATTTAGGGGAATTCATTGAGAAGGATAAAATTTAAATGTGGGTACTCGAAATTAGAATGATGGTCTTGGATGAGTAGCCCGATTGTAGCGGCCCAAAGTCCAGACATCCCATATCTTAACCGGTTAAGATATAGTCTTCTCCCATGTTCCCATTAAGAGGGATTTTAGGAGAAGATGGAAAACGTGGGGGAGTCCAACACCCCCACTCTTTGAAATGAACATGTATATAATAAACCCTAGGTCCGGGGAAAAGGACACGCGGTATTCTCTGTAATCACTCTCCGGAGTATATAGAAATAACACTAACTGCACCACCGTGTAGTAGGCACCTTTGTTGAACCACGTACATATTTTGTTGTGTGATTGGCATTTTACATTCCTTATTCTGCTTGGTGATTGTGCTTCTCTCATCTCTTTGTGTTGAATAATAATTGTCACCACAATTGGCGCCGTCTGTGGGAACGTTTATCTTCCCTGAGAAAGCCCACACCCAGAAAGGAGTTCAAAATGTCTGGTCACAGTAGTAATGCTCCCCAGGCAGGAGATATTCAAGAACCTCCTGCTCCTCGCAGGATTAGGTCTGAAGCTCGGCGTTCAGATCAGAGGGCTCGCTTAGAAAGGCAAGCCTCAGAAGAAAGCCAAGGACCAGCGAGGTCCACACAGATTTCCAGGCTGATTGATGCATATGAGGCAAGGCTTCACGAGCAGAAGGAGTCTTCTCGCAAGCACAAAGCTGAGAATGCTCACCTCAAGAGAAGATTAGAAAGAATGGAGAGAGAACTCCATCATGGAATCAAAAGACGTCCCGACTGCACTCCTAGCCCTCAGGTGAGCAAGTCTCACAGCCGAGGAAGGAGCCCCAGGCGTGGATCCCAGAGAGCTGAGGAAAATGAGTCAGAGGATGACCTGCTCGAGCAACTGCGACTAGCTCGCAGTCACAGGAGCCCAGATCCAGCAAAAAAAATATACGAAACGTGGTCTGAAGGGAGATGGACCAACACCCTGCACATCACGAAACCAGATCGACCCGAGAACTCGCTAGGCGAGCTCTCAAAACTCAGATGAAATCACCTTTCTCGAGGGAAATTGAAGATGAGGAAGCCCCCAAGAAGTTTGTTATTCTAAGGTTCAAAATTTATGACGGTAAGACTGATGCCATTGATCACGTCAGACAATACCGACAGGCCATGACCCTCTGGAACCATCGAGACGCACTAATGTGCCGAATTTTCCCCTCGAGTCTGCATGATGTGGCACGAAAATGGTTTGAAAGACTCCCCCACCAGTCCATCAGGAGTTTTAAATCCCTAGCCGAGCTCTTCACGGCCCGATTCATTACTAGTATCTCCCATCCCAAAAGGATGGATGCTCTGCTAATAATGAAAAAGGCACCCCAAGAGACCCTTCGAGACTACACGAAGAGGTACTGGGAATTGTTCAATGAGGTCAAGGACTGTTCGGAGCAAGTAGCGGTGGCCTCTTTTAAAATTGGGCTGCACAGCTCTTCCCTTCTGTACCAATCCCTGACAAAGAAATAGGCCATGACCATCGACGACCTAATGGCCCGCATCGAGAAGTATGCCAAGGTGGAAGATGTTACCCGCCTCAGCACAGGGGAAAACGGTCAAACTAAGGTCGCTGCCAAGGGCAGTGACAAGATTGAGAACCAGAAGAAAGGAGGGAAGAATTGGGGCAAAAATAGCTCCAAAAACGGAGGTAACAATGATGTGTCGAAAGCATTTCAGGCGGTCAATACCGTCTTTAAAGAACCAATTTACAAGATTCTCGTAAAAATCAAAGACGAGCCATTCATCATGGCCCAGGAAGATGGGAGGAGACCCCTCGAAGAGAAATAATGCATTGAGATGCGCTTTTCACAAGGAGGGAGGACATAATACTGAGCATTGCAAAGCTCTTAAGTCCCACCTCAAAGAGCTGGCCCAGTTCGGGCACCTGAATGAATTCATGGAGAAAAAGGCAGAGAAAGTTACTGCCCATAGAGAAGCAAGGCCTGACAACGTACTCGAAGACGACGCCGGCCATGAATTCATAGTAATTCATGGGGCATTCGACGCGAAATAGATTCAGGGAAATTCAGCTCAGATGGAGGTAAAAAAGCTTACAGCAGTGATGCAGGCTTTTCAGATTGATCCAGCGAAAACACAGTCAGGAAAGCGTCGACGAGTAGATGGCGTTGACTATAGTAAGCATAATGTGTTTACAGATGAAGATCTAGTAGGAGTGAGAACCCCACATCATGATGCTTTGAACATTACTCTAAGAATAGCGAACTATGATGTCGACAAATTGCTTATCGACCAAGGAAGCTCATCCGAGGTGATGTATCTCGACCTGTTCAAAAAATTGAAATTAAGCATCGCCGACCTAAAGGAAGCTACCGTCCCTTTGGTTGGTTTCGCTGGAAAGATGACTATGCCCTTGGGAAAGATCGTGCTACCAGTAAGGGCAGGAAATGTTTCTAAAATGATCAAATTAAAGGTGGTCGACATTGATTCGCCATACCAGGCTATCCTCAGCCGAGGATGTCTACATGCAATGAAGGAAATTTCCTCGACCTACCACCAGAAGCTCAAGTATGTGATCGAGCGAGGAGTAATGGAGATCCGTGGTGATCAAGCGATGGCAAGAAGATGCTTCATAGCAGCCATCCGATTAAGTCCAGAGAAGAAGGTCGATAATCCCAGCAAGAAAGTTAAGGAAGGTCTGACACCTTCGAAGTAGCAATTAAAATACGGAAGGCCCGGAGTAGAGGAGACCAGGCTCATCCCCTCTGAACGTGTCATCGAGGCACTGGAGGAAATCACAGTTGGAGATTGCGACGACAACATGATCTTCTTGATTGGAGCTTCTCTCACAGATCAGGAGAAGAAAGAACTAACTACCCTACTGAGGAACAATGTAGACGTCTTTGCGTGGGATCCATATGAGCTTCCTAGAATTGATCCTAGTATGGTTTGTCATCAGCTAAACATCGATCCCACCTTCAAACCAATCGCACAGAAGGCACGGCGAACTGCACCCGAGAAGGCAAAAGACATGGAAAAACAAGTCAAAAAACTGCTGGATGCAGGATCCATACGGGAAGTACAATTTCCCAAGTGGTTATCCAACCCAGTAGTAGTTCCAAAAAGCAACCGTAAGTGGAGAGTTTGCATAGACTTCACTGACCTCAACAAAGCATGCCCTAAAGACAGTTTCCCCCTCCCAAAAATTAATCAACTGGTAAATGCCACTGCAGCTCATGAGAGAATGAGTTTTTTGGACGCATACTCAGGGTATCATCAGATCCCTCTGTATACCTTAGACCAAGACAAAACAGCATTCATCACCACAGTTGGGTTATACTGCTACAAGGTCATGCCCTTCGAGCTTAAAAATGCAGGGGCAACCTACCAGCAACTGGTCACCAAGATATTCAAGGACCATATGGGAGACACCATGGAGGTCTACATGGATGACATGCTCGTTAAAAGCAAGAAGAAAGAAGACCACCTCTCAGACCTATCAAGAACCTTCGAAATCCTCAGGAAATACCGAATGAAACTCAACGCGAGCAAGTGTTCTTTCGGTGTCCAGTCAGGAAAATTTCTTGGGTACTTGGTCAGTAAGAGAGGCATCGAGGCCAACCCAAACCAGATCGATGCAATAAATAGGGTACAACCTCCTCGCACAATCCGGGACGTACAGAAGCTCACCGGTATGCTCGTTGCCTTAAACCGATTCATTTCTAAGTCCTCCGAGAAGTGCAAGCCTTTCTTCCAGCTTCTAAAGGGAAACAAAATGGTAGAATGGAACCAAGATTGCTCACGGGCATTGGACGAGCTCAAGGCTTACCTCAGTTCCCCACCACTGCTCGTCATACCACAAGAGGCAAAACCCTTGTACTTGTACCTCTCCGTTTCCAACCACACTGTCAGTTCTGCATTAATGTACGAAGTTGCAGGAATCCAGCACCTCATTTATTACATGAGCAAGACCCTACTAGACACCGAGCAGAGGTGCCTACCACTGGAGAAGCTCGCCTTTGCACTAGTAGTGGTTTCGAGGAAGCTGAAGCACTATTTTGAATCCCACACTATAATCGTCCTTACATCACACCCCCTTAAAGCAATCCTGAGGAAGGAGGATTTGTCGGGCAGACTGTCTAAATGGTCAGTCGAGCTCAGACGATTTGACATCCAACTTCAACCAAGGAACGCAATCAAGGGGCAGATCCTTGCTGATTTCATAGCCGAATTCACAGGCGAGCAACGTTCCAACAAACCTCCACCAGCCAGACAAAAGGGGAACGACACGACGAAGGAAACCTGGAAATTGTTAGTTGATGGAGCCTCCAACTCAAAGGGGGCAGGAGTAGGCATTGTCCTCATTACTCCAGAGGATACAATCCTTGAATAAGAAATCAGGCTTGGATTTGCAGCCTCCAACAACGAAGCAGAATACGAAGCCTTAATAGCCGGCCTCCAGAAGGCACACAATTTGGGAGCAAAGTATTTACAGGTGTATGACGATTCTCAATTAGTCTCCAATCAGATAAGTTGAAAGAATGGAAGCTTACCAAGCCTTAGTGAAAAGACTAATGGCGAGCTTCGAAGAGATCAATGTCCAGTAATTTCCCAGAGGACAGAACAGCCATGCTCACCCCTTAACAGCCTTAAGTTCAGCAGTCGACTCCAACCTAAAAAGAACAATCCCCATCAATTTCCTCACTCATCCGAGCATTAACCGTAGCAGCAATCCGCCAAACGTGGAGCAGATGCTCTAAGTGGGGTCAGCACCTAGCTGGATGGACCCTTTAAGAAATTATTTAAAGGATGGCACGCTCCCAGACGACAAAAATATTGCCCACCAGATAAGAGTCAAAGTTGCTCGCTTTCACTTATCTCCTGAGGGCAACCAATATAAGAGATCCTTTTTTCGATCCCTACCTTCAATGCGTTCACCCAGGAATGTCGAGCAAGTTCTACATGAGCTTCACGAAGGAATCTGTGAAAGCCATATTGGAGGAAGGTCCCTGGCCTTCCGAGCAATGAAGGAAGGCTATTGGTAGCCATATATGCAAAGGGACTCTACGGTGTATGTTCGCAAATGCCTGAAATGCCAACATCACGCCCCTATGGCCCAGCAACCTGCTAGGGACCTAAAATCACTGTCCAGCCCATGGACATTCGCCCAATGGGGAATGGACATCATAGGACCACTTCCTATCACCACCGACAATCGCAAATATCTGTTGGTCGTAACTGACTACTTCACCAAATGGATCGAGGCGGAACCCCTAGCGAACATCCGAGATGCAGATATGATAAGGTTCATATGGAGAAATATAATCACCCGTTTTGGCATCCCCAGAACCATCATCACTGACAATGGAATGTAGTTCGAGAGGAACTCCTTTCATAGTTTCTGCGATGAGCATGGAATCAAACACCATTTTAGCTCGGTGGCCTATCCTCAGAGCAATGGCCAAGATGAGGATTCTAGCAAGACAGTAATCAGCGGATCAAAGAAACGATTAGAGCGAGCCAAAGGCGCATGGGTAAATGAATTGACACATATTCTATGGGCCTACCGAACCACTCCACGATGAGCAACGGGGGAAACCCTATTTTCACTGACATATGGAATGGAAGCAGTCATCCCATTAGAAGCAGGCCTGCCAACAATGAGGTCCAGCCTTGTCGACCAGGGCCATAATGATGCAGCATTGCTCGCTGAGCTCAATCTAGCTAATGAGCACCGAGAGCTAGCCCTAATAAAACTAGCGAGCTATCAGAAACAGCTCGCAAGGCATTATAACAAAAGGGTTAACCCAAGGGCATTCCAAGTTGGGGACTATGTCCTAAGGAAAGTCCTGGGCAGCGCAGTAAAACCATCAGACGGAAAGCTAGGGCTAAACTGGGAAGGACCATTCAAGATAACTAGAGACGACCTGCAAGGAGCCTATCACTTGAAAATGATGGAAGGCAGAGAGATACCCCGAGCGTGGAATGCAGCCAACCTTAAGAAATTCTATTTCTAGATTCTTCTTTTCATTTTTGATTATGAAACAGGAAGTTCATTCCCTTATCATTAATAAAAAGTCATTTGGAAGTTGCATTCTACGAAGTATCAGTCAACTAATTTGCATTTTTTGAGCTATCAATGAATAAACTTTATAACCCACACACCTTTTCCAAGTAACAGGCATACTGATCATTACACTATAGCAGGGAAATGACCCTCCTCAAGTTTTCATTATGAAACATGAAAGACCTCTTAGCATTGCCCTGGCAATACATGAAGCCCTACAGAAAATCCTTAGGTAATATGGCCAGTTCGACTGGCTGCCAAACTATGTTTGGTCGATAAAATCCTGATCGGATGCAACATACAACACCATGTGTGTCCTCGCCAATTGCCACACTTAGTCCTAAGTAAGTGTGACGACACAACCTAAAAGGTAAAGTGGGGCAGAATGGTATCGTGCTATCATACTGGACTGGAAGGACATTTACTTAATAATGCGAACATAAAAATCTAGTCAGCCAAAACGGGCTCAAAATTTTTAAGCAAATAGGTGAAAAATATAAGACACTTGTTTAGTCGGAAAATTCGACCAAAACATAAATCTTTTATTAATTCAGCACATTTACAGCAAACACAATACATGTTTAGTCGGTGAGCTCGCCCAAAACATTAACATAACATCACTTCAATACAAAATACACAGTGTTACTAATGGAAAAATCTTAGTGAGGGTGAGGCCTCTGAATGAGATAATCAGCCACTTGAGCTCTTCGACCACCATCGAGAGGAAGAACTAACTCTTCCTCGACTTCGTTAGCATCCGACTCCAATAACTGCTGAGGGATGGCATCGATGGGTATCCACTTATCATCTCTCCAGAAGGGATTAGGCATCTGAGTGGAAGGAGATATTTCATGGCGATACCAGAGCATTGAATTCCTTGGAACCTTGCATCTCCCTCAAGGCACTCAACCACCCCCTGATGAAGACGAGCTCTTCAAACTCTGTCAACCTCGTCGGGGCATCTAGCCAACCCTGGTCATAACCGTCGACCCATACTCGCCGAGGTCCTTTTTTAAACAGGTGTCGCAGCCGAGTAACATTCCTTTGAAGTCCAGCAGTGATCACATATGCTCGTTGAACATCACCACAAAGCTTTTCCATTTCCCTATCTGAACTCCTGGTGCTCCTTCCATCTCGCGAAATAATTGGACCAGTAGAGCCTCGCAGCACAGGAGGAATATCGCTCAAGCCAGCCCTAGCTCGCGATGAAGAAGAGCCTCGCAATACTGCAGGAGAGGCGCTCGGCGCATGCTCCCTAAGACGCGAGACCTCTCTCCTTAAAGCTTCATTTTCTTGCTGAAGTATTTCCCCAACTTGGTTGATCTCAGAAGCGTCTAGAAGCTTTTCTCTTAGTGTATTCACCTCCTCTTGAACCGAAGCACCAACTTCTTCCATCTCTTAGAGCATGTCCTTCAGCTTAACGACGAGCTCAGTTTTCTCTATAAAGCGCTTGTTCCTCAATTGCAGAGATTTGCAAATCCTCACAAAAGTATAACGAACTTCAGAGCTTACATCAGGCCCAAGCATTCTTCCCAATTGAGAAGTGGCAGGTATATAATCATCAACATCAATCAACTACAGGAAATAAAAGAGCAATAAAGAACAAAATCATTCAGTACACTACGGGAGTGAAAAACCTTCTCATTTCATTAAAACAAAGAGAATCAAAATACATCGACAAGTCAAAAGGAAAAATTACAAATAGAAGAAGAAAAGACACAAGGTAGTCCTAGAAGTAAAAATTAACTAGCAACCTCAGGCTGCCCAGAAGTCGATGGTTGCTTCCCTTTATCAGCATCAGCAGGAGCACCCCTCTCAGCAGGGATAACCTCTGTCGCCAGAATAGGGTGAACGTCAGCAGAAGTTGTCAGGGAGATAGGGTCAGGACCTTCGATAGCTGGGGCAGGGACTTCATCCATAACTGGCCTCGGGCCTGGGTCGTGCTCATCGAACAGAGGAGATGCAACATCCACTCCGGCACCTAAGAGGGCCTTGTTCCAGCCCTTCTTAAAGTTCAGACGGCTAATGTAGCCTATCTGAACCTCGGCATCCTCGTATGCGGCAGCCCAACCAGAATTATATGAGTCTTCCTTGGCAGTGACTACCTCAGACTCCTTCTTCTTTGGCTCCTCGGATAGCACTCTGTTCTCTTCCACAATAGCAAGCTTGCTGGAGCAAACCAGGTCGTATGCTTTTCGTAGCTCATTCAATTCTTTAACTGCTGCATCCTTCTCCTGATTGGCATTAGCAAGAGCCAGATCGGATGATATCCAAGAAGCATCAATGGCCTTGAAACTAGCCTCCAGCTCTGTACCCCTCAACCTCAAGGCGGCATTTTGCTGCTCCAACTCGCCATTTTTCTTTACCAGCTCATCGCGAGAACGATAGAGCACGGCGAAGTCGATCACAAACTGCAAGAAGAAGAATACATCAGAGGAAATAAGTGATGAAATTTATTAAAGCATTATAGAAGGGAGAAGATCTTACCAAAGCTAGCCTCTGACTAGCTTGTAGGGTCAATTGATCAGACCCCAATGCCCTTTGGCGATCAGCAGGAAGAACTGCCCTCTCGAGCAGTGCAGGGGCCAGTTGAGGAGAAATAGCAACTGAGGCCCCCTCGGGCAATGCGGACACAGGAACCAAGGCCAGCCCAGCCTTCGTCCAGAATTCCATCTTTCTCCTCTCTTACTCTTTCTCCTTCTCCATTCTCTTCTTCTCCTTCATTCTCTTCTTCTCCTCCGTCTTCTTTCTCTCCTCTTCCTTCTTTCTCTCTCTCTCTCTCTCTCAATTGTTCTTCCTCTTTCCTCTTCCTCTCCTTCTCCTGAGCAAAAGACTGAGAGCCAGTAGCTACAGCCCCGGTACTGGATTTCTGCTTCTTTGACCTCTGAGCGAGAAGCACGTGATCATCGTCGTCATCATCCTGGATCAAGTTTTTCCTGGGAGGAACCATCTCCTCACTTGAACTGCTGGACGTGCTCGAAGAACCTCGGGCTTCAGAAACTTCCTTCGAACCAGAAGAGCTACCACCACTAGAGTTCCCCTCACCAAAATTGCCTTCGATACCACCTGCGATATCACTCTCTGAGCTACTATCTTCCTTGTCCAACTGAATAGGATCAGCAAAAGTTTCTTCAGAGGTATCAAATTCAGGGATACTATTTACCGACCTCGCTATAAAGTTGGAACCAATATTTTTATATTCGAGAAAGAAAGCAGTAGACCGGGGATGCTCGTCGTCGGCTAAAGGCTCCCTGATATTCCAGGCCTTGACCAGTTCAGAAGGATGAACCTCGCTGAGAGCGGGTGCCAGATTCTTCGACCTCGTTGAAGAAAATACAGGAAAAGTCAGAAAGATCACAAATTAGTAAAGAAATTGAAAGGACAGAGCAAAGTCTACCTATGTATTCTTCCCTATAAAAGGGAACTAAAAACCTATCAGACCTCGACCCTCCGTATGGGAATCAGGTAGGTTTACTACCAATACCCTGTCAGGGCTCCTGGCTTTGAGATAGAGAACACCCGAACTAGTTCGAGAAAAAGAGTAGCAAAAACAGACCTCGGCAAGCCTTAACTTGGTACCATATAACTGATTTATTCTATGGACACCATTAATTATCTTCCACACATTGGGTGAACATTGTGTAGGAACAATATTGAAGTAACTAAAGAAGTGCAAAAACAGGTCGTTAGGAGGAAAAGTAAGTCCCCCTTGGGAAAGCATCAAGACATGGATCCAATGGGCACCCTCTATCTCTCTAACATTTCTAGGGAGAGGAACACACTCAATCTCTACCCACTCTGGGATATTATAAAACCTCCTAAACTCAAACACTGAACTATTACCGATCTTTGCCATTGGGAAACCCTAAAAAACCACAAATTCAAAGAGAAAATACAAAGAGAAGGCACAGGAGACTTGCAAAATGAAAGTTTGACTCGAACGATGAAGGATCATGATCCCAAATGACACGAAAGATCAAAAAGCAATAAGAATGGAGACCGGGAGAAGAGAGTGTGAATCACTAGAGCTCACAGAAAATGGGAGAATACTGAGAAGGTTGAAACGACGATCGAAAAATGACTGCTCTAGATAGCTTTTGAGTGCTACTAATCATAATGCACAGACTACGAAGCGAGTGCCTCCTGAACTCAGTCCTCGAACTGTGGGGAGATTTGCACGGTGTACAAATTAGCCATCATGACAAATCATTTAAATTTATTGAGCCCAAATTATGGCCCAACAAACTTAGGGGCAATTGTGGGTACCCAAAATTAGAATGATGGGTCTGGACGAGTAGCCCGATTATAGCGGCCCAAAGTCCAGACCTCCCATATCTTAACCGGTTAAGATATAGTCTTCTCCCATTTTCCCATTAAGAAGGATTTTAGGAGAAGATGGAAAACGTGAGGGAGTCCAACACCCCCACTCTCTGAAATGAACATATATATAATAAACCCTAGGTTTGGGGCAAAGGACACGCGGTATTATCTGTAATCACTCTCCGAAGTATATAGAAACAACACTGACTGCACCATCATGGACGTAGGCACCTTTGCTGAACCATGTACATTTTTTGTTGTGTGATTGGCATTTTACATTCCTTATTCTTCTTGGTGACTGTGCTTCTCTCATCTCTTTGTGTTGAATAATAAATTTCACCACATTAACTATAATGGAAAACACTCTGAGCAGAGTTTTACCTAGTCATGTATGGAAAGAGACTTGCGCGTAGGTTGAATGATGATGTTAGTAAGGTATAAAGGTTCGGCAGTGCACATCGTGGAGAAAAGTGCACGGGTCAAAACTTTTGGTATACGCTAAGGAAAGAAGGGGAGTGTTAAGTGTCACTTCATGTGAGTCAGTACAAGTAGAAGTCAATATTGAGCGGGACATAGCGAGTAGTCTCCGCGGGCACCACTCATAGATAGAAATCGGTTGGAATGAGAGGATCAACCATAGAATTTTGTAGCAAACCTACGATTCCTAAAATAGAAGAGAGCAATTATGTGAAATTTCTTGGATGGGGTGCCAACTTCATGGTAAGGTCACGATTTCCTTAGAATGTGTGGAACAAGTTGACCTAAAAGAAAGTAATTATTATCCTTTTGGGTGGTATACACTATTATACAATGTGTCCCAACCTTTCTTTGAAAATAAGAATCGCACCGATAAGAGGTTCTTCTCGGTATTATTCTGAACTAGGATGGGATCATTAAACCCCACTTTCAAACCAAGATTTCAGAAAGCACTGGGGATCATGTTTCATTTTGAGTAGGTTGTATCACCCTTAGCCGGGGAGTAGGCGAGGTGATTAAAGATTAGTGGAACTACATGAAAGTAATTTTGAATTCATGGTGATCATTTCATTTCCACAACGGATGTATCTAGCAAGTGACGTTTAGTATGGTAGAGTTCCGTGGAAGCACTCGTACCTGTTTATTATGGACAAACTGCTTATCAAAATTTTGTGTGGAAAAACCTTAACTATTTCTCCCTCTGATTGTTTAGAGGTGAGTGGATAATCAGGATTATCGATCGGCTGAGTTAGAGTCTTATGACTGTGGCGGAATTACCACGGCTGTTTTAGGTGACTTTTAAATGTTGTAAGAGTACGTCGCTGAAAATCGAGATTCAAAGAACTCACAAGAGGGGTCAAATGTTCGCTTGGTTTCTCTCAAAAAGGGAGTTTTGTGTTTCAATACGCGTAATTGTTACGTAGGGAGGTGCGGCCTCACAATAATATTAAAACAATGGGGGCCAATGATGTGTAGGCTCATCTTATTCAAATAGCAATGGATTGGAGCACATTGTGAAGAGTCATTATTAAGGTGTGACTCTATAACTGATTGTATTTAGATTGTTAAATAAGCTTATTGTGAGGCGGGGGAAACTATATGTAGAATCGCTACAGCGAAAATATTGCGACTTCTCAAATATAATTCAATTTTAATTAATCCCAAATTTTAGTTAAACCCTTAAACATGCATCTAGATGATTTATCCAATAAAATAAAGCATGCAGGATAAAACAAACAATTTCAGAAAAAATCCCCCCAAAGGGGAAAAACCTTTTATTTCACTATAATTTGTAAGAAAACGGCTTACACGGATTACAATGAAATAAGTGTGACATACGAAATAGCCGTAGGCGTCGGTTCCGATGTCTCGGATGGAACTTTCCCTTTCCAGGAGGGCAGCAGTGAAGAAGAGAAACGGCTTCACCACAAGATGTGAACTTTATAAGGACTCCCTCCATAATAGCACGCAGCTGTCGGTTGTAGAGCTCTCCCCACAAAGAATAAACAAGGGAAAAAGATGTTCTTGAAAATCAAAACAATTCACTAAAGCATATGGGAGTTTTGTGAATTGAAAACAAAAGAGATTAAAACCCTAAAGGAAGAAGTCAAAAAGGATTCTTCTTTCGCAGTTTTTCTGTTCATCAAAACGTTGTGACTTCTTAATGAAAACGTTACCAAATAATGAGTATTTATAAAAAAAAACGCGTCGCCTCGAAAACAGAGCTCATTCAAACGAGATCAGCAAGTCGCTCGAACGAAGGACAGATGTCGTTCGAACGAGATCGCGTGACATGCTATCTCGCGCGAACGACATGCTATGTCGCTCGAATGACTGTTGTGAAAAAATCATTATTTTAATGTCCGCTTCAACACTTAGAAAAAATACTCATTTTCAAATTTTGACGAAAAAGACCGCTCCAACACTTAGAAAATATTTTGTAAAAATATCCCAAAAGCTCTAAGTGAAAAGTTAAGGTATTTAAAACGTAACCTTACCAAAGTAAACTTCACGGAGTCTTGAATGATAAAGAACTTGAGTAATTCGGATCCGTCTTTGATGTAGATGTCTTTTAAGTGCTCTTCGACAGTGTAGCGGTATATGAAATAATAAATTGATAACGGACCTATGAAAATATGTCCTTACACTATAGAAATTCGCCTTACTCGAAAGTCCATTTTGAGTATTGATAAAGTATCCAGATCTATTTTTACCAGGCATACCTTATTTTCTGAATTTCGGGATGAAATTTCGTTATTAGGGGGGATGTATGTAATACCCCGTATTTTTATGGCTTTGAAAATTGGGGTTTATTAAATTTAATTGAGATATTAATTTAATATTAATCCAAAATTTTATTTCGAATATTTACTAGCGTGACGAGAGTTAGTAATTATTGAGAATTTATTGAATATTACTGGATGAGTAAAGTAATATATGATATTTATTTTATTAATATTGTCACAAGTGAATAATATAGCAATTATTGAAATGTAATTCGGAACGCGCCTGTGTCGTGTCGGAACTAAATTATTATTATAAAAGTGAATAAATTTTAAGTTGCCCGTATGGTCGTTTCGAGTGCGCTAAAGTGTCCGAAAGGGTCGAGATAGTCAGAAAAGTGTACTCGGGAGTTTAGGTTGGGTCTCGGGGCGTTTTTAGGCCTAATTGACATCCCGGGAGGGTATTATAGATATTTTATATTTTTGGGTAATTAAACCATGAATTTTCTTAGGATATATCGGCCATTAAGAGTTTTCTTTTAGGGTTAACAAACACAGAACCTAAGAACGGCCATTAGAGAAGAAGGTGGAGAGTTTTCCAAGCAATCCAAGGCCTAGAACTCACTCGATTGCACTGCCACCACCACCAAAACGTAGATCGCACGATGAGGAACGCAGCCATATCTTTTTCATCAACAAATCAGACCTTTGAATCCCAGGCAAGTATCTATCTTTATAATTTCTAGTTGATATTCCTTCCATGTTAGTTTAGGAATGAAAATCATATGTTTTAATTGAAGAATTATATGTTTTGGAAGAAAATTTATATGAGTGGTAGGGAGAATCCATGTAGTCTGAAATCTTGATCATATGTAGAGGATTACCCACGAATTTATTATGATATTTGGGAAGAAAATCTGGATTAAAATAGAGGTTCGTGATTATTCATGCAAAATTTGGTTTTATAAAGAAATCTGGAATTAAACCCTTTTTTATTGATTCTTTCAGGAATTATCGATGTCGTTACATTAGAACTCGTTTTTATATATTACTTTAACATTTGGATTACTTTGATGGGAGTTTGGGATGAAATTATAAAGGTTTGGAGGGGTTAGAATGATTGAACTCGTAGGTTGAAATTTGCAGAAAACTGGGCAAGAACTGCGTGATCGGTCAATCGACCAAGAGCATCGATCAATCGATGATCGATCGATCGATCCCTCCTGGAAAACCGCATATTTTTCCCCTTTTTGTTTAATCCGGATAAAATGCGTGGGAACCCTTGATTATTATTTATAAAGTATAATGGGACATGAAGAGGACCACTAGGGTCTAAGTAGACTCCGTTGAGTGAAATTTAATATGGGACGAAATTATTGGTTAACGGGGAGTTATTGATACATTGGAAATTGTGTGTACGTTCACTAAAGAATTGAGACTCGTGAAAGATTTAGACCAGAAGTTAAGTGAGGGTATACCTACTGAAATTATACGTAGTGATAGAGAATACTTCGAGAGATGAGAAGTAAGGATGAAATGAATTATAAATTATAATAAAAGAGACGAATCCGTTATGCGAGATAATTGAGTAAAATTTGTGAAAAGAACGGATGATAATAATTATGGTCGTGGGCGAACTTAATTTGGAAAATGTGAATATTTATATAAATGACTGTGTGACTGTGCATATAGTATGTATCTGTGTAAAATCATACCCGAGCTACTTGTTATCACGGAGGTTTTCACGTCGGGGCAGTCTTATCTCGATTGGACCTTTATGGGGGGATATTGACTCGTACGCTAGAAGATAGTATCCTAGATACAGGCTATCTGAAAATGATAGTCAGATGGTCCTAAGAGACGTGGGGGTATGTGCAGACCTCTTAGGACTTGAAACTATGCTTCGCCTCCAATTGTACGTGTATTGTGTTAATACAGTTTGAGAGTGATTCCGAACTAGTATTTCCCTTAGTATGAGTGATGCAGGGACTTGATAGCAGAGTATGCCAGCACCATTGATTTATGTGGGGTGCCGATAATATATATATATATATATATATATATATATATATATATATATATATATATTATATGAGTGACTAGTGTATATATATACTTATGTATGTGAAAACTTTCTACTGTGTGTATAAGTAGTTAAGTAATGAATAAATGTTTCAGCTTTATAACAAGTGTTTGTGAATTTTGTAACGGTACTGAGTGGTTCTAAGTAACGTAAGAAATGGAAGAGATTAATTTTCTAAAACTAAATATCATAGCCTTAGTACTTCTCGAGAAAAAATTTCATGAGGATAAATTTGATAGACTTATGTGATCAGTAGTACGGTAGGCGTGCACACTAGATGAGAGGTGAGAATTCTCAAGAGAGTGTCGTGCACTAACATGGTGGTTATATTAGCCGATAATCATTTTAAATACTTGCTAAACTATTTTTAAAACTGTTTTACACTCGTGCTCAGACCCGTTTTCTGTCATTTCTTTCTCTCTTGTATATATATGTATGTATTACAGGTGCTCAGCCATAGGGGCGTCATGCATAGGTTCTTTGAATTGGATGTGCTACGAATTATGTGGGAGTTGTAGGCCCTTGCTTTAGACGACCTCGTCATTCACTCAGTTCCTATTTTAGTTCTTCATAGTCAGGGCATGTGTCGCCCGATTTCCTATTCTGTTTGGAATTGTTAGAGGTTTATGTTTATTTATATTTTCAGTATTCACTACTCTTCGGGAGTTAACTCTTGTCAGGATGATTTCATTTATAGTTCTTAAACTTGGTTTGGCTTATCTTGATGGTTCAATTCCTGTGTGTTATTTGTCATCCTTGGTATGTATGTGATTCTTAAACTGTTGGGTATTAAAAAGGTTTTCATATTGGAATTGAATAAAGTAAAAATAAGACTTTATATTGTTTTGACACTTAGCCTAATTATTTAGGGTATTTAAATTGGATATAATTATTTTGTTGAGAATGAACCAGCCGGTCACCTTGATTTTAATTTAATAAAGAACTGATCACCCGGTATTTAATTAGGCGGGGTGTCATAGTATTCTGTTAAAACCAGTGTTTTCTCCACACGAAATACATAACCTTGACACCTTATTTATATTAAAAATCAAGGTGGTGACGTGTCAAGTAAAAACACTTCTCGTTCGAACGACATGCGACGACGTTCAAGCGAACCTCCATCTCGTTTGAACGAGACGTGACGTCGTTTGAACGACAGTCACTGATCCTCTTTAAAAACTTGTAAATATTAAATAAACGTGGAATCCTTAAAAATTACAACTGTTTACGGGATCAGGAGCATTTATCCAAAACATTTATAATTAAAAACATTTAAAATCATTTCAAAAATCATTTAAAGTTTTATAAAAATATCCCAACACTTTTAATGTAAAATGTAAATGGAACTTAAACACATTTTACCAAATTCATCCTTGTTGGGCTTGAATGTTGAAGAAGCTTTTATAATCGGATCCGTCTCGATGCTTGTATGATCTTGAATGTTCTTCGACAGTGTATCGGTATACGACATACTAAATTGATAATGGACATTTATAATATCAAGTCCTTACAGTCATACTGTAATTGCTACTTGGATGGTGTGGCCCTATCTTTGGTAGGCTCACTGGCGACCTCTTTCTCCTTTTTTATCCTACTTTGGGCCTGATGGTGGAGATAACGGATTATCGAGCAACAACTTGATTTCCCTTAATATCCATTTTCCCCCAATCGGTGATACGTTTGAGCTTCCATTGATAAGTGGAGGGGAGGGCTTGCATAGTATGGAGCCATCCTCGTCCAAGGATTGCGTTGTAAGGAGAATCAATGTCCACAATCAGGAACTCAATCAGCTTTGATATATTCGCAGTTCGGATGTGCATAAACTACTTTCCCCATTGGTATAGTCATTTTTTCAGCAAAGTTGACCAAAGGGATGGTCACTTCTTTCGAATCCTCCATCTTGATATTAAGCTGGTGGAACATCTTCAGGTACATAACCTCTAAGGAGCTTCCCTGATCAACTGATAACTTATCCACATCACAGTTTGCAACTCCTAAGCGTGATTACTAGTTCATCATGATGCAGAGTCCTAACTCCGATCAGTTCTTCCTTCGTGAAGAATATGTGCTTGTTGTAATTGATGTCTTTCGGTCGCTCGGCGCTTACGGTAACTCATGCATTATAACCTAGGGATGACGGGTATTTTTGTACTTGTAAAAATTTGATTAGGCATTATTAATAGTTAACATGACTACATTAATGAAATAGAAGTCAATGGGCCAATTTTTTTATTTTTTACCTCTAAAATATGATTATTATGAAAACAACTCTATTTAATTATTAAAGGGGGGAAACGAAATATAATGGTAATTTCTACTTTATCCCTTTTAATACCTCCATGCATCACCAAAAGAAATACCTCCATGTGACTTTCAAGAAGAGACATTTCATTAATTGTTGATGAAATTAAGATATATAACAAGGGTAGATATAAATTTAGGCAAAAAATTTAGGGACTAAATTGAGTCGTATGGATAAATTTAGTTTCTTTGTTTTAACCTTCCACTTATATATTTACTTTAGTTTAATGGTGAGAAAAACTTTCATTAAAGAAAGGAAAAGATGGCAACGAAAAGCAACCAAGCGAAAAATGGTCAAATGCGACAAAGCTTTTGCGAAATGAGACTGGCTTTGTTGCAGCGCTTTTTTAGCCCCAAGCCTGCCACAAGGAGACAAATTGAATCTCCGACGTGTTATGAATTGTGAGCATCAACATCTAGGACTTCACGAATTCCTATGTGAATAGACCACTGATGAGATATATAATGCACAAGAGATATAGAGAGAGAGAGTGAAAAGTGCCGTATTAACATTTTTTTATTTTTTGGCACAAGCCTTTTTAAAATGCCTATCTTTGTTCCCTCTTGCTTTGAAAAAAAACAGTAAAAGAAGAAGATATTTTTTCACTATTTAAAGTACTTGACGACACTTTTTTCAGTTTCGCTGACCACTAAAGACACTCAATTTCTCATC
Source organism: Sambucus nigra (assembly GCA_949130495.1). NCBI lineage: Eukaryota > Viridiplantae > Streptophyta > Magnoliopsida > Dipsacales > Adoxaceae > Sambucus > Sambucus nigra. The sequence goes on along the minus strand of OX422208.1, from coordinate 402,494,624 downwards.
TTGGACTCTTCCCGAGCTTTTTTTTTCCCTTTTCAAAGAGCAATGAGTCTTTCCAATCTCAGAAGAAAAGATTTACATGCCTTGCCTTCCCTACAAATAAAAAATAAAGGTTGAATAACTTACATTACAAATGATCCCTATCTAAATTTTGAGCAAAATAAGTGGCACGGATACACAAATCACTAAAACAAACACAAAATATGTGAATCTTCTTCATTTCCCCACAAAGAAGAGCTTTACATGATATGAGTTAAGGTGATCACTCACCACTACTATATGACTACAAAGTCCACTGCTACTACATTCTCTATATCTTGGCTACAATATATTATCTAATTCTTTATTTACAAAGACCAAAGCACGGACTGATGAAGCGATAATTGTTGATCATTTCCTAGTCATTTCCTCGGTTACACATAACATAGAAAGGAAAAACTAAAAGGATCATAGCATTTATAGATATCTTCCATTTCGCCGCTTTTCAGTGCTCTTTTGAAAACTGAAACTCAGCAAGTCTCTTTGGCTTCCTCCGGTGAAGTAGAAGAATCATGTGAAGATGGATCGCTCACCGACCGCGATAGTATTGAGGATTCAGAGTCTAAAAGCAACATAAAAAGAAAAGAATGTGAGGATTTAACTCAACCAAGGGATTCTATTCTAGGGCAAAATCAATTTATTTACCTCTAGAGGCTTTGAAGGATCTTTTGCAGTGTAAAATGGCGCTTTGAATTCCATCCTGTTGCTGCAACAGAGAATCATCTCGTCGTTTCGAAACTAACGGCCCTGATGGAGCGGCTGCTACAGTCGACGACGCAGATCTGCTTTTTCCTAAATGCTTACATACTACTCGAAATCCTGCCGGTAAGCTCCCCTGCTTTTGACTCTTCAAATTGCTCGCTGGTGGAGCCGCGTTTACAACAACTGGTTCCTTCGCCGGAGGGGATTTCTGACCTGTGGTACACGCCGGCGGTGATATACTGGCCTTGGCTGCTCCGGCTAAGCTTAACTGTCCTGAAAACCTCAACTTGTCGCCATAACGCTTCGAGGCACGAACGTAAAGAGGCTTAACCTTCTTTAGGTACCTCTGCATTACATCTTTTGAAAACCGCTTCTCGTCTGTAACTGAATCTTCCAACTTTTCTTTGTGTGTTTTGTTATTTGCTCCTTTGGAGCTGCTATCTCTTGTAAACAAGGACATAATAGGAACTTCTTCAACCTTGAACTTCACAGTGAAAAACTTACCTTGGGCTTGAGGCTTGTTCTCTGGTTCCGGCTTCTGCTCTTGTTTTGGATTCTCTGAAGGCGATTCGCTGGAGTCTGTTTTATCAGATACATTTGACTTTGATTTCTTGAGCTTCAACATCAACACTCTAAATTTAGTAGCTGATTTCATTAAAGACACAGGAAATTGCGACTTGGAGTTGGCTTGAGAAGCGTTGAGCTCAAGCGAAGACGGCTCAATCGGAACTAGACGTCCTTTGAAGAAAAGGTCATCGGAAGGAGAAAGTGAGATATTCGGATCGACAGTGTCACCGCTTGAAGCGGATGAAAGTGTGAACTTCAACTCCCTTTCAGTCTCATCGTCTGATACATCAGAGTCGGTATCTTCGTCTGTGTCTTGGTCGTCAGAGTTGATGAGATTGTTTTGTTCATTTATGAGTTGCTCGTCCTCGTCGGGTACGGAGAATTCTAGGTCGAAAAATGGGCCATCATCATCGTCTTGTTCTTGTTCGGTTTCGTCGGAGTGATGAGAGACCGCAGTTACAATGGTTGTAGTAGAGGGGCGAACAGTGGCAGTGGTGTCTCCGGATCCACCAGCAGCGCCTCTCCAGTACTTGAGCAAGCTGAAGCCTTCCATTGTTGGGAGAGCCAGAATACAAACTGGTAAGACTGAAAGGGATCCCTTTGTTTAATGGAGAGGGTAAAGCTTTTTTAGCAGGAAAGGGTGAGAGGGAAAGACTGGGAGGCACTTGGCTTTTATTTTGGTTTGCAGAATCGTCATGTGAGTTCAGTCTGTGTGTCAGCGCGTGGTCTCTACACATTTATCTCTATTTCCCGGACTATAATAGTGTGTTTGGTAAGACCATCGCCATATTCGTGTCAATGGACCGGGTCTGAATTCGAATTCGACCTGAATTAATGAATTTGAGCAAATTTTATAAAGTCGATTATCCGATTATTCAATTACTCGATTACCCGATTAGTTAATGGACCGGATCTGAATATACATGATTCCGATCCGATAAGGACCCGACCCGAATGTGTATATATATAATATAATAAATATATATTTATATATAATATTATATATATATATATATATATATATATAGTCTTACATATAGTTATTAAATATATATATAACTAACTTTTATATATATATATATATATATATATATATATGTATGTAAAACTGTTTTTATATATAACTTATATATATAAATAACTGTTATATATATGTATGTAAAACTGTTTTTATATATAACTTATATATATAAATAACTGTTTTATATATAACTTATATATATAAATAACTGTTATATATATGTATGTAAAACTGTTTTTATATATAACTTATATATATAAATAACTGTTATATATATAAATAACTATTATATATATGTATGTATATATGTATGTAAAACTGTTATATATATATATATATATATATATATATATATATATATATATATATATATATATATATATATATATTAATCCAACAACCTATGATTCAAAGATGAAAAAACTACTTGATGATGGAGATGGAGATGAAGAATCGGGAACCAAAGATGTGCCGAGAGAAAGACGGGCGAGAAAAACGGGTGTCAAAAGAGGAGCAAGCTCAGATGAGATGAAATATGTGGGTAAAATTCCTAATTTAGCCTTTATTTTGAATTAAAGTAAGAGAGAGAAATCAGTTTGGAGTGAGTTAAAAGAGGGGGAAATAAAAAAATAAAGGGGTAAAAGAGTAAAATAAAATAAATCAATCTTAACCCTCCATTTTTGGCATTGGTGGCTCAATCCTAGCCCCTGATTAAGTTATCATCTTATGGAATAGTGCAAAATTTTTTACTCCTTATTATATATATATATATATATATATATATATATATATATATATATATATATATATATATATAATCAGGTCGGGTATTCGGGTCGGTCTCCGGGTCCTTAACGGATCCGGGTCTGGATCCATTTTCTGAGATTTGTCGGGTAATCGGATAAGACCCGATCCGTTAAAAATATACCCGGATCGAATCTGTATATACCCAGACCCGATCCAGACCCGACCCGTTTACACCCCTACATCCCAGTAAGGCTATCTCGAGTGGATCGGCTAAATGTGCGCATTTCATAAAATTTATGGTCGCAAATTTTGTATTATATTCAAAAAAGGTTTTGAAAATGTTAAAAATAATTTTTATAATATTTTTATATTACGATTTTTAAACAAATTTGTAAAACATTTTCTTCACAATTTTTTATAATATCAAAAACAAATTTTAAAGTATTATAAAATAATATTTAAATATTCATAACAGTTTTTTTAACTATTTAAAATTGTTTTTCAAAACTTTAAAACTGTTTTTATATTAGATTCAAAACAGTTTTTACAATATTTTTATATTACGATTTTTAAAAAAATTGGTAAAACATTTTCTTAATAATTTTTTAAAATATTAAAAATAGTTTTTAAAACATTACAAAATATTTTTTAAATATTCATAGCAGTTTTTTTAATTAATTAAAATAGTTTTTAAATTATTTTTTTAAACATTAAAACCGTTTTAGAAGTTAGCAAATTTGTTGGCAATTATTTCTCACTCAAATAGGTAAGCAAAGTTTGCCAACAGCTTATGCATAAAAGGTGTTGTACACTCAGGATGGGTTGCTAAATGTGTACATTGTAGAGAGAGAAAACGTAAAGGAAATGTAAATTTACATTATCAATACATAATGTCTAAACGGTGGGATTCATAGTTAGGCGACTAAGGATTACCCGTCCAATCGGTGGGCGTGTGACTCTTGTTCTCCCAAGACTTTTACATAGAAAAAAAAATTATTTGCATAACGGTTGGAATGTAATCAATATATAAATATTCAACGGCTATATATTTTTGTATATATACATTACACTTCCCAAATATTTTTACACCAACACTAATTTTCATCCTTTCACTTCTTAAATAGTTTAATACCAACACAATTTTTCATCCATTCAAATTATTTCTATGGATTCTCCTTCTCAAAGTACTCTGCCCAATTCGAGCCAGCTACCAAATTTTAATTCACATGACGAGGTATTGCTTTGTATGACGTACGTCAAATATTCTATAGATGGTGCTATTAAGACTAACCAATCCGGTACAACCTTGTGGGAAAAAATTACTAACGAATATAAATCAAGCGAGAGTGTTATTTACAAACGCACCAAGAATGCGTTGCATGGAAAATTTTGAACAATAAACATAGAGTGTTTGTTGTATGCGGCGAAGTTGTTCCAAGCATACGAAAGCGGGAAAGATAGCGGCACGATGGAGGTTATGTGGATAATTACAATTAATTTGCATTTAGTTTATTATTTATACTTATATTTATAAATTTACAACACTGTTGCGAGAATTTTTTTATATATAGCCCCAACAAGCTAGTGATAACTTTCGAAGCAAAGCGAGTCATAAATTCACATACGACCACTGCTACGAGGTGCTCAAGGACTTGCCAAAGTATTCCATGTCAACCACTGGTTCACAATATACCGATGAAGAAAATAATAAGAGCCCTCTTGATTCGAACGACAACGAAACAAGGGAATTTAATAATGCTCTAAAAGGACCGAAAGGACGTAAAGCTGCAAAATAAAAAGGGAAGAAACGAGCGGCCGCCAACAGTGCGGCTACACACACGCTCCTTTTAGAGAACTCTGAAGAATTCAACACACTTTATAATAAAAATTTTGTAGAATCCCATACAATTAGAAGAAATCTAAATGAAAAGATTAATGGTTTAATTTCAATTCGCACAAAAGAGTACGAAGCTCAACTCCAACGTGACCAAGATCGAATTATTTACATGGATACAAGTAACTTCACTCCTCAACAACCTTTCATGAGATGCCAATTACTGAGATAATGCATCGTCGGTCTCAAACATATTGGAACTTCTCACAATAGATAAATAGATTTATTTGGTTATTTATGTAATGCAATTTTATTAGTTATTAAATTCTGGACCAATGTTTTTCAATGACTATTTTTAATTAAAACAAATCTATTTAGCACGGATAAATTTGTGTACATAGATAGATTAGGTACATAGATAAAATTAAAAATACAGTCAAGATGACGATTTTAAATGTGTTCATAAAGTCGTCACGGAACCGGTTATGGGCATTCTTGTTCCACATCTTCGCCTCCCGCACCTGGTACTGATAGTGGCCAGCGAGACTTTGCCTGCTTAAGCAGGGCAGTGGCTCATGTAAAGCCAGGTTATCTCGTTAAGTCCCGTCCCATAACTCCTCCTCGACAATCATATTGTATAATATGACACAAGCCTTCATAATTAAACGTAAGTCTTTATATTCCCAGAAATTCATCGGGATTCTAATAAAATGGAGCTGTTGTTGCAAGATGTCAAATGCCCTTTCCACATCCTTTCGAGCTCCCTCCTGAGATCATGTGAACACCTTCTATTTTTAAGTGACTAGTCTCTTGAAACTCTTGACAATAGTTGCGAGGGGCAAATAAATACCATTTGCAAGGTAGTATCCCGTGTCATACGTGTTTCGTTTACTTCGAAGTGTATAGGGGTATGATTTTCTTCCCGAAGTTATTCGAACACGTGAGATTTAACCAGAACATTCAAATCCTTACATACATCCGGCATTCCAAAGAACGCATGCTAAATCCAAGTATCATAAGATGCCACGACCTTTAAAATTATAGTGGAAGCATGACAATGACCTTGATATTATTCTTTTCATGCATGTGGACAGTTATTCCATTCCCAGTGCATGCAGTCAATGCTCCTAATCATCCCGAGGAAACTATGTCGCTCATTCTTAGGCTACATGCGGGCAATATCTTCAGTTGTACGCGTGTGACAATACTCTGGGATAAACATCTTCAGTATAACCCAACAGAAACGTTTTAAAGTCTCAATCACCGTTATCTCAACAATTTTGAAATATTCGTCCTACGAATCCCCGCATCCACCGTACGCCAACATTCGAAGTGCACAAATAATCTTCTGGTGCGAGTTTACTCCCATTCGTCCAACATAATCGTCTTTCTATATGAAATATGAATCTTTTTCACAGAGAGCTTAAATATAATTAAAACTCGCCTTATTCATCCTAAACCGATGCTTGAACATTTTTTCAGGATAAGTCGGGTTCTCCTAAAAAATAATCTCTCCATAAATTGCGATGAGTTGTCTCTCTATCGTGGTGCTCCTTTCTTCGCTCATGTATTTTCCTACTACTATGCAATAAGGACGATTGACAGATTGCACTTTGCAATTTGTTGTGGATCGCGGAGGCATCATCATTTGATTCGAGATCATAAGCTTGGGTGATCTGCACTAATATCACCTCCTCTAAATCGTTGTTAGACATTCTTGTTATGGACTTATGAAATATTTTTATTTTAGGAGTAGTAGTTGTTATACTCAACATCCATCTATGTGGTATATTTATACTACTAAATCTACACAGTGACGTGTACAAATTATTAGTCCTGATATTAAAGATGATGTGACCACAGGTACTTGAACGGTAAAATAAGACTCAACCACTAAGTTTTTGGACTGAAGCTGCACAGTGGCGTCTACAAAATATCAATCATGATATTAAAGATAATGTGACCACAGGTACTTGGACGGTAAAATAAGACCCGACCACTAGGTTTTTAGGTTGAATGTTGCACAGTGACGTCTATAAATTATCAATCATGATATTAAAGATGATATGACCACATGTACTTGGGCGGTAAAATAAGACCCAACCATTAGGGTTTTAGACTGAAGTTGCACAGTGACATCTACAAATTACCAGTCCTAATATTAAAGATAATGTGACTACTCATCTTTACTGGATGGTAAAATAAGACCCACCCAATATGTTTGCAGACTTAATTATGGCCACCCAACTTTGGACGATATATAAATATGACTTAAATGGAAAGTCATTATTTCTACTTATTTTGCATAATGGATTCACAGACATGGCTAATAAATGAAGACTTTCAACTACTTAACTTGATAACCAACTCCGATTTACCTTTCAGTCCCCACTATCGAGTACCATCAAGCATTTTTGCAAATATCGAGCGATGCGGGGTGACACCGCCTAACGCTAATAGAGGACGGACATAAAAGGAGATCTGTATACCTTGGTTCATGCACAAAATGAAGTTTAACTTATACGAGAAAGCTATAAGCGTTGCTGGTTGTGGGTGGGATGAAGAAACTTATATGTTGGTCATTTATGAGGAAGATGTGTGGGAAAGGTTTTGTAACTATTATCCATGTGGTCGGGCATTACGCAATGAACCTTATTGCCTATTACATGCCTTCCAATGGATAATTTATGAATAGATAATTCCATCTATTTGTTTTTCCTTACAAGGTTCAGAACAAATTATGAACTGCGGAGCTTGTTCCTTATCAGTATCATAAAAGGTATTGTATGTTTTTGTTGTTCCTTATTAGTGTTATAAAATATTAACAAATACTTGTTAAATAGAAACGTATTTAGTTGATGTGACCACTCGACAATCGAAGGTAAAACATTACCCGCCCTATAGGTTTGCAGAATGAATTATGGCCACCTGTACTTGCACAACCAATTACTTGGAAGTTTGCAAATCACTTATAAATATTTCAGAATGTATAATTTGTTATTTACCCTTATATCAAATTTCAAAGATGGATTCATATCCCTACAATTCATCCATTTATAATGGATCATACACGGATATTGTCAGTAACGATTGGTATGGGAAGAAAGTAATTTTTCAAACTTATTCGATTAATACTTGTTGACGTTTTCTTAGTGACTTTGGTCATATATTCATAATCTCTCCCAGTTCGGAACCTAAAGGCAGAGTTGAGTATCCTTGGGAACACCTAACCTGGCCTAATAAATATGATGAAAGGTGTGACCTGGAGGTGCTTTACCATTACCATCACATACTCGTGCCAAAAAATTGGACTGCCGCACTTTGGCCACTATCGTATCCCGAAGAAGCGGAGTTGTTTTATCTTGATTTATTGGAGGAAGAGATATGGCAGATAGAGAGGCGTTTACAATGCTATCGCAAAGCACAACGCGAGATGCAATCAGGGAATCACATTTAGCAACAATTAATTAATCTCTATAACGATTCTGTGTTGGCATCGGATAATGACATTTCTGACTACACCAATTCAGGTTATGATTACTTTTCAGAATGCATATATGAAAATGATGGGGAAGAGTACAAACAAAATATATAAAATTATAATAAAGAATATGTTGATTCCGATGCACAATGATCTTACTTACCTAAATATTTAGTGCGTAATGGGAAACCATTTTGTTGTACTTTTACTAGGTTCGACCTAAGAATTTGAACATATAATCTTAGTAATACTTTCTTTTAGTATGAGTGTTTGTACCGTAATTTATTATCAATAATAAAGGAATAATTTATTATATTGGAAACTCTCAATATCAATCTATTACATTACAAACTAGGACAAAAATGATGTGATGTCAAACTGTTTTGTAGACTGTAGCTGCATAGTCACGTCTAACTATTATCAGTACGAATAATAAAGATAATGAGACCACTCAGATTTGGACGGTAAAAAAAGAGTTGTCCAACAGGTTGGCATAAATGCTTGTGATTCAACAATGCAAGTTTAATACTAGTATAAATTAAACGGTAATGTCATTTCATACACTATCAAATGGAAAGCCATAAATAGACCGATGATTATAACACAAGTAGAGGGCGACTGGATTACTTCAGCCCAAACTTGGTCACTAGGAACAAAGAGCCCTTTAAGGTCAAGTAGAAATCTAAAGCATCAAATTCATTTGATGTTGTCCATGTTGAGGAAGTTGCACACGTTTTGCCTAACCCGGGAATCTACAAAGATCCATATGGAGGGAGTTGGTTTGGGGAGAAAAGGATTTTTGACAACATTCTTATATGCACACTGATGTTGGTCATGTGATGGAATGGTTAACTCTAACAAAAGATAATATTCCTTATGATGATCATTTGAAATGTCCTAGGTTATATGACAGAAATTGTGATTCAGAGTACTACTCTAATTGACATGATTTACCCGTGCCACAAGCAAAATTTGCAAAATATTGCAAAGATCCAACTAAAGACAGTGAGAAATGTATCCGTCTAATACAACGGGAATTGAAGAGATGGAATAAAGATTACTTCCCTGGCATTGTAAACATTTGATAAATACAAAACTTGGCGATCCAGAGTATGCATAGGATTTGGAACTTTCGAACTATAAAGGGGATAATTCCGACATGGATTTTTTATAACTTCTACCAAACATGTTGATGGGTGATGGGAATGCAATATGTTTCGATTTGTAGTTGACCAGAAAACCACGAAGTAATTAATGTGTAACTTTCTTTTGTATTTGTTTAATATGTCTACTATGCTCAACTTAAGCATTGGAATATATACTCCAAGTAACCTTGTCTTTCAGTATGGTGTTTGTATCTGAATCTATTATCTATAAGAAAAGAATAAATTATTACATTGCTAACTCTTAAAATTAAAGGTATAAAATATTAATCAGTAAAAAAGATTTTATTATCACAACAAATTATTACATTACAAACTTAACTTTACATCGGACCCCTACTAAGATATTGGTCATAAGGAAATACGTTGAAAAGTCCAAAAATATCATCGACAAGAGATGGTTAACTGGACGATCCTCCGGTATCTTGTGAGGGTGGATGGGCAATATTAGGAGAAGCAATAGGATATTCATGTCCATATATGTATGGCGGTGTGTGTTTCGGAATGGGGTTGTGCCCGGGAGACGAACTTGGTCCATCACCTCTTAGAGTTGCAATCTCTTCATCTTTCTGTCGCAGAAGTTTGTATTTCTCTCGCACCCACATCTGCCACATAAGCTCCATTTATAATGTTTTGGATTTCATTTTCTTAATGTATTCATCTCTAAAAAAAAACATGTCATGCCATTTTGAGTGTGCGTAAAATTCTCCGGGTGCTAAGTTATTCTGTATGCTTGGTGGATCCAGTTGAATGACTGTTGTGTCATTCAAACTTAAATCTGTAACTTCAAACTCCTTTGACAATGGTATAAGATTTGACGGTGAAGATTGTCCACGTGTGTTGTATGTATGGGGATCCTCCTATCTATTTGTCAGTGATATGGGTACCCATAAATCAGAGGGTTCAATTAAGGTGCACCCCACCCCTTCATGATTTTTTCATCGAAATAGTGAGGGTAATATTGCACCCTTACCTGCAATCTTCCAGTATGTCAACTATTCCTCCTATGATGATGCTATGACACGAGCAATTACAGGTTACCAATTGTCAATTTGTTGCATATATATGTTTATAGGAATGAATGCCATAAGATGTCGTGGGTTTTCGAGAATGGCAATGATACCTGTCATTTGACGGTAGTAGCGGTCTCCGAGATACCAAGTCCCACCTAACTCGAAATCAAAAAGCATGAACCATCTTTGGGCCAAATCGTGAGCAACTTTAACCACATCAAACTAGTTTTCTGCCAATGCCATAAAAGGTTGACATATAATAGACTCGGGAGAGTGTATTTCAAGATGCTCCTGCAAGGCCAAACTTTTAAATAGCATTTGTCCCATTAGAGCACCACATTGATTGGTTATCCATCATAGCATACACGACCATCTTTCCACTGTATCATCGTGAAATATGGGAGACATCGTGCCGAGGTACTCGTAGCCAAAGTACTGCCGGTATAAAGAACAACTCATTAATAATTAGTATATTCATAAAATAAAAACATATAAATTTTATGGACATGATTAAAATGTTCAATTAGAGAAGACCATACCTCTATAAGTTGCCAGAAATAATTTACTATTTTCCACGCATTTGTAGTGCATACATAAAGGGCATAGTAAACACATGCTAAAATAGTAGAAACCCAATCGTTATCAGCCATGTCGTTTAAATTGTGTAAATAAGTTGTCCAATCCACAAACATAGAATTACGGACTGTCAAAAAAATATGGAGCTCACATAAAAATAATATAGGCTCTATCGATTTGTTTTGCGCTCGCTAATCTATGATCCGGAGCTTGTTCACACCAATTCAACATGTACGTTTTTAACGTTTTGCAAGAAATATTCCGTCCTTTGTAGTCTGGGAGTCCTATTCCGGGAAAATATAGTTCAAACATTTCCTCCATAGTATAAGGACCAGATGTTGGAAAGCTGGGTAAAATTGAATGGATTCCAATTGGAATTCCTAAAACCAAATAATTTAAGAAGTATTAAATATGGAAAGTTTCAACAATAATTAATAAAAATAAATATAGTGTGTAGCATTATTATTGAAATATTACCGGATAAATGCACAAAATCATAAGGGGTAATCCCCAACTCCACACCTGGTAGATGGAATGTATGTGTTATCTCCGACCACTTGCTTATCAGCGCTCCGGTCATTTGGTTGTGAGTTAAGAAAAATTTCGATAAATAAATGATTGACACCGAAATTCGCAATGGCCTCTCGCACTAACGAAATCTAGGTTAATTCATCATACACGTCTATCGGACCTTGAACACTACCGTGCATGTGAAATTGACTGTCATTTGGATGCACACTAAGATCAACAATCGTGTCTCTCGTATGCGTTGTACTATTGTCATACAATCGAAAATAATTCTGATACACGATTGGCAAATTCAGTGGAGGGGGTAGATAAGGATTTGGTTTTGCAGTTTTGCCACACAATTTTATTTGAATCACAAACATTTTCGAAACAAATATTATTGACTCTATAAAAAATATGTGTATGGTTTTTGGGATATAAGAATATACTTGTATTTATAGGAATAATTTTGTGAGTGAAAAATAGGAGATAAGAGGTATTGTATTTATAGGGGTAATTGTATAAATATTTTAAGGGTTAACGGATATTACTCAATGGATATAATGTAACGACACTCTTGTAACGGTCGTCTGCCTGGGCGTATAAGGGTTAAAAGCCCAGGAACTTGGGCGTATAAGGGTTACCCGTCTAGGGTGGGCTCCATCTAGCTCGTCAGTTGCTATGTCATATTTGCATCGACCCACTGTAAGATCTACCCAAACAATGTATTCAAAAAATGTACATTTACATATTTTGGAGCCATCCCACTGGAGATGGCCTAAGGTAAAGATGAAGTAAAAAGAGCAAAATTGGTTGGAAAAAATGCTGAAACGACACCGTATTTCCTAAAAATCTCACACCATAAAATTTAGTGATTAGAACTTAATAATCTCAAATGAAAAATTGATTTTCGTTTGAAATAAAAAAACAAATTTCTCAAATGGAAAACTGTTTTTAATGGGAAAATTTTCATCAAATGCGGTAGCGTTCTGCACTCGTTTTATATTATTTTATGAGGGTAAAAATGAGTTGGTTAGTTAATATACTACATCTATGACATACTAACCATCCTTTTTATCATTTTATCATTGCGCTTGAAATGTTTACATGAAATATAATTGTTTAGCTTTTGCGTTGGGAATTTTGAACATTATTGTTTAGATAACTCTAGATCAACACACAAATTTAATACATTTTGGTATGATACATTACGTGTCACATTTTTGTTGACTTGTGCCTGGATTACACTATTATTGGCCCAAACATGAGCCAATATAGGTGTGACACGTCAGTGTGTCAGATTTGTGTACACACCAATTTATGTCACACATCAGTGTGTCACACATGTGTCGCCGTAGAACAATCCTTATTATTATTATATAAAAGATATTGTTCTTAATATATATATATATATATATATATTACCTCTAATATAATAGTATTAGAGGTGTAAATGTTGTTTAAATATCATTTAATACTAAGCAATGTACATACAACTCTCCCTCTCTTTATCTTCTACGTCTCTTCCATCCTCTATCTCCGTCTCCCACTCTATTAGCCTTCCTTTTCCTAATCTGAAATGCCATGTATTTGTTCACTCTCTCTATTGTCCTCTCATATGAAACGTCATTCTTTCTTCATATATTACAACACCTCACCTAAAAACTCAAACCAACTTTAATTTCTCGTAAAAGCAAAATTGTGCCCTCTCTATTAACAGAAATTGTGAATGAGCTACTTTAAAAAATCATATTTCACCATAACAAAGGTTCTAGCCCTCGGAGAACTCACTCAACTACATATAAATTTATTCATGAGTCTATACTTTAAGATGCTGTACTTTTTGCCTAAATTGTTTGAAAATGCATTAGTTACAAGCTTAATAGGACATAAAATTTTCAAGGTTACCCAAAAGTGCATAATGACAATTACAAGTTAAAGACTGTTGATACTAAAAATTATCCACCTACTTAGACTAATCAGAAATGGACACTCGTCTTCTTACGTGGTAGAAATCCTAGTCAGCATACACTTAACCAACTCTAAAGGTAGTTTATCGGTAGGCATGCCGACCAAGTTAAAGAATGCAGACCATCAAAGTAAATAAAAGGTCACCACTTAGGGGAACAATCAAGGGCCTTTTAGTACGTAGTATAGACAATCAACCATCGCATTCATTATGTACGAGTGTAAATGCTTGAATACATATAGGCATTTCATCCCTTGATCTCTGGGTCACTATAAATACATTATATCCCTTTCATTAAAGGCATGATAGAATGAATTCCAGAATATTTTTCTTAACTACCTAGTTCTCTATTATCACTGAAATCAATATAATGACGTATGCTTTATTACATAGCCGAACCACTTTAAAAACTACTTGTCTTTTATTTGATTATTTCATTAAAATAATATATTTCATCTGTGATTAGAAAATTGGATCTAGTCCATTTTTTTACATTAACAGATTAACACCATCTGTGGAAACGATAGTCTAATTACCATTCCTTTTTCTCGTATACCCTTGTTCAAGGGAAGATGAATGATCCTGAGCCTAGTGCCAGAAATGAAGGTAACCCAAATGTCCCATCTGCTTCGCCTACAGTAGCCGACCTAAATGGAATTATTTCCAGTATTCAAGATGTCATGCAGGAAACAATGAGGCAATTGGCTCAATCATTACAAATCGAATCTTCAACTCATTCCAGACAACAAACGGTCCCTTCATCAAGGAAATATATTCCACCTCTGCCTCCTAGGTGTAGCCTACATAGCTAATCCAGATCTACATGTGATAGGTCTTATTGTTCAGGAGATAGTTCATCAATTAGACCGACAGAGTTCTATGATGGCCATTCGTTTTCTCCTGAAAGGCTAAGCATTTTGGAAAGATTGAGCAGAGACTCACCTTTGATCATTTGGGACCTCGAGCAATTATGAATCCTAATCAACACCTAGCCAATAAGTGTAAAGCTTCAATCAGGTCAAGTTTAAGTGTCTGATGATCCGTGCATGCTGATCAGACTTCTCAAGAAAAGAGCTCAGCACAAACACATGGTCGGGATAGCTGAGCGAATTCACACTAATATAATACAGGTAACCTTTTATGCAAGGGGCGATTAGAATATCGATTAGGAGAAATGGCAAAGGAAAAAAATTCATTGCAGAGGAACCTTATCAAAGGGTCTCCTTTCGTTCTGGAAATTATTGATTTACCAACTCCGTCCAAGTTTAAAAACCCTGTGGTCACCCCTAAATATGATGGTAAAATTGATCTGGTTTTTCACATCGAGTAGTATCAAGGTGCAACCAACATCTATTCAGTCCCTGATGAAATGAGATATAGAGAATTTTCAAGCACCATTACGAGTTCATCCTAAATATGGTATAATAACTAAGTTACCCCGAGGACAAATTACCAACTTTACTCAGCTTGTTGAGCTATTCATTAGTAACTTTTGTTTTGAAGCCAAGCCAGTAAAATGAGTAACCCATCTCTTGAGTGTCAGGCAGCGAGTAGGGGAAACTACCAGGGAGTACATCACCCATTTTAACAATGAGAAATTAGAAGTGGTTGACTATGAGGAGAAAATAACCATCACTGCTTTAAAGAGTGGATTACTTCTAGAAAAACTATATTATGCTCTGGCCAAAGATTCTCCTAAAACCATGACTGGGATCATATCTAAGGCAGGAAAAATCATGAACGTGGAGGAAGTAATGGTTGCAAAGCAGAGTCCAACCACTAAGTCTAAGAAGAAGGATCAGAAGGAGCAAAAACCAAAGAAGGATGATAAGCTTAAAAAGTATGGAACATATACTCCATTGACTATAAGCATTCACCACATCCTAAAGGAGCTCAAACACAATAAAGATTTGCGATGGACTGAGAGGTTGAGGGCACCCCCTAATAGGAGGGATAAATGTAAATATTGTGAGTTCCATAAGGATCATAGCCACACGACTGATAATTATATCGCTTTGAAGAATGAAGTGGAATCCCTCATTTTCCAAGAAAAACTGAACAAATTTGTTGATCGACGAGAAAGTAGATAAACAAGGGGAAGTTCCTCCCTGCAAACCCAGAGATGAAAGGAAGAGAAACCATGAAGATGGTTATGCAGATGATCCTGAACTGCCGAAGAAGCCTAAGTAGCCAGAGTGTGAGGTAACTATGATAAGTTATGGCTCTTTTAATTCCCATGTAATTATAGGTGGAGATGCCGGAGGAGGATATCACACTGCAGAGAGAAAGGCCTACCTGAATGAAGTGCAGGCCTATTATTATGTTCAGAGAATCAATCAGAATGAAAATTATCGGCCCAGGAAAGTCAATAAAGACAAACCGGTAATCATATTTTCCAAGAATGACCTCTCTGGGGTACTGTATCCCCATGATGATCCATTGGTTATCAAGTTTAGAATTTTAAACGCCATCATCGCTAAGGTTTTAATTGATAATGGGAGCTTAGTTGATATCATATTCTACCCCTACTTTCAGAGTTTAGATTTCTAACTCAATCAGTTGGAACTATACCATAGGCTATTCTCGGGCAAAAAAGTCTACTCACTAGGGACAGTCAAGCTAGAAGTGTTGTTCGACACTTGACCAGTAAGCTAACTGAAAAAATACACTTCTTTGTCATGAAAAAAAATGTCCAATTCGCGTATATTGTGATCCTTGGAAGGGTAGGGCTAAAGAAGTTTAAAGCTGTACCATCCATAGTTCATCAATATTTGAAGTTCCTAACTCACTTTGGGGTTCGCATCATAAAGGTCAATCAAAAGGTGGCCAGAGAGTGCTATTACTCATCAGCAGAGTAAGAAGACTTGGCTGATTTGAAGAAGAAGACCACCACTTACTAGGTAGATACTACAGATCCCAACAGTGAATCAGAAGTTGAAACTTTGGATCCTCGAGATGAGACGGAGTTAGTCAAAGGGGACATTGTTGAAGCCACCGAATGCATAATCCTGGATAATGACAAATCAGAAAGAACTACCCAGATCGGTTCCACACTGGATCCACTCCTTAAAAAGGAATTGATTACGTTCCAAAGACAACGGAGAAATGTGTTTGCTTGTAATCATGAGGATATGCCTGAGATTGACCCAAATTTCCTCTATCATGAGCTCAATATTACTAAGGATGCCAAGCCGATCAAGCAAAGGCATAGGGTGTTCAGACTGAAAAAAATCGAGCTATACAAGAAGAGGTGGAGAAACTACAAAAATCCCAATTCATTGAGGATGTCAAATATCCATACTGGTTGGCCAACATTGTGATGGTTAAAAAGAAAAATGATAAGTGAAGGATGTGTGTAGAATTTATGATCTTAATAAATACTGCCCAAAGGACCAATTTTCCTTGCCTAGAATTGATCAGTTGGTGGATGCTACATTAGGGCATGAGTTGTTAAGCTTCATAGATGATTATTATGGGTATTACTAGATAACAATGAAACCAAAAGATAAGGAAACCACTTATTTCATCACCGACCAAGGTACATATTGCTATAATGTAATGCCTTTCGGGCTCAATAATGCTGGACTAATATACTAGAGGCTGGTCAATAAGGTGTTTGAAGATCAAATAGGAAAGAATATGGAGGTTTATATGGATGATATGTTGACTAAAAGTAATAAGGCTTCAAATCATATCTAGGACCTCAGTCAAACTTTTAATCAGTTGGAAAAGCATCAGATAAAGCTTAACCCGACCAAGTGTGTGTTTGGTGTGCAAAAATGAATGTTCCTTGGCTTCATAGTAAACCAAAGGGGAATTAAAGCCAATCCAACCGAGATAAAAGCTCTGATAGAAATGGAGTCGCCGACTTGCAAGAAGGATATACAACGGCTTACAGGTAGAGTAACAACTCTAAACAGGTTTATTTTTCGAGTAACAAATAGGTGTTTACCATTCTTCAAGGTACTAAGAAAAACCTTTGAGTGGAATGTACAATATGAAGAAGCGTTCCAAGAATTGAAGAAATATCTGGGATCACCACCTTTGTTGTTCCAACCTATTTTGGAGGAAAAATTATACTTGTACTTAGTTATTTCTGAATTCGTAGTTATCTCGGCACTAGTTCGATTGGATAATGGAATCCATAAACCAATTTACTACACCAGCAAAGCATTCAGAGGAGTTGAAATCAGGTACCCACGCTTGGAAAAAATAGACTTAGCACTTATTTAAGCTTCCAGATGTATGAAGCCTTATTTCCAAGTACACACCATAATTGTATATACTGATTTACCTCTTTCGCAAGCGCTATACAAACCTAAAAAGTCAAGAAGATTGATGTACTTGGCAGTAGAACTGAGAGAGTATGACATCGTCTATGGACCAAGGTCATCCTTAAAAGGACAAGTTTTGGCGAATTTTATTGCAGAGTTCACCTATCCAAAGGGTACCAATAAAAAAAACTTGCATGTTGAACAAACTTTTTTGGAAGAAAGGTCAACTCAAAAGCAAGACAAAGTTGTAGGCGACTAACCTGAAACATCCAGAACTCAAGAAAAGGCTCAGAAATATATTGAGGAAAGTAGGAAGATATTCCACCATTGAATTTTGTCTATAGAGAGCTTCAGCAGTGATATCCCATTATGGGATTTATATGTGGATGGATCCTCATGTGCAACTAGAATTGGAGCAGGTATCATACTTAATACTCCTGATGATATTGATATTAAATATGCTCTAAGGTTTCAATTCAAGGAATTAAATAATGAAGCTGAGTATGAAGCTTTGATAGTCAGACTAGAATTGGCACATTCGTTAGGCACTAAGAAGGTAATAGCGTATAATGATTCATAGCTGGTTGTCAACCAAGTAATTCATCTATATGGAGTCAAAGGAGAATTGATGACTAGATACTTGGCCAAAGTCATGAAAGTTATTTTTAAGTTTCCAAGGGTACAAATGAACAGGATACCAAGAATAGCTAATGCCCGAGCTGATGCACTTGCTCGGTTGGCTTCAGTAATAAGAATTGAACTTCAGAGGGACATTCCAATTTAAATCTTGGCCAATAGGAGTATAGACAAAGATCTCATGGTCAGTTTCATTACTGTAGATTTAGGACCCTCTTGGATGGATCCAATCAAGGCCTACATTGAAGATTGAATCTTACCAATTGATCCCAAAGAAGCAAAAAATCTCTGGTACAAAGCAGCCAAATATATGTTGGATAAAGTAGTTTTATACATAAGGGGATTAACTATCTCACTACTACGGTGTGTTCACCTGTTGGAGGTTGAAGATCTGATTAAGGAAGTGCATGAAGGTTCTTGTGGAGCTCATTCAGCTGGTCGGTTATTACTACAAAGAATCAACACACAGGGATACTATAGGCCGAATATGAGGGAAAATTGTAAGGCCTTCAAAAAAAGTGTGGCAAGAGCCCGAGGTTCTCTACGATTTATAAAACACCCAACACTGATCTAGAGCCCATTACCTTACCTTGGACATTTGCTATTTGGGTAATTGACTTGGTTGGCCCAATGCCAACCAGTACTTGGCAGTTGCTGTTGATTACTTTACCAAATGGGTGGAGGGAGAGCCATTAATGGAAATGCCTTATGAGAAGGTGTAACAATTCATCTGGAAAAGCATCATATGCAGGTATAACATGCTCTATACCTTCATTATAGACCATGGGACCCAATTTGACAATAATTAATTTAAAACATACTATGTCCAACCCAAGATTAAGAAACTCCATTCAGCACCAGGCCACCCTCAAAGTAATGGTCAGACGAAAGTGACAAATAGAACTTTGCTCAATGGATTGAAAAAGAGGATTGATGCTACCAAGGGAAATTAGATTAATGAATTATATTATATTCTATGGGCTTACAGAACAACATCGAGAACAACAACTGGAGAAACACCTTATATGCTTGCATTTGCGACAGAAGACTTGGTACCAGACGAGATCGGCCTACCAACCCACATGGTGCTAAATTTTGATTCTCTTTCAAGTGACTTGATAAGATGATTGGACTTAGATATGTTAGAAGAAGTTCAAGAAGTTCTTGCCCTCAGAAATACTTCCTACTGATACAAGACTACTCATTTTTACAACAAAAATGGTCGGACGACCAACCTAAAAGAAGGTGACTATGTCCTAAAGAAGGTCATCCATAGAGTAACAAACTTGAAGCCAATTGCCATGGCCTATATCGCATATCAGCAGTTATCTGACCAGGGACATATCAAATTGAGATAATAGAAGGAGTAGAATTCAAAAACCCTTGTAATGTTGAGCACATTCGAAAATATTATTAGTAATTCAAGGCATTGAAATATTGTAATTCTTTATGTTCAGCACAACTATTTGTCAAGTTCAATAAAAATCTTGATTTTGGTTCCTTCAATTTTTTTGGATTTTTTTGGAGTATCCCCCAAGAATAACAAATAAAAAATATCTATTGCTCTTCATCTCTTGCCAATCAACAACACATACCATACTTAGTCAGGTTGAATTTATCCATTAATTAGCACATACCATACTTAATCAGGTTGAACTTATCTGCTGATCAACACATACCATACTTAATCAGGTTGAACTCATCTACCGATTAATTAAACATAATCAGGTTAAACTTATCAACTTAGAAATGCAGCAATAGCTTAAGGCACAATCGTATCTTGCCCAACTTATTACTTCATGTATGATTTCGTATGTACAAGTCATGAACAAAAAGTTATTACTTCATATATGGCTTCGTATTAACAAGTCGTGAATAAGAAGTACTAACCAACTAAGTTAAATACAGGAATACACTCCTAACACACTTGGTCAGCACAAATCATTTACTTCTTGTATGACTTCGTTTTTGACAAGTTAAGAACAATAAGTCTATAAAACTTCATATACAACTCAAACAGTTACAAACAAGTTTTACCCGACTAAGTTAAATATAGTAAGACATGTAAACATTCCTAACCATTAGAATGCAAACATATATTCCTCATACACTTGGTCACGACTGATAACTAATGCTAAACTTATATCAATAACAATATATATAATTTCATCTAAGTGCATTAGTAGAATCTATGGCCTTACAATTACAGTTTAATAATTCAGTATTAAATAATAACTCAGTTGACTGATTAATTAAATAATCATAAGTTGACAATGCAAATGCATGAATTTTTATTCAAATACTAATTGTATTACATTCAAGAGTAAACGAATAACAAAATACAAAAAAATTATTCTACTGGACATTTTCCTTGAGCTTTGAAAGTTGGTTTCACTCTTTCCATACTGACTGGAGGATCATCCAAGGTATAAGGGTAGTTGATAAAGTGAAATCCCTCAGCATTCATCTATTACTGTCGCTTGACGCATCAATCAGATGATAAGGATGAACTATTTCATGAACATCATGCAGACCATAGTCTAACAAGTATTTGATGATCAAGCACTGTGGGATAGCATCTGCAGGAATCCACAATATATTCAATTTTATTAGAGGATTGTCACAATTCAACAGACCAGGCTCATTCCAGTACTACAACTCATTGTTACGATCATATTTAATAAGGTTAGACAGTTAGTCCATCCCCATTTATAACCTTCATGATGGCTCTGAGTAAGATGATCGTCAATATGGCCGAGAGATTCATTATAGCCTTCCATACCCACCTCTCTGGGTTATTTGTGAAATCGAAAGGTTAACCTTTCAACTTGATGTTGAAGTTTCTTCAAAACATCACTCTTCACCTTCAACTGAAAAAATTGGTCGACAATGGATTTCTCCTTAGCTTCCATCTTTATAGATAAATCAATAATAGCCCGTCTATTTGCTCTCAACTGGGAGGCTTGGTCGGATAGTGTTTTATTGGTCCTTGCCTCATCTATAGTTGGTCGTCTAGACCTCTATTGACTAAAAGTTTGCCAGAGTTTGATTTTCTTCAGAACTTTAAGTTCCTCTACTAGCCTGGTATTCTCATCCTCTAAAAAAGAATCACCTTCATCAGTACCACTAGTAGAAGACTTCTTCAAAATGTCCAACTCATTTCTGGGTTGATTATTTTCCTCCTCAAGAAGTTTATCTATTTCCATGGATTCATCCACTTCTCGACTCAAAAGGAACTCCTTTATTCTATACATAGATGCATACTATTCAAGATTCTTCTCAAAGCCCCAACCTCCACTTAAGGCCTTGTAATTTCCTTTGTAGTTGGCATAGAGCAAAATCAAAGTAAACTTGCGATCTTCTTGCAGATCTTTGATCACCTCGTAGTAGGCATTATTATTAGCCACTACCTTGTCCAGTAAATAATAAATGTGAGTGTATAACTTCTTAACTTGGTTGGAAGCATCTGGGACAAACAGCCTGACCAAGTCTTCTTCAGACAAAGGAACATGGTCAGCTTTCAACAAATTTTTACTCCCCCTTGAGCAGGTCTGATTCAGCAGAAACAATAGCTTGTTTCCTAGTATCAAACTAAAAATTGCTAATGTAAGGATACAAGTGTAATTACTGGGTAAACATAATACAGATACGATTTCATGAAGATAACTCAACAGAAAGGCATAAGTAAGAAAAAAAATGCAACACATTTGGCCAAAAGGAAGTATTTTCATTAATAAGCAGAAGGTGTTACATAATGGTCCCATTACAAGGCAAATGAAAAAAAATAAAAACAAAGGAGTTAAACCTTCTCGTTATCCTGAACATTTCTTCTAGAGGACTAGTCGGCAGGATGGATGACTTTCTCAATGGAAAGAAAAACAAAGGAGTTAAACCTTCTCCTTATCCTGAACATTGCTTCTAGAGGGCTGGTCGGAAGGAGGGACGACTTTCTCAATGGGATTTAAGGTTGATCCAACAGGCTGAATGGAGGATTTCCCAGATCCCTCCTCATCATTAAAATTTTCCTCCAAGTTCCAAGGAGAGCTTAGATCATGCCTTAAGAACAATTCAGAGTCTTCTGCAGTGTCGACCTCCTTTAGGGCCTCCGACCAGCCATCCTTAAAGGACTTCTTCCTAACAAACTCAATCTGAGCAGAGGCTGTTAGAAAAGCCTTATTTCAGCCTTTATTGAAGGAATCTTCTTATTTTTGTCCTTCTCTATAACCAGCTCAGAGATCAGACCAGCAGCCCTATCTTCGATAGACTTTAAGAGAGCTTGATTGTCCACTAATTTTTCTTCCGCCATCTAGGCCTTACTCTCAGTAGTCACTAGCTTTCCTTTGGCATTAATGGCCCTCTCATTAGCCTTTTTTAGTTCAGCCTCCATGTCTTCTATTTACACTCCAACGGCTGCCTTGAATCTTCAATAGATTTCCTTAGACCCTCAAGGACCTCCTCAACATCTCCTCTAGAAGAACGAATTTGATCGTCCTTTTCCAGCGTTTGATTAAAACTCACTAAAAATTTCATAAAGGATAATATCATATTACAAGGAGTATTAGGAGGAAAATAAGACATCAATTGCAAGTAATAGAGAAGAAAGAATTACCATAGGCAAACTTGGGCAAGCAGTTTTTGCCAACTTCAATTTTAGCAGTGGGGCAAGAGTTTCTCTATCAGCAGAGCGGGTACCGTTCATGATTAATTTCTTGGCAACACCGGGATGAATGAAAATTGAGGATGACCCTGCAACAGTCAAGTCCTCCTGAGCCTTCTCGAATAACTCATGGTCGGTAGAATTCTTGTCAACCTGTTTGTCATATAGGCATTTTCTTAACCTCTTGAATTGAGGTGAAGTAATATTAACTTCCTTAGAGGTGATGACTTGAGGAACCTTCTCTACTTCAAAAACCTTGGCTACTCTTTCTGGATTCTTAGCATCACCATCCTTATCAATCTTCTCAACAACTCTCTTAGCAGTTGGAGAGAAAGCTTCAGTCATCAAATAAGGAATGTTTCCCTTTCCCATACTAACAAGTGGAGAATATGGAATAGTTAAAATATTTAAAGATTCAAAAAGGAGGAAGTTCAAAAATATATCTCAGCACCAGCAGATTCTTTAGTTGAAGAGGTAGGAACTGGATCTTCTTCAAGATTGATGGGGGCTTGAGTAACAGCAGTAGTGGGACTAGAAACAAAGGAAGTAGTTGAACTCTTATATGACAATAAATACAAGGCAGCTCTTAGGTGTTCCTCACTAATCCATTGATGAAGATTCCACAGGAATTTCAATTCACGTATATTAATGTCCTCTTCTTTAGGACACTTCTTCTTGTTCTTAATTTTGCAAAACAAGAAACAAGATAAGAAAATCTTAAGTCAGCATATCATCAAACAGTTGGTTAGAAAAAAACATATAAATACAATAATTAAATTCAACAACATATGCCATATCCCACTTAAGGGCACCTGGACCCATTATACACCTCTCCTCTTTAAAGAGGAGAGTGTTTCCAATTTTTTGCAATAACTCTATAGTCAAAGTAATCCTTATTGGAGTCTGGAAAATCCACAACTAAGACCCTATTGGCAAAACCTAGCCTTTATGTAATAAGTATTATCACTAGTAACCCTCTTGTAACAAAACATTAATTCAGGAATGCCAATGCGGGTTCCATATATTTGAATGAGCCTATGTATCCCATTTACCACTCTCCAAACGATATCAAAATACTGATAAAACTCTAGACAAAAATGATTTGGAGGAAAGTTGAAACCACACTCATCTATGAATAAAGAAGGAATCCAGTGACCCTTTGGTAATGACAACACCTCAACAGGGGGTACATGCATTTCTAACTTTATCCAATCGAGAATATTCCTTTCCCACTTAAATTCATCTAGAGAATCCTCATGAACTATATAAACCATGGCTACAGTATAGAAAGAAATAAAGCAAAATAAAAGGGGAGAAAAAATCTTATAGAGAAAATTATGACTGAAGCGAAGGTAGCTAAAAAATAGAGAACTTGGAGAAGAAGGAGAGTATGAAAGCTTCAAAATTTGTGGTATGAAAATTCGACAAAATATCGTCTCTTATAGCTTACCTGGGAAATTGTATAAGAAATGATTACTTATCTCGACGATTGACGTTCCGATGGCTTCACGGTCCTAAAAGTGATCAAAATAATAATATACCCTTTAGCGATTTGCTAACATTCAAATTATTCACAAAAATGCCACTACAAAATCAAAACATGGAAAATTTTCACAAGTCCTACACGCCGGCATGCCCCGACCAACTTTGAAGAAAATATACTCTATCCTTTTTAGCAAAAGAATTAAGAATGAAGTATTAGGGGCTTCTGTTGATACCAAAAATTATCCACCTACGTGGACTAATCGAAAATGGACACTTGTCTTGTTACGTAGCAGAAATCCTAGTCAGCATATGCTTAACTAACTCCAGAGATAGTTGCTCGGTAGGCATGCCGGCCAACTTGAAGAATAAAGACCATCAAAGTAAATAAAAAGCCACAACTTGGGGGAATAACCAAGGGTCTTTTTGCACGTGGTTTAGACAATCAACTACCACATTCATTATGAACGGGTGTAAATGCTTGAATATTTAAAGACATTCCAACCCTTGATCTCCGGGTCACTATAAATACATTGTATCCCTTTCATCAAAGGCATGATAGAACGAATTCTAGGATATTCTTCTTAACTACCTAGTTCTCTGTAATCACTGAAATCATTGCAATAACAGTGGATGTATGCTTTCTTACATAGCTAAACCACTTTAAAAACTCCTTGTATTTTATTTGATTATTTCATTACAATCATATATTTCATTTGCGATTAGAAAATTGGATATTGTCCATTTTTTCGCATTAACGGAGTTTACTGGAAGCCTTCAATGACATGTTCCAGTATCCTATTCCATAATCTTACGAATTACTGGAAATAAGCATAGGAAGTAGTGAACTTATAATTTTTTTTCTTTTTTGTATCTTTATATTTGGAAACATTTTGTTTGTAAAAATATCACATGGTATTTCATTAAGAAGTTAATGTTCTTTACAAGACTAAAAAGAAAAAAGGTATATAATGGGTTTTATTTATTTGTCTTACAAAATTTCATTATGTGTTTCATTTGAGATTGGTTTTTAGCCTTTTTGACCTTCATATATGTTGCTTCCAGGTTTACCCGCCAACATTATTTAAGCTTAACATATCTATTTATTTTATCTCTGCCAATTTCTTTTGTGTTGCCATTGGTAAGCATAGTACTAGATAACACACACAGATTTATGTGTGATATATATTTGATGATTTGGGGCATTTTATATTTCATAAAGATGAAGAATTTTAATTTTTATTCGATATTTGGGATGGGAGGCTTTGTGTGTGCTTGCGCATGTGCGTGTGTGTGTGTATAGTACACTCACATATGTTGTGTGATATTTAGAATTAAGGAGATTTGATATTAGTTTTTCAATTTATAATTGAATCCACTTCGGATTTTTTTCTATGTTTTTATTTTAACTTTAGATATATTTTTTTTATTTTAACTGAAAACATAGATGGTGTTATTGTCGACTCAAAATGTGAAGGGTGGGTGTGTATTATTGAGTTTTTGAAAATGGTGTTCTGTCAAAAATCAAACCTGAAAGTTTTAATAAATTTGCCCAAGTTTCTTTTTATAGATGAATATGAAAGTTTCAAGATTGTGTATATTATATCAACTTAATGCATAGAAGTGATGTGTATTGAAAATTTTAATTGCAGATTCATTATTTTGTAAGGATGTTTATTTTTATTGTTTCTTTTAATTTTTTAAATAAATTATTATTTAAAAGTTTATTTTCACTCTCCTCATCATTGTTTTTGGATAGCCTTGACGTATTTGGGGGATTTATCAGACTCCTTATAAGTATTTGAGAATTGATTCTCGAGTTTTTGCTAAACTTGACAGTATAATAATAGTTTCTTTAGAATTTTAGAATTGGTTTGACTTTAATATTAAAAACGTTTCAAGTAAATTATGCATACTGGATTCATAAATAAATTACAAGATGCCAGCACATCGTGCGATTTAAATGTTAGTGTGTGTATATATATACATATATATATAACATTTTAATGAACTTAGCAAGACATTAAAAAATGACTCAATCAATTTAATTCCTCATTGTAATTGGTTCGCGCCAGCGGAAAACGAAAACACGTGTGACTTGGTGTTTTTTAATACACCCCCCAACCCCCTAAAAAAACCAACATACACACTCCCCAAAACCCACACACACCTGTTTCTAACCCCTCCCAATCGTTCATACAAGCTATCTACCAAAATCCCCAAACCTGAGTTCACCCATTACCTCCTCCCTAACCTTGAACTTCCTTGCCCCGACCTTACCCAACTCCCTACCCCTACTGCCCAATCCGAAAACCCACATCACACCCCCTTGTTTCCCACACCCATCCCATGCCACCATAAAACCCTGCCCTTGTGCACACTCAACCCCGCCCTGTTCCACCTCATACCCCCATACCTATATGCTCCCTATTCAATACCTTGCACCTACTACAATTCGAACCCAATTTGCACAAGTTTAATTGGTTGATTTTTTATAGTATTTGGTGTTTAAATCTCTTCGCTGTTGTAATTCAGGCAAATTCGGTCAACAGATGGGTTGGAGGGGTGGGTGTGGGAAGGTGGGTGTGTGCATATTAAAAAACATGCGTGTTCGTTGCCGCTGGCGCGATCCAATTACAACAAGTAATTGAGGGTTATTTTTTAATGTCTTATTAAGTTCATTAAAATGTTCATTATTGATGATGCTGTAATCAGCACCACCAGATCAAGATGAGATTATAAATAGCTTAAGCTCAATTACAGCACAACAATGGAGATGGATATATGTATATATGAGAGAAGGAGATGAGGGTAAGAAGATGAACTCAATGATTTAAAGTGGTTCAGCCAGTTAGGCATACATCCACTGTGTGAGTATGTGAGAAATACACTAAACAAGGGCACTAGTGGCCATGGATACAACACTTAAAGCTCTCTCTCTCTCTCTCTCTCTTCTGTATACAATTGGACAGAGTTCTGTTAGGGTGATGAATTAAGGATCCCTTCTCATGGAGAAGATTAAGTGTATATATAGGGCTTGAGTGGTGTAATGTACCCCCCAAGCATGTAATCAACATGTGCATGATGAAACTCCCAATAAGACGTAGACACCTGTCTTTGGCACATGGATACAATAATGATGTAATATCCCTCACGTGAGGGAATGATATTGTTATAATAGAATTGTCCACGTGTGCATACCTCTTTTGTACTTAATTTTACTCGCGTTGTTGGGTATCGTCCGTTGTAACCTTAGCCTGAGAGGATACGAGGTTCCTAATTCCGGTATGATGGTCCCATGCTTTCAGTCATAAGTATGACCTCGACTGAATAGATTGGGCCATGGTTGGATTAACTAGGTCATTCCAGTTATCTTTCGTGACAGAATACAAAGACGGTGCTAGCTGAGTAAGTGATGCTCTTTTGCGGTCTCGGCTTTCCATATAGCTGAGGCTAGTTGAGATAAGCGCGACCCTTATCGGGTCGGCACTGCCAATGACATGTGGGGATCTAATGAAAACTCGACCATGAGATGTGATGTCACTCATCCTAAGAGGCAGGGATACACTTTGTCCATATCAATCACCCCTAGCCCTTATCCTTCTGTGTGAATAGGAGGTTGATGGGTACAAGTTACTGAGGACATGATGAGACGTCTCTAACGTGTTGGCTACACAGGTCTTGATGCATGAGTGTGTGACACATGGCACTGACCCGATTGATTGGCATCTTCCCCAAGTAGGGTTTGGTGGCCGCGTGCTTGGGGTTTCATGCCCTCAATGATGGCACTATTAGGAAATGTGCATAATCATTAAGGGAGATTTAAAAGCCCCAAAATTTCTCATTTCTCTTCTTCCCCAACATCCTTCGTGCTTTACTCCTTTTTCTATAAAAAAAACCTCCATAGCTACCCACCTGCTAAAAACTTGCAATCCTTCCAATTATAAGTCTCCTCTTGCCATTCCCCTTGCCTCAAGAGCTTGATTTTGCTCAGGTAATCCTCTCCACTGAAACTTTCTTCATTTTTAGCAATTCCAATCATTGTTTAAATTTTTCTGTTGGTGTTTTGATTTTTCGGTGGCTGTCTTGACATTGTTAGGAGGTCTTTAGGCTGAGGTAGGGATGTTATTGGTGTTTTGGAGTGTGATTGAGTGATTGAGGGGAGTTTTTAGGGTTAGGCTGCTAGTATTTAGGTTTTCAGGCATCATTCGATCATCATCTCCGGTGGGTAAGTTTAAGTTTGTTCTTAGTGTTCTTAGGGGAAACCTTTCAAATTTCTAGGGTTTGATCCTTGAGTCAACTTTAGTCAAACTTTAAGTTATTTTCCTTTTATTTCCCTTTCTTATTTCACCCAAGTGTAGCCTCGTCCTTCGGATGCTACGACCCTTGTACAAGTTAGCATAGGACTTCCCTAGTCTGAGAGAGAAATTCTTTGATAAGATTAGGCAAATAGAGGAAGCCCAAGCCGAGAGTCGAAAGGCTAAGGATTTTCCAGTTTGAACTATCTTTCCACCACCCTTGGCTGTAGTATACCCCCAAGTTGTTGAGACTTGTGAACCAATGTCAGATTCATTCTCGACCGATCCTATGTCCACCTCTCATCAAACCGAGAGTGTGGATTCACACAAATAGGCTATGGATTTCTCCCCTATGCAAAGTGTAGGGTCTGATGTTATAGAGGTTTCCTCTCTCAACTCGTCTTTTAGAGGAGCCGAGTCATCACATGACTCTATTCTGTAGAAATATTAGAGCCCAACGTCATATTCCCTCCTCTAATAAACTCCATTCCACTATCTACCGCAAGTAGGGCCTAGTTTGCTGAGCGGCTCCCTAGTGGTGAGTCAGGCAATCCTCAAGTCGAGGTTCCAGTTGGTAGTGATGAGGAGAGCGAAGTTGATACCTCCATCACCGTTCAATACAAGATACCCATCTCAGAGGCTGATCTATTAGTCTTCAGATACCTTTACGATATAGATCTCACTATTTCTATGAGGGTACCTCTTGAGAACGAGATAGACTTTCACTGTCGGGATGGTGATATCTGCGTCTATGAGAAGATGTTTAAGTTAGATTTTTATTTGCCTATTCACCCCATACTACGAGCCATCCTTGATTATAAAATCCTTTCCCCTTCTCAACTATCTCCAAATGCGTGGAGAGTGATGATTGGATCAATCGTCCTTTGGAAGGATGTACATCAAATGGATGTTCCAATTTAGATATTTCTTGGCTGTTACATGCCATGGTATTCCAAGACTCATCCAGGCTACTATCCTTTTGTATCCAGACGGTCTGAAAAAAAAATCCTACTGGAAACTCAAACCTCCAACCATAATTAGAAACCCCGATACTTCTTCATTTCGGGTGGTGCTTGGGAGCTCGGCCCCAACCAAGCATGTGAGACATCTGGCCTAGAACTCCTCCGAGGTGGACCAAGGTCCCCATATCGGCCAAAATTGACCTGCGATTGAGCCCTGATGCCTACGAGAAGATTAAAAAACTTTGTAGCCAAGGTGATAAAGGTCGTCTTGTAAAGTTTGAGCATCTGATGACCCCGTTCTACCTTACTCAGATAGGTCTGGGGGGTGGCTCCTTGACTGAACTTCGTAAGCTATTTTGTTATTTAATTATTGTTGCTAAGTGATGCCTCGTACCTTTGTATAATCGATACTATGACGCCCCGAATCAGATTTAAGGGTTATTTAAGGATCGACCCTGATTCGATCCGAGTGTCAAGTGTGGGGTGCAATGAACAACCTAAATAATGTTACTATTCCAGTTTTATTATTAAATAAGATTACGCTTTTCTTAGTATGAGATTCCAATATAAAATAAACTACGCGCGGGTCCCAAAAGAAGTGCCCACAAGGCCAAGTAAACAGAGCTACTAACGTTAATGCAAGTAAATATTACCCATATAACTCTCTCAAAGTACGGAACCGCATACAACCTACCGTAACTAAGAGGAGGGAGTGAGCGAAAGGCTCAGTGGGATTTATACAAATGCAACATAAAAACGAATGGCGGAAAAGAATACTCACTCACTATATGCTCATGAAAATATGTAAATATCTACACATATACTTTTGAAAATACATTCTCCAATGTATTAAACCATTTTATTCCAAAAATATTATTTATCCCCGTTCATCCTCTTTTTCTTTCCCAAAATAGTCAGTTTGGATAATCTTTCTTTAAAATCACATTCTTTCCCATTAACGCACACGGTTAATCATTTATAGGAAAAACCTTTCTTTTCTTGAAAATATTCATCTATTCAATGTTTATTAACTCACGCTAGAGTTACTTTTCCATTATTTTAATATTCTCATTAAAACAATCTTTATGACATGCACACCTCGTGTTGGGAAAATATTTATTTTCATTGAGAAACTTATACATCACACGACACAAAACATTTATTATTTCATGAAACTTTGGTTATTTCCATCTTTCAACCTTTTGCAAATATCAAAGATTTATTTGCATTAATTTTAAGAATATTCTCATTCGTCATTTCTTATTACAAGAATTATCAATCTTTGTCTTGGAGTCTAGCCATTATTCCTGAATTTCACGGGCTCTACACCATCGGTCTTCAATCGCTATATGCTCTTCTATACAGGCTTTGGGGTCTTTCACCACTAGGGACGTCATGCCCTGCTTAATTCTTGGCATCATTCAAGTATTCGTTCTTCTCTTTTCCATGTGTTTCAACATTATTCTTAATGTTCACATTCATTCTCACTTGGAAAATCAATTCTTTCCTTTTTCTTCCAAACTATTCATTGACATTTTTATTTCATAAAAATGTTCCGCTTTACATAAATTTACCAATTTACCAATTTCTTGTCAAACACACATTTAGCCATTTAACAAATGTCGTTCCCAAAATAGTTACTAACTTTCCAACTTAATTCTCAAAACACTTTTAACCACTTAACACTTGTCAAAAACTATATTTTTACCCATATTTCACACTTATCATTTTAGTTAAACTCATTATTTTCACTTAGAAAAATATGTCATTAATCTCCTTTTATCAAACTTAATTAATACATTTAATTGCCAAATATTTTCTTGACAGCATACTATTCACTTTATTTACGACAATGCCACTACTATTTGTTTCACACAAATATTATACTTTTAAATCGGTTTAAACATACTAATTTCGTCAAAAACAATTTATAACTTCTCAAAGTGTATTTTTGATATTTCCAACATAATTTCAGTAATAAATTCCAAATTTTATAAAAAGACTTTATTTCCATTTATGTTTCCACAATAGGTTGTACACACTTTAAATACCCATATGGCCACTACCAACACATTTGTCCTTCTTTACTTTCTTTAATTACACTTGAGTATCAATTTAAAATTAAGCATTTTATACTTTGATTATTTACATATCAACCCCAAATATTTCTTATTATGAGTTTATGCATCTCAAAAACACCCATTTAAGTAAAAGTTCAATTTCTTCTTCTACTTCATCATTTTGGTAAGAAAGTCCCATTTTTATTTCGTAAAAATGACCTATATTAGCCCAATATTTTTCTAAACATGAAATTACATTATTTACCTTTGAAACATCATTTTGACACATTTTATTTCATAAAATGTTCAAGGCTAATATTCTGAAATTTATTCGCCTTTTGAATCCATCAAAATTACTTCTTAAAAACTCATTTCTACACACCAAATGATGATATGATGACTAAACAAAATAAATTTATAAATTAGCTAAAATACTACATATATCAAGTCTAATATATGTAAATATCATTCTAAAAATTATGAAACTCTAATCCTCAATCAAAGTAAGATTTTCAGACCTCTTAAGACTCCAAAATGGTGGTGTAGGAGGAGCAACCCCCACCTTCAAAGGTGGACTCAAGGGGTTACCAAATGCATCCTCCATGAGAGCTTTATATGTGCTCTAGGAACTCCATCTTTAAGCTCCAAGTAATGCTCCAAAACTCCAACTCTATCTCCAAACTATAAGCTCCAAGACTTCCAATATTATGCTTCAAACTTTCAAATGAACTCTTTCTCACTCTCTAACTATTCTTAGTGTTTGACGTTTTTGGTGTGTTTACAATGAGAGAATTCATGGCCTATTTATAGTTGTTTGGGAGTCACCATGGCCGTTGGATCAAAACAAGATTGGATGATTGAGATTAATGGTGTGCCACCAACCACTCTATTAATGCAACCCACCAACCACTCGATTAATGCAACCCACCAACCACTCCATGATTGCAACCCTCCAACCACTCCATTATTTCTTATTTCATTTTATATTTTACTATTTTTACAACTTAAAATAGCTCTAAAACAGGTATAAATGATGTTTTTGAGAGATGTCCAAGAAGAGAAAGCTGCTCAAAATTAAATTTTCAACCAATCTAGAATTTTTTAGAATTTTCTGAGCACTTTTATTTTTTTGACGAAAATAATAATATTTTATTTATTCATTCATTTTTTGACTTTTTACCCCATGGAAATCTTAGGCCTATTTTTAGCATCCCATAAATATGGTCAAATTATTTTTAACCCCAATAAAACGTCATACATAAATCATGCAAGTTCGCGTCCTGCGCTACACATGCTGACAAAAGTCCTGCGATATTAAAATGACCGTGTCACAATCATTCATTGGAATTTTTGCATCAAACTTGACCAACATACTTACTAGGACTATTAGGACTTAAATGCGCATCCATGTGAACCATACAATGCGGAGATATTTTTCTCCTTAATTACGTTTTTTGCTATTTTGGCGTAATTCCCTTATATATTTATTCCTAAAATTTTTCCTTCGAATAAAATCATCAATTTATTATTCAATATTTCTTTTCTAGGGCGGGGTATCACATTCTTCCCTCCTTACGAAATTTTTTCCTCGAAATTGTTAAACCGTCAATCTCAATCATTCAGTCATTCTAAGCAAACCATTTATAATTCTGGAGTATCCTGATCTTTACAGTTAGAACTCAAAGATTCCATCCACATTAATTATCATCAAGTTAACCCGATCATGGCAGTTTTTTTTTTATTAATAATACCCAAGCATGCCGAACTTATTCATCCCAATAAATTTTACGAAATAATCGATATTCCTCAAACATCATGCTATCATTAATGAATTCATCATCACGAGTTAGGATTTACAAATCTATGTTTTTCTCAAATTTTGAATCATATAAAGACTAGGTTAATACATATGTAACACTTCCTAGTCATTCATATCAATAATCTTTAAAATAGTCACTTTATCACATTGGTCTGAAAGACCGAAACCTCCCATGAGATCTTCATATTAACCTCGAAGCATCCTAGACATCATAATCCAAATTATACATATGAGTAACTACATCCTCGATTTGGAGTGTAACATTTGCACTTAAGGTCTCATTAAGTCTGATATCCACATAATTCCTAAAATGTATTCTTGAACCTATGATTGAAAAGTTACTAGCTATACTGTAACTCCAAACTGTTACTAGTTATATCGGTCAACTAATAGGGACGTTAACCTAAGATAACCGATTTACACATGTAAACTACGAGCAACAAATCGCGAGACCATGTCCACACACAAACTAATGAAAAGATTAGGGTGCTTCCAACAAAGTGCGCAATCATTTACTGTGATGCATTAACCACAACCGGCCTAACCCGCGCCACTACTGAGCTTATGTAGTGTCACACTTAGATCACAACCGAATAACAACTTCCAATTACTGGGATCAAATGAAACATAGGGAATCATAACTAATTAAGTGAATACCGAGCCAAAGGATAACAATCGAATTTAGGCAACGAACTGTTCTTCACAAAGTACGAACCCACAAGTATTCTTAAGGTCTACAACTTATAACCAATGCTCCTCCTATGTACATTGACTGATCCTACGCAGATTTTCCACTCTTAGTGAAGTATAATCTAATTCTTGCGGGAAGTTAACACACAAGGATTTCCTCCTTATGACTAATCTTATGGGTTACACTTTTATATTTGTACGTACTGTGTCAATTTCATGCAAGATCACCCTTCTCATATTTTATCATAAATAGCCAACCCATCATGCCTAGGTCTCCAAATTTCAATACGTGGTATCTAACCTCAATTTTCAAGTTCAACACATATGCACAATCTCAAACATCTGAATTTACCAACAACTTCCTAACTCTTAGAAACATCATATGCAATCCCGAATATCACACTTTAGTCGAAGCTGGCACTTCTAATCTCATAGCACTACACCAAAATGGGTAAATTGGCACCCTTTCAGCGCTTAACCTTGTCACGATCATTGACCGTGACAAAAAAACACGCATTTTTTGTCACTGTCATTGACCGTGACAAGGCCGTGACAAAGGATTTTCACGGTCATTGACCGTGACAATAGTTATAATGTTGTCACGGTCAATGACCGTGACACGACCGTAACAAATGTCGCAGTAAAAAAACCCTTTCCCCTGCCGTTTCTTTCCTCCTTTTTCCTCTCTCTCTCTCTCTACGCTGCGCTCTCTCTCTCTACTTTCAGGTTACTTTCTCTCTCTCTCTCTCTCTATCTATCTATCCCTTCGATATATATATATATATATGTGTGTGTGTGTGTGTGTGTGTGTGTGTGTATATAAGTGCATGTGTATGTGTGTGTGTGTGGTGGGTGGGGGGTGGGGAGGGGGTGGGGCGGGGTGGGGCAGGGGGGGGGGCTGTGCATGTGTGTGTGTGCATGTGTGGTGGGTGGGGTGGGGCAGGGTGGGGGTAGGGGATGGGGCAAGGTGGGGGGCCGTTTGTGTGTGTGTGTGGTGGGTGGTGGGTGGGGAGGGCAGGGTGGGGGGGAGGTGGCAGGGATGGGCGGGTGGGGGGGTAGGGGCGGGGGGTGCGCGTGTGTGTGTGTATGTGCGCGTGTGTGTAGTGTGCGTGTTTGTGCGTAATGTCCCTTGTAAACGAATTGATTGATTGTCCCTCATTGTATATTAGTAAATTAATATATGATTAATTATGAAAGTAGGATTGCCCCTCATTGTAAATTAGTAAATTAATAATTGTATACTTTAATTGATGAAAATAATTAATTGAGTAGATGAATTAGAAGGAGTACGGGATACACATTTGTTGTTGACATTGTTGTTGGATTATAGTGGATTGATGTTGGGTTGGTTAATTTTAAAAGTGGCATGACCACTGGATTATTGTCCATATGGGGGTGGGATTTTTCAACTTTTTAAAAAAATTACTTTGTATATCGAACAATATATACATATAGTATGATAATTAAATGAAACATACTTGAAATTACATATAGTGCGCATAGATACTAGCCTTCTAGTTATTATGCGTACGCATTCAATAGGCCTTAGACCCGTTCGAGAGTCATTACCCCTGTAATGAGATCTCTCGAATTGTCCCGTTTGGACAGTTTGGGACTGCATAATTTCTGTATAATATTCTTAGTGGCTTAAAGTTGTTACTTTTGGAGGAAGTTCTGCAGTCGTATCCTAATGCTCTCTGGGTACATAGTAGATTGATAAGTGTGACTGTTATTTCAATTGATCAATTAAAATAACACTCACACTTGTCATTCTATGTCGTGTACTTGGAGAACTACGGGGATATGCTGCCGAATTTTTTTCAAATTGTAACAATGTGCATGAGCTATTAAGTATATTACAGAAAAATGCGATCTTGAATGGGATAGGACCACTCACCCTTTAGAGGAGATGGAGGAAATAGAAATTTCTATTATAAATTGAATTTGAATATAAATAAGACATAATTAAATGAAACATACTATAAATCTAAGTTTTGTTTATACTAATCCATGAATATACGCTTCGTACCTTTAATAGGTTAACCAAGTGTTTTACTCGGAGTATATCAACAACGAGCCGTGGTTAATTGTCCAACACGCGCCAAAGCGTCTAAATAGTAGTGTGGATGACTTGGCTGCTCCTACCGAATATCAATCCATTTTTTATGATAACCCGAATTTCAAATAATTTTTCAATTTGTAATAAATATTCCAATTTGTACCGAAACATCCATTCTTAATGCTTTTAATTGATTTGCACTTTATCATTTTCACTCTTGTGTAGTGTGTGTGTGTGGGCAGTAGGTGGGATGTTTCACTCTTGTACATATTATGACCTAGATGCTGTTGTTTTGGAATTCAGAATTGAGGTGTTTAACAGTAACAATTCATTTTTATTTGTAGTAATTGTACATATTTGCATGTCTTCTTTTAATTCATTTTGATATGTACTAATAACATTTTTTTACAGCAAATGTCTCCTTAAGGTATTAAGGCGAGGGTGATGATGCTGGTTATGATGATGTCGTCTGGGCTCTGTGGTAGCGGAGGCGACGAGGGATCCTCAGCCCCTAGTCTCCCCAAATATGGCAAATTGGGGATGCCCATCGAGAACAAGTCGGGGCTATTAGCGATATCCCTCGAGCTGGTAAAGACAATCATTAGCTCGGGGTACATTAGTTGGAAGGAGGTGCCATATGATCTCAAGTTAGCTGTTTGAGTGGCACTACAGGTAATATATTTATATTTATATTTATATGAATATTTCAATTTCAATTTTAATTGCGATTTCGATTTCATCTTATATTTATATTTATATTTATATTTATATTTATATTTATATTTATATTGCAACTAACATTGTATTTTTTGGACAGGAACAATTTAACCTGGATCCAAAGCTATGCGATTCCGTCTTGGAGCAGTTGAGGGAGCAACACAAGACGTGGAAGAAAAATATGCGGACCCGGTACTTTGGGAAGACACGAGAGTCCATTATCCAAAGGTATGAATCCATCCCCCCGAAGGAGCCGATCTTATTGGCACAATGGCAAAGGTTCATTGACAATGAGATCGGGGAGCGATAATAGGCATCTCGCCAATCGGGAAAGGAAAATCGGGTAAAAAAGATGGACGTGCACTGCTCCGGCTGGACGTCTTACGCCGAGGTGGAGCATAGGATGATGGTAAGATTTAATTTTTCTATAACTGCAAAAAATATATTATTCTGCATTATTTTACTTTACGGGGCCGATACTAATTTTACTTTATTTTATTTTAGGGGACAGGGAGTGGCCCTCGGGGTAGGCCACATAGGCTCGATACTTATGTGGCTCTTTGGACGAAGAAGGGTGTAAGGACATTTTTGTCCATTAGCAATTTGTTATGTCGCACGCCGTTACACCGTTGAAGAAATTCAAGATTCATACAGTCATCAACGGATCCGAATATCAAAAGAATAAGAGGAATCAAAGTTTGACAGGCCGGACCGGTCCGCCCAGAATAAAAGAACCGATCAGCCTGTGGACCGGTCTGCCTCAGACCAGGATCGGTCCGCCTGCTAAAAGCCAGTATACCCCGGACCGATTGCGAACCGAAGAGGCCAAATATAAAAAAGAACCGATCCGCCTACCCGGACCGATCCGCCTCAGACCCGGACCGGTCCGCCTGGGATAATCTCAAACAGATCGTGCAGAGATTTTTTAGACCATGTTATTCTTTTATAAACCCACTACGGGGAGTTGGTTTCTAAGACTCACATACACTATTTCCAGAGTATAAAAAACTCTAAGTCTTCACCTATTGAGCATCAAGACTCTAGGTTTTTTGATTCACACAAATTTCCAAACATTTGTGAATCTCTTTGCAACCCAGTAACGCACTTTGCTTTTCATACCATTGTGGAGAAGACCGTTTTTCTTCTTCATTGCAGCCCTACTGGAAAGGGATAACTCCAGTCGCTGACTACAGAATCCGACACCTGAGGGTAATTCTTAGTCACTTGTATTTTCATTGTAATCCGAAATTGTAGAGTTACAATATTATAATGAAAATAAATGGTTTTGCCCCTTTGGGGGATTTTTCCTCACAAGCATGTGTTTGAATGTTCTTGCTTAGTTCATTATCTTATTCAATAACATACTGTTACATGTTTAGGGTTTGTTTGGGTTAAAAGGTGTTTAATATATAAGTTTATCATTTGAACGCGAGCACATACGTTCTCAAATTGGTATCAGAGCAGGTTACGCTAATCTATCGCGTATTCCTATTTTCCGCAAAAAAAATTTAAGATATCAATTTTCTGGAAAAAAATGATTTTTGAAAAAGTGCGTGTTCAAATGGAGAAGTTATATAATAAAATGCCAGTTTTTGACGGGACAAACTATGCCTATTGGAAAGCCCGTATGAGATCTGCATTAAAAGCCATTGATGAATGTGTCTAGATTTTGGTTGAAAGAGGGTGGACACCCCCCTCTGTGACTGTTGATAATGTGATCAACTTGAAACCTATCACTTCTTGGACTGAAGAAGAATTTAAATGGTCATCTTTTAATTCTAAGGGTCTAAGTGCTATTTCTGGGTCTGTCACACCTGATGAGTTCAAACGTATAATGACGTGCACCACGTCAAAAGAGGCATGGGATGTCTTACAACTCACCCATGAAGGAACCAATGCTGTAAAAGAGTCTAAATTGCAAAATTTAACAACTCAATTTGAAACCATCACCATGCATGAATCTGAATGCTTTGATGAATTTTATGCTAGACTTTCTGACATTGTGCATACTAGCTTTAATCTTGGTGAACATATTCCTAATGCTAGAGTTGTTAAAAAGATTCTGCGTTCTTTGCCTAAGCGTTTTATCCCCAAAGTCACTGTGCTAAATTCTATGGGTAATTTAAATACGCTAAAATTGGAAGAACTTATAGGAGATTTGCAAACATATGAAATTGATATGTTCCCTAAAACTGCTAAATCTAAAGATAAGGGAATTGCACTTAATGCCCAAGAGAGAAGGAGTGAGGGGTCGGCTAGAAAGAGGGTAGAGTCATCTAGAAAGAGAGAGACTGACACGTCTGATTCTGAGTGTGATTTTGACTTAGATGATTTGGCTCTTTTTGTAAAAAAATTCAAGAGGATTCTCAAATTTAAGAAAAATGGCAATTTTAAAGATAAAAAGAAATTTGAGAAAAATAAGTTTGAAAAGGAAAATGAAAAAGATTCCAAAAATCCTCCTAAGAAAGAAAGTGAGAGATGCTTTGAGTGCGATGGTAGGGGTCATAGAGCCTTTGAGTGTGCCACTCGTCTGAATAGAGAGAAAGGAAAAGTTGTCCTTAATGCTACTCTTAGCGACGACAGTGAGGTCAAGATGATGGATTCAGGAGATGAGTCACCGCATGAGTGTAACTTCACCGCATTCATGGCCAGTCAAGTGAGCACTCCTAGTTCTCTTCATGACGATGAGGATGATTCTTCACAGGGACACCTCGATAGTGAGATCGATGTGAGTGAGGGGGAGGATGACTCAAGTGAGAGCGAAAGTGATATTCAACGCACCTACGCTGAGTTATATTCTGAGTATTTTAAAACTAAAAAACGTAACAAAGCACTAGTTCTTAAGATCACCGGCTTAGAGGAAGATTTAAGAAAGGCGAGAGAAAGAGAGTCCTCCACCTTCACCGCCCTAAGAGAGAGAGAATCTGCCTGTGTCGAGAAAGAGAGTTCGTTTAGAGAGAGAGAGTGTTTTAGAGAAAGAGAGAGGGGACTTGACTAAACAAGTGGCAAGTCTTACGAGTCAGCTCCATTCCTCCGTGGAGACTCGAAAGAAACTTGAAGCCCTTGTTGCCCAACTGACTCATGATCTTGAGAAAGCATGGGAAGTCAAGGACAGATCTGGGAAGATGGGAAAGATGCTCCTCGGCCCCGCTTTAGGTTTTGGTGATTGGCAGGGAATTGGTTATGATGGTGCCTCCACCTCCCAAATTGCACATGGACCAGTTCCTGAGTTTACTACGAATCCTTATGGCCACCGTCAAAAACCTCGAAGGAGAGTTCGACCAAGAAAGTAAAACCAAGGTCCGCCTTCGTCTGTGTCCTTTTGTACTTATTGCAAAAGAAAATGCCACATTTGGGAGTTTTGCTATAACATGGGTCGGACACAATGTACTACTGCTCCACCACGTCATACTGATGAGATTTCTAGTCTGAGAGAGCGAGTTGAGTTCTTAGCTGCCACATCTCAGAGTTTGATGGAAGAATTCCGACGGATGTCTTTGCCGTTAGTGAATGCTTCTCACATTTCAGCTAAAACCAACAACAACAAAGGCAAACAAAAGGTCATCTTTGCTTGGGTACCTAAGAAAGATAAAAAGGCCTTCGTTGTTCATGTTGCTCTCAAAGCACACAATACCTCACAGTGGTATTTTGATAGTGGGTGCTCCAGACATATGACAGGTGATGCCTCATTTTTTACGACTCTTGAGGATTATCAGGATGGAAGAGTCACCTTTGGAGATGGGAGCAAGTCTAGCAATATAGGACGTGGTACTGTCGAGTTACATGGATTCCCTAAGCTAGAAAATGTTTTGTATGTCAAAGGTTTGAAAGCAAACTTTCTCAGCATTAGCCAGCTGTGCGACACTGACTTTGCAGTAAAGTTTGACCGGGATGCATGTAAAGTCTACAATCAAGCCAGTAAACTTTTGATGCAAGGGGTGAGGACTGAGGATAATTGCTATGAGACTGATCCCACCTCCTCACTTGTCTGCAACAGCGCCACGATCACTCCTATGGATCTGTGGCACCAACGTCTAGGTCACGTGAATGTTAGAGATCTCAACCGCTTAGCTAAAAAGGACCTAGTACGTGGCTTACCATCTCTTGGAAAGTCAACTTCAACCGTTTGTGGACCCTGTCAGATGGGAAAACAAATTCGTAGTCCCCATAGGAAGTTGAATTCCATTACCACCTCTCGTGTTCTTGAGTTGATTCACATGGATCTTATGGGTCCCACTCGTACTGAGAGTCTAGGTGGTAAGATGTACATCCTCGTGATGGTAGATGATTTCTCCAGGTACTCCATTGTAGGTTTTCTGAGAGAGAAATCTGATGTTGTAGATTTTTTAACGACCAAGTTCCGTGTCCTGCAAAATCAATACGGTGTCACTATTAACAGGATGCGTAGTGACAATGGCACTGAATTCACAGAATAAAAGGTAGACCTTTACTGTGATAGCCTTGGGATCAAACATGAGTTTTCTGCTGTGAGAACTCCTCAGCAAAATGGGATTGTTGAGAGAAAGAATAGAACGATCCAAGAGATGGCTAGATCTATGCTTCTAGGTCGTAAAGTTTCTAGGAGATTTTGGGCGGAGGCAGTTTCTATTGAATGCCACACGGTGAATAGGGTTTATTTGCATCCACACACACTTCAGACTCCTTATGAGTTGTGGACTGGCAAGAAGCCCAACCTGGCATATTTTCGTGTTTTTGGGAGTAAATGCTACATCCTACGAGATAGAGAGCAATTAGGAAAATTCGACTCCCGGAGCGACGAGGGAATATTTCTAGGATATTCATCGACTACCAGAGCATACCAAGGTTATGGAATCAATAAACGTCACCATGCAAGATGACGAACTTCCGACAGTTACTGATCCTAACCTTCAGTGTGAGGATGAGGACACATCTGACAGTGATCCACTTATCCCCCACCCACACTCTGTGGTCCCCACTCCTGTGTTAGGGGACACACCTGCTTGGGTTCGCAAGAGTCATGACCCGTCTGCCATTGTTGGCGATCCCACTCTAGGGGTTAAGACTTGTGCTCAGCTAGAGAACATTGTTAGCCATCTTTGTTACACGTCCAAAGTCGAGCCCAAGAACCATAAAGAAGCACTCAAGGATGAACCCTGGATATCTGCTATGCAGGATGAGTTGCTTCAGTTTAAAAAGAATAATGTCTGGGAACTTGTCCCCCGACCTTGTGAGACTAATGTGATAGGTACCCGGTGGATTTTTAAGAACAAAATGGATGAAAATGGTACCATAATCAGAAATAAGGCTAGGTTGGTCGCTCAAGGCTACACACAGATAGAGGGTGTAGACTTTGGGGAGACATTTGCTCCTGTTACGAGGCTTGAGTCCGTCCGTCTTCTGCTCTCCATCGCATGTCATCTGCGCTTCAAGTTATATCAGATGGATGTCAAGAGTTCCTTTCTGAATGGCATTCTATAGGAGGAGGTTTATGTGGAACAACCAAAAGGGTTTGAAGACCCTCAGCACCCGGAGCACGTCTACTATCTGAGGAAAGCCTTGTATGGTTTGAAGCAAGCACCCCATGCTTGGTACGAGAGGCTTACTTCCTATCTCTTAGCTCGTGGCTTCAAGAGAGGGGGATTAGATATGACGTTGTTCGTCAGGAGAGATGACGGTGCTATTTTGGTTACCCAGGTCTATGTGGACGACATAGTCTTTGGATCCACATGCTCCCAGCATGCTCACCACTTTGAGCAGGAGATGAAAAGTGAGTTTGAGATGATCATGGTTGGTGAGCTTACATTCTTCCTTGGTCTCCAGGTTCGTCAGCTAGAGGATGGGATGTTCATCTCCCAATCCAGGTGTGCTAGAGACCTAGTGAAGAAATTTGGTTTAGACTCCGCTAAGCATGCACGTACACCTATGAGTACCACTACCAAGCTTAGTAAGGACACTTCAGGCAAGGAAGTAGAGCAAACCTTATATCGGAGTATGATAGGTAGTCTCCTCTACTTGACTGCCAGTCGTCCCGACATCGCCTTTAGTGTTGGAGTCTGTGCGCGATATCAGGCGTCCCCTAAAGAGTCACACTTACTTGCTCTAAAATGTATTATTAAATACGTAAGTGGGACTCTCTCATACGATATTTGGTATTCCTTTGATACCGATGACCATTTGTCCGCCTATTCGGATGCCGATTGGGCCGGGGATGTAGATGGTTATAGGAGCACTTCTGGTGGGTGTTTCTATTTTGGTTATGATCTTGTCTCCTGGCTGAGCAAGAAGCAAAATTCCATCTCTTTGTCCACTGCAGAGGCTGAGTACATAGCCGCCAGGAGTTGTTGCACACAACTCTTGTGGATGAAGCAAATGCTGGAGGATTATGGGATATCATAGGACACCATGACCATTTCCTGTGACAACACGAGCGCGATACACATATCCCACAATCCAGTTCAGCATTTGCGCACCAAGCACATCAGGATACGTGAGCACTTTATACGACAGCTAGTTGAGGAGAAAGTCGTATCCCTGAGTTTCGTTCCCACCGACCGTCAGTTAGCCGACATTTTCACGAAACCTTTAGATGCCCTTTGATTTGAGAGTCTTAGGCAGTCTTTGGGAATTTGCACAGTTGACGGAGAGGTTGGTCTATGTCTAGA
The DNA here is from genome assembly GCA_949130495.1 of Sambucus nigra. Classification (NCBI taxonomy): domain Eukaryota; kingdom Viridiplantae; phylum Streptophyta; class Magnoliopsida; order Dipsacales; family Adoxaceae; genus Sambucus; species Sambucus nigra. Next base: position 402,450,710 of record OX422208.1, on the reverse strand, counting down.
ATAGGATGCTTCTTCATGTTCATATCATATGCTTCCTATTGCTAGTCTGTTTTATATGTACCATTACTTAGTTGTACAACTTTTTGTTTATTCTTTTTGCTTTTTATATTTCTTTTGAAAAATACAAAAAGATTTTCTTTTATAATTTTTTTAAGAAAAGCACAAAAAGATTTTATTTTGATAAATTTTTTGAGAAAGCCCAAAAAGTTTTTTTTTGTATTTTTATGCTCCTTTTGTGGATGAACATTTAAGATAGCCAAGTCACAACTTCATTCCATATATCCATGTGACTGTTTGATAGTGATTTGAGATGCTACATCATTTCATCCATGTGCTTTACTTAGTATGGAGTCTTTGAGATGTAATTAGTGATATCTTCCTACATGTTTGACTCCTATATCCTTTATTGCACACATGCACGGCTATATTTGATTATTGCACTTGTCTATCTCATATTGGCTTGAGTGTTTCCATCTCAATCTTGTCTATACAATGTACAATATGCGATAAAACTTGACAAGATTGGAATGCATGTAACAACCTTTTTGATGAGACTGTGTGTTTTTGTATAACGGGGAGGGGCTGCGAAAGGTAATCATCTATCCTTTGCGCAAAAGCCACCGTTAAAAAGGACCTAAAAAATGGAGGAATTTTAATATCCGAGGTCCAAAGAGGTTAAAAGAGCCCGAAAATTTTTACAGGCAATAAAAAGCACTTCATGCCAAATATGGGCCACTTAGATTTCACCATCAATTATCCAAAGTTTGAGAATTTAGAATGCCTCTATTCAAAATTATATCTGAGGAAGTTTGGTTGGAGAATTTAAACGGGTTTGCACATCCTTGAAAGTCCTGAAAAAGCATAAAATCTTTTTGGACGTTATTGATGTGAAAATCACTTTGCGCTTTGATTTGTTGATTTGATTGAGTCAGTTTCTTATATTGTCATTCTTTTACACCAAAGGACGCATTTGAGTTCATTCGCTAGGAGTATCAAATATTCATCGTGCACATATGTCATGTTTGTATGCATTGATTTTCCTATCGAATTAGATCACACCACTTCATTTACGCTATCATCGTCTTGGTTGCTTTGTGTTCATTCATGGTGAGATTTTATCCTAGTGACACCCCGCACTTGTTTATTTGATTTATTTCTCTCATTTGTCTATTTGGGGACATCATAAAAAGAGGGAGAATGAATTATCTTATTATGAGGGAGATTTGAAAGTTTGAGTTTTCTCATAAATTGGTATATATGTTTATCTCATTTCAAACTCGATAAACTCGATACGTCACTTGGGTATTTTGTTTTTTCTCATGTGTGTAGGTACTACATGGATTATCATTGGATTGCACACCCTGATGAGAAAAGTGTTGAGATTCCTGAAGTGTTGAAGAGCAAACGTTGTAGTCTTATTCAATTGTATCTTTCCAGTTTTGGGTTCATGAAAGGGTTGATTTGTATAGGCAGTTTTAGTAGTTTGATAATTCGGATGTTTGTTTTTATGTATGTACCGGAATTGACATAGGGGGATATTTGTAAGGACATTTTTGTCCATTAGCAATTTGTTATGTCGCACGCCGTTACACCATTGAAGAAATTCAAGATTCATACAGTCATCAACGGATCCGAATATCAAAAGAAGAAGAGGAATCAAAGTCTGACAGGCTAGACCGGTCTGCCCAGAATAAAAGAACCAATCCGCCTGTGGACCGGTCCGCCTCAGACCCGGATCGGTCCGCCTGCTAAAAGCCAGTATACCCCGGACCGATTGCGAACCAAAGAGGCCAAATATAAAAAGAATCGATCCGCCTACCCGGACCGATCCGCCTCAGACCCGGACCGGTCCGCCTGGGATAATCTCAAACAGATCGTGCAGAGATTTTTTAGGCCATGTTATTCTTTTATAAACCCACTATGGGGAGTTGGTTTCTAAGACTCACATACACTATTTCCAGAGTACAAAAAACTCTAAGTCTTCACCTATTGAGCATCAAGACTCTAGGGTTTTTTTATTCACACAAATTTCCAAACATTTGTGAATCTCTTTGCAACCCAGGAACGCACTTTTTCTATTCATACCATTGTGGAGAAGACCGTTTTTCTTCTTCATTGCAGCCCTACTGGAAAGGGATAACTCCAGCCGCTGACTACAGAATCCGACACCTGAGGGTAATTCTTAGTCACTTGTATTTTCATTGTAATCCGAAATTGTACAGTTACAATATTATAATGAAAATAAATGGTTTTGCCCCCTTGGGGGATTTTTCCTCACAAGCATGTGTTTGAATGTTCTTGCTTAGTTCATTATCTTATTCAATCACATACTGTTGCATGTTTAGGGTTTGTTTGGGTTAAAAGGTGTTTAATATATAAGTTTATCATTTGAACGCGAGCACATACGTTCTCAAAGGGGAAGGACAAGGAGGTGTCCCCAAGCGTCACGGCCACGATTGTAAGTAATCTGACAGTTTAATTTTTGTTAATTACATTATAATTTTTTAATTTACTTATTTTACTAATCATGTGCTTTTTTTCGTTTCAGGTAAAGCTTAAGGAAGTGCATGAGTCACAGTCTGATGCCGATAAGGCATCTTTGTCCACATATGCACTCAACCAAGTGCTTGGCTCTGATCGCAAGGGTAGGACAAGGGGGGTGAGCTCGCGGGTGACCAAATCTAGGATCATCGAATTGGAGACGAGCGACACTAGGTTGGCTCGAACGGTGGATTCACATGACGCGAAGCTGTTCCGTTTGGAGGCGACGATCCAGGATATGCACTCATTCATGAAGCGTTCATTGGGCGAAAACCGTTAGGGTAAAGGGAAGGAGAAGGCGGTGCGGGAGGAGGAGGTGTGGGAGGATGATGACGAGGATGTGGACCTCACTGCTTCATTACCAAGACGTGCAGACTTTGATGATCCACTTCCCTATTTGGCTCCCTTCAACAGACCGATGTCAACATTTGGTTGGCCGAGCATGTTTATAATGGACATCTTTGATTGCCAACGGATAGGGCGGGGGTTGAGGGACCCGAATATCGTCCAGGGTGCACTAGTTCATGGACGTGAGATTCAAGACATCGAGTCCAGGGTGCTCGTCACGCATGTGATGCTCGGGAAGGAGAAATCCCAATTGTGGTTGCGCGAACAATGCGTCACGACATATATTAGTGTATGTGTTAATTCATATATCATGTGGCCTACTCACCTCCTCAGCATTAACCATACCCAGACATTTAGTGACATTAATTTAGGTTTGAATTGAATTGTTTTAAATTATTACATTTGAATTATATTTGGATTATATGGTGATGCATATTCTCTCTATTTTGAATGTATATTTGCATTATCTCTATTTTATTTGGATATATGATGTTTGAACAGGTACAACGTTGCTATAACAGGTATAAATATACTGCTGGGCAGTGGCAGTGGCCATACTGCCCAGTAGAATTTTTTTCAATTCTGCCCAGAATTGTCACGGTCATTGACTGTGACAAGTCCTTGACAAAGAAACTTATCACGGACTTGTCACGGTCAATGACCGTGATAATTTTTTATAGATTGTCATGGGCTTGTCACGGTCCTTAACCATGACAAAACTTATCGCGATCAAGGACCGTGACATGACCGTGACAATTCTAATGAACTTGTCACGGCCAATGACTGTGACAAGTCCGTGACAAACAAAGTTGTCTCGCCCAGAATTGTCACGGTCATTGACCTTAACAAGTTTAACTTGTCAAGTTCAATGACCGTGACAATTCGGCAGATTTGGTGTAATGTAGGTAGGATCTTTGCTCACTTTGTTCTATCACTAAGGCTTACTCTAGGCAAATAATGATTTCTTTTTACTACGGTTATCCCCAGCGTATTGGTAGCCCAAGAGGGTGCTATGATCAATCCCAATACTTCATTCCAAGAGTTATTCATTAAATATCGATACAACATCAAGTTACTCTAAGTTCACCCAAGAGCACAACCTAGCACTTACCATCATGTTTACGACAGAATCTTCAAAGATCATATTAGACAAGTTTTACGATTTATGGTGCTAATCTCCAAGGTTTTGCCACAAGTCAACATGTATGCTAATGATTCATCAACACCTAAACAATCCCTAATACTCATATTCTCCAAGGCTTTATGGATAACTTCCGTAAACTTTTTTTTTATAAAGGTGTATACATAATCAAATGTATGCGTCGTCTGTCACACTAAAATCTTGTCATGCTCGATGTCCTAGAAAGTAATGTCTAACTAAGCACATTCAAGTGCTTGTCACAATAATCAGATATAATTACTAACTTATATTCTCCAAGAGTTATATCAATATACATGTTCATAATCAGAATCAATTCATTTTATGTCACCAATTCTAAGGCATTTCCGAACATTAACATGATTTAGTCACTAACGACCTATTATTATTATTTTATGAAATCCTCAACGCAATAATTCTCCAAGTTTTAAGGTAACGACATAAGATTTAGCCATTTCCTGAAGCTAACACATACGACTAAGTTCAATTATTATTTCGTCACGACAGGAGATTATCGTATTAATGTCCCCAAAAGGTACTTTACTCAAGTCAACGCAATTGTTTATCATAATGATTTGATTACGGTCACTAATATTCAATACCTTTATATGGTAATCATTTATTTGATTCTTCTAACGTCACACCAATTATCTCCTATCATATACTAGGGAATCACCCAGGACATATTCTTATGTCACCTTAATTTTCCATTTCTACGTAAGTAAATAACATGCCTCTCACTGAGGAACACTAATCAACCTTAGTTTTATATATGATATACAACCCCAAAGGTATCGCCTAGAAATTCTAATTACTTGCATTACTACTTTTCTGAAATAACCTTAGTACTTACTCCTAAGAGCAATGGAATTACAAACTTATCCAATTTACTAACCCGTAGTAAAAATCACTAGACTATGTCATATAAACCTCAATGAGTGTAAATTTATAAATGTATCTTGTCTCAAATATGTGATCATCACATCACGCGATAAATCATTCGTTGATATTTACTAAAGACTAAGGTAGGATACGGGACGACGTGTATTGCCAATAAACATCCAAGACCATATCGCAAACATTACAAGAGATCATATTACTCAATATCGTACTATTATAATCACTAATTGATACCATCATCAACATTGTGCCACAAGGACTATTTAATTTAACTCATAGGTCACCTTAAGTCATCATGATTATCCAAGTCTACATTATAACCAAAATACATACATCGCGGTATAATAAACCCCAGTCCTTAACTATGGGACCTACTAATTTCTCATCGCAAGATCAATACTCATAGATATACTACCCAAGATATAGACCCAAATGCATTAATCTGAGTCTTCAATTTAATACACTCTCACTACAAAGTCAACACTTATAATATACACTCAAGTCACCTAATCTCCAAAGTTAAACTCAATCAATCTTTTTAGCTACAATTTAGCTCACACTATTTGGTGCATTAACTTCTCTTATTCTTTGTTACCATTAAAATTAACACACAATATCTCTTATACAATGGAATTACGATGTTGCCGACATTAGCTTAAGCTGACATCCGTAATTACTAACACACCTATATCAGAAATGAGGAAGTGATTTATAAATATCAACCTGATCGTGTGCCACTTGGCACCAACTTACTTGTCATGCTAACCTCTTTGACTTTATTGACGACGATTCAAACTGTCACCAAACTAGCGTTACTGTTACAAACCCACATCGACGTTGAAAGTTCCACTACCGACCTTACCACGTCACACCCGAAAGAAACATTGAACCTAAAGCTCTGATACCAAGTTATGACGCCCCGAACTATATTTAAGGGTTATTATAGGATCAACTCCGATCCGATCCGATCCGATCCGAGTGTCAAGTGTGGGGTGCAATGAACAACCTAAATAATGTTACTATTCCATTTTTATTATTAAATAAGATTACACTTTTCTTATCATGAGATTCCAATATAAAATAAACTACGTGCCGGACCCAAGAGAAGTGCCCCCAAGGCCAAGTAAATAGAGCTACTAACGTTAATGCAATTAAATATTACCTGTATAACGCTCTCAAAGTACAAAACACATACAACCTGCTATAACAAAGAGGAGGGAGTGAGCGAAAGGCTCAGTGGGATTTATACAAATGCAACATAGAAATGAACGGCAGAAAAGATTACTCACTCACTATATGCTCATGAAAATATGTACATATCTACACATATACTTTTGAAAATACATGCTCCAATGTATTAAACCTTTTTATTCCAAAAATATCATTTATCCCCGTTCATCCTCTTTTTCTTTCCCAAAATAGTCATTTTGGATAATCTTTCTTTAAAATCACATTCTTTCCCATTAACGCACACGGTTAATCATTTATAGGAAAAACCTTTCTTTTCGTGAAAATATTCATCTATTCAACGTTTATTAACTCACGCTAGAGTTACTTTGCCATTATTTTAATATTCTCATTAAAACAATCTTTATGACATGCACACCTCGTGTTGGGAAAATATTCATTTTCATTGAGAAACTTATACATCACACGACACAAAATATTTATTATTTCATGAAAACTTTGGTTATTTCCATCTTTCAACCTTTTGCAAATCTCAAAGATTTATTTGCATTAATTTTAAAAATATTCTCATTCGTCATTTCTTATTACAAGAATTATCAATCTTTGCCTTGGAGTCTAGCCATTATTCCTAGATTTTACGGGCTCTACACCATCGATCTCCAGTCGCCATATGCTCATCTGTACAGGCTTTGGGGTCTTTCACCACTAGGGACGTCATGTCCTGCTTAATTCTTGGCATCATTCAAGTATCCGTTCTTATCTTTTTCATGTGTTTCAACATTATTCTCAATGTTCACATTCATTCTCACTTGGAAAATCAATTCTTTCCTTTTTCTTCCAAACTATTCTTTCCATCTCCCACATCAACAATATGTTGAATAATTTCTTGTGGGGCTCCTCCAAGGAATTTGGTAAAAGTAATCATTGGAAAAAATGGGAAGACCTCTGTTTCCCAGCAGAAGAAGGAGGCCTTGATTTCAAAGCCCCGACAGACATCATCAAAGCAATCTCAATGAAATTATGGTGGAATATTTCTAACTCTAATAGTTTGTGTTCTGATTTTCTTAAGTGCAGGTTCAAAACCTCCATAGGAAAGTCCTTTCAAACTTTCAAAAGAATTCAGCGGATCCAAGACAAAGTAGAAAATGCCTCCACCAAAGTTAATGGTGTTAAATATTGGTCGCTCACATTCAATGGAGAATTCTCTACAAAATCGGCTTGGGAATGCATAAGAGAATCAAAATCCACCTCTCTTTTATGCAAATTCATCTGGTCCAAAGAAATACCAACCAAAATTTCATGCTTCATTTGGAAATTCATCAATCAGATAATCCCCCTTGAAGACTTAGTTCAACTCAAAGGCATTCACATTGCCTCCTTTTGTAGATGCTGCTGTCAACACTCAGAAAGCTTTAATCATTTCTTTTTGGAGGGGACAATTGCAAAGTCAACCTGGACTCACTTCAATAACTTATTTGGCATCAAGGTCAATCTCTCTACATTGCACCAAGATCTTATGTCATGGTGGTTGGTCAAATCTAACAAAGATTTCCTTGATTTCCTTCAATTGATGACCCCTTGCTGTATCTTATGGGAAATTTGGTTAAGCAGAAACTCGAGTATCTATGATGGAGGTTACATGAACAGCTATAAAATTATCAAAAATGTGATCGATCTTATCAAAGTCTGCGCTTTAAAAACTACTTTCAAGTCTTCCTTCAAATACCACGCAGATGTCCAAGATACTTTTTGCCTTAGTTATGCTTCTGCCCACCCATCAATTTTCATAGTTAAATGGTCCTATCCTCCTGCTCCATTCTTTAAGCTCAACATTGATGGGGCTTCAAAAGGCAATCCAGGTATATCAGGTTTAGGTGGTATCATAAGAGATCACAATGGGAGATTTATTCAATCTTTCTCTTCAAAGGAGATACATATGACTAATACTAGATCTGAATGCCTGGCTATTCTTAGAGGTATCAAAATTTGTCAATCTCTGCATCTCCCAAAGGTCATTGTGGAACCAAACTCCAAAGTAGCCATTGACATTCTGAAAGGCAAGATCCTCAAGCCTCTCTGGTCTTTTATTGATATTATAGAGGAAATTAAGGCTATTCTAATAGTCTTAGTTTTTTCTCATGTCTAGAGAGAAGCAAATCAAGTAGCAGATCACTTAGCTAACTATGGAGTCAATTATTATGGTCACGAAACCTTTCTTAAGACTATGAATCTTCCCAAAATTGCGAGAGGTGACCTTAAGCTGGATTATCTTGAATTTCCTTCCATAGATCTTCTAGAAAACTTTCAGGTCTTTATGCTTAGCTTTCTTTCTAGGTTGTAAAAGCCACCTTGGTAGGGCTTTTCTACCTTATTTTAATAAATCTTAAGACCTTGTCCTTAAAAAAAACGTAAATTTACCAATTTACCCATTTGTTGTCAAACACGCATTTAGCCATTTAACAAGTGTCGTTCCCAAAATAGTTACTAACTTTCCAACTTAATTCTCAAAATACTTTTAACCACTTAACACTTGTCAAAAACTATATTTTTACCCATATTTCACACTTATCATTTTAGTGAAACTCATTTTTGATGTAAAAAATTAGATTATCTCTAATTAATCAATCACATTTAAAATAAATAAGACAATTTTTTTTAAAGTGGTTCAATCTTATAAAAATGGCTTACATCCACTGTTGTTGTATTGCTGACTATTTGTTTGGAATTCTCGATATGTGTTTTATCCATAAATACAGAGTCCCCTTCTAATGAGGAGGCTACAATGTATTTATAGCCGTGAGGCTGTACGTGTGAAAGGACAATACACTGTTATCTAGTAGACATATACATCTATACGATAATAATGAGCATTTAATGTGCAGTCGTCTCTTTGATTCTCTTGATTTGGATGTTTTGTACGCTAAGTATCTCGGACCGCTTAAGCTACTCGGTTCGCCTAAGTAGCTCGGGGCCCATGAGTTTCTCGGACTGCTAAGTAGCTCGAGGCCCATGAGTTGCTCGAGGAGCCTAAGTTAATCGGTACACTTGAGCTGTTCGGAATGTATGAGTTACTCGTGGCTTTTGAATAGCTCGGTGGTAGTGAGTTGATCGGTAGAAGTATTTGTAACTGCCACGTTGGTTAACACGTGTCTTCAGATGATGGGTCCACATCAGCTGATTAAATTTGGTATCAATAGAAACCCCCAATGTTTCATAGTTTGATGTTGAAGAAAAGTATGGAACATTATGCTTGAAAACTGCATAGATTATTAGTTTGTATGGTTTTTAAGAAAACATTCGTTGTATATAACTCCTTTTTGAGTGCACAGTATCAGGCCTCATAAATATTTTGAATTTCCATGATCGCTTCGATATTTGTGCCCCTTCTCTTTTTTAGCCGCCGGATACACAAACGTCCTCCCTTGTAATCATTACTTTTTTCTATTCCCGAGGTAAAGTATTTAAGCGCGACAGAAATCCTGTCGTCTTTTACTTTTCATGTCTGTATCTTTGAACTCTTCATTTCCTCTCTATCTTGTGCCTTCGTTCTTTCCATTGTTCGTTGTCAACTGATCTCTCTTTTTCTGCAAGATTTTCTTCCCTCTTTTTTATTTACTTTGTTCATCATGGTTGTTGAATCGCTTGACAAATTTTGGTCTGAATTTTTAATCCCTTCATGGGTTATTTTGGAAGAACTTTTTGAACCTTCTGATTATTTTTCTTTGGCTGAGGGACATTGGTTCCCAAGTCTCTTTGTGACCGAATGTGGCTTTTCTTTTCCTCCAAATCCCCTATGTTTGGAGTTCTGTCAATATTTTGACATTGTACCTGCAAAAATAGCTCCAAATACCTAGAGTATAGTTAATGGCGTACATAGATTGAATCAACTCCATGGAACCCGTTTAGGGATTCCAGAGATCATGTACTGCTATAGATGGGTTGTCAGTGATTCCACATTCTATTTAAAAACTAGGTTTTTGAATAGGGCTTTAGTTGTCAATCTTCCAGACGCCAATAGGGATTATTTTGAGCTTGGTAATATTATGAAAAATTAGCAAAATGCTCCATTAAATGGAGATGACGTACATCAAAATCCCAGGTGTCCCCCTTATGGCAATGGAATAGGTTATTTTTATTTTTTTAAATCTTATTTTCTTTGTGTTTGATAATATGTATCACTGACATTTGTTTTTGTTTGTTACAGTTTACAGTAAAAGAAAACCTCCAAAAGAAGCTGACATTAATTTTAAAGCATTTGAAACTTATCTGGGATTTGCACCAATCTGTTGCCGAGGAACATATTAGATCTGCCTCTTATTTGTTGCAGTACAAGAGCTATACTTCGTCTTTCACTGCTCATCCACGTCCAGTGGTAGTTAATCTTGACCAAGTACTAGCTTCTGAGACTAGTGTGGAAGGTTCTTCCTCTGAGTCAAGTGTTCCCATCAGTAACTTAATGAAGAGAAGAAGAGCTCATGTCTTCTTTGATAAATCTTCCTTTACTAATGTGGAGTCAAAGAAAAGCAAGCAAGATGTCCCATAAGAAGGGACGAGAATTACTGATGCACCTCCTCCTGCTGCTGCCAAGAAAGCTGTTGAAAAGCCCCAATGGCCTCGAGCAAGATTGTTGCTGTTTCCACTCCAAGTGAGGTTTTTGTTATTTCACCAACAAAGACAACGTCTTTAGTTAGAAATGTTCCTGCTCCTCTGAGGAGGTTAAAGAAAAGTTCTTCTGAGAGACCTGCTGAACCTGTCTCTCAACCTTTAAATGTTGAAGGTGTTATTCCATCTTTTGTTGCTCCGAGCTCCGCTGTGAGTTTAGTGAGATCCTGGACTGTCCCAGAAGTCCAAGGTATTGAGGACTCCCTTTCTCGTGAGAGAATGACTATCCTTGCTGCTCAACACATTGCCTCAGTAAGTTTTGTTAGCTTGAGTCTTTCACTTTATAATATTATGTTCACATATTGACTTACAACTATTTCTTTTTTCAGCTGGTGACGTGTTTTAACAGCATTCTGAAAAAGGATGAAGCTATCAAGGCTTCAAGCTCCTCATGAGGAGTAGAGGAAGCTTTTATTGGGCTGACCCAATCTTTGAAAGATTCTCATAAAAAATACGAGGAAGATAAAGTTTCTTGGGAGAAGCTGTTCAAGTCCATTGAGCTAGAAAGAAATCAAGCTATGAGTGCCTCCAAGGATTTGGAGAAGAAATTGACGGAGTCTGTGCAGAGCAACAAAGTCTTCAAACAAAGCAACAAGGAGCTGGAAGTTAAGCTCAAGCCTGCTGAAGAGGAAGTTGTTAAACTTCAAGATGTTGGTCGTCAGAAAATGGAGGTAGAGGAGAAGTTGAAGGTTGTCGAGGAGCTCCTTAGCGAAAGGACCTCCTCGAAGAAGGCAAAAAAGGAAAAAGGCAGTTAAAAAATCATTTAGTGCTGGTTGGGATAAAGGCTGGAATAAGGGCCTGGCTGCCATGTCTTCTCAAATGGAGTATGCTAACCTTAAATATTTTAGGGATGGATGGATCGCAACTTTGCAGGTGCTGAAAGTTACTGAGAATTATGAATTATTCCAGCAGCACACTCATGGCCCTCCTCCCTATCTTGGGGAAGAAGAAGAGGATGAAGCTGCCTCAGATGAATCTTCGATGATGATTGGAGATCAGGCTCCTTCTATCCTAATTATTCAAACTTGCTTCGAGTAGCTCCAACCCACCAGCACTTCTGCCGAGCAACCACCTTTTTTCTCCGAGTAACCAGTCACTTCCTCCAATCCTTCTGAGGAAGTCGTAGGAAATAAGGAGAAGGTGTAAAATTGTTTGGTCTTTTATTTTGTTGTTCTTTTGAATGTAACCTCAGGCTTTGTATTTTCCCTTATGATGAAATAAAATTTGAACTTTGGTTGTTCAACCTGAATTTCTCTTTTACTTGCTTTGTCTATGTCATTATTGATTCTTTTTATCTCTTCTCTTTGCTAGTTTATGGACAGGATGGAGCTCTTATTAGCTCATGACACATAATTGATGAGGAAATGCAATGACTATTTTAAAGATGGTCATGCACATCTTAATGAGGCTCAAATCATTAATACCCTTGGTCCAGATACTTCTGATCGAGCAGTCGAAGCTTACCAATACCTGAAATCCTGCTCGATCGTGTTGTTGCCAATAATGTGGCTTACTATGAGATGATTGAAGATCTCCAAGGAATAATCGAGGAACTTCAGCAGTAGTACAAAGAGTCTTCTACCCTTTTGCACCAAGGATACGAGAAGAAATATCAACAACTGAGTGCTGATAAAGGGTATGACAAATTTATCTCTGCTTATGAGAAGAAAGAAAGTGTTTTAAAGCTTGAAGTTGAAGAGCACAGGCATATCGCCAAGTTGTTGGAGCAGGAGAACATTGCCTTGCAAGAGGAGATAAAACAACTGAAGTCTGCTGCATCTTCCTCGGGAGCCTTGGTCCCTGTTAATGATGAAGGTTTCTCTTTCTTAGAGGTAGAAAACGCCAACTTAAGAGATGATTTGGAAACTTTAAAAAGAACTGGACCCTCCACATCCACTCGTGGACGAGCAAGATCTTCTTCTCGTGGACGAGCAAGGGCTGGTCGGGTCTCTATTGAAGAAGCTAGAATGCAGTCGGCTTTAGAAAATCAGGCCTTTCAGTTGGTGGTGAAGAACCAAGCCTTAGCAGAAATGTCTAAGAAGATTCTGAACTTCAGCGAACAACTATCCACCTAGAGTTCTGTCTTGGAAAATAAAGAACTTCTGGTAAAGAATCTCCATGAGCAACTGGAGAGGTTAACTTATCATTCCATAAACAACCCAGAGAATTTTAGATGGCTGGGTATAATGAAGCTCTGTACCATCTAGATGCTCGGATACAGCAGTCGAATAATGAAGGGTATAATCAGAGATGGTTAAATGCTATGTGTGTGCTACAATTGGAGCAGGGACATTATTTATGGGATTATTATGAGACTGGAGTGCTCGATTTACCCGTACCTCCTTTTAAACTTGATTTTAGCTGGATTCCTACTCGTGCAATTCCTCGATGTCTGATTTCCATGTATCTTGGTGATTACAGTCTTGATGCCAACTTCGAGATATCTCGCCCCGAACATTTACTTGATCGGCCATCTGTAATGAATGTTAGAATGATGAGAGATGTAAATTTTATAAATTCTCCTTATGCCTTAGATGATCCTCCTGCTGGAGTAGAACCTGTTTCAAAGGCAGAAGGGAAAAAAAATAATAGAATAGGATTTTTTATGTAATGAATTATATTTTTCATAGCATATGTAATTCTACTTGATTTGAATGAAGAATTTTTTAGCCTTTTGCCATTTTATTTTCTTCTAAATAGTTTATAGAATATCCTTGTTTTCTTGTTATTTTGTTTTTGGATAATGGAACTTGTCCCATTTGTTGTTTGATTATAGTGACTTGTCACTCTTTGGGCCTAAGCAATGAAATGATTTGCATCCCATGTTCCTGCTTAGTTTAACCAACTGGAGTTGATTGTATTTGATTTACCGACCAACCGGAGTTGGTGGTAATTGATTTGTCGACCAACCGAAATTGGTGGTAATTGTTTCCCAACCAACCGGAGTTGATGGTAAATGGTTCCCGACCAATCGGAGTTGGTGGAAATTGATTTTCCGACCAATCGGAGTTGGTGGTAATTGTTTTGCCGACCAACCGGAGTTGATGGTAAATGGTTCCCGACCAATCGGAGTTGGTGGAAATTGATTTGCCGACCAACCGGAGTTGGTGATAATTTGTTCCCGACCAACCGGAGTTAGTGGTAATTGATTCCCGACCAACCGGAGTTGGTGGTAATTAGTTTAAATTTGATGTGTAGTATATAGCACTAATATTCTGAAAAATTTCAACAAAAAGAGAGAAACTGGGTAAAACATCCAACATTTTATTCATACTGAAGAAATTGCATTACATAGGAATTTTAATTACTGATAATACTTACACAGATGCTCTGCATTCCATGCATTCTTGAATTCTTCTACTTCCAATGTTTTAATCCTGTACATCCCTGGACGAACAACTTCTGTTACTCTGTAGGGTCCATGCCAGTTGGCTTCCAATTTATTATTCTCTTATATTACTTTTTTCAGCATATAATCCCCTTCCTTCAAATCACACTTCTTCACTCTTTTGTTATAGAACAAAGTTGTTCGTTGTTGATATGCTGCATTTCTGATCGCTGATTCTTCCCTGACTTCTTCGAGCATATCCAGGTCTAATCTTCTCATTAAATCACTGACAGGATAATTGAAATTAAGCACCCTATGTGTGGGTAGACCCAATTCAGTAGGTATGACAGCTTCACTTCCAAACGCCAGCATGTATGGAGACTCTTCTGTTGCTGCTCGCGGTGTGGTACGATAAGCCCACAACATAGAATGTAGCTCATTAATACAATTTCCTTTTACATCATCTAGTCATTTCTTCAGACCATTCAGCAGTGTTCTGTTTGTCACCTCAGTTTGCCCATTGCTTTGGGGATGCCCTGGTGCAGAGTGGATCTTTAGTACATTGGATTGATGACAATACGCAGCAAACTCCTCGTTGTTAAATTGGGTTCCATGGTCAGTGATGAATGCATGTGGGAGACCATATCTGCAAATAATATTCTTCCAAATGAATTGTTAGACTTTGTCATATGTCATATCAATGAGAGGCTCAGCTTCCACCATTTTGTAAAATAATCCACAACAACCACAAGGTATTTGAATCTTCCTCTGGTCGTTGGAAGTGGCCCGACCAAGTCTATTCCCCACTTGGCGAATGGCCAAGGAGACGTGATGGGTGTTAATAATGCTTGGGGAGTTCTTCAGATAGAGGAGAAGCATTGACATTTTTCACACTTCTTGGCATAAGCTACACAATCAGCTCTCATGGTCGACCATTAATACCCCTGCGTTGTTATTCTTTGCAAAAGCGTCCGACCTGTCACATGGACTCCACAAGACCCTTCATGGATCTCTTCGATTAGATCTTTCACTTCGGAGGGGTGGACACATCTTTGTAGTCCTGCTATAATTCCTCGTCTATATAAAATGCCAAATGAGCAGCTTTAAACTTTAATTTCTTGGCTGCGAGTTTATCAGTTGGCAAAGCCCCCTCTTCAATATAGGCCCTGATGGGATCCATCCAAGATGGTCCCAAGTCGAGGGCAATGAAATTCATCATCAGACCTTCGTTTATGCTCCGACCAACTAGGATTTCTATTGGGATTATTCTTCGTAGCTCGATGCGTGTGGCTGATGCCAATCGAGCTAATGCGTCTGCTCTTGCATTCTCTAATCTTGGTATTCTAATCAACTGAACTGCAGTAAAATTTGTACAACCTCCATTGGTTTTGCATGATACTTGATCATTAATTCTCCTTTTACAGCATACACTCCCAGAATTTGATTTACGATTAATTGGGAGTCATTGAACACAACGACTTGCTCAGCTTTCATGGTTTTGGCCAGGATTAGACCTACGATCATTGCTTCATATTCGGCCTCATTATTAGAAGCCTTAAATTGAAAATATAGATCATATTCCACATCAATCCCATCTGGACTGTTTAAAATAATCCCTGCTCCACTGCCTATAGAGCACGAAGAGCCATCTACATACAGATTCCACACAGGTACTCCATTATCAAACTTTTGGTCAAACAGAGTTCCTCAGTGAAGTATTTGATGTTTCCTTTTGTCCTCCTCTAGTACTTTTCGCTGCTCATCCCTTGACGTAAGTTGGTCGGGGTTTAAATTTGATGATCCTGTAACATCCACAGGCTGGTCTGTATTCAACTCTTGCTCATCGGAGGAATCCTCCTGAGTGAATTCTGCGATAAAATCCGCTACTGCCTGCCCTTTGAGCGACGTTCTAGGTTCATAAATTATATTATATTCTCCAAGTTCTACTGCCCAGTACATCAACCTTCCTGATTTCTATGGTTTGGGCAGAGCTTTCCTTAATGACATATCTCTATACACAACTATAGTATGAGCTTGGAAGTATGGCCTCATCCTTCTGCTTGCTTCAATCAGTGCTAGTGCCAACTTCTCTAACCTTGGATATCTGATTTCTGCTCCTCGAAAAGCTTTGATGGTGTAATAGACTGGTTTTTGTACTCCATCCTCCACTCTAATCAATGCCGAGCTCACTGCGTTTTCTAAAATTGCCAGGTACAAGTATAGTCTTTCTCTCATCACTGGTCTAGATAATAGTGGAGGTGTCCCCAGATATTTCTTCAATTCTCGAAAGGCCTCCTCGCATTCATCATTCCATTCAAAAGTTTTTCGGAGTGTTTTGAAGAATGGTAGGCACCTGTCAATTGCTCGTGACACGAACCTATTAAGTGCTGCAACTCGTCCTGTGAGACTTTGCACTTCCTTCTTAGTCGTTGGAGATCGTAGCTCCAATAGAGCCTTGATCTTTTCAGGATTCGCCTTAATTCCTCGTTGGTTAACAATATATCCGAGAAATATGCCTTCTCGTACTCCGAATATGCATTTGGTGGGATTCAGTTTCATTTGATATTTCTCTAGTTTATTAAAGGTTTGACTTAGGTCAATTAGATGATCGACAGCTTTCTTGCTCTTTGTCAACATATCATCAACATAAACCTCCATGTTATGGCTGATTTGTTCTGCAAACACCTTATTCATCAGCCGCTGATATATGGCACCTGCATTTTTAAGTCCAAAAGGCATAACATTGTAACAATAAGTTCCCCTTGGGGTGATAAAAGAGGTGCTCTCCCTGTCTTCAGGCTTCATCTTAATCTGGTTGTATCCAGAATAAGCATCGATGAAACTCAATAATTCATGCCCCGAGGTAGCATCTACCAGTTGATCGATTCGGAGTAAAGGAAAATGATCCTTTGGGCATGCTTTATTGAGATCAGTGAAGTCTACACACATCCTCCACTTGTTATTTTTCTTCTTCATCATCACCACATTTGCTAGCCAATCAGGATATTTGACATCTTCAATAAAAGAGGCTTTTTTGTAGTTTTTTTACTTCTTCCTGTATAGCTTGGTTCTTCTCAGGACTGAACACTCTTCTTCGCTATTTTATTGGCTTGATTTCCTTGTTCATGTTGAGCTCGTGACACAAGAAATTCGGATCTATCCCTGGCATGTCTTCATGACTCCATGCAAAGGTCTGCTTCCTTCGCCTTAGAAATGCTATCAATTCCTGCTTTATTGATACCTCCAGTGATGCACCAATTTGAGTGTTCATTCTGGATGCTCATAATCCAGAATGACATTTTCAGTAGCCTCTATGACCTGTCCCTTTACGAGCTGAGACTCATCTCTAGGGTCTAGCGTTTCAATCTCTGCATCTTCTATTTCATCTATTTGATAGGTAGTAGTCTTCTTCTTGGATTCTTCATATTCCTCTTGTTCGGCAGATGAATAGTAGCATTCTCGAGCTACATCTGGCCGCCTTTCACAATTCCCACTCCAAAATTATTTGGGAATTTTAAACATTGATGTACAGTAGATGGTACTGCTTCGAACTTCTTCAGGCCTACTCTTCCCATGATGATATTGTATGATGATTGGATATTTTTATCCATTACAAAAAAACGTACTCTTTCTGTTCGACAAGCAGGCCATGTACTGATAAGCATATCCAACTTGATCGTCCCAAGTGGAAAAACCTTATCGCTAGTAAAGCCGAGGAAGGGTCTATGATAAGGCTCCAACTGGGCTAGCTTCAGATTCAAACTATCAAGGCATGGATAGAACATGATATCTGCTGAGCTACCATTATCCACCAGTACTCGTGAAATCACCACTTCCTT
This sequence comes from Sambucus nigra, assembly GCA_949130495.1. Lineage (NCBI taxonomy): Eukaryota > Viridiplantae > Streptophyta > Magnoliopsida > Dipsacales > Adoxaceae > Sambucus > Sambucus nigra. Next base: position 402,432,745 of record OX422208.1, on the reverse strand, counting down.
CATTCTCATCTTGATCACCAATGGGTCATCATGAGGATATAGTACTCCTGCCAGGTCGTTGTTAGAGAAACCAATGACCAATTTGTCTTTATTCACCTTTCTCGGGCGATCATCTTCATCCAGATTTATTCGCTGAATGTACGAGCAAGCTTGAGCCTCATTAAGGTAAGCTTTTCTTTCTGCAGTTAGATATCCACCTCATGTATCTCCACCTGTAATAACATTACATTCAAATGATCCAAAATGGATTGAAAATACCTCACGCTTTGGCTGCTTTGGTCTTTTGGGGAGATCGGGGTCATCTTGGTCATCTTCTGGATCTTCTTCATGACTTCTCTTCTTGTCTTCTTTTGCTCGACGAGGAGATCTAGACCTCTGCCTTGTTCGGTCGTTGCTCTTTCCACCATTTTGACGATTAACATATTTACCCAGCTTTCCTCGTCTGATGAGTGCTTCAATTTCATTCTGGAGAGCTATGTAATTTTTGGTCGTGTGACCATGGTCTTTATGGAACTCACAATATTTGGATTTATTCCTCTTGTCAGGATCTGCCTTCATTTTTTCTGGCCAGTTTAGCTCCTCGCTGTTCTTGATCTCTTTTAGAATATGATTTATATCTACCTTCAAAGTAGTATAATTTCCAAATTTATTCAACTCTTCCAATGCTTGCTTTGCTTTCGATTGCCTGTTGCCACCATTATTCTTCTGCTCCTTCTTCTCAGTCTTATCAGCCTCGACCTTGGTCTCCTTAGTGTCTGTATTCTTCTTTACAACCATAGCTTCCTCGGCATTCATGATTTTAGCTGCTTTGGCCATCAATTCAGCCATGGTCCTTGGCGGATCTTTGGCTAAGGTGTAGTACAATTTATCTGGCAATAGTCCACTCATCAAAGAAGTAATTGCTATTTTCTCCTCGTAATCAATTACTTCGAGCTTCTCATTATTGAAATGAGTAATATAATCCCTGGTGCTTTTTCTTGTCTTCTGTCTAACACTCAATAAGTGTGCTACTCGTTTGACTGGTTTTTCTCCAAAATAGAAGTTCCCAATAAAGAGCTCTACCAGTTGAAAGAAAGTCGCGATCTTCCCCTGAGGAAGGTTGTTGTACCAGATTTGGGCTGATCCGGTAAGAGTTCCTGAAAATTCCCTGCATCTCATCTCATCTGGAACTGCATAGATATCGGCAGCAGCTTGGTATTGCTCTATATGAAGGACATGGTCAGTTTTTCCATCATACTTAGGCGTCACCACATGGGCTTTGAATTTTGATGGTGTGGGAAAATCCACAATTGTTTGTACAAAGGGTGTCCCTTGAACAAAAGTCCTTTGTAGAGGATTCTTGGCCTTATCCATTTCACCTAATCTGTCCTCCAACCTCTGAATAGAGCCCTTCCATGAATCGTTTCCTTCCTTGGGCCTATTGGTTCGAGAAATTGATCGCGTTGAATTTGCCTCTTAGGATCTTTAATTATGAGCAGTTGGTCGTGATTGGGCAGAGCCTTCCTTTAGATCAGATGGTCGTAGAGAGTTCCACGACGCAATCCTAGCAGGACTTCTATTCCTCCTAGGGCCCAAATGATCAAAAGGAGAGACTCTACTCAACCTTTCTAGAGCACTGATACTTTCCGGAGATAGAGTGATGTTTCGGTGAAAATCTGTAGCTCGCACTGATGAAGTCCGACCAGGTTGATAAGAAGGATCATTAGATCTCTCAGTACGGTATGATTCAGTGTGTCTAGATCGAGATTCCTATAGGAATAACGTTCGCCTAGTTTGTGAAGAGGGTAGGCGGGTATTTCTTTGGACACTTCGTTGTCTTGATTGAGCCGGCACTCCTCCTTGAACAGTTTATATAAGTTGACGCATGGTTTCTTGCATGGTCGTCAGACCTTGAGCCAGATTAGACATTATACCAGCCAGATCTTGAACATTTGTGGGAGCAGAAAAGTTTCGAGGAGCCCCAGTGTTTCGATTACTGGATTCAGGATTATCAGCCATAGATGATGAGTTATTTTGGTGAAAAACGATAAGTACAATCGATTCCCACAGACGGCGCCAATCTGTTGATATAAAAAATTAGATTATCTCTAATTAATCAATCACAAATAAAATAAATAAGACATAATTTTTTTAAAGTGGTTCAGCCTTATAAGAATGGCCTACATCCACTGTTGTTGTATTGCTGACTGTTTGTCTGGAATTCTCGATATGTGTTTTATCCAGAAATCCAGAGTCCCCTTCTAATGAGGAGGTTACAATGTATTTATAGCCGTGAGGCTGTACGTGTGAAAGGACAATGCGCTGTTATCTAGTAGACATATACATCTGTACGATAATAATGAGCATTTAATGCGCAGTCGCCTATTTGATTCTCTTGATTTGGATGTTATGTACGCTAAGTAGCTCGGACTGCTTAATCTACTCGGACCGCCTAAGTAGCTCGGGGCCCATGAGTTGCTCGGACTGCTAAGTAGCTCGGGGTCCATGAGTTACTCCAGGACCCTAAGTTGATCGGTACACTTGAGCTGTGCGGAATGTATGAGTTACTCATGGCGCTTAAATAGCTCGGTGGCAGTGAGTTGATCGGTAGAAGTATTTGTAACTGCCACGTTGGTTGACACGTGTCTTCAGATGATGGGTCCACGTCAGTAGATTAAATTTGGTATCAACACTCATTATTTTTACTTAGAAAAATATATCATTAATCTCCTTTTATCAAACTTAATTAATACATTTAATTGCCAAATATTTTCTTGACAGCATACTATTCACTGTATTTACGACAATACCACTACTATTTGTTTCACACAAATATTATACTTTTAAATCGGTTTAAACATACTAATTTTGCCAAAAACCAATTTATAACTTCTCAAAGTGTATTTCTGATATTTCCAACATAATTTCAGTAATAAATTCCAAATGTTATAAAAAGACTTTATTTCCATTTATGTTTCCAAAATAAGTTGCACACACTTTAAATACCCATTTGGCCACTACCAACACATTTGGCCTTCTTTATTTGCTTTAATTATACTTAAGTATCAATTTAAAAGTAAGCATTTTATACTTTGATTATTTACATATCAACCCCAAATATTTCTTATTATGAGTTTATGCATCTAAAAACGCCCATTTAAGTAAAAGTCCAATTTCTACTTCTACTTCATCATTTTGGTAAGAAAGTTCCATCTTTATTTCGTAAAAATGACCTATATTAGCCCAATATTTTTCTAAACATGAAATTACATTATTTACCTTTGAAACATCATTTTGACACATTTTATTTCATAAAATGTTCAAGGCTAATATTCTGAAATTTATTCTCCTTTTGCATCCATCAAAATTACTTCTTAAAAACTCATTTCTACACACCATATGATGATATGATGACTAAACAAAATAAATTTATAAATTAGCTAAAATACTACATATATCAAGTCTAATATATGTAAATATCATTATAAAAATTATCAAACTCTAATCCTCAATCAAAGTAAGATTTTCCGACCTCTTAAGACTCCAAAATGGTGGTGTAGGAGGAGCAACCCCCACCTTCAAAGGTGGACTCAAGGGGTTACCAAATGCATCCTCCATGAGAGCTCTATATGTGCTCTAGGAACTCCTTCTTTAAGCTCCAAGAAATGCTCCAAACATCCAACTCTATCTCCAAAATATAATTTCCAAGACTTCCAATATTATGCTCCAAACTTCTAAATGAACTCTTTCTCACTCTCTAACTCTTCTTAGTGTTTGATGTTTTTGGTGTGTTTACAATGAGAGAATTAAAGGCCTATTTATAGTTGTTTGGGAGTCACCATGATCGTTGGATCAAAATAATATTGGATGGTTGAGATTAATGGTGTGCCACCAACCACTCCATTGATGCAACCCACCAACTACTCTATTAGTGCAAACCACCAACCACTCCATTATTGCAATCCACCAACCACTCCATTATTTCTTATTTCATTTTATATTTTCTATTTTTACAACTGAAAATAGCTTTAGAAGAGGTCTAAATGACATTTTTGGGAGATGTCCAAGAAGAAAAAGTTGCTCAAAATTTAATTTCCAGTCAATCTAAATTTTTTTAGAATTTTGTGAGCATTTTTATTTTTTTGATGAAAATAATAATATTTTATTATTTATTCGTTTTTTGACATTTGACCCCATGGAACTCTTAGGCCTATTTTTAGCATCCCATAAATATGGTCAAATTATTTTTAACCCCAATAAAACGTCCTACAAAAATCACGCAAGTTCGAGTCCTGTGCGACACATGCTGACAAAAGTCGCGCTATATTAAACATGACCATGTCATAATCATTCATTGAAATTTTTGCATCAAACTTGACCAACATACTTACTAGGATTATTAGGACTTAAATACGCATCCATCCGAACCATACAACGTGGAGATCTTTTTCTTCTTAATTACTTTTCGTGTCATTTTGGCGTAATCTCCTTATATATTTATTCCTAAAAATTTTCCTTCAAATAAAATCATCAATTTATTATTCAATATTTATTTTCTAGGGCGGTGTATCACAGATACACTATTTCTGAGAGTTTTCTTTTGCAGAGCGTCCAGAAGGTACTTTGGACGAACTTTGAAAAATGTCGCCCCCCCAGTCTGAGTACGCTCATTGACAGACGTAGCAATAAGGCTGCCACTCCTGCTGTACAACCAAAGAAGACTGTCATCTCCAGTAGAGATGGTGGTGTTGGGAAGAAAAGGAAGGGTCAGGCAGCCAATCCCACCACTCGTCCTTTAAAAACTCCGCACTCCGACTAGGCCATTCGTATATCCACGGACGATGCTCTTACTGCTCATTTTATCGCAGCTGAAGATAAGCAAAATAGTGTCATCGGCCATAGTCTGAAGGTGGCAGACGCCCTCGGCTCTCTCATCATCGAGGACGATAAACGTTTCCTCTAATCCATAGGCGTCCCTCTACTGGACGAATTCTCCCTTCACTAAACTGTCCAGGCATCTTTAAGAATTTTTAAAAGTGTTATCCCTTTATTTACTATGTCTCTTACTTATGTGTCTGCCTCTTGTGTTGTAGGGTGCGGTTTCTCTTCACCGCTTAGCCAACTAGACTTTGAAGAGGCTGCCCTTGATCCAAAAGGGGCAAGATGTTAAGAAGGTAGAGAAGGCTAGATAGGACGACCTTGACAAGGTCAAGGGGGATTTGCAAAAGGAGAAAGATTTGGTTGCAACTCTGAAGGCCGACCATGACAAAGCTATGAAGGCTAAGGATGGGAGCATAAAGTCCAGTATTGATGTTGTCTCTAAAGCTGGCTTGGACGAGGCTAAGGACAAAACCATTGTCGACTACAGATTATCTTACGAATTTATGGACTTCGGCTTTGACTATCTGGAGAGAGGCATCAAGGCTGATGGCCGATGGTCAGCCATTAAACATGCAGAGACTGGGAACCTATCATGAAATGACTTTGTAGGTCTTGGATTTGGGTACTCTCATCTCGGAGTTGTTTTGGCTAAAGTTGAGAACTCTACCCCTGCCCCTGCCAAGACTAGACCTATGGAGGTTACTGAGAACAATGAGGAGCTGGCTAAACATGACGAGGAGGCTGAGATCACCAACTTTAGAGTTACTGTTCAGACGGGTGACGCTCAGTCTTGAGGGTTATTTTTCTTATTAATACAGTCATCCCTCAGGGCTTTTTTATTAAGACAGTTTACCCTCAGGGCTTTAGTATTTTGTCAATTCTGCTATCTGTAACCTCTGCTTATTAATGGGTGAATTTTTGCTTTCCATCATATTCTGTCTTGGGCTTGCTATCTTTTGAAGTACAATACCACCAACTAATGATATTTGATATCACATCAAAATCACTCACACATATCATTAATTTTCACTCACACATCACCACATCACAATACATATCATTATTTTTGTGATGCTTAGGGTCTGAGATCACCAAACTAATGATGTTTCGCCTCATATTCACCAAATTAATGATCTTCAAGATCTGAGATCACCAACTAATGATGTTCCATCTAATATTCACCAAATTAATGATGTTTAAGGTCTGAAATCACCAAACTAATGATGTTTTATCTCATATTTACCACACCAAACTAATGACGTTTAAGTAATGAACCACACCCAAGTGATTTTTAATTTGGACTCACCAAATTATGGTGTTATACCATACCCCCTCTCGTAGTTTTGAGAGTGCATGGTTGAGCATCGTCTCGTCCATGCATTGTCATCTCGACCGAGAGAGGTTTTATTGAAAGTCCATGGATGGGGTCGACCCCCTTTCTAGGTTATCATTTCACCAAGCCTGATTGTTGCTATGTCACCACGAATGATGTTTTAAAGCTTTTAAGGGTACTTGAAACAAATCATTCAAGATAAAGTATATAAAATATAAAGGAACACTACATTTATTTTTCTCATTCATAATAAGCACTTTTTACAATGTTTCATAATGAAAAGCTCCTATACAATCATCTATTGGTAGTACCTTTTTAAGTGGTCGACATTCTAAGGGTTTGAGAATGGTTCCCCCTCTAGTTTCTCCAGCCGATAGGTGCCTGGGACTACGCCATTTGTTACCCTGTAAGGACCATGCCAGTTGGCATTAATCTTGTTGTCTTATTCAGAATTAGGTCTCCCACTGCTATCGGCCTCGATTTTATCTTCTTATTATAAAACTTGGCTATCCTCTACTGGTAGGCTTCTTGTCTAACATCTGCATCTTCCCTTTTCTCTTCGATCAGGTCAAGGTCAAGTCTTCTCTCTACCATATTTCCCTCAGGGTCATACGTCTGAACTCTGTGAGTGTGGAGACCAATCTCTGTTGGCACTACAACTTCTGATCCATAAGCTAACAAAAAGGGGGTCTCCCCTGTCTGCATTTCCACTGTTGTCCAATAAGCCCATTGTACAACATGAACCTCTTCAGTCCATTTCCACTTAGCATCTTCCAACCTTTTCTTAATTCCATCAAGAATAGTTCTATTGGTGAGTTTAGTCTGACCGTTGGCCTGAGGTCGGCCTGGTGTTGAGAAGAATTGCTTGATGCTGACCCTTTTATAATATTTTTCTAGGGAGATATTTTTTAACTGGGTAATATTGTCTGAGATGAGTGTATTAGGCAAGTCGTATATGCAAATGATGTTCTTCCACATTAACTGAAAGGTCTTATTTTCTATGATCTTGATCAGAGCCTCGGCCTCTACGCACTTTGAAAAGTAGTACAATCAAATATCTGTAGTTTCCCTTGGCCCTTGGTAGAGGTCCAACCAAATTAATCCCCCACACTACAAATGAACATAGTGAGGTGATGGACGTTAGAGTTTGATGGGGTTGATGAGGGATGGTGGCAAATCTCTAGCACTTATCGCACTTCTTTACGTATTCAGCCGAGTCTTTGGCTAGGGTTGGCCACCAATATCCTTGAGTGACGATCCTCTTTTCTAATGATCTTCACCCACTATGTCTTGAGCAAGAACCTTTGTGAACATCCTTCAAAATATAATCTACCTTAGCTGGGTGGACACATCTGAGCAAAGGTAAAAGAAACCCCTTCTTGTATAACACGTCCCCTTGGATTGAGAACTTATCATCTTTGTATCTCAACTTACTTCTTTCGTCCCTAAACTCCGAAAAACTACCCTCTCTGATATACTGAATAAGGGGGTCCATCCAATATGGTCCCAGGTTTAAATTGAAGCAAAAATTCAGCTTTGTGTCATTCTCCTCTATGGTCAACTGAGAAAGAATTTCTATTGGCATCGATCTCTTAGTCTCCGTGTGGATGAGTCTAGCCTTTCCAGAGAGTGAGCTCGGCTATTATCCATTCGAGGCATCCTTTTGACTTTGATCTCATTAAAGTCCTCACCTTTGATAGGTACCTTCCATTATGTCATCTTTGTCTTCATAAATCCCCAGGAGCTGATTAACTACAAGCTGAGAGTCACTATGGACTAAGAGTTAGTCAACATTGAGTGCTCTGGTGAGGAAGATTCCGACTATGAGAGCCTCATACTCTGACTCATTATTGGAAGTCTTAAAATTGAACCTCAATGCATACTCTATATCTGTTCCGTCCGGGGCCGACAGGATCAGGCCGGCTCCACTCCCATTTTCACAAGATGAACCATCAACAAACAAGTTCCACACTGCCCCTTTTGAAAATGGAACTTCTTTAATAACTCCATTTTTGAGCAAAAACTTGTCAGTCTAGGCCGTTGGAGGTCTCGTCATTCTTATCTCGGCCTCTATCGGTTTAGTACTAGTTTGAGCCGACCTTTTAAGATTGTCTGGTTCTTCGCTATTGGCCTCAGCGTAGGTGAACTCTTGCACAAAGTCTGCTAAGGCCTGGCCCTTGATGCCACCCTCGACTGATAGACTATGTCGTATTCTCCCAGCTCAATGTCCCAGGCTATTAACCTACTTGCTTAGGTTTATGGATGAGTTGACTTAGGGGAGAGTCCGTTAAGACAGCCATTGTATGAGCTTGAAAATAAGTCTTCATCTTTCTTGAAGCATGGATGAGGGCATATGCTAGTTTTTCCATCTTAGGATACCCCTATTCATCCCCCTGAAGGTCCTTGCTGTTGAAATACACTGGTCTTTGTACACCCTCATCATCTCGTACTATCGCAGCGCTAATAGCTGACTCAGATATGACCAAGTATATATATAGTTTCTCTCATTGGACAGGATGATACAGTAATCATGGAGAGCCGAGATAAGACTTTATCTCCATAAAAGCTCTATCGCATTCCTCATCCCATTCAAAAGCTTTTCTAAAAAATTTTAAAAATGGAAGACATTTATTAGTGGATCTTGAGACAAACCTGTTTGATGTGGCTACTCGTTTGGTCAGCCTATGAACTTCCTTGATGTTCATCGGTGTCTTCATCTCTAACAGGGCTTTTATCTTCTTTGGGTTGGCTTCTATACCCCTTTGATTGATAATGAAACCCAAGAACATGCCCGCTCTGATGCCAAAGACACACTTGGCTAGATTGAGCTTCATCTTGTACTCGTCTATGGTGTTGAAAGTTTTTTCAAGGTCGGCCACATGAGTGTCGAACTTCAGACCTTTGTTCAACATAAACTTCCATAGACTTTATAATATCATCTTTAAACATCTTATTTACTAATCTATGATATGTAGCCCTAGAGTTCTTCAAGCCGAAGGGCATAACCTTATAACAATAGGTCCTCTTATCGGTAATGAAGGTTATCTTCTCTCCATCGGTTGAGTCCATAAAAATTTGGTTGTAGCCAGAGTATACATCCATGATGCTCATCAATTTATGCCATGCCATAAAATCTACCATATAATCGATTCGAGGGAGAGGGAAGGTGTCTTTAGGACAAGACTTGTTCAAATCAGTGAAGTCCATGCACACTCTCCATTTGTTGTTAGCTTTAGGTACTATGACAGCATTTGAAAGCCATTTAGGGTATATCACCTCTCTGATGAACTAAACCTTCTTTAGCTTTTTAACCTCATCTATAATAACCTTGTACTTCTCTATCGAGTAGATTCTCCTTCTCTATTTTATCGTCTTGGCACCATCAACAACATTTAACTTGTGAGACATTACTTTTGGGTCAATCCCATGCATGTCATCGTGACTCCATGTGAAGATGCTTTGTTTTTTCCTCAGAAATTCAATCAGCTCATCCTTGATCTCCTATTTTAGGGATTTGCTAACTTGGATGATTTTTTTCGGCTCATCCTCATTGAGGACGATGGATTCTACCTCTTCCGTGGCCTCCCATTTCTTAAGTTTTATCTCGTCTCTTTGATCAATGGTGTCAATGTTGTATGTGGTGGCTGCTTTCTTGTGTGCTTCTCTCTTATCTACTGAGTTAAATTAGCATTCTCGTGCTAATGTTTGATCACCTTGAACTTCCCCTACCCCATATGGAGTCAGGAGTTTTATCATTTGGTGGACCGTTGAAGGCACGACCTCAAACACTTTGAGAGCTACCCGTCCCAATATGAGGTTATAAGCTGAGAAGACGTTCTCATCCATCACAAAAAAAGTTATTCTTATTGGTCAGCCTTTTTGGACACTCGCATCCCATTCTGACATCCATTTTGTACAACCCTAGAGGGTAAACATTTTCTCCACTAAATCGTATCAGAGGATGATGGTATGGGACGAGTCAGGCCCGATTATATCTTAAAACTTTGAATCACGACCGAAACATAACATCTGTAGAACTTCCTCCATTAACTAAGATTCTCGGTACCTAACACCCATGTAATCTGGTGGTGATAACGAGTGGGTTATCATGAGGAACTATGATACCCTTGAAATTTAGTCTTAAAAAATCAACTATGAGGGTTTCCATATCCACTTTCTTCCTCTTCTCGGGCTTAATGTCAATAGAGGTTAAGTTTATAACCTCGGCCTTGGTTATTGCCTTAGCCTCGGCCACGTGTGCCTTACTGTCGATCACCTTTGAGACTCCTCCTACCAAGCCACCATAAATCATGCCCACACCAAATGAAATCATGTTGAGCCTCTTTATTGGGACGTTATCGTCCTTTGGTAGGAGATCCAGATCATCACTATCATCATCCGAAGGGTCATCTCGTTTGGATAGAGCATCTTCTTTGCATCTATCATTTTTCCTCTTTCTAGGGTTGTCTCGGCCTCGACCTGAATCGTTCTTATCAACATATTTCCTCAACTTTCTAGATTTCAGTATTTTTTCTATCTTATCTTTGAGGGCGAAGCATCTATTGGTCATGTGCCCATGATCTTGGTGAAATTCGCACTTAAGATTTTTATTTCTCTTGTGAGGAGATGTCTTCAAATTTTTTGGCCACTTAAGAGATCGATCATTTTTTATCTCATTCGAAATGTGCTCACAACTAACAGTTAAAGGCGTATAGTCTGCAAACTTGTCGTCTATCGGCCTTTTCTTGCTATCATTCCACTTGGATTTCGGACCCTTTCCATCACTGTGGGCTCAGATCTGGACAGACGGTTCCTTAGAGGGCCAAGCTTATCAAACGTCGGCCCTCTGCTTAGCCTATCTAAGGATGATTGCCTTGGTTCGCAGCCCTGGCTGGGCTTGCACTCTCAGTTGGGCCTCCGACCCTGGTCCCTACTCTGCCGAATAGGATGCACGGTTCCTCTAGATATCTCATGAGGTTCCTAACATTCGAACTCTCCCTCTTCCTCATCATGGTCATCCCTAACTAAGTCATCACAAAGTTCTTGACCTTGCTCCCCAGGCATAAATGCCTAGGGTCGTCCATGTATCTCCATCTCTGACATGGTGGAAGGTATTTTTCTGCAGCCTGGGGTGGTCCCATGGCTTGCTGACCTAGTTCTCCTTCCCTGGTGGCCGGAGTTATAAATTTTGCTCCAGCCCTCCAGTCCTGGATGTAAAATTCGGGATAAACATAGCAAATTGGTTTTGCATTTGCTGTTAGCTAGCAATGAGGGAGTAGAGCATAATCACCACCTCAGCCATCTCTGACTGGGGTGGTGCTTGACTGGAGCTTGTACCACCTCCATGTGGTGGTGCTAGTTGATTCTCAAGTGGAGGAGGTGGATCCATTGCCATTGGTGTAAGATGTTTGAGCTATGAGCTAGAGAAGGAGAGCTTAAATGTTTAACAAGAGATCTTTCAATGGTGAAACTGCTCCACAAAGAGGGAGGACTATTTCACCACCAGAGACTCTGATGAGTATAAGCTAAAGTAGGGAAGAGATGGCTATCTTTGATTCCCACGGACGGTGCCAAATTGATGATGATGTAATTAGCACCCCCAGATCAAGATGAGATTATGAATAGCTTAAGCTCAATCAAAGCATAAAAATGGATATGGATATATGTATATATGAGAGAAGGAGATGAGGGTAAGAAGATAAACTCAATGATTTAAAGTGGGTCAGTTAGTTAGTCATACATCCACCGTGTGAGTGTGTGAGAAATCCACTAAACAAGGGCACTAGTAACCATGTATAGAACACTCAAAGCTCTCTCTCTCTCTCTCTCTCGTATACAATTGGACAGAGTTCTGTTAGGGTTATGAATTAAGGATCCCTTCCCATAGAGAAGATGATGTGTATATATAGGGCTTAGGTGGTGTAATGTACCCCCAAGCATGTAATCAACACGTGCATGAGGAAACTCCCAATAAGATGTAGACACATGTCTTTGTCACATGGATACAATAATGATGTAATATTCCCTCACGTGAGGGAATGATCTTATTATAAAAGAATTGTCCACGTGTGCATACAATAATCCTTCTTTTCATTACAGCATCATTTTTACCAAACATACCTTATGAGTCTTTTTGTGATTTACATTTATGATTTGTTATATTTCACTAATAACATGGCTTAAATTTATAAATATTTATATTCTTAGAGCATTTCAACTATTGTTTTAAGAGGTTGGTATGCCATATAAACGGTACTAGAATTGTAATTTTCATAGCTAGAGGATGGTAAAAGTTAATAGTTTTTATATAAAATCACATAACATATATCTTAAACGTCGGGATCGTTTGGGAGTTTTGTCTGAGAGTATAACAAATTATATATGTCCACATGTTTTATTGAAGGGACGATGAGTCAAGTGCACCACGTGGCATTAGATAACAGTAACGATCTGCTCATTCAGAGATCACGAATAGCTAAAGACTAATCAAAGAAGATAACAATAAATGTGATCGAATACAATTTCAATGTAATTCAAATATCCTAGGGGTAAGATCAAGAATAATGATAAGAGATGCAGACACCTTGCCCGGGACCATTGTAAATTGTAGGAACAAGCCGCTTAGTCACGGGAGTTCTGATTTGATAATATGCATTTAAAGGTTAAAAACTAAAAACAGCTCCAAACGGCCCAGTAAGAGGCACAAACACATCGCACGAGACCAATGTAACTCGTTGGTATTGATCGCGTAGTCCCAGAAGTTTTGGTTTGAGAATACGATGATAATTTTCAAAAATCTATACTTAGACTTAAAAATATGCATTTAAAGTGAGAAAATCCAAAATAGCCCCAAACGGCTCCGTAAGAGGAGCGAACACCTCGTACGGAACAATTGTAACACGTAGGAATGAGTCGTTAATCACTGGACTCCCGGTTTGAGAATACGACGATAATTTACAAAAATCTAGACTTAGTCTTAAAACATGTCGTTTGATGGTGAAAACTCAAATCAACCCTAAAATGGTCCCGTAAGAGGTTCGAACACCCCGCAAAGACCAATGTAGCTTGTAGGAACTAATCGCGTAGTCACGAGAGTCCCAATTTGAAAATATAATGATAATTTGTAAAAGCTAGACTTAGTCTTAAAAACACGCGTTTAAAGGGGGAATTGTTCTATGTTCCCTGGGGGAGAGGTAGTGGGACACTAACCACACCTTTCATCTTGGCTTTGGGGAGATGACGGTGACTCCCATTGATGTGCAACAGTTACTAGGGCTGGACTGTGATAGTATGCAGATTGAGGTGGATGGGACACTGAGGATGATGCCGAAGGCGGTGACGGCGACATTAGGTGATGTGGATAGGGTGGTCTCTGGGGACTCTCTCTATTTGTCTTTATTGAGGGAGCTATCGTTGAGAAGGAGGATCGATGAGAGCGACGGGCAACAGCTGCATCAGATGTCTCATCTGTACATTTTGTTAGTGTTGGGAGGTTTTTTTTGGCAACGAGTGGCGATGTCATGCACTTGTGATTTTTTCCATTTTTAAGGGTGTTCTCGAACACCCGTCATTATGATTGGGGGAGCCTGACTTTGGCGACCCTTTATTATTCTCCTGATGCATTCATCTGGTGCCATGGAAATCTTTTACTGGAGCCACGTATCTTCTGTAGGTATTCTTTATTTTTTGCATTTTCTTTTATGCATTCGCATTTTCCTTCATGCATTTTATTCTTGATTTCTTAATTGCTGGCCTTTGCCCTTTGCAGACGTGGTTTTATGAGGTGATTAGGTTAAGCGCAAAGTTGATAGCTTTGAAGGATGACTCTGTTGGGGACTTCTTCCAGATGTACCGATGGCGGAGGTCCAACTATCAGTCAAAGAAATCTCTCTCTCTGGAGGCGATGGGTCAGGTCTTTAATGACTTGATGAGCGAGTAGGTGAGCCTTCTTTTATCTTAAGATTGTCCTTTCCTTTGATGATCTTTTATTGATATTGATCATTTTCTCTTGCTGGGGATTTTCAAGTGACCTTTTATCCTTGGGGGATGACCATTCAACACATTGGGGTGACTGGGGGACATGCGCAGATGTGGCGTCTATTAGCGCATGAGTTTGGCTACTCTTAGTACATCGGGGAGAGGGTAGTCTAAAAAATCTTAGAAGATGAGGTTGAGGTGCCGCCGAAGAAGCCCCCTATGTTTATGAGGCGAGTGCAGGAGATATCAGAGGATGTTCGGGTGGCAATAATGATGGATGAGCCTTACTCGCTATATACCGACACGACTGTGATGTATGACTATATGGATTTTGTGTTGAGATGGATGATGCCTCCTAGTTTATACGATGTGATGCCTCTTCCTCATGCAGGTTTAAGTCAGCATATGGGGTCCTCCCACAGTGCGGGCGGTGTGAAGACGTCAACGGTGACGACGACTTCTGAGGCTCCATTTGTATGGCTATTTTTGCCTAATTACAACATTTGGCGAGCTGATGGAGGGTCAATGCGTTTACAGGATCGTCCTAATGTAATGGACCCAGAGGATTTGGGCCTAACTGAGGAGGTCCTTCGACCTGAGGTACAATTTGTGTTTCTTTATCTCTTGATTTCCCGATTCCTTTATTTTTATTTCAGACTTTACTGATTTGATCTTTCTGTTTTCTTTTACAGCACATTCGTGTCTCCACCACTTGGATGAGGGATATTAGGGATTGGATATCTTCGGTGATGGCCTATATCCGTGAGGTGGTTTGGTCCCCTCTTGCTTGGTGTCGTCTGTCTCATCCGGGAAGGATTGAGCTCTAGAAGTGGTGGCACATCATCTCATCGCAGGGGGAAGAGGGAGCGCCGTAGAGATGGAGGATCTTAGAGAGAGATAAAATAAGAGAAAGGGGGTGTGTATGAGTGAGATAGAGAGAAAATTTGGATCGAGCTGAGTCCTATTGTTTTTCTATTTTTCATGCAAGACATCGATGTAACATATAAAAATATATGCAAATAAAAATGAAGTTTTTATTAATTTATGCTTTAGTGATTAATGCACACGCTCTTTTTACTTTGCTGCTGAGACTGTAAAAAGAATTTGAAAATTGATTTGAGAAGGATTTTACTTTAAAATGGGATAAGTAAAAGCTTACAGAAATTAGCAATTCCCTTAAGATGAAATTTATTTTTATTGGGTTTTTTGATTTTGACAAAAGAGGAAAAAGGGGATTTCCCAAAAATAGAGGGTTGTCGATCGGCATGACCCTTATCCTGCCTATCGGCACATCAGTCTAGTCCAATCAACCCAAGGCTTTTATTGCACTTTCTTCAAATCTTTGGTACTTAGTGGGGAAAGTTTTCCTCCGATTTCTGTAGGGGTTCTTGTCTTTTCTTGAGAGTCTTCAAGTATAAATAGGGTTGTGAATGGGGCTTTTCTCCTCACACTTTCATTTCCTTTCTTTATCACATTCTTACTTTCCCATTATCTCTTTATTTTGCAAGATGGTTCTCCTTGGAAGCATTGAGTTCGCCGACTACCTCAAAGCCTTGGAGGCGATGTGTTCTTACAATGTTGATTATGATGCTTTCCACATGCGGCGAGTCTCTTTGTGGCGTAACTCACCCATTGAGTGGAATACGCTGATGGCAGTCATGGAATTTTGGTACCCCAAAGACCATATCTTTCACTTCGGGTCGAGTTGGATGAAATTTATCCTACCTACGAGGAATTTTCTTCCATACTAAATATAAATCCCAGTGTTGCTGCGACTTCGCCTGAGTTTTCCCATTCTCCTATGGAATTATTGGCTGGACTTCTCCATATCTCGCCTTCGGCGGTCAAGCCATTGGTCATGGGAGGAATGATTTCTCTTAAAACGGTGCTACGATTCGTATATTTGCAGGATGTGGGTGATGTCAGCTATACTGGGGCCATTTTTATAGGCTTAGTTTTAAAAGTGTTGTTGGTGACTGGGGAAATGCTGGTGGATCCCCAACTTGTAGCTATTATTTCTTGGAAGTCGTACTGTCGTAATCCTACGGTGGTGATACTGGCAGAGACATTGAATGGTTTGGATGCTTGGTGGGAGGGTCGTTTCGACTTTTTGAGAGGGATCCCTATGATGTTATTTATGTGGTTGTCCGAGAGATTCCACATGGTGGTCCCACCTGAGTATCCTTTTTTGGCGGTGCCAAACTTCTTCTCGCGTTATTTCATTAGCATAAGCCTGTACATTGAGAGTTGGAGAAATTGGTTTGTAGAGCATGAGGATCGAGGCTTGTGTTGGTGAGTGCCTTGGTGGGAGGTTGCTGCCCATTCTGGAACTCGAGGAGTACCAATATGTTAGGTTAGTAGGCCTTAGGAAGACCTCTTTCTTCTTACCCTGGTGGCCACTGTGTTAATTTGGTTGGGAGCGAAACATGCCATCGCGGACACTGAACTTCTTTCCTGTGGAGGACCTGACAGAGTGCATGCACATATGGCTTGGATCTCTGTGGGAGAATCCCCATCTGTCGACCCGTCCTTCTCAGTCTGTGGGTATAGTATGACATGTCTCCGAGAACTACATGAAGTGGTTATGGAAGAAGGTAGTGGTCAATATGATGGTTGTGGAGACTGGGCAAATGTGGTTTGCCATATCTGACACCATGGAGGGAAGCATTGTGGTTTTCTCGAAGCTAGTCCGGGTTTATCACTCTATGGAGCGTCTATGATACTAAATTCACGCATGGGAGGTTTGGGGGCCCCTGGATAGGGGTGATGATGGGGCTGGTTCCTCTAGATGCTATGGCTAGGACTCTGTGAAGCTTTTGTAATGGGTATGGTTTTGTGCTTTTATGGGAATAATTGGAGGGTGATTTTCAAAAGTAGTGGATCTTGGTTTTTTCTTAGTTTTAGGAAGTTAGGAGTAGGCTTGATAAGGAAAGTCGTTTAACTCCCTATGCTGATGTAATCATACTAAAATTTTGAATAATTAAATAAAGGAGTTTTTTATCATCTAATTGTGCCTCTTGTGAGTTTTGCATTTTAAAATATTTATACCAATCGCTAAGGCCTACATAATCCTTTTGTTCATGCATATGTAAAAATGAATTGTTGTTCTTGGGGAGAAGAAAAGAATATCCTTTTGTAAAAAAGAAGGGGGCCGTGCTCATGTAAACATATGAGTTGCCTACGTACCTTTGAGGGTTATGAAAATTTTCTGAAGTTAATTTTCTAAAAGCAAAATGGTTTTTAGAGGATTAGGCCCACATAGTTTTGATTAGGGGGAAATAATTTTTTTTTAAAATAGAAGGGAGATGAGAAGAGTCGTAGAGCGTCGAGATTTTTTACTAGGGGAGGAATTTCTTGAGATGGTCCAGGTCGATTGGACGCACCGTTCCTTCTTCATCAAGGTCTGTGAGCACAACGACGCCTCATGGCAGGATCTTCTTCACGATGTATGGGCCTCTCCATTTAGGTTTAAATTTCCCTCTAAGGTCCCTGATGGGCTCTACTATTTCCTTGAGGGCTAAGTCCCCTTCTAGGACACCACGTTCCTTGACTCTCTTATTGAATGATCGCGCTATATAGTGATGGTACCCTTGTATGTGATATAGATCTATCAGCCTTCTTTTGTCTACGAGGGATAGCTCGTCAAGACAAATTTGGTGCCAGTCTTCCTCACTGACTTTTCTTTCAAGCATGATGCATAAAGAATGGATTTCTAGCTCCAGTGGTAGGACTTCTTCAATGCCATAGACTAGAGATTAAGGGGTAGCCTCGGTATCGGTTCGAACTGATGTGTGGTTGCCCCAGAGAGCGTAAGGGATCTTGTAGACCCAATCTCGACGGCTCTCGGTCATCTTACAGATAGTAGCTTTAAGGTTGTTATTGGTTGCTTGACTTCTCCATTGGTTTGGAGTCAGTATGGAGAAGATTTTTGTCTTTGGATTCCATACACCTCGACCACCTCTAAACTTCTACCTCGAAGTGTAACCCTTTGTCTGATACCAGCTCGTGTGGGACCCCATATTGGAAGATGATATTTTTCTTGATGAACTTGGCCACTTTCTTGGCATTCAGAAGTGCGTATGACTCGCCTTCAACCCATTTGGTGAAGTAGTCAATGGCGACTAGGATAAACTCATGCCCGTTGGATGCTTTCAGTGTAACTTTCCCTATAATATTGATGCCCCATGTAGAGGATGACTAGGGAGAAGTCATGATGTATAATTCCCGTGGAGGCAAGTGTTATAGGTTGGAAAAATGCTATCATTTTAGGCATCTTCGAACGTAATTTGTGCAATCTTGAACCATGGTAGTCCAGTAGTATCCCCGTCAAATGATCTTTTTAGAGAGCATATGGCCGTTCATGTGGGGTCCGCATTGCCCATTATGGATTTTCTGTATTATTTCTTCAATGTCACCCCCTATGATGTAATGCAAGTGGGTTCCAACGAAGTTTCTCTTAAACAGTGCTTTATCACAGACAATGTACTGGGAAGACAATCTACGGAGAGTTGTTTGATCCTTCTTGTCAGATCCTTGAGGATACCTACCATGTTTGAGGAGGCACCAAATATCATAGTACTAGCAGTTGGTTATCTCGGGACCTTCCTCCGTGCCAAGGTCAATGTGGTAGCAGTGGGTTGGGTTGTCTTATTTTTGGACAAGGAAAGGGGCCATAGTTATTCCTTCGAGCATGTCAATCATGGAGGCTAAGGTATCAAGGGCTTCAGCTTGGTTATTCTTTTCTCGGGGCAGGTAATGGAAGGTGATTTCTTGGATTTGGGAAGCTAGCTCTTCGAGGTGAGCATGAAAGGGTAAGATATTCTCGTCCTTAACTTTTCATTTTATGAGTACTTGATCAAATATGAGGGTTGAATCCCCGTAAACATCGAAGTATTGAACTCCTTTCTTGAGTGTAACTTTGAGGCCTACCGTGCACGCCTTGTATTCAGTCATATTGTTGGTTCAATTTAATGTCAATGGGAGTGTGAGAGTCATCAGGGATAATTAGGAGTATCCCAATGCCATACCCTTTCTTGTTGGCATCGCCATCGAAGAACATTTTCCATCGAAGGTCTTCTTGGTAGGTACAAAGGATATTCTCATATGGAAACTCAAAAATCCAAACATCATCCTCTTTCATGGGGTAGTCAGCAAGGTAGTCAGATATGGCTCATCGTTTTATAGCATTCTGTGTGACATAGGTAATATCGAATTCAGCTAGAATCATCAATCATCGGGCAATTCGGCCGGATAGGGAAGGCTTCTCGAGTAGGTACTTGATGGTATCCATTCGGCATAGAAGATTAATGGGAAAGGCGAGCATATAGTGTCACAACTTTTGGGTAACCTAGACAAGAGCGACACATGCTTTTTCCAAGGCGGTGTAGTTAATTTTGTAACTAGCCAACTTTCGACTGGCATAGTAGATGGCTCTCTTTTTTCTTATTTCTTCGAGGTACTGGTCTAGCAAAGCCCTAGTCAAAATATCGGTTACGATTAGGTATAGGAGTAATTGAAGATCAGGATGTGGCGGCATGAGCACCGGAGGTTGGGTTAGGTATTGCTTGATTTGGTTGAAGGATTCTTGGCAAGCTTCATTCCAGACTCTGGTTGAATATTTTTACAGGAGTTTGAAGATGGGTTCACAGATGGAAGTCATTTGGCTGATGAACTGGCTGATGTACTATAATTTCCAAAGGAATCCCTAAACTTCCTTCTCCGTTTGAGGTGGTGGCATCTCAAGTATGACTTTTAGCTTGGCAGGACCTGCTTCTATCCCTTTCTCACTAACCATGAATCCCAAGAGTTTTCCTTTAGTAACGCCGAAGACACATTTTTGTGGGTTAAGTCGCATCTGGTACTGTCGCAGTCGTTTGAAGAATTTTTGGAGAGTGAGAACATGACCTTCCCTAGTCTTGGACTTGGTAATCATGTCATCTACATAGACCTCGACTTCCTTGTGTATCAGATCATGCAAAATAGTTGTGGCAAACCTCAGGTAGGTACCCCCTACGAAATATAGCAAAAGGTTCCCTAAGGGGTGATGAATGTGGTTTTCTCTTGGTGATCTGGGTGCATCTTGAACTCATTATATCCGGCAAACCCATCAATGAATGACTTGAGAGCGTGACTGTCTATATTGTCCACAATCATGTTGATGATGGGTATTGGGTAATCATCCTTCGGAGAGGCCTTATTCAAGTCACTGTAGTCTACATACATGCGAACCTTCCCTTTGGATTTCGGCACGGGTATAATATTGGCTAGCCATGTGGAATATTCGATCACACGAATGAATCCCACATTCAATTGCTTGACTACTTCTTTTTTAACTTTGAGTGAGTATTTGGTGCGAAGCTTTCGCAGTTTCTGTTTGATCGATTTTCATTTTAGGAGAGTTGGAATCTCATGCTGTGTTATCTTAGGGTCAATATCCGGCATATCATTGTAGGACCATGCGAATACATCTATGAATTCCTTTAGCATTTCTTCGAGTTGTGTGCGCTCATGCTCATTAAGGGTGGCCCCTATTTTAATTTTGCACATTTGGCTACTAGAATCGAGATTAATAATAATAGTTTCATCTTCATTAATTTGAATGCGGTTGTTTTGTTTGCTATTAACCTTATTTAGACCATTTAAGAATTATTCATTTTCAAAATCATCATCATCAAGAGTTTGATTAGAATCAAGACAATTAATGTAAGGCACAACAAGATACTCAAAATCTTCATTTATTTCATTGATAGGAAAAATAGAACTGAGAACCTCATCAAGGGAGGTCTTAATTACATCAGAATGAGGGGAAAAAACTAAAGGGTAAATGGGGTAAACATCGGGGTTTGGTTGAACATTAGTAGGTGGCATAGGTGCAGCATGCCAGTTGAGAAGAGGTGCATCCTCATATTTAATGAGGCAGGATGGATTCGACGATGTAGCCCCTGAGTGGATCATGCAGAGTGTCAGCCCCAGTGTCTGTAGATTAAAAGAATCATTAGAGTCACTACCCTCAGAATCCCCGGTATCAGCTATGGTCTCTTCAGTGAGTGGATGTACACAATGTTGGGAACTCTCGTCCCATGGGTAGTTGTCTTAAAAGAATATTTCCATTCCTAGTTTCATTATTTTGTCAACATGGGCATACTAAGGTTTAGGGAGGCCACAAAAGGGGAAATATTCACCTTCTCCAATGAATCTTCCATTTAGGGAATCTCTCGGGATAGTTCTGGTGCATTTTAACCTCCTCTTCAGTAGAGGTTAATGGATCAATCTGAGTTATTCTTCTGACGGTAGATAACCCAAGCCACAGGGAGGAAAGGCCTCCTTCAACATTACAGGTTCAATTATCCCTAGCTGTCTTTGCTCTAGCCCCAATTCGGGCGTAAAATGCATGTTCTTGAACATCTAGATTACATTGACATTTCCATGGGGGTCATACTCTGGACAAACTCGGTCTTTAAAGTCACCCTCTGCTGGGAGTAGGAGTGGTTCAACTCGAAAACCTGACAAAAGCATATCATTCACCCCGTATTGTATCTCAATTATGGGATTACTGGTGCTGGCATTCTCGGTGTTATCATCATCGCCCAAGATGGTGATGAACTGCCCATTGGTGAAGAACTTTAATTTCATAACCCTTCAGTTTCTTTGAAGGTCTGGATCCATTAACATTAGTATAAATAGATGCTTTTGGTTAGCCTTTTGAGAACTTTGGGAGTTCGTAGGCCCGAGAGAAAAAAAGAGAGAAGGGAGAGAGAGAGAAATAAATAGATAGAGAGATAGATAGATAGAGAGAGAGAGAGAGAGAGAGAGAGAGAGAGAGAGAGAGAGAGAGAGAGAGAGAGAGAGAAACCATTATTCAAAAAGTAGAAATCTTTAAGCTTTCTCATAAAACCAAACACAACCTTTGCCATTCCCACTCATACCAGAAAACCTACAGTCTTGAGAGTTAGAAAAATTAGGTTTTCGTGAGGGTTTGGTTTTTGGTGAAGCTTTGAAGAAACTCTTCAATCTAAATCTCTCTTAGGAACCTGTCTCAGTGTAGATCTTTAGTTTCTTCTTACGAGATTTACTAAGAGATACATTTCACGTAGTATCCTAGGTTTCTATTACCTCTTTTCAGTTGGATCTTATCTTGTATTTGTATATTTTTTGGATCCACTTTCTGTTTCAACTTCTTGAAAAAGAGACTTTAAATCCAGTATATATTTTAGATCTAAAGTTTTGTTTCAAGAAGCTAAGTTTCTCACTATGTGAAATCATTTGGTATATAAGTAAGTATTTTGAAACGCTTGATCGAATTTCCAGACAGGTTTCTTATAGATTTGAAATATTACGTTTGGAAACTAAGTCTGATTTTTAAGGAAATTTGAACTCTTTGCATATCGTATAGATTTATTATAATTCATTTGGAATTATTTGTATAAATCTCTTGAGAGGTGTGAGAAGCATATTGCATGTAATTCACATCACAATCACTACACTCTCACACGAACACCTAATTAAGTGTGGTTCATTTGAGAGATTATGTATTAATTGAGCCACTAGGAACATGGAGCAAGGACGGAGTTTATATTTTGAAGTTTATTCAATGAGTTTATATTTCAGAGTTTACTCAACATTTAACTTTTAGTTAAAAACGATATTTTTCAAATTTAATTAGTGAAAATAAATTATTTGAGGATGACTGATAAATTAATAATAAGGTGTTAATTTATTTATACGTTGTGAGTTAGTACCATTGGATTGAGCTCTAGGAATATAGAGGCCTAAATAGGTATTTTTAATATGTCAGTTTGGGCCCTTAGGGTAGGAACCCATTTAGGCTAAGTTTCTGGAGTGTTTGGGTAGTATTTTTGTCTTATTTAGACGTCCTAAGTTAGATCCATATCAGACTTATGATACTGAGTTTTAAATATAGACTTAACCTTCATTAACCACTCACCTACAACATAACACAGAACCTAAACATCAAAGGAGAGTTTTAGATAACTAAAAATGTATTTTTGGTAGAACTAGAGGATTCAATCAAGAGACTTCATCTTTCATATTCAGGAAATAAAAGAGTTGCTTTACTATTGTATATTTTTTAACTTGTTTCAAATTGATTGCTTTTATCAATTAAATTAGGACTAGACACATATTAGGTTGAAATCACATGCATAATCACATTGTGCCTTGGTTTTAAAGTTGATATATGATTAAACTAGTTAGATTTCTTATACAACTTATTTTAAATTATCAAGACTGAATTATCATGATGAATTATATATTTAGAAAGACATTTGATTAAAAATGCTTGTTACTGATAAATTCCGTAATTGATAATGATCCATATTGAACACATGTTGTAAGTGTAGATTTCACCCATATATTGATGAATCTGATCTTAATTGTGATCATAATGTGTTAGAAACTTATTTGGGAGACTATATAGATTATATTTAGATAATTTGGGACTATTAGGAAATCGAATTGGTTTTGTTTTATGGGTTCTTTGTATTGCATTATTTTGAGGAAAATAAGAGGATCCCACAATTGCTGGGAAACTAGCCTACGATTGCGCTCTAAAGGCCGCGACCGCACTCATTCTAGGTTGCGATCGCGAGGTTGTCAAAATGGAAGTGGGGTTTGGTTTTGGCAAGGGTTTTGCTTTGGGAAATTAGTTTGTACCTAGGGAATTTTGTATACCTTTGTTTAGACATTAGGATGATGATCATATATATATGAGATATGATGATATATTATGGGTATGTGTGGTATGATATGTGCAACTAGGATGGTATATTGTATTCAGTTATAAGAATTGGTGTATATATGCGTTGTGTGCTTGTGTGGAAATATTATGGGTGGGTGTGTATTTGTGGAGAATTTATTGGATGAGATCGTTTCGTGGAATTTTTTACTACGACTCTGAATGATTATGCAAATTATGTATAGGTATATATCTTAATACTACATTTTGTTAGTCAATCGTCTCACGAGTGGGAGATAGAGGATGACTGATCCATCGAGCCAATCTTGATATGTGATTACATTGCGATGCAATGTTAAAGTTATTTCTAGTTTAAATTTATGTGTGGATATTATATAGTTGGTTAAGAATGGATCCTCCTACGAACTGACCCAATAGAGGAACGAGAAGGTCCTTAAGTTTTTAGTCTTCGTGTGATACTCATATATATGTGGTTAGTATGACTATGGACATATTCATATGAGGAATTGGTTTGGGCTACTATTCTAACTGTGATGTTGTTAGGTATCTTATTTGGTTAGTATATGGCTATTATGTATGGTTATGAATTTAGTTACATAGTTAAAGTTACATTACTATGTTAGAGCCTTAGAGTGAGGTCGAGTGGCTTATGTTATAGTCCTATATAGTCATGACTAGGGTAGCTATACTTATAGCTAGCTTATACCTTAGGACTTGTTGGGTGAGGTGTTTGGGATGTGAGTGTTGAAGTAATGTCATAATAGGTGCATTTACTACCATTCAAATAAAGTAAGCTATTCCTTGCAAATTGTGGGGCTAACCCACTTTATTTTCATTAATTTTTTTTCGATATTAATATTCTGATGTAGCAGGCCTAAGCATTTAGACTCACATTTAAACTGATTTGACAACTACATATCCTTAAAGTATGACTTGTTAGTTCATGTCAATATTTTAATTTGTATTAGACTTTTAATTATTTATTGATTGATTAAGAGATTATTTATGGTTTTGTGGCGGATAACGAATTTATTTATCAACTCGGTTTTGAAACTATTATGTATTCTAGAGATTTATTTAGTTATTTGATCCAGTTTTGAACTCATGGTTATTATCTCATTTATTTATTCATGTCAATTTATATTAAAATTGTGAATGGTTATATATTTATTTATTTTTGTTGTTGATGCTGAGAATGGTATAAATTATTTGATTTCCCCTATCTTCGACATTGAGACTTGGCCACTGGATACGCATAAAATTGAGGGCATTACAATGGGTATCAAATCATGTCAGGTTCTAGTTTCCTAGGTGTCAAACCCCATAATTTTTATGAATCTAATTAATAATTAAATATGAAATTTAGGAGAATTTTAATTGATTATATAATTGGAAACTTGTATTTTATATAATTTTAAGTATGAAAATAAAGTTTTATATTAGAAATTAGAATTGAAATGAAGTTTATTTTAATTGTGGAATGTATTTGATTGGTTGATAAAGTGTTTGTGCATAAATTGTAAATATATTAAAGTTAGGGATAACTTGGGTAATTATAGAAAGTATATAAGTAGTTAAACATGTGAGGAATTTTCGTTTCAGAATAAGGGTTCAAATGTAATTAGAGGTTCCATGGGAGGGACATTAGGTTTAAAGATATTTTAGGAAAAATAAATATATTAAAATTAAGGTTTTAGCTAAGTTTTGGTGGTAGCAACCCAAAAGGGGGAGCCGCTATAGCAGGTTCCAAGCCGCTATACAGTGCCTGAGTAGCCACTATAGTGGGCTTGAGGATTATAAAAGGCGCGCCCGACCTTTTGTTTATAGTGATTCCTCTTTTCTTTTTTCTTCTCAATTTTCTCCGCAACAATTATAAAACACACCCTAGTGCCTTCACTTAGAAACCCACAATTAAACCCTAAACCCAAACCTTAATCGCATCCAAATTATAAATTTCCAACCCAAAAATTATACCTTACATTTCAAAGAAACAATTGAATTTTTTTGGAAAATATTTAGGCCACATTTGTGTCATCCTAAAGAGAAATTGGGGAGTCAATTCAACAATTTTTCAAGGGTCTTTTCTGCTAAAATTTATACACTTTTGTGAATTTCTTCAATTAAGACAAGTTAAAATTTTACTCCTCCCCTCTTAGGTAATTAAGTAGTAATTTTCACCTCAACCTAAATTTCATAATTAAAATTAATTAGAGATAATTACGATTTCATATTTTCTACATGGAATTTATAAATAAATAATGAACTAATCTTTCGTTATAAATTGTTAAAATTATGCAAATCTAAATAGGAATTTAAAATTTATTATATTTAGAATTTTAAGGTAATGTAGAATTCATGTGTCAATTTTAATTGCATAACTTTTTATGCTAATTCTAATTATCTAAATCCCTACAAATTTGATAAATTGGATTCATTAACTTAGAGAAATTTTGTGGAATCTTAGATAAAAGTTTGAATAGAAATATATAATCTTAACTGAACTTTGAGAATTCAAGAATGATTAGTTGTTTTATGTTAATTATTAATGTCTTTCTTATTTTCCAAGTATGAAGAATCCCTCTACATGTATGTTGATAGGAGTACTCTATTTGAATTCCAATGTTAATATATGGCATCTTTATACTTTGTTAAGTTTAAGCCTAGTACTGAAAAATGATATTCATGTTACAATTGAAATTCCCCGTGTTATAATGTTTTGGGGTGTCTATGGTGGGGGTTGGATTTGTGTGTCTTGAGATTAGTAACCTCAAAGAGGACTGGGGGCCAGACACGATTACGATATATTATGGCGATGTTTGGGGTGTCTATAATGGAGGTTGTACTTTGTTATGATGGATATTTACTTTATTCATATTATCCTTGTATATGCGTGGCAGAACTAGTTATCTTTAGGGGAATGGGTATTAGATACGTTCACGGTCTTTAATATTATTTTTAAAGGTTAAAGAATGTAAATTCTAAATAATTAATTATGAGATACATTCTTTATGATAATAGTTCTCGAATATTATAAACTGTGAAATTATTATTCATTAACATAATTGTCATTGGGTTGTGTAGCTTTGTTAGCTTGTGGTGGCCTAACCATCATTGTTAAACCCCTTTTCAAGTACTCATGACTATCCTATCTAGTAGGTCCATTTCCGCATCACCGAGTTCAATTCCAGTCTCACCACTAGTACGAGGATGTAGGTTCCAGTATTATGTATTTAAGTTTATTTACATTTTGGTTTGAGAGGTGCGAGGATTGTTACTTCAGCTTTGGCATTTACTTCGTCTCATTTATTAGTATGAATATTATTATGGTTTCCTATATCCGTTGTGGTTTATTTGATGACATTAGTATTGGGATCTTTTGTAACGTTGGTTATGGTCTTATTTATTGATTTAGTTGGTCATGATGTCATTTTTATTATTATATCTTTCGGGATTTATCTTATCATACTCCAGTTGTATATCTTTATCGTTTGTTTTCGCTCATACAAAGTATTACATTTAAATTGAATTGAAAAATTGTATAATGAAATAAATAATCTTGATTAACCTAAGTATTAAAATATATGGTGTGTCATACTAGGTTCCTTTGGATTTCTATTACGCTCTGAGTTGCGTTCTTTGACGATAGAGCTCTATTGTTAGCCTTTTTTGTTCTCTTTATTTGTTATCATAATATAATATGAATATCTTTATTTTCTTTCAGATGACATACACCCAAGGTTGGAGAGTTAGGATAGTTACAATAAGGATCGCCAATCAAGAGACTCAGCCGAACAATGAGCTACAGGAGAAGGCACCATAGACAACACCGATCAACATGGATGCCATCATTTTCTTAGGTAGTCGCTATCATAATGGCCACCAAACTTTAACACCTTCAACATCCACAACCCCATGTGGTTGTCCCTGCTCTATCATAGACTTCATTTTGGGAGAGAGCACACAGGGACTTTGCTAAAGATAACACCTTAGAATTTATGAGATCTGATGATATTCTCATGGCACATTAGTGGAGGAAGGATATCTAAGGTCACTTGAGGATTTTTAAGTATGTTGACGGTTAGAGATAGATGTTAGGAAACTTTGAGCTGGTGTGGGATGCATTAAATTTATAGGATTATACTGCCACAATTGAGTAGAGGAGTATTATTAATATTAAAGGATTATGGAGTAGGTTTTAGACTAAGTACTTCCCCTGGCAATGGGAGGAATGAAAAAGAGGTAGCCATTCAATTATTGAGTACAAAATGGAGTTCACAAGCCTCTCTTTATTTGCACATGAGGAGTTGGACACCGATGCTAATAGATGGATTGCTTCATTTAGGGATTGACCTAGAGTATTATATAGGTGCTAATGGGGAACCTAATTTACACCATGTACACTCAGGTGGTGAACATCTCCCTATTGAATTTCCAAGAACGCCTTGAGTTTTAGAAGGTGAAGGGGGAATAGGTCCATCTGGGACATGTTTAGCCAAGGATACAAGATAGGAGGTGGTGAGGGGGAGTCTTCCCATACATAGGAACGATAAATATAAGGGGACATAATATATGGATCAGCCTTATAAGAGACACCGATGTTACTATAATTTTCATCGTTAGGGCCAAGGATAACCTAATCACTATGACCGGCATGGCTATAGTTAGTAGGGTAGAGGTCGATAGGGATAATAATAGGGCATGCATCATCATGGGACTTTTCTCAGTACTTTCTTCCCTTGTGGTGAAGTGAGACACACAACTAGGTGGTGCTTTAAAGGCAATCAATTTGCCTAGGTAAAAAAGAATAGCAAGGATACCATGTAGCACAGGGCCAACGTCAGTAACTATCGACTCCATGTGGTCATTCTATCCTCATCAACACCACCACCAACCTAGCAACGGGGCCATCCATATGTACAACATGTGCATGTTTATGACATCATTTTGAGGGATGCACAAACACCATGACAAGAGATAGGTGGTTCGTTTCCAATTCATGGGTGCTTGAGGAGTATTTATACGATACGGGTGCTTCACATTCAATTGTTAGTAAATCTTTCAATTAGTCAGTGGGCATGGTAGACTTAGCGTCAAATATTTTTATTACATATAGACTCACTGTTGGGACGGGGTACACCAGTTCGTCATTTGATTTATGATATAAGGGTGTACATTGGGCGACTACGGTTTGTGTCTAACCTTTTGATTTTAGATACGACTTCATACGATGTTATTTAGAGGATGTATTAGATTTTCTCAGCATCATGTTAGTGTGGATTGTTTTGAAAAATTCATAGATTTTGCCATTCTAGAGAAGTATATGTTTTTCATTCTAATGCCATGTCCCGAGGGAGGGTCGAGTACATATCTTTAAAATATAAAGGGGAAACTTCATAGGGAGTCATAGTTTTGTTATATTTTATTCCAATTATTCGGGATTTTCCTGACGTTTTTTAGGAAATCCCTTGGTCATCATTGAGTGGGGATATCAACTTTATTATTGACTTACCTCTAGGCCCAACGCCAATTAATTCTCTAAAAACTATGTTTGATTCAAGTGCAAATCAGTCACAGTAAGTAATATTAAGACAAGTCTGGGATTGATTCTCGCAAGGACTGGACACTTAGAAAAGAACAAGATCGGGTTACATAAAGTTACTATACATCACAAAAATAAGTGTAAAAGATGTTAATAATGGGAGTAGTTAACTACAACTAATAAGAATCTTATCATGTGCTAAAATAAATGTGAAAATGGTAAATTTAACTTATGAGTGAAATAAAGAAAAAAGATAAGGGATTATTCTGCAATCTTGAACTTTCTAAGTAGAAGATGGAATTCAATTCAATTAAATTCTGATTGATCATATCTAATTAAATCCAAACATCAATCGTCTCATTAATAGAAAACTAAGTTTTACTTAGTTATGGAAAGAAATGGGTTGAGTTTGCAGTAAAGCTTCAAACACTACCCTTGCATGACAAAAGAAGTTAAGAGATTATGATACTCCAATATCAACACTTGAGTTTAAATTACAATGAATATAAATCAATCCCTAAATTTGAAGTTCAATCACCCATAGTTGTATTTTTATCCCCAACATATGATAATTACCTACTCATAGTATAAATGACATACACAATGAAAGAAACCTTTAGCAAGAAAGGCAACACCACTAATGCAGGAAACCAATCAAGGTTTCTTTAATTAGTGCAAATTCAAACTTATACAACCAATAAAGTCAAGAGTAACAAGCTTACAAACATAAATACACAACAACTTTTATCTAATTAATGGAATAAAAGAGAGAGAGAGAGAGATTTCAATGTTAACCTAAGAGAGAGAAAGAAAGTTCAATTCTTGGTATTATCTCATGAAAATAAAAGATAACCCTTACAAAAAGAAATGGAGAAACTATATATACAACAATAGGTTACTGGAAAACTTGTGAATAAATAAACAAGGCTAAAATAGGGGAACGAATTGATTCAGATTAAAGTTGAATCAATTTGGATCAAGGTTAGTTCGAGTCTACCAAGGTTCGAATCGATTTGGATCAGGGATGAATCAATTAGGCAACGGAAGGGAATTGAGAAACCCTTATGGCCTTCCTTTTCACATAAATCATCTCGCAATAACTTCATAACTTCTTTGTTACAAGTCATAAGCATGCAGAGTTGGTGTCCAAACAACGATAACTCAGAAAACTACAATTTCCATGAGAGGTCAAGCCCGAAGCCCAAGTGCTAAAATTACTAAAATAGCCTTGAAGTTGTGTTTATTAATGAAACTTTCCTGGAATTCAACTAAACTTCATGTCAAGCATTCCCAAGGCCTAAAAGGCTCAAATAAATCTTGCATAAGATATATACAATGAAAATAGAGGTTTTCCAATAAATGAGCATAAGTCTTAGGATTAATGCGAGCGAGAATGCTAGAATGCATAAAGTTAAGGGGGTTTAAATGTAATATTCGTGACTAATCACTGATATCTCAAGGAGAGCATCGTATAACTCTATTAGAGATAAAAAAGATCAAAGATTAGATTCAATATTTTCTTGGATAGGGGTTTATTCAAAGGAGTACTTCACCGTTGAGAGCTTTGGTCCTCTTCATAGCTTGATCGTTGAGATTGTACGTGGACTAAAGTCACTATATGGATCACGTATCCATTACCCAATATTAATGACTTGTTTTATCAATTGGGAGGATTCTCATAATATGCTAAGATTAATTTTAGATCGGGATATCATCATTTGAGGATTTGGGAGCACGATGTGCCGAAGACAGTGTTTCTGACATGTTATCTCTTGATAATCCTCCAGTTCTTTCAAAAATCCCTTCTTTAGTTCTTTAAAAATATCCTCTAATGTTTAGGTTTTATGTTATGTTTTAGGTTAGTGGTTAATGAGGGTTATGTATCTATTAAACCCCCTAACAGGTCTTTTATGGGCATAACTTAAGATCTCTAAATAAGCCCAAAACACTACCCAAGCCTCTAGGGCCTAAACCAAAATACTAAAAACACCTCTATGGGTCCCTCTATATCTCATAGCCTAGTCCAATGGTATTAACTCGCAACCCAAAAATAAATCAAATTTATGACTCACACTTATATAATTTAATCCATTTATTTAATTAATTAATTAATAACATGCAATATAAGTGTCATAGTAGCTATGCACACACAACTAGCAAGCACACAAGAACTAATTATTCAAATAAATAGTCAATAATAATATAAAACATGGGGTATTACATTCTTCCCACATAATAATGGAATTCCATCCTCAAAATTCAATACACACCTAAGTGGAAGATCTCAAAATTTCTCTACTACATGTCACTTTCCCTCTCCTGGATCATGATGGTGCCTCCATTGAACGCGCACCAATAAAATATCCTTAGAATGAAGAATCTGCTCGCTATAATCCAGAATAAAAAAAAGGTCTCTCCTCATATATCGCATCGGATTGAAGGTCTATCTCACCCAAATCAATATGCTAATACACCATGTCATCTCTAAAGACTCTTTGTAATAGGAGATATGGGACACATTGTGAACCTTTTGGAGGTTATTGGTTAGGGCTAAATAATAAGCAATCATACCACTCAGTCGATAATTGTGAAAGGTCCATAATATCAGGGAATTAACTTCCTTTTCCTAATAAGATGCATTATTTCGTTCATGGGAGACACCTTCAACAACACCTGATAAATTCTTCTTTTGAATCTGTGTAATCCTCGTCTTATCCGTAATAAGATCCGCCTTTTTTAGGCGTCTCGAATAAACTTCGATAAAATAAGTTTTGTATCCCTCACCCTATATAGGTGATGGGAGAATGAAAAGGCATCCTATATAGTGCCTTATATGGTGCCATGCAAATAGTTTGTTAATGGATGTTGTGGTAAGAAAACTCCTCCAAAGGTAAGTACTACTAATAACTACCCTTAAAGTCCATGTCCGAAGAATGTCCTTCCACACATCGTTCACCCTCTCTGTCTGGCCATCAATCTATGGGTGATACGAGGTAGTCAACTTCAACTCAACCCCCATCGTCTCTTAATTTTTTTTCCAAATGCAAGACCTAAAATTCTTATCCTTATTGAAAACGATGTCAAGTGGTATGCTATGTATCCTCACAATCTCTACTATGAAAATTTTGGCATATTGATCTATTGTGAAGTCTGTTTGAACTAGAAGGGAATTTCCTACCTTAGTCAACCTGTCCATGACCACCCAAATAGAATCATGCCCCCATTGGACATAGGCAAACATGTTAGGAATTCCACGAAGATACTTTCCCAATTACACATTGGGACCTTTGGAGGATGTAGAACACCCGATAGTCTCTAGTGATCTACTTTCACCATTTGATAAGTAGAATGCTTGGAAACAACTGACAAAATTTCCTTCATCATGTTTGCCCACCAATACTAGTGCCTTATGTCATGATACATATTATCCTTATCGAAATGTACTACAAATCAAGAAACATGAAACTTTGTCAAAATTGCTTGTCATAACACCTTATCTCCATCCACAACTAACCAATCATAATTCCCAAACCCCCATCAGACCCAATCAAATATGATGGTGCCCTGGTCAATAAATCTTCGATCTTCTCCTGATAAGAAGGGTCTATAATTTGGGCATTCAGAACCCGAGTTATGATCTCAGGTGTGATGATAAGAATTTCCATTAAAGCATTGCCATCTCATTTTTTATCCGAAGCAAACCTCACTATGACTTCCAGATCACGGTTAAATCCATTGTCGATTGATAAACACCCAAAAGTGTATATTTTATACCCCGAATAGATGCATTTTAGTCGCTCATTTTTAATAAAAATGACTTTATGTTCGTATTTATTTATTTCTCAGGTCAATACGTAGTTGCGGTACAAATAATGCTAAATCAGTGCAATTGCAACGCAGAAGCGATAAAAAATGTGCATCGAAGAAATCCAAATATACCGTGAAGAGAGAAGTCCATTCTGAGTTTTCCCCGATGTGATCCGAAGCCCCGAAATAGTCCAGTAACCCAAAGCTAAGCCTACACTGAGCCAAGACCATTCCCCGAGCCCGTGTGTGTTAGTTTGTACCTTTATTATTTTTCTAGATTTTTTTATTTTTAGTCATTTTATTTTTAGGATTTATTTAGATTTATTTAGAAACTTCTAGAATTTATTTTCTATTTTTCTATTTCTTTATTTTGATTTTGATTTTTATTAGTTTTTAATTTTTATTTTATTTTATTTTTATTAGAATAAATTTTTAGGAATTTAATTTTTTTAGTTTTATTAGATTTTTTTTAGGTCTTAAGTTTTATTTTTATTTTTATTTGATTTTTAGATTTTTAGTTTTATTTCTTTTATTATTTGAGTTTTTTTTAGGATGTTACTTTTTAGTTTTGTTAATTTTAAATTTTTTAATTAGATTATTTTAATTTTTTAGGGGTACAAATTAAACACACACACACACCCTCACTCAGCACACACTCATCTCACCTCCACACTAGCTATCCTACACCATACAAACTATCCTACACCCTAAGCCTCACCCATCTTCCCATACACCCACACACACACTAACTCCTACCCCACCCATCTTCAACCTCCCACACTCTCTCTCTTACACCTCCATCATCCAAGCCCCCATCAACCCTTTAACCCCTACCGGCGACCCTTGTCCGCCTTACACCTGCTGCCCGGATACCCAACTCCAGTGAGCACGAAACCGTCGAACCCCCTTGGCAGCCATACCCGAACCAGCCCAACCCACCTGCCACGCTCAACCCGAGCTCCGATCGCTACCCGCGTCCCAAAATCGAGACCATACCATTGCCGGCGACGAAACTCAGACCTCCAACCGAAAAAAAATCTGCCGGAGCTATCATACCCGCCGCCGGACAACCCCAGACCCGTCGGCGCTGCTGCCAGCCATGACCCTGAATTGGATCCAATCGAAACCCTCTTCGAACCCAACTCGGGGCGGCCCGGTCTGAAACCCATCTTAATCTGCGACTTCATTACTTGGACCATAACCCGAGTCCAACTCGTTTCAGCCCCAAATCTGCCATACCCGTATCCAACCAAATACCAATCTCAAATCACAGAAAAATCCGACCAAAACCCAAGCTAAATCAAATCCCTACATAATCTCTCCAACCAAATGAAATTGTGGGAAAACCAAAAGAAAGGAAAAAAGCTTATAAGGAGTCTCTCTCTCAGCAAAGAAGAAGATAGAGATATACATAGAGAGAACGGAGAGACAGAAAAAGAAAAAAAAGAGGGTAGAAAAAATAGTCAGAAAAATACAAAAAAAATATATTTTTAGGCCTAGAAAAATTTGTAGGTTCATTTTTTACTCTCAGTTTTATAATCCAGTCAGATTTTGTGACGAGTTTGGGACGCGTGTTCATGCACACAATTGATCCAAAAAATTATTGTGTATCGTATTTCCTACTCTTTCTCTTTAATTCTTGTTTGTTAATTGTGTTTGTGCTAAAATTTTAATCATGTGTGGGTAAACACCCCTTTCAAGGGGTGGGATGAAACGCGTATATTGAGTGTTTTATTTGAATAATGATTCATTGATGTGTTGTACGCTAATTAAATTGGGAAAAATCACACATTAATTTATGTAACGAGAGTTAATAAATTAATGGTGCAAAATTAATATTTGATTTTGGATTTCACTTAAAGATAAGTATTATTCTTAAATTAAAATATTAATTTTGTGTGTGCAGTTCAAAGATTCGTACAAAGTTTAATAAATTAATCTTAGCGGATATTTTATTGAAACGAGTGTGAATCTTAATCTTTTTATGTTGTGACTATTTTCGATTTAATTGCTGAAAAAGATAAAATTGAATTTATGATTGTAACGGGAGTTAAATTTTAAATTCAATATTATTTCGAACTATTCAATTGAATGATTAGGACTTTCAATTAATTTGACTACGCGGTGTAATCCCACCTCTTGTTTCTTCTCATAAAGTCTCATCTAGATTACTTTTTTTTTATATTTTTCATAGTCATTTTAGTTGCATAAATTGTCGTTTCATCCCTTGAAAAATTGTTTTTAAAATATAAAAAAAAAGTAAAAATTTTAAAAACACAAAAAGATTTTTAATAAAATTTGGAATTGCATGTTTATACGATTACTGTTTCAACACTAGAAATTGGATTGATACCCGAATTAGCCACGATACTGAATTTTTAATAAGTTTTATAGGTAATTCCAGGAACTTTGATACTCGAAGTTTGACCGGAGTGACATTCCAAATCCATATCCGAAGGAATACAAATTAAGAGTTATCATTAAGTTTTGGTACATTTAAAATTTAATTAATTCAGAAATTCTAAATTACTAGTGTGTTGTAATTTAATGAATTAATTATGGTAAAATAATATATAAATATTAATCTGGGATTGAATGGTTAATATTTAGGGAAATTTATTTACTAAGTGAATAGTAATAATGTAATTACGTCGTTTCGAGTATTAATGACAAGGTATGTACTTATCACATCCGGAAGTCGGTATAGACTATATTGGGTGGGGGATAAGTATTTTTATAAATTGATTCGGATGCAAATTCTGAGTGTACAGTTGAGTCCGGATGGGCCGAGATAGTCGGAAAAGTGTACCCGGGGGTAGTAAACGGGTCCCGGGTCACGGGACGTTTTTAGATATAGTCGGGCCCACTCGGGGGCATTTAGGTCACTTGGGCTTGGCCCATTAGTAAAAAAACGGGAATTGGGTAATTAACTTGATAAAAAGAAGTAAGGGCATGGCTGAGTTTAATTAGAGAAAAGAAATTAAGGGTTAGAAAACCCTAACAGCAGCCAAAGCCATTTGGGGATCTCAAAAGAACCAACTAAGGTCATCTTCAACCTTGGAGTCCATCTCAAATTCAGACACTACGAAACCTAAGGCAAGTGAATAACTTGCAATAGCATTAAATCTGTCTTTCAATTCATATTTGTGTGATGTAATGAATTAAAATTCGTTTTGGGGTTTCATGGCATAAACATGGGGTTTTGATAAACAAAAGAATATATTAATCTGATTTGCCAGAATTTATGAGGAGTTAGGTAAAAATCTGATATTGGAATATTGATGTGTATCTGTTAGAATGACATCCGGGTAAATTAGAACGAGTTTGATGAAGAAATTTGGGGTGTAAATGTGTTAAAGGATAAAGATAGATTTTTCCCCAAAATTATGAATCAGTAGTTTATGGTCGAATTGATGATTGTTGTGGACTTTCTGGGGGATCCTAATAAGGTTTCTATTATGTACTGGTGTTAAGAAGACTTGAAATTCATGTTAGAAGAGATTAGGGTTTAAGAAAATCCGTCCATGGCTGCCCTGTCTTCGGGAAGAAGACGAAGACCTGTTCGATCGATCGATCGACGGTCTGGGGTCGATCGATCGACGGTCGCCAGAATTTGGCAGTTTCGCCAGTTAGTTATATAAAAGGGGAAATTCATATAAAAATTCTTATGTAATTAATTATTGAGAAATTAAATACATGAGTTTAAATCTAATTAATTGTAGATAAATTAATTAAGGTTTGAGGCTAATAAATTAGAGTCGGGGATTTTGACTCGGGTAAATTTATGGTGGGGGCGACACCAAAAGTAACTTAATTAATTAAGGTGCAATTTAATTAATACTTAGAGTTGGACCATAAACTCTTAATGATTTTAATAGGCTTATGTTACGGACTTAGCGCACGATATAGTCGAGACTTTTATATTTATATACGGATGTGATAGTATATATATATGGTGTATACATAAATATCTGTGATTAGATATTCTATACTATAGTGCTATAGGGGGAGGTTGCGCGTAGTGGATGAATCCCCTAGCTTAAGGAGTAGGGTGAGTATATTCCCGAGGTCATAGCGTCCATTATATGGGTGAGGGACATCTCACTTTCAGGGAAGGAATATGACCGCCTCCAATTATTTATTTTTATCAAGTTGGTGTGACATTCTGACTTGGGATAACTAGGCTATGTGATTGTACCTAGTAAGATAGCACTTTATAGAATTTACCTTCTGTGAGTATTTTACTCGGGTGGATGCAAGTTGTTAAATATATTACAGTATGATTGTGAATGCTGAAATATGATTTTAAGTATATAATTGGATAATTAATTATATACGGGTTATTAATGAAAAATATGAGTTAATTCACATGTATAACAAGTGTAGAAGTTATATGAATTTAAATGATTTAGTTAAGTTGATGTTACTAATAACTTAAAAATCATAATCACTACATACTCAGTTAGAGTAGGGTGGGTATAAAGGAACTTTGTTAATTATCTAGTCATGAGATGAATAACTAGGTAATTTAATTAAAGCGTTAGTAGCGTACATTAGAGGAGGGGTAAGGAAGTCCTCAAGAGAGTGCGATACTAACTAAAATATGAAGAGCGTGCATATTTATTTATTACTACAAGTTAATCATTTGTTAAATGTTTTTCAAATGTTTTTGGGTACTAACCCTTGCTATAAAAACTTTTAAAAACCCTTTTAGGTGTCCAGCCACAGGGACGCCAGCCTTGACTCAATTCCAGGGATCCGTTGCTGCA
The DNA here is from genome assembly GCA_949130495.1 of Sambucus nigra. Classification (NCBI taxonomy): domain Eukaryota; kingdom Viridiplantae; phylum Streptophyta; class Magnoliopsida; order Dipsacales; family Adoxaceae; genus Sambucus; species Sambucus nigra. The sequence continues at coordinate 402,394,745 of OX422208.1, read as the reverse complement.
GCATATGTGGATGTTGCGGGGATTTGATAGACGCCTCATTCTTCATTCTTAATGTAGAAATTCATGATTAGTTATTCGATCATGTTGCTCACGTTCCATTTATTTGTAGTAGACTTGTTGGGAGTTCATTCTTGTCTTTACGGGATTTATTATTTGGACCGATGGTTTATTCGGTTAATTACTTTTACTTGTGGATGATTATTTCAGTTATCTGTGATTGTTATATTGTTTTATTATCCGCATGGGTTTTTGTTTAAATAATGAAAGATAAAAATTGGCACCAGTCTATTTTCTCACTTAGGTGGTTAGTAATTAAATAAGACGACCGTGATGCTAAGAATGGACCAAATGAGAATCCTGTTCTAACTTGATTTAGGACTGATCACCCGAGATTAATTAGGCGGGGTGTCACAGTTTAAGCTTATGGGAAGCATAAGCTATAGTTTACCCCACTAAGAGGTAGATCAAGAACTAGAGATGAAGTCCACTTGGCCTTTACCCATCAAAGAATATTGGGAACTCATAAAAAAAAATAACACCCCTTATTTTTTAGGTTAGTCAAGGGCCCCATAATTTTTTAAAAACCCTAAATGAATCAACGATAAGTACCTTGCCAATCTAAAGAAACTGAGCACCTATGTACGTGCAAGTTATCCCCACAACACTGCAGACACCTTAGTCACATACATTGTAACCCCCCTCTAGATAATAATATGACCCAAGAAGTGAACCTCCTTCAATTATAATCCACACTTTTAAAACTTAGCATAGAGGTGGTGGTCTCGTAGATTCTATAAGACTACCCTCAACTTAAGTGCATACTAATCTTACATTCGAGAATAAATCATAATGTCTTAAATGAACATATTAGAAAACTGATCCAAGAACTCCCTGAACACCCTGTTCATCTAGTCCATGAACACCGATGGAGAATTGGTAATGCCAAATGGTATAACTATGAATTCATACAACCCACTTCATCTTCGATATTCATGCAAGAAATGACTCGTTATACTATCGTATTTTATGTAACATGTGTATAATTGATTTATTTTATCAATTAAATTGGGATTAGGTGCATTCTAGGTTTAGATCTCATGAATAATCATGTTGTAGCTTCATTTTAAATCCGGTATATGAATAAACATGGTTAGACTTGTTATACAACTAATTTTAAATGAGTAGGACTGAATTATTATGATAAATCATGTATTTAGAAAGAGATTTGATGATTAAATCTAATTTAATTATTTATCTTGTAATTAAGAATAACTCATACAAAACATATGTCGAAAGTGTAGATTTAACCCATATTTTGATGAATCTGATCTAGGTTTTGATCGTAATATGTTATTTGAGCCATTACAGGTGATTTTCATTTAGGGTTGTTATGAAGGTTATAAACCATTAATGGAAATTTGTTGCGTTAAGAAATCAAATTAGGTTAGTTATCTAAACATTTTGTATAACTATGTCATTTTGAGAGAACCAGAAGGAGCGTGCAACGCTGGGAAACTTAACCGCGATCACACACCTAGGTTCGCGATCACATCCATTCGACACTGCATTCAGGGGGTTGTCAAAATGGCAGTGGGGTTTGTTTTGGTTTTGGTTTTGGTTAGAGTTTTGCTTTGGGAAATTAGTTTGGACCTAGGGACTTTTTTAAAACTTTTTGTTGGACATTAGGATGATGATCCCACATATATAAGATACATGATTATAGTTCAAAAAGTCAAGGATTTATTTGAGGTACCTTTGGTATGATATGTGAAATTAGGATGGTATATTATATTCGGTTACGTGTATTCAGGGGCTTTATGAGGTATTTGTAGACATACCGTGGGCTTTGTATTCATGAAAAATCTATCGGAGGGGATTTAATGGGATTATTTTGTGCGACCATGCACTACGACTCTAGTGATGATGTAGGGTGCATATAGGTCTATATCCTGATCTTATGTGACGTTGGTCAAAACTCTCGCAAGTGGGAGACAATGGATTATTAATCCGTCATGCAAATCTTGGATGTTCTGCAATCCGTTAGGAGTGAGACCCTAAACTGATAAATGCATAAATGGTTACTTATTCACACCGTTTTATATTAATATTTTGGAAGGTTATTCATTTATTGTTATCATTGATTTGGAAAATGGCATAAATGTTTTGAAGTAACCTATCTCTAGCGTTGGGTCCTGTCCACCCAATATGTGGAAAATAAAGGGTGTTACAGTTTTGTGACCTCCTTTATGAACATTTATATATTATAATTTTGAATATTAAAATTATTAACTCAAACTTCATAATATATCATATCTATAAAACTAATATGTTGTGTTGATAAAAATATGAAAACTTTATAATGATAAACTCAGAGGAAGTATTTTTTATTTTGGAGCGAAATGTTTAGGGAAAAAATAATGTAAGGTCATCCTTTAAATTTATCACAAAATCATGGAACAACTTTAAATTTTGTTACATGAATGTAGGGGTTATAGATACTACAATAATAATTAATACCATTTTTGCCACAAATTGAGTGTAGTTAAAAAAATGGCACATATATGTACGTGGTTCGACAAGTGTTCCTGCCTACATCCATGGATAAGGAAGATAAGAGTTTCTTTACTTTCATAAAGAGAAGAAGAATATGACTTAAAGTAATGGGATGCTAGGTGAGAGTTCAATCCTTGAATACAATGAGGTGTTATTCTCTACCCCTTGACCATTTGATTTATGTTGATTTATACATGTATTGTCCTAGCTTATAAGACATCTTTGATAGTAATCGGTCATTTATTTTTATCTTATTCCTAAGGTAGATAAATTACATTGAAACTATAGCCGACCATTTCATTTTATCTCCTTATATTCATCTTTCACTACTATGTGTTCTCTGAATGAATATATCGTTAAAATTATATAATCACCACGTGCCATGACACATGGCGCACCCGGATCATTGTCCCTTTAATTGCCCCCAGAATTGGGGTGACAATCTTTAGTCTAGGTCGGCCGAATTCTATCTTATTGTATTTTCCATGGGTAATGTGATTTTTCTCATTAGATGTTTACCAACTACTACGCGTCCCACTTATACTTAGTGAGAGCATAATCATAATATTTTGCGCGCGTAATCCCTATGTTTAGGGTTTTGTGTGCCATATGTTTTCTTTTCCCCAGACAATCATTTCATGTGAAGAGTGTGACCTGGGAGCGTGAGAGTGAGATTTTTTTTTCCAAGAGCGGATCACTTAAAATGGACTTTGGAAATAAATGTTATAATGATTTTAAAATGACTCCTTTCACTTATTTACTCGAAAACAAAGGTACGATAACCTTATACTGTCTTCTTTTCTTTGTAGTTTGAGTTACAAAGAATCTATTCTTCTTAATTTTTTTCATACTCCTTTCTCCATCCATGTCTACGAATTTAAGAAAGTACGAAGTGACCTTAGAAAATTATTTTGAGGCATTTAGTGTTAATTATAATTTACCTAGAACCGTCAAAATTTGGAACTCGCCAAATAATGCAGATGTTTATGACATTGATGGAGAGGTTGCATCTATGACGCCAACCATAATAGAAAGATTAGGGTTCGTCCCCCCCCCCCCACTCTTAGTGGAAGTACACCAGTCCTATAGAATGCTTCCAATCCAAGCAAACATAAGTTTATTTTGGATTGTGATAGGTACAATCGCCATAAACCTTATATGTGGGACTAGCCTAGGACTGAATGAAATTAGTTATTACTATGACATAAGGAATTTCCCTGGGTCTAGCACATATTCCAAGACATGGTCAATGTGACACCCCACCTAATAAAATACCGGGTGATCAGTCCTATATCAAATTAAAATAGGAATCCCAGTTGGTTCATCCTTAGCATCACAGTCGAAAACTTTTTAAAACTTACTAACCACCTAATATTCCAAAAACTGGTGCCAAATTTTAACTTTTTAATTAACAAAACAGTACATGCGAAATAAATTTAAACCATTCACACAACTGAATAAAACTCAACTGAATAATAATTAAACGAATTTACGAATAAACCATCGGCCACCAAAGTTAAATCCAATACAAATATTCAACACCTGAATAAATACATCTGAAAACTGTACTGGGAAGTCTGGGCGACAAGCCCTAAATAAAACTGAAACTGATACATGATTTCCTACTCTAGGAATAAATGAATGATGCGTCTAATCCAAACTCCTTCTAGCATCCACATATTCCGCAGCTCCGTATCCCTGGAATAGAATATCAATCCTGGCGTCCCTGTGGCTGAAAATCTAAAAGGTTTTGAAAATAGTTATATAGCAAGGGTTAGAACCCAAAACATTTTGAAAATATTTAGCAAGTGAATTAACTGCAGTAATTTAAAATGCATGAATGCGCTTCATATTTAAGTTAGTGTCGCACTCCCTTGTAGACATTCTCACCCCTCCACTATTGTGCACACCTAACGGTTACCTTGACCCCCACCTAGTTGTACTACCCCGTCCAACTAGTCCTGGTATAACCTCCCCTTGCCATACTACTCTAACCCGAGTATAATGATTCCTAAATATTATAAGTTATCTCACCATTAACTTAATTAATTCCTTCTTAATTAGTAGCATATAACCGTGTCACAAGTTTTATAAAGTAAATACATCACACACTATATCTTTACCCGCATATAATATTGAATACCATTATATACATACCTTTACTAAAACATCCACACATATAACATACGTATATTCATCCCTCCGAGTATACCCTCGCCGGATGATTCCCTCTAAAGTGCTATCTCACTAGGTGTGCTCATATAACCTAGTTATCCAAGTTGGAATCGCTCACCAACATGGTCCAAAATATAAACGAAGTGGAGGTAGTCATATTCCTTCCCTAAAAGTAAGATAATCTCCTCACCCATATACCGGACGCTATGACCTGGGGATATACTCACCCTACTCCTCAAGCTAGGGGATTCACCCACATCGCGCAATCTCCCTTGATAGCACTAGAGTATATAAATTAAGTAAATATCTAATCACTGATATTTAATAGCACACACAAGATATACACACATATATATACTATTACTACACCGTATATATAAATAAAATAAACCCCGGCTTACTGTGTACTCACAACTCGTAACACTAGCCTGTAATTTCCCGAGTCTCTGGCACGACTCAACTTAATTAATTTTCTCACTTAATTCTTTCCATCTTCCCGAGTCTGTGGTTCGACTCTAAATAATAATACTCTACACAATAATTTATATGAAATTTGCCCGAGTCTATGATTCGACTCTTATTTAATTAATTTACACATTAATTAATTAACACAAATCCGAGTTTGTAATCGGACCCTCATTTAATTAATTTACACATTAATTCATTAACACAAATCTGAGTCTGTAGTCCGACTCTAATATAATTAATTCATACCTCAATTAATATACTATTTTTCCCGAGTGTAGGGTCCGACTCTAATTAAATTAATTAAAACACCTATTAATTTAATACCTTCCCGAGTCTATCGTCTGACTCTAATTAAATCAATTAACACACATATTATTTTAATATCGATCCAAGTCTGTGGTCCGGCTGTAATTAAATTAATTAATACACCTATTAATTTAATACCGATCCGAGTCTGTGGTCCGACTCCCAGTTAATTAATTTACACATTAATTAATTCATACTAAGCCGAGTCTGTGGTACGACTCTCATTTAATTAATTTATACATTAATTAATTTATACCAATATGAGTCTTTGGTTCGACTCTCATTTAATTAATTTACACATCAATTAATAAATGACCTTCCCGAGTGTACAATCCGACTCTAAATTAATTAATTACAACATCAATTAATTTATTACTTTTCCGAGTCTACCTTTCGACTCTATTTTCATTAATTAACACATCCATTAATCTAATAGCTGGGCGTCACCCAACCATTCTCCTCGGAATTGCCATCCGAAATACTTTTTATCATTTCCAAATTTCGACCTTGTAATACCCCGTAATTTTATTGATATTTATTTAAGGGATTAATTAAATTAAATGTGAATTAATTGAGAATTAATCCGGAGATAGATACTAACGAGATGTGAGTTGGTATTTGATTATGTTGTGTATATATGGCAATATATGAATATTGAAAATATTAAAATTGTCGCGAGACAGAAATACGACAATTTGGGAAATTTAGTTGGGACACGCGTGTCAGTCGCGTCAAAAATGAAATTATTTGAATTAAAAAGTGAATTTTATTTTTATTAACTGAATCATCATTTTGAGTGCGCCAACGAGTCCTGAAGGGTCGAAATAGTCAGAAAACACTATCCGGGGATTTAGTTTGGGTCCCGGGGCATTTTTAGGCCATACCGACAACTTAAAAGGGTATTTTGGTAATTTTAAAATTTTGGGAATTAAAGCCTACGAATTTTAAGAGTTAATTATACATTATTAGTAACCCACTAATCCCATTACCATCATTTGACAAGTTAGAGGGCTACGGGAGTTATAGGAAGAGCTGGAAGAGGTTCCCAAGAGAAAACCCATAACCACCATCTTCAACCTTGGGAGAAAATCTGTAGAGAAAGGGGGGAGATCAACTCTCAACCTTCAACATCAAATTCTGAAGATCAATCTAAGGCAAGTGATTTAGTATCCTTAATACATTGAACATGTCTTCCATGTCTAGTGTAGGGATTATCTTATATTGAACTTTTTGAAGAAAACCCATGAAATTTGTTGGAGGAACTTTGAATTTGGGTTAGGATTTGCATGTAGTATGATAAGGGACTGATTTAATACTTGAATAGTTACATATGATGATTTAAAAATGGATTTATGATGAGTATTGGGAAATAGGAAAATTAGGAGTTCATGTACAATGGGTTTGGAGAAATATTTGAAGATTCATATTAATCCCATGAAAAATTGTAAGATTTGACCCTTTAAATATGATAAGGAATGATCTAGGGTGATTAGAAATGGTTTATATACATTAAAACACAACTTGGATGGTCTTAGGGTGTATTTAGAGGAGAGAAGAATTGAGAAACGGAATTGGGATTTTTTGGGCTGAAACTGCCATCTCGTTAGAAGACCTGCCCAGGTCGTTCGAACGACCTCGTTCGAATGAACTTCTAACGAGATGACAGTATGACTTCTAAAGAGTTGGTATTTCGTTCGAACAAACTCGTTCGAACGACCTCGTTTGAACGAGACTTCTAACGAGTTGACAGAATGGCCATTTTGGCCTGAATTGATTTCTAGTATCCCGTAGACTTATTTAAATGATGAGATAACCTTCCCTTATTAACTAGTGGGTATAGTTGGGAGATTGGGGTACATTTAGGAGTAAAACTTAGAATAGTGTCTTGAGCCGGATGACAATTATGGATTGGGAAGCGAGTAACTAATCACGAAGTGAGAATAATTGATAACTTAAATACATATAAACCGGGGACATGTGATTTGTATAACACTAAGTGTTGGTATAAGAACGAGAAGTATACCACTAATAAAATATTTTAACATCTAAGATGTGTGACTGCTTAGTATATGTAGTTATGTGTGTATGACATACCTATCGTACTTGCTATCATGGGAGGTTGGCGTTCGTTTAGGACCATCTAATCTTTGTGTGCCTACGGGGGGGCTTTAGATTGGTACCTCGAGGACATAGGTCAGAGAAGGGCTTATTGAGAAGTTAATAAGTCTGCTGATCATGGGAGCGTAGGTATGTGCGTGACCCATGCGATGTGATTGTTGTTAACGCCTCCACTATTTGTGATTGTTGTTAATGAAACGTTTCCTGAGAGATTCAGAATACGTGGTCCTCATGTACGTGATGTACCGGGATTTGATAGCAGAGTATGTGGGCACCGCAGCTTAGCCTCGGGGTGCTATTATTGTGTATTTATGGTGAGAATAATATACTGTTGATTGAAATGAATAGTCGTGAATAATTGTGGGTATAAGTAATAGCAACGGTTTGTAAAGTGAAAATGTAAGATTTATAATATTGAAATACTAAAAGTGGGGAAACTGTGTAATAAGGTACAATACTCTATTAAATAGAAGATGTTGGGATTTGATTTGGATATCATATAGAAATGTTAGATTTATCATTGGACTAGATAGATATGGGAGCAACTAGAAATGGGTACGGTTACGATAGGAGTGCACAATTAGTTGAGAGGTGAGGAACTCATGTGAGTGCACACACTATCATGTAATTTATATTCACTGTTTAATGATATTAAACACTTGCATTTTTAAAATTTATTTTCACATTCGGGCTCTGACCCATTTTCTTTCAAATCTATTTTTGTTAAAACCTTTTTAGGTTCCCAGCCACAAGGACACCATGCATAGGAGTTTTATTCAGGTGACGTGCTGTAGCTGCTGTGGAAGTTACAGGACCTTGACAGTAGACGCCTCCATTTCTGATCATGACTCCATTACTAGTTTTTATCATTTGTTGGGCATGTCGCCCATTCCTTTTAGAGACATTTTACTTATTCAGTTATTTCAGACTTTGGGTTGTAATTAATTTTAGTGATGCGGACTTTGTATTTAATTATTTCGGAATTCGGTTTGTTGTGAGGAGTTTTCCTCCTGACTCATTATTTAATGGATGGTTATTCTATTGTGACTATATGGTTGGTTATGTTAACTTTTCATAATTCATTTATTGCATGTTAATCGGTTTTAATTAAAATGGACAACCTACTTTTTAAATACTAGGTGGTTAGTAATATTAAAATGTTTCGACAGTGATGCTATGAACTGAACCAACTTAGCATTTTGTATTAATTTAATAAAGGAGTAGCTACCCGGTATTTAATTAGTCGGGGTGTCACAGGTGGTATCAGACCATCAGTATCTAGTGTCCTTAGGATCTGTACGGCTTGTTATGTTTCCGCTGAGCTTTCTTTGATGTAGGGCCCTATATTTTAGGACTGTTGAAATCTTTTGTGTATGTATCGCTCTTCAACTATTTTGAGATAACAACTGCGAACTTATAAGACTTTACTCTCATTTCTGATGCCTCCACGACGTGCGCAGCGAGTTCCTAGGGATGCACAGCCAGAGCCAGAGCCTGCACCAGTTCAGGGAACTATGAATGCCGCAGAGGTTGCAGCTATTGTAGCCCAAGCGGTAAATGTCGCCCTAGACGTTGTACAGCAGACACCACCCCAGACGCCGGTAGTTGCGCCAGTTCAGGCTCATGCACTCCCGTCTGCTTGGGAACGCATTCGTGATGCTTTTCAGAAAGCACACCCTCCGGAGTTAATAGGTAGCTCCGATATTGTGGTATCCAGTCAGTGGAGGAAGGATATTCAGAGGCACTTAAGGATGTACGAGTGCACGGATATTCAGAAGAAGATACTGGCCACTTTCAAGCTAGTAGGATATGCATTGCAGTGGTGGGAGTCCATTACCACCGCAGAGGAGGGGTACACCCTCTATATACAGGAGTTCTGGGTGAGATTCGACCACAAATATTTTCCGTCAGCTGTTCACACGGAGATGAGGAGGAAATTGATGAACCTCAAGTAGGAGGGAAGGACCGTAGCCGAGTATGAGGTTTATTTTACCAATCTCTTAAACATTGTTCCCGATGAGATACCGACTGAGGAGAAGAAAATTCAGAAGTTCACGGATGGATTGACTTGGAGGATCCGTCAACACTTGTTGGGTAATCTCTCGTTGGACACTTACTTTGATGTGGTTAACGCTGCATTACTTCACTGCCAGGATCATGGATTCCACATGTATGAGAGCAAGAGATCAGGGGAGTCCAGCCAACAGGGCAGAACTGGTGGAAATGGTGCCAGCGGGGCACAATCTGCTCAGGGACAGCACAGGCAGGGTGACCAAGGTTCCCAACAGGGGGATTCTAAGAGTTTCAGATCTGGGGGTTTCAGGAGTGGACAAGGAGGTTTCAGACAGGGCTAGCAGGGTCAGAATGGCCAACAACAACAGTTTTAGCAGGTCCAGCAAGGCCAAGGTAGGAATGGTAACGGCCATCAGGGCCGGGGCAGCAGGGACAGAGAGGGGCAAACTTCCCGGAGAAGTATTTTGTTTATGTAAAGACTGTCCACAAACGTCAGGATTGTCCTGACAGGGGCAGGGCCCCACCGCAGCAGCAACAGGGTGCTCGACACGAGCCACAGAGGCCTATGTTTCCCGCCGCCCTCCCAGCACCACCACAGATGGAAGCATTACCACCCATTCTAGCAGTCCCAGTTCAGCAGGGACAACTTCAGTATGGGAGAGTGTATCAACTTCAGCATGCCGTAGCCCCACAGGATCCACCGACCTTTGAGGGTATGTTCTCTATTCAGGGGACTATGGGGCGTATTTTATTTGATACGGGGGCCACACATTGTTTCATTGGTATGAGATTCGCATGCACTCTTGGGTTATTAAACACCACCGAGAGCACGGTTACTTGTGTAGATTCGTCGTTGAGTAAGTGTTCCGTGATTTCCCTTATTTGTAGAGGTGTGGGTATAGAGATCGGGAGGTTTACTTTACCCACGGATATGTTAGTGTTAGAGATGACTGAGTATTTATTGGTATGGATTGGCTAGTTGTGTACCGAGCCATGATTGACTGTTTTAGTAGGAGTATTATCTTTGCCATTCCCGGGAAGGAGATGTTTTTAGTGGCGATGCCTCGCCCTGAGGGAGGATCATCCACTCACTTGTACTATATAGAGGAGGGTACCTCTAAGGAAGTGGTGATACCACTTGATGCGATTCCAGTTTCTAGGGAGTTTGCCGATGTATTTTAGGATATACCTAGACTACCTCAGAGTAGAGAGATAGATTTTGTGATCGACTTGATGCCGGGCACTCGGCCTATTGCCCGCGCACCTTACCGTATGGCTCCAGCAGAGATGAGAGAGTTACGGGATCAGATTGAGCAGTTGTTGGATCAGGGGTTTCTCCGAAGGAGTACTTCGCCGTGGGGTGCCCCTGTGTTGTTCGTAAAGAAGAGGGATGGATCGTTGAGGTTATGTGTAGATTATCGAGAGTTAAATAAGGTTACGATACTGAATAAGTATCCGTTGCCCCGAATCGATAACTTATTCGACTAGCTGAGAGGAGCTTCTTTCTTCTCAAAGATTGATTTGCGATCAGGATACCACCAGTTGCGTATCAGGGAACAGGACGTCTCAAAGACTGCTTTTTTAACGAGATATGGTTCCTACGAGTTTCAGGTTATGCCTTTTGGCTTGACCAACGCTCCAGCCGTGTTTATGGACTTGATGAATAGGGTGTTCAGAGAGTTCCTAGACCAGTTCATCATTGTCTTTATTGATGACATTCTGGTTTACTCCCAGATAGAAGAGGAGCACGCCAAGCATTTGAGACAGGTTTTGCAGACGCTACGTCAGAACGAGTTTTATGCAAAGTATGAGAAGTGCGGGTTTTGGCTGAAGGAGGTTCAGTTTTTGGGGCATATCAGTTCAGACCGGGGGATATCGGTATATTCGGGGAAGGTATCCGCGGTGAGGGAGTGGGGACAGCCCACGACGCCGACTGAGATCCGTAGTTTCTTGGGCCTAGCAGGATACTACAGGAGGTTTATTCGTGGTTTCTCAAAAATAGCGGGTCCTTTGACACATCTGACTCATAAGGGTGTGCCATTCATCTGGAGCGATGCCTGCCAGTTGGCATTCGATGAGTTGAAGGACAAGTTGACCTCAGCACCTATGTTAGCATTGCCGAGACCGGGAGTTGAGTATCTAGTCTACACCGATGCGTCCTTACAAGGACTTGGAGGTGTATTGCAGCAAGAGAGTCAGGCCATAGCTTATGCTTCTCGTAATCTTAAGCCTCACGCGAGATATTACCCCACCCATGACTTGGAGTTAGCGGCAGTTGTATTTGCCCTTTGGATTTGGAGACATTACCTCCTGGGGGAGAAGTTTCGGTTATTCACGGACCACAAGTCCCTACGTTACCTCTTAACGCAGAAGGAGTTGAATATGCGTCAAAGACGGTGGCTTGAGTTTGTGAAGGATTATCAGTTTGATATCCAATATCACCCGGGGAAGGCTAACGTGGTAGCAAACGCGTTAAGCCGTAGGCTAGTAAATGAGGTGGCGGCGATGTGGAAGGAAAAGTGGAAGGAGTTGGGACACTAGGATGAAGTAGCCCGATCGTTCATGTCTGTGATGACTGTTACACCGCAGATTGTTACGAGAGTGGTAAAGGCCCAAGCAAATGACTCGTTCTGTCAGAAGCAAATAGTTCGATTACTAGCAGAGGGAGCCGAGTCCTATACCGTTGGCTCAGACGGGGGATTACGCTTCAATGGGAGACTAGTCGTTCCGGAAGGGGAAGACTTGCGACACGAGGTGATGACAGAATTGCACGGCTCACGGTTCGCGGTACACCCTGGTGGGGATAAAATGTACCAATACATGAGACGTCAGTATTGGTGGAGCGGGATGAAGAGAGATATCGCCGTGTTTGATTCTAAATGCGCCACTTGTCACCTAGTAAAAGTGGATCATCAGAGACCGACAGGACTTCTACAGCCATTAGAGGTTCCGACATGGATATGGGAGAGCATATCCATGGACTTTATCACGGGGTTACCTACGTCACAGAGGGGTCACGACTCCATTTTGGTAATTGTGGACCATTTGACCAAAGTGGCTCATTTTTTACCCGTAAGGAAAAACTACACTACGGGACAGTATGCCCAGATTTTTATTGCGGAAATAGTGAGACTTCATGGTGTGCCTCTAAATATAGTGTCTGACCGAGACAAGATATTTGTTTCACGGTTTTGGTAGAGTTTCCAGGAGGCCATGGGCACTGAATTGCGGTTAAGTACGGCTTATCACCCACAGACCGATGGGCAGACCGAGCGTACGAATCAGATGTTGGAGGACATGTTGCGTATGTGCACCATAGACTTTGGGGGTGGATGGGAGAAGTACCTTCCACTGGAGGAGTTTGCTTATAATAACTCCTACCAGTTCACCATTGGCATGGCTCCATTTGAGGCGTTGTACGGTAGACCTTGTCGTTCTCCAGCATGTTGATTAGAGGTGGGGGATAACAAACTCCTTGGGCCGGAAGCGATTCAGGACACTTCGGCAAGGATATAATTGATACGGAGTCGCATTCGGGTAGCTCAGGATCGGCAGAAGAGCTACGCTGATGCGAAGAGGTTCTTCGGAGAATTCAAAGTGGGGGACCAAGTTTTACTCAGAGTATCTCCTATGAAGGGGATTATGCGTTTTGGGAAAAAGGGGAAACTGGCACTGAGATATGTGGGGACATTTCCTATCATCGAGCGGATTGGGCCAGTTGCGTATAGACTTGGGTTACCGGAGCACTTGCATAGGATTCATGAGGTGTTCCATATTTCCTCGCTAAGGAAATATCTTAGAGATGATTTGGCCCATACTCACATTGCTTTGGAGGACATCGATCTCCAGCCCGATAGTTCCTACGAGGATGGGCCGATTGCTATTTTGGACCGAAGCGAGCGGAAACTGAGGTCAAAGATAGTACCGTTAGTACGTGTTCAGTGGCGGCATCATAATGATGAGGAGTCCACATGGGAGTGCGAGGATGAGATGCACGAACGTTATCCAGAGTTATTTTTACCAGGTACTTTTTAGTTCTTAATTTCAGGACGAAATTCTGTTATTAGGAGGGAAGTATGTAATACCCCATAATTTTATTAATATTTATTTAAGGGATTAATTAAATTAAATGTGAATTAATTAAGAATTAATCTGGATATAGATACTAACGAGATGTGAGTTGGTATTTGATTATGTTGTGTACATATGGCAATATATGAATATTGGAAATATTAAAATTGTCGCGAGACTGAAATACGACAATTTGGGAAATTTAGTTGGGACGCGCGTGTGAGTCGCGTCAGAAATGAAATTATTTGAATTAAAAAGTGAATTTTATTTTTATCAACCGAATGGTCATTTTGAGTGCGCCAACGAGTCCGGAAGGGTCGAAATAGTCAGAAAACACTAGACGGGGGTTTAGTTTGGGTCCCGGGGCATTTTTGGGCCATACTGGCAACTTAAAAGGGTATTTTGGTAATTTTGAAATTTTAGGAATTAAAGCCTACGAATTTTAAGAGTTAATTATACATTATTAGTAACCCACTAATCCCATTACCATCATTTGACAAGTTAGAGGGCTAGGGGAGTTATAGGAAGAGTTGGAAGAGGTTCCCAAGAGAAAACCCATAACCACCATCTTCAACCTTGGGAGAAAATCTGTAGAGAAAGGGGAGAGATCAACCCTGAACCTTCAACATCAAATTTTGAAGAGCAATCTAAGGCAAGTGATTTAGTATCCTTAATGCATTGAATATGTCTTCCATGCTTAGTGTAGGAACTATCTTATATTGAACTTTTTGAAGAAAGCCCATGAAATTTGTTGGAGGAACTTTGAATTTGGGTTAGGATTTGCATGTAGTATGATAAGGGACTGATTTAATACTTGAATAGTTACATATGATGATTTAAAAATGGATTTATGATGAGTATTGGGCATAAGGAAAATTAGGAGTTCATGTACATAGGGTTTGGAGAAATATTTGAAGATTCATATTAATTCCATGAAAAATTATAAGTTTGACCCTTTAAATATGATAAGTAATGATCTAGGGTGATTAGAAATGGTTTATATACGTTAAAACACAACTTGGATGGTCTTAGGGTGGATTTAGAGGAGAGAAGAATTGAGAAACGGAATTGGGATTTTCTGGGCTGAAACTGCCATCTCGTTAGAAGACCTGCCCAGGTCGTTCGAACGACCTCGTTCGAACGAACTTCTAACGAGATGACAGTATGACTTCTAACGAGTTGGTATATCGTTCGAACGACCTCGTTCGAACGAGACTTCTAACGAGTTGACAGAATGGCCATTTTGGCCTGAATTGATTTCTAGTATCCCGTAGACTTATTTAAATGATGAGATAACCTTCCCTTATTAACTAGTGGGTATAGTTGGGAGATTGGGGTACATTGAGGAGTAAAACTTAGAATAGTGTCTTGAGCCGGATGACATTTGTGTATTAGGAAGCGAGTAACTAATCACAAAGTGAGAATAATTGATAACTTAAATACATATAAACCGGGGACATGTGATTTGTATAACACTAACTGTTGGTATAGGAACGAGAAGTATACCACTAATAAAATATTTTAATATCTAAGATGTGTGAATGCTTAGTATATGTAGTTATGTGTGTATGACATACCTATCGTACTTGCTATCATGGGAGGTTGGCGTTCGTTTAGGACCATCTAATCTTGTGTGCCGACGGGGGGGGGGGGGGGGGATTTAGATTGGTACCTTGAAGACATAGGTCAGAGAAGGGCTTATTGAGAAGTTAATAAGTCTGCTGATGATGGGAGCGTAGGTATGTGCGTGACCCATGCGATGTGAACTATGTTCGCCTCCACTATTTGTGATTGTCGTTAATGAAACGTTTCCTGAGAGATTCAGAATACGTGGTACTCATGTACGTGATGTACCGGGATTTGATAGCAGAGTATGTGAGCACCACACCTTAGCCTCGGGGTGCTATTATTGTGTATTTATGGTGAGAATAATATACTGTTGATTGAAATGAATAGTCGTGAATAATTGTGAGTATAAGTAATAGCAACGGTTTGTAAAGTGAAAATGTAAGATTTATAATATTGAAATACTAAAAGTGGGGAAACTGTGTAATAAGGTACAACACTCTATTAAATAGAAGATGTTGGGATTTGATTTGGATATCATATAGAAATGTTAGATTTAGAATTGGACTAGATAGATATGGGAGCAACTAGAAATGGGTACGGGTACGATAGGAGTGCACAATTAGTTGAGAGGTGAGGAACTCGTGTGAGTGCACACACTATCAGGTACTTTATATTCACTGTTTAATGATATTAAACACTTGCATTTTTAAAATTTATATTCACATTCGGGCTCTGACCCGTTTGCTTTCAAATCGATTATTGTAAAAACTTTTTTAGGTGCCCAGCCACAAGGACACCATGCATAGGAGTTTTATTCAGGTGACGTGCTGTAGCTGCTGTGGAAGTTACAAGACCTTGACAGTAGACGCCTCCATTTCTGATCTTGACTCCTGTACCAGTTTTTATCATTTTTTGGGCATGTCGCCCATTCCTTTTAGAGACATTTTACTTATTCAGTTATTTCAGACTTTGGATTGTAATTAATTTTAGTGATGCGGACTTTGTATTTAATTATTTCGGAATTCGATTTGTTGTGAGGAGTTTTCCTCCTGACTAATTATTTAATGGATGGTTATTCTATTGTGACTATATTGTTGGTTATGTTAACTTTTCATAATTCATTTATTGCATGTTAATCGGTTTTAATTAAAATGGACAACCTACTTTTTAAATACTAGGTGGTTAGTAGTATTAAAATGTTTCGACAGTGATGCTATGAACTGAACCAACTTGGCATTTTGTATTAATTTAATAAAGGAGTAGCTACCCGGTATTTAATTAGTCGGGGTGTCACAGACCTCAAAATGCGACACACATTAATTCGGACAATTAAACTTAAAAGTCGCCAATTATAAATAATCCGGCTCACTCAAATAAATTCTCCAACTCATGAATTTAAGTTTCTCCAATTTAAATATTTTTATAACTCCCAAAAATAATTAAATATTAAATCCTCAAAATTACGGGGTGTTACATACTCCCCCCCTTACAAAGGAATTTCGTCCTTGAAATTAAGATGAGCGTAATGTTCCAAGCTTCGCATATTACTCTCTAGTCATGTGCCACTAAGCTCGCTATATCTATCCCATACGCTTTTAACCATACGTTACACAAGTATGCATTTGAATTAATCGGGGTGCCCATACACCCTATTCCCGTGCTTAACCGCACAAAATTTGTCTTAATTAACCCGGGTGCGCATACACCGTATCCCCGTGCTTCACCACACGAAAGCTACCCGACTATGCTAGTCGTAACCTGTAATATAACTTCGAACCCGTAGTCATATCACACACACACACACACACACACACACACACACATATATATATATACATATATACATATATATATATATATATATATATATATATATATATATATATATATATATATATATATATATATATATATTTACTGCCCGGGCTACCCAACCCATGTACTAACGACCAAACATCTTCCCACTTTCCAACGTTACGCTAAGTTTCATGCGTGGGATATCTCGCAAAGCAAAATCCAAACAAGGAAACCCCCGAAACACTACTACCTAGCATTGTCGGTCGTTGAGATCCGTTAGACCCTCAGTCCATAGCATGTACCCCTAAATACTTGTCTATTAACACAAAAGTATATACGCTTACCCTTATGCAACCAAAGACAACATAAAATACCACGCCCTTACTATCACTAGTCCTTATGTAAAATAAATCCCGAGTTATCTCTCTTTGCTGGAAAATAAATCTAACCACCCTCATTCACTTCAGTAAACACCCCTATTTACCGGGATAAAAATGTGAGAACACCAGACCTCACTTTGTGTCTATCGCACCACACAATATAAAATATATACACACATATACATAGGCTAAACACCCTCTCAGGTGATACCTAGTACCAATCATCTCCTGGTGTCGCGAACACCAAAACTTAACACCACTATCCACAATAGTTAAATTCCATATTTAGGAAAATATTATTAACCCTACTCCCATAATTCTCGAAAGTAGTAACTCCTCGCATAATTCAAACCTTCACTCAGTGTACACCTCCACTCTCTCGTGAAGAACACCAAAGAAACTCCGCTACCCCACGGAAAGTTTATCCACATACTATGGCTACTACAACCAACGCACCCACTAAATTCGACTCAACTGCGAACTCTAGTGAAAAATAAGTATTATATTATGACATCCTATTTGTCACTCAAAAATATACCCCACGCCCATAGGGTAAAATAATTACCTCCATACTCCAGCTGCAACGGCAGATTCTCGGGTTCCAGAGCATCTTCTCCCTGCCCGAATGCCCCCATGACTTACTTTAGTGGATGTACATCCAGGACCTCATCCTGTAGTTGACCCCTGCCTCGTTTAAGACAATATCTCTTCATGCGTCTCGCTTCCCCCACAAACGAAACATCTTATAATACATTCACCCTGCCACTGGTCTCTTTCAAACCGACCTTGTTGGAATTTTTGTCCCTCCTGCTGATAGCCTCCAGTTCTAAATTGTTTGGCATGATTTCCCTGCCGGAATCCTTCCCCTGATCTCCCCCTGTCTGCTACTGGGATACCCCACTGGTACTGGTCCCTCCAGCTTTATCCAACTGACTGGTTTTCACTCCCCTCTTGCTTCCATTCACGTGGAAGCGATCTTCCTGACTGTGCAGGAGTGCTGCGTTAACGACATCAGTATAAGCTACTAATGCGTAATTATCAATTAAATGTTGTCTGATTCTCCAGACTAACCCATCCATAAACCTTGCTTTTTTTCTCTTTTCCTCGCTTACCTCATCCGGTACAAAATTTGCCAACGAGTGAATTCTTCCCCGTAATCGGCCACTGAACGGTCTCCCCGAGTCACCTCTTTAAATTTTCTCCTCATTTCAGTCTCAACCGCTGGAAAAAAATACGTGCTGTCGAACTGCACCCAAAACTTTTCAATATCTAGCGTATCCCTTTCCTCAACCGTGGTGATCGACTCCCACCACTGTAGCGCTGCTCCCACTAAACTACAAGTGGCTAGCATTTGCTTCCGCACCTAATCGCAATCTCCCATGTGTAGGTGACGCTGGATATTTCTCTTCCTTGACACGCTAGCACTACACCTGCACCCCCTCATAGCTCTGGTGGATGCCCACTCTTGAAAAACCTCTCGTACTGGTTGCCTCCCCGATGGCCCTGCGTGAGCCTAAACATCTAGCGCCATTAACACTTGTGGCTGATCCCGTTGAAAGTACCCTGCCATGGGGACCCCGTCGCTTCAACTGCCTGTGCCACTAGTTCAGTTACCTGTGATGCCAAAATCATCTCTAGCAGTTGCTGCGGTAACTCTTACTCCTAACGAGCCTCTCTAGTCTCATCTCCCCCTGCTGCCTTAGCTGCTAACTCTCTTATGGGCGGCATCTGGAATGAGAATCAAAACGTATGAGTTCAGTCTCAATTATAAATTTGGTAGAAGAATGTAAATGCGCATACGTATGAGTATACACCAATCCTATGATAGGGCTCTATATCAAAGATTGCTAAGCTGAAACGTGAAAAGCGTCATAGATCCTAAGGACATTAGAACCTGATGCTCTGATACCATCTGTGACACCCCGCCTAATAAAATACCGCGTGATCAGTCCTATACCAAATTAAAACAGGAATCCCAGTTGGTTCATCCTTAACATCACTGTCGAAAACTTTTTAAAACTTACTAACCACCAAGTATTCCAAAAACTGGTGCCAAATTTTAACTTTTTAATTAACAAAACAGTACATGCGGAAATAAATATAAACCATTCACACAACTGAATAAAAATCAACTGAATAATTAATTAAACAAATTTTCCGAATAAACCATCGACTACCAAAGTGAAATCCAATACAAATATTCAACACCTGAATAAATACATCTGAAAACTGTACTGGGAAGTCTGGGCGACAAGCCCTATATAAAACTTAAACTGATACATGATTTCCTACTCTAGGAATAAATGAACGATGCGTCTAATCCAAACTCCTGCTAGCATCCACATATGCCGCAGCTCCGTATCCCTGGAATAGAATATCAATCCTGGCGTCCCTATGGCTAGACACCTAAAAGGTTTTGAAAATAGTTTTATAGCAAGGGTTAGAACCCAAAAACATTTTGAAAATATTTAGCAAGTGAATTAACAGTAGTAATTTAAAATGCATGAATGCACTTCATATTTAAGTTAGTATCGCACTCCCTTGTGGACATTCTCACCCCTCCACTATTGTGCACACTTAATGGTTACCTTAACCCCCACCTAGTTGTACTACCCCGTCCAACTAGTCCTGGTATAACCTCCCCTTTCCATACTACTCTAACCCGAGTATAATGATTTTTAAATTATAAGTTATCTCACAACTAGCTTAATTAATTCGTTCTTAAATAGTAGCATATAACCGTGTCACAAGTTATATAAAGTAAATACATCGCACACTGTATCTTTAACCGCATATAAAATTGAATACCATTATATGCGTACCTTTACTAAAACATCCACACATATAACATACGTATATCCATCCCTCCGAGTATACCCTCACCAGATGATTCCCTCTAAAGTGCTATCTCACTAGGTGTGCTCACATAACCTAGTTACTCAAGTTGGAATCGCTCACCAACCTGGTCCAAAACATAAACGAAGTGGAGGCAGTCATATTCCTTTCCTGAAAGTGAGATAATCTCCTCACCCATATACCGGATGCTATGACCTGGGGATATACTCACCCTACTCCTCAAGCTAGGGGATTCACCCACATCGCACAACCTCCCTTGATAGCACTAGAGTATATAAATTAAGTAAATATCTAATCACTGATATTTAATAGCACACACAATATATACACATATATATACACACACACACACACACACACACACACACACACACACACATATATATATATATATATATATATATATATATATATATATATATATATATATATATATATATATATATATATATATACTATCACTGCACCTTATATATATATAAAATAAACCCCGACTTCACCGTGTACTCACAACCCGTAACACTAGCCTGTAATTTCTCGAGTCTCTGGCCCGACTCAACTTAATTAATTTTCTCACTTAATACTTTCCATCTTCCCGAGTCTGTGGTCCGACTCTAAATAATAATACTCTACACAATAATTTATATGAAATTTGCCCGAGTCTATGATTCGACTCTTATTTAATTAATTTACACATTAATTAATTAACACAAATCCGAGTCTGTTGTCTGACCCTCATTTAATTAATTTACACCTTAATTAATTAACACAAATCCGAGTCTGTAGTCTGACTCTAATATAATTAATTCACACCTCAATTAATATACTATTTTCTCCGAGTGTATGGTCCGACTATAATTAAATTAATTAACACACCAATTAATTTAATACCTTCCCGGGTCTATCGTCCGACTCTAATTAAATCAATTAACACACCTATTAATTTAATATCGATCCGATTCTGTGGTCCGACTCTAATTAAATTAATTAACACACCTATTAATTTAATACCGATCCGTGTTTGTGGTCCGACTCCTAGTTAATTAATTTGCACATTAATTCATACTAAGCCGAGTCTGTGTACGACTCTCATTTAATTAATTTATACCAATCCGAGTCTGTGGTTCGACTCTCATTTAATTAATTTACACATTAATTAGTAAATGCCCTTCCCGAGTCTACAATCCGACTCTAAATTAATTAATTACAACATCAATTAATTTATTACTTTTCCAAGTCTACCTTTCGACTCTACTTTCATTAATTAACACATCCATTAATCTAATAACTTTGTGTCACCCAACCATTCTCCCCGGACTCGCTCACTTGGCCTATACCTTAATATTTTCCGGGTCTATGTTCCTATCATAAGGAAACACATAATAGGCATTCACAACCCAAGTAATCCTATAAAACAGTAGGTATTTACACAACCCAATTATTTATACTTGTACGTAATATATTTCTCTTTAATATTCACCGTATTTGTTTGCTTTACGAATTTATTTCACTTTCGTATTAATTCAAGTATTCACACAACTCTAAGGGTACTAGTTACCCCTTGATGATGCTAAGATTTAGCACCACCAGGTAAGTGTTAGTGAGCTCAAGCAGTAGCAGCCATGGCAGCCATAGAGATATATGAGTGTATAGAAGGGGATGAGTATAAGAGGAAATTAGACAATGATGTATAGTGGTTCAGCCAATTTGGCCTACATCCACTGTGAGTGTGTGATCCACTAAGTATGGGCACTAATGGCCTTGGATACAATGCACATAACCCTCTCTCTCTCTCTACTGTGTGTGTACAAGCAGAGTTTTAGCTAGGGCTACTGTTCATAGATCGATCCCCTGTAGGGTTGTAGGTGAAAAGTTTATATAGGTCTTGGGGGGTGTAGTGTACCCCCCAAGTAAGCATGGTGCATGTGAATGATGATCTAACCTATCCCCTGTTGACACCTGTAGATGCCAAATGATGACATAATATTCCCTCACGTGAGGGTGTGATTCGGTTATAACGGTCTGCCACGTGTCATATGAGCCTGACGCGCACTGTTCCACGTGTGTCCCGGACCACGCGCTGTCATGATGTCACCCTCGGCCTATGAGCCGAGGCCGAGGGCAAAGTTTCTTCCGGTAGGGAGCCTGGTTTGATTCTGGCCTCGTACTGTCGTACCCTCGTAGGGTCGTCTGGAGCCTGAGGAAGGGTCGGCCCCTCGTAGGGTCGGCTACAGCCTGGTGAAGGGTCGGCCCCTCATAGGGTCGGCTAGAGCCTGGTGGAGGGTCGGCCCCTCGTAGGGTCGTCTGGACCTGGTGGTGGCCAGCTGGGGCCTGGTGAAGGGTCGTCCCCTCGTAGTGTCGTCCGTATTTAGGTAATCTTCATCCATGCTGAGCGTATACACGGGTACATCAATCACCCCCAGCCCTTAGCCATAGGTGTCATTGGGATGGCTGAGGGATATTTGCTGAATTCGAGACACGTTTGATCAGTTAGGTGAGTGACACCTGTGCAGATACTCATTGCTGTTCCAGTTTCCAAGGCAGGGCGGCTGTGCAGTACGCTTGGGGCCTTGTGCCCTAATTATATCTTTCTTCGGTAAATGGGTCCACTCATTACAAGAGTATTTAAGAGATTTTTCAAACTCTCTCTTCATCTTCTTCTTCTTCGCGCCCAAGTCTATTCTCTCTCTAGAACCAGTTCCCATTGCCATTTCAGCCTCCGATTTCCCAGGTCTCAGCAGCGTTCTTGCCCTTCTTCTCATCAGGTAACCTTTTTCTCCTTTTGCCTTCTTTTGTCTTCATTTCTGTCTATTTTTTAGGGTCGTAGGTCGTCTGGTTCTTAGAGTTCCCCCATAGCTTTTTCCGGCGTCTTCTCCGGTCACTGGTTCTTCGAACGTTCTTGACGAAAACCCTCGAGTTCTTTATTTAATCCAAAGGTCAATCTCCCAAGTGTTTGTGGTTAAATTAG
This sequence comes from Sambucus nigra, assembly GCA_949130495.1. Taxonomy (NCBI): domain Eukaryota; kingdom Viridiplantae; phylum Streptophyta; class Magnoliopsida; order Dipsacales; family Adoxaceae; genus Sambucus; species Sambucus nigra. The sequence goes on along the minus strand of OX422208.1, from coordinate 402,371,471 downwards.
CCAAGTCTAGTATAATTTCTTTTAGTGTAGGGTCTTCCCCTTAATGCTTAGGAGGCTTTACAACCTGGTGTCTGAATTCCCGTCCTTGAGAGAGAAACTATTTACCGAGATCAGACGGATAGAGGAAGAGGAAGAGAGGAGACGAGGAGCCGACCCCAATTGGGTACGACCCATCTTTACCATTCCTCTTGCCACCATTAGACCATCTGAACCCTCTGAGTCTTGTGGGTCGTCGTCTCGTCCAGCCGAGACACCCAACCCAAGTGAGATGGACGAGAGAACCTCCTCTCCAACTGGTGCTGGAACTTCTGGTAGAAGGGACTCACCTGACCTTAGCCCTCCCCGAGAGGCCGAGGGTACGATCCCCTCTGAGGCTGTCCCTGTGACAACCCTATCCCCCAATGCCTTCCAAGTGGCATTTCCTCAGGGTCCTCCTGCAGGTGATGAGGAGGATGAGGACGATGATACAGATGATGAGGTTGATACCTCCCATGCCTCATCTTTTATCTCCTCTGTCAGGGATAGGGATCTTCTGATATGGAGGCATATTTACGGAGTGCCACCTGGGGTGACTATGAGGGTTCCCTCTGAGGATGAGAGGGTCTTTGAGGGTGAAGAGGGAGAAGTTGTAGTCTACGAGCAAATGTTCAAAGTAGGTGTCAGACTTCCCTTTCACCCTGCCATTATAGATATTCTGTCGGCTCTGGGCGTCTCCCCCTCGCAACTTCCACCCAATTCTTGAAGGACGATTCTGGGGTACATCTCTTTGTGGAAAAACGCTTTCACTGACGAGCCCTCGTCCGACGTGTTCTTGGCCTGCTACAATATCACCTCCTCATCTAAACAGCCCGGATACTATCATCTAGGGTCGAGAAGGTCTGAGAAGAAGCTGCTCCACGTAGCTCAAACTTCCAATCATGACTGGAAAAAAAGGTTCTTCTTCATATCTGGGGCATGGGAGAGCTCCACCGAGGCGTCCCCTTCTGCCGATGCTCCGAGGATTCCTAACAGATGGTCTAACCCCTCCATGAAAGCTAGGTCAGACCCCGGACTTAGCTTGGAGGAGAGGGATATTGTTGAGTATCTGAGGGGACGAGGGAGAGAGGGTGAGATCCCAAAGTTCAAAGATTTGATGACCCCTCGCTTCCTTAAAGAAGCTGGTCTGAGGGTCGGCCCTCTGAAAGAACTATGTGAGTTATACTGAACATTTTCCCTTCTTTACTTATTTTTGAAGTGTTCTCTCTTTATCTCTGAACTTTTCTGATTCATCGTATCCTTTTCAGGTCGTCCTGCAGGCGTGTCAGATTATCTCTGGGATATGACTGCTCCAAGCCTTCTTGCTGGTCTGTCAAAGAAGAAGGGGAAGGAGCCTCAGCAAGCTCCTAAGAAGACAAGGGCCTCAGGGACGACAGTTGTTGAGCCGACAGCTGTTAGCCACAAAAGGAAGGAGCCTGAGGCTCCAGTCGAGCCTCGTCCTGACCCTAAGACGAGGGCCAGGGCCGAGGCCTCTGAGGGGGCAACCTCTTCATCAAGCATGGGGGCCTTCTGGTCTCAGAGTCTGACCCATCTGAGGGCCGACCCCTCATCTCTTATTGCCAATTTGAGGACGGCCAAGGCTTCGATGTTCTCTGCACCGTCGGCCTCTGACTACGAGTTCTTGGCAAAAATGCCCCCTGCCAAAGTGTATGACTACGGTCTGCACTCCCTTGCTCAGGTATTGGTCTTGACTTTCTTTAATTTCATTTTCACAAACTGTTCCCTCGGCCCCCTTTGATATTTCTTCATTTTTTCTTGCAGTCTGTCTGTGCCCTCACCTCAGCCACCAAGTGGATGGCTGAGAACCAACAGAAATTCCATGAAGCTGAGAGGGCCATTCAACAAGAGGCTGACCTACGGACAGAGTTGGACACTGCTAGGGCCGAGCTGGAGAGCGCAAGGACTGAGCACGCTAGAGTCCTTGATGAGTTGACGAAGCAACATGATGCCGATCTTCAGGCTAAGGACTTGTTGATCAAGGACAAGGACTTGTTGATCAAGGGCAAGGATGAGGCTCTGCTCAACCTGGAGGCCCAGCATAAGACTGATCTGGAAGCAGCCATCAAGAAAGCTGAGGCTGATGCTGTGGAGGCGTACAAGACCTCAGATGAATTTCAGGGCTTCGGCCTTGAATATCTTGAGAGGGGTATCAGGACGGCCTGCCGATGGGTCGTCCTCAAATTTGGCGATGTCGTCTCCTCTGTTCGCCCATCACTGGAGGGTGTTCAATTGGACGACCCTCTAATTGCAGAGGCCCTCAACCAAGTGGAGTCGCAAGTCCAGATTGAAGGGGTCGGTACATCTGAAGATCATCCCATTGTTGAGGAGACCCTTCCCATTGTTGAGGCCCAGCCCTCCGATGTCGTCCCCTAGGGTGGCTGCCTGTAGCCCATACCCTTATTTTTGTACTTTTTGTTCAAAGGCCTTGTAAAAACACTTGACACTTATATTTTATTAATACCAGTCTCTTCCATATTTGCTGTCTTCCTTATTTCATTTTATTATGGCTTGCTCACTGTTGATGCTACTAACCCTTCCCTCGTCTTTTTTGAGGACCACTGTGGGGTCGTCCCCTAATGTGGCCTCATTATAGCCGAGGGTTCGAGTAACCAAATGACTTTTAAGTAATGTCTTCTCTCGTCTTCTTTGAGGACAGTGGAGGGGTCGTCCCCTCCACTGGCCCTCATTATAGCCGAGGGTTCAACTAACCAAATTAATGGATTTTAATTTAGTCTTCCCTCGTCTTTTTTGAGGAGAGTGGAGGGGTCGTCCCCTCCACTGGTCCCCATTATAGCCGAGGGATCAACTAACCAAATTAATGGATTTTAATATAGTCTTACCTCGTCTTTTTTGAGGAGAGTGGAGGGGTCGTCCCCTCCACTGGCCCTCATTATAGCCAAGGGTTCAACTAACCAAATTAATGGATTTTAATTTAGTTTTCCCTCGTCTTTTTTGAGGAGAGTGGAGGGGTCGTCCCCTCCACTGGTCCCCATTATAGCCGAGGGTTCAACTAACCAAATTAATGGATTTTAATTTAGTCTTCCCTCGTCTTTTTTGAGGAGAGTGGAGGGGTCGTCCCCTCCACTGGCCCTCATTATAGCCGAGGGTTCAACTAACCAAATTAATGGATTTTAATTTAGTCTTCCCTCGTCTTTTTTGAGGAGAGTGGAGGGGTCGTCCCCTCCACTGGTCCCCATTATAGCCGAGGGATCAACTAACCAAATTAATGGATTTTAATGTAGTCTTCCCTCGTCTTTTTTGAGGAGAGTGGAGGGGTCGTCCCCTCCACTGGTCCCCATTATAGCCGAGGGTTCAACTAACCAAATTAATGGATTTTAATGTAGTCTTCCCTCGTCTTTTTTGAGGAGAGTGGAGGGGTCGTCCCCTCAACTGGTCCCCATTATAGCCGAGGGATCAACTAACCAAATTAATGGATTTTAATGTAGTCTTCCCTCGTCTTTTTTGAGGAGAGTGGAGGGGTCGTCCCCTCCACTGGTCCCCATTATAGCCGAGGGTTCAACTAACCAAATTAGTTGATTTTAATGTAGTCTTCCCTCGTCTTTTTTGAGGAGAGTGGAGGGGTCGTCCCCTCCACTGGTCCCCATTATAGCCAAGGGATCAACTAACCAAATTAATGGATTTTAATGTAGTCTTCCCTCGTCTTTTTTGAGGAGAGTGGAGGGGTCGTCCCCTCCACTGGTCCCCATTATAGCCGAGGGATCAACTTCCCATGCATGCTAGGACTGACAATAGGATGAAGGAAACACTGATATTTCTCATTAATTTTCCAAGTGTTCTGTTGGAGCAACCCTAATTACAATTATGGCCTTTCAAGACCTTACAACACTACTGATAGTATTTCTTCAAATGATCTGCATTCCAGGGGTTTGAAAAAGGTTCCCCCTCTAAGTTTTCTAGCCTGTAGGTCCCTGGGACAACTTCATCGATGACCCTATATGGGCCATGCCAATTAGGATGGAGCTTGTTGGGTTTCTGCCAAGTCTTTTTAAGAACCAAGTCTCCCACTGCGATAGGCCTCTGTTTCACCCTTTGGTTGTAAAACCTTGTGGTCCTCTGCTGGTAGGAAGCTTGCCTTATCTCAGCATCCTCCCTTCTTTCCTCAATCAGGTCTAGGTCAAGTCTTCTCTCTTCCGTATTCCCCTGGGGGTCATACATTTGGACCCTATGAGTAGGAAACTCCACTTCGGTGGGGATGACTGCTTCTGATCCATAAGCTAACATGAATGGGGTCTCCCCGGTAGAGGTCCTTACTGTCGTCCTGTATGCCCACAACACTGCATATAACTCCTCGACCCATTTTCCTTTTGCCTCCTCAAGCCTCTTCTTAATCCCATCTAGGATTGTCCTGTTCGTAACTTCGGTTTGCCCATTGGCTTGAGGTCGGCCTGGGGTGGAGAAAAATTGTTTGATGCTTACCCTCTCACAGTACTTCTGCAGAGAGGCATTCTTGAATTGAGTCCCGTTATCCGAGATGAGGGTGTTGGGTAGACCATATCTACATATCACATTCCTCCAGATGAACTGGAAGGTCTTCTGCTCCGTGATCGTGACCATCGGTTCGGCCTCTACCCACTTTGAAAAGTAGTCAATTGCTACGATGAGGAACCGATAGTTATTGACTGCTCTCGGTAAGGGTCCTACCAGATCAATCCCCCATACTGCGAACGGCCATGGGGATGTAATGGAGGTGAGAGGCTGGTGAGGTTGGTGAGGGATGGTAGCAAATCTTTGGCATTTATCACACTTTTTAACATATGCGGCAGCATCTTTCCCCAAGGTCGGCCACCAGTAGCCTTGGGTGACCACCCTCTTTGCCAAGGATCTACCCCCAATATGGCTTGAGCACGACCCTTCATGCACGTCTTGCAAAATGGAAGGGACCTCTAAGGGATGCACACACCTAAGTAAGGGGAGCAGAAACCCCTTTTTGTACAGCGTGTCTCCGATGACAGCAAACTTTGCAGCCCTGTATCTCAGCTTCTTCCTCTCTTGGCTCGCTTCTGGCATCTCTCCCCCTCTAATGTATCTGATCAGGGGGTCCATCCATGAAGGTTCTTGAGAAACATTCATGCAAACACCAAGTGTTCCCCCGACGTCTTCGATAGTTGGTCGAAGCAAGATTTCTACCGGGACTGTCCTCCTTATGTCTGTCCTAGTAGCTGAGGCCAACCTTGCAAGGGCGTCAGCACGGCCATTGTCGAGCCTAGGTACCCTCTTGAATTTCACTTCTTTGAAGTTTTTTAGCAATGACCTCACCTTATCAAGATACCTAGCCATCCTCTCGTCTTTGGCCTCATAGGCTCCTAGTATCTGATTCACCACCAGCCTTGAATCACTGTGAACCGACATTTGGCCGACACTAAGGGATTTGGCCAAGGAGAGGCCAGCTATCAAGGCCTCATACTCAGCCTCATTGTTGGAGGCTTTGAAATTGAACCTCAGGGCATACTCGACGTCTGTGCCATCGGGTGCTGATAGTATCAGTCCAGCACCACTTCCGCTATCACAGGAGGACCCGTCAACGAAGAGGCTCCATGGAGTTTTTCCTTCAGAGAAATTTCCCTCAGAGAGGGACCCCTGTCTAAAGATGTATCTTCCCTCTTCGTTTTCAGTCACTTTTCTTCTAGCGGTGCTCGTCTCAGCCATATCTGCGAGTGTGTCTGCGGGTTTGTCTTCTGTATCCGTCTTCCCGAGGGTCTCACCCTCGGCCTCATCATCTTCCCAGGTGAACTCAGCCACGAAGTCTGCCAAGGCCTGCCCCTTAATGGCTGTCTTAGGCTGATACACAATGTCAAACTCCCCCAGCTCTATAGCCCAGGTCATTAGCCTTCCTGATTTTTCAGGCTTGTGTAGGACCTGCCTAAGAGGAGAGTCAGTAAGGATGACCATAGTATGGGACTGGAAGTACGGTTTCATCTTCCTTGAGGCATGGATCAAGGCATAGGCCAACTTCTCCATCCTCGGGTATCTCTGCTCTGCCCCCTGGAGTGCCTTGCTGTTGAAATATACGGGCTTCTGTATCCCGTCTTCGTCTCTTACGATTGCTGCACTGATAGCGGACTCTGAGACAGCAAGGTACACGTAAAGTCGTTCACCCTGCACGGGTCGTGACAGCAGCAAGGGAGACCCTAAGTATGATTTTAGTTCCTTGAAAGCCTCATCACACTCTTCGCTCCATTCGAAGGCCTTCCTGAGGATCTTGAAGAATGGTAGACACCTGTCTGTAGCCCTTGACACAAATCTGTTCAAGGCAGCCACTCTCCCTGTGAGCCTCTGAACGTCTTTAATGGACTTGGGGGTCTTCATCTCAATAAGGGCCTTTATCTTTTCAGGATTGGCCTCGATGCCTCTTTGATTGACAATGAACCCCAAGAACTTCCCCGCTCCGACCCCAAAGACACACTTGGCCGGATTGAGCTTCATTTTGTATTTGTCCATTGTATTAAAGGTCCTTTCCAGGTCTGCCACATGATCCTCTGCCTTCAGACTCTTAGTCAGCATGTCATCTACGTAAACCTCCATAGACTTCCCAATTTGGTCTTCGAACATTTTGTTTACGAGGCGCTGGTACGTTGCCCCCGCATTTTTTAGGCCAAAGGGCATGACCCTGTAACAGTATGTCCCCTTGTCAGTGATGAAGGCGGTCCTCTCCGAGTCCTCAGGGTTCATGAAAATCTGGTTATACCCTGAGTAGGCATCCATGAAACTCATGAGCTCATGGCCTGCGGTAGCGTCTACCATCTGGTCGATGCGGGGGAGAGGGAAGGTGTCTTTGGGACAATGCTTGTTGAGGTCTGTGAAGTCCACGCACATTCTCCACTTGCCGTTGGCCTTTGGGACGATGACTGCATTGGACAGCCATTCAGGGTAGATGACCTCTCTGATAAATTCAGCGTCTTCTAATTTTTTAACCTCATCCCTGATGACCTCATACTTTTCTCTAGAGTAAATCCTCCTCTTCTGCTTTACCGGCTTCACTCCCTCTACCACATTGAGTTTGTGGCACATGATTTCAGGGTCGATCCCTGGCATATCTACATGACTCCACGCGAAGACGCTTCGCCTTCTCCTCAACAGTTTGATGAGGTCTTCCTTGATACTGGGCTTCAGAGATTTGCCAACTTGGACGGTTTTTCCAGGGTCATCCTCATCGAGGATGATGGGTTCTACCTCCTCAGCGGCCTCTCCTTTTTTGAGCTTCGTCTCGTCCCTGGGGTCTAGGGTATCAATGTTGTAAGTGGCTGTAGCCCTCTTGTGTGCCTCCCTTTCTTCAGCGGAGTTGTAGTAGCACTCTCTCGCTGTCGTCTGGTCTCCCTGAACTTCCCCCACCCCATAAGGGGTAGGGAACTTAACCATCTGGTGGACCGTGGACGGCACAGCTTCAAACCCCTTGAGGGCCACACGTCCCAGTATGATGTTGTATGCCGAAAACACATGCTCATCCAGCACAAAGAAACTGACCCTCTTGGTGAGCCATCTCGGCCACTCGTCCCCCATCCTGACATCAGCCTCATATATTCCTAGGGGGTGAACCTTCTCCCCACTGAACCCAATCAATGGATGATGGTATGGGACAAGTCTGGCACGACTGAGGCCCAAGGCCTTGAAGCATGGCCAAAACATCACATCTGCGGATGAGCCCCCATCCACCAGGATCCTCGGCACTTCGCACCCGTGCACCCTGGTGGTGATGACGAGAGGGTCATCATGCGGGGCCAATAGGCCCTTGAAGTCCATTCTTGAAAATCTCACAATCAAAGTGTCCATATCAACCTTCTTCCTTTTTTCTGACTTGACCTCTACGGAGGTTGAGTGCACCGTCTTCGTCACTGCCTTAGCCTCAGCGACATGGGCCTTCCTGTCGGCGACCTCAGACCCTCCTCCTGCAAGTCCCCCGGAGATCATTCCCACCCCGAGCGAGATCATATTGAGCCTCTTGACAGGGCCGTGGTCGTCTCTCGGCGGGAGGTCGGGGTCGTCCTCATCATCAGAGGGGTCGTCCCCTCTTTTTTGAGGACCTTCTCTGCAGGCATCGACTCGCTTCTTTCTGGGGTCGTCCCCTCGTCCCCTCTTGAAGTCGGCTTTGTCGATGTACTTTCTGAGCTTCCCTTCCTTCAGCATCTTCTCAATCTCATCTTTCAGAGCAAAGCATTTGTCTGTTACGTGGCCGTGGTCTTGGTGAAATTCACACCACAGGTTCTTATTCCTCTTGCCGGGGGCTGCCCTCAGCTTTTCAGGCCACTTCAGCGTCCGGTCACTCTTTATCTCGTTGAGGATCTGTTCACAGCTGACCGTCAGAGGGGTGTACCCCGCGAACTTATCATCCATGGTTCTCTTCTTCCCCTCTTTGTTCTTTTTGGGGTATTTACTCCCACTTGCACCTCCTCTTTCGTCCTCATATTTTGCAGCCATCGCCTCTTCGGCGTTCATCACCTTTCCTGCTGTTGACAACAGCTCGGCCATCGTCCTCGGAGGGTCTTCGGCAAGCTTCCATAATAGCTTCCCCTTTTGGAGCCCTCCAATCAGGGCTGTCATAGCTATGCTCTCCTCATAGTCTTCCACCTCCAGCTTCTCTTTATTGAATCTGGCTATGTAGTCTCTCAGAGTCTCATTCTTTCCCTGCTTAACATAGAGCAGGTGTGTGGTCTTCTTCTGTGGACTCACCCCAAAGCAGAAATTATGGATGAACAGGTCTGCCAACTGCTTAAAGTTTCCAATAGAATTTTTTGGAAGAGACGTGTACCACACATGCGCAGCCCCTGTCAGGGTACCAGAGAAGGCACGACATCTCATCTCATCTGAGATAGAGTATATGTCTGCCGCAGATTGATACATCTCCACATGGTGGACAGGGTTGGTGCTCCCATCATATCTTGGGGTGACCACAGGAGGCTTGAATTTTGACGGCGTGGGGAAGTTGACTATCTTTGCCACAAAGGGTGAGCCTACGGTGTACCCCCTCTGAAGAGGGTCCCGGCTCTTCAATATGTCGCCAATCTTATCCTCTAACCGCTGGATTGAGTCATTCCAGGGCCTCACAGGGTCGGCCTGGCCGATGTTATCCCCTGCTGCTTCTCGGAGGTGGATGGAGGGCTCCGCTACGGCAGGCCTGTGTCGGCTATTTACTTCCCTTTGGCCGTCGTCCCGTCTTTGGGGTCGGCCTTCTGCTTCTTTCCTAGATCTCGCTGCGCTTCTTGACTTGGACAACTTGTCCCGCAGGTCATTCACTGGGCCCAGCCTCTCGAAGGCCGACCCCCTGCTCAGGCGGTCAAAAGCAGAGCCTCTTGGGCGATCATCAGGGTTTGGTCTCCCGCACTTTCCTCTACTGTCCTGGAGAGGTCGTACAGTATTGTTGGAGACCTCATACGGCTCCCAGCATTCTACTGGAGCCTCTTCCACCTCCAGATCGTCATACCTGTCCTCAGGGCAAGGGTTTCCTTGCCTCCCCAGGCGTAAACGCCGGGGGTCAGCAACATCCCTACGCCGCTGAGGGGGTGGAAGGTCTTTACGTGGTGCCTGGGGTGGTCCCCTGGCCTCATGCTGTCTTGGAGCTGCTGCCGGAGTAATCATCTCAGGTGAGACCCCCGGTGGTCTCAGTATGTTCTGACTTAGAGCTGTGAACTGCTCCTGCATCATCCGCTGGCTGGCTGCCAGAGACTTTAGGGCTGCTGCCACATCAGCCATCTCAGACTGAGGCGGCGGCTGACTGGAACTGGGTCTTCCCCCCTCATCCGGCGGGGGAAGAGGTGGTGGTGGCATCTCAGGTGCCATGTGCTTGAGCTATGAAAAGTTGAACTGAAGAAATACTGGTGAGCTTGGGAACCTCAGTGGGTCTCTTTCAATGGTGAAACACCTCCTCTCAGGTGGAGTGTTGGTTCACCACCAGAGTGCCCAGTGAGGTCAAGCTGTACAAAGGAAGAGATGTCTTCGTGTTCCCACAGACGGCGCCAAACTGATGATGCTAAGATTTAGCACCACCAGGTAAGTGTTAGTGAGCTCAAGCAGTAGCAGCCATGGCAGCCATAGAGATATATGAGTGTATAGAAGGGGATGAGTATAAGAGGAAATTAGACAATGATGTATAGTGGTTCAGCCAATTTGGCCTACATCCACTGTGAGTGTGTGATCCACTAAGTATGGGCACTAATGGCCTTGGATACAATGCACATAACCCTCTCTCTCTCTCTACTGTGTGTGTACAAGCAGAGTTTTAGCTAGGGCTACTGTTCATAGATCGATCCCCTGTAGGGTTGTAGGTGACAAGTTTATATAGGTCTTGCGGGGTGTAGTGTACCCCCCAAGTAAGCATGGTGCATGTGAATGATGATCTAACCTATCCCCTGTTGACACCTGTAGATGCCAAATGATGACATAATATTCCCTCACGTGAGGGTGTGATTCGGTTATAACGGTCTGCCACGTGTCATATGAGCCTGACGCGCACTGTTCCACGCGTGTCCCGGACCACGCGCTGTCATGATGTCACCCTCGGCCTATGAGCCGAGGCCGAGGGCAAAGTTTCTTCCGGTAGGGAGCCTGGTTTGATTCTGGCCTCGTACTGTCGTACCCTCGTAGGGTCGTCTGGAGCCTGAGGAAGGGTCGGCCCCTCGTAGGGTCGGCTACAGCCTGGTGAAGGGTCGGCCCCTCATAGGGTCGGCTAGAGCCTGGTGGAGGGTCGGCCCCTCGTAGGGTCGTCTGGACCTGGTGGTGGCCAGCTGGGGCCTGGTGAAGGGTCGTCCCCTCGTAGTGTCGTCCGTATTTAGGTAATCTTCATCCATGCTGAGGGTATACACGGGTACATCACCCCTTGTTATATCAATTCAGTAGTTACCCTTGTTAACCCACTAACCTAACGAATTTAAGCTCGCTCACGCTTTTCCGTAATTATATTCTTATCATATCGAATTAGAGTACGTCACAATCAAGCCTATGAATCTCCACTTTAACTCTCTCACAAAATTAAAGTCCAACACTCAATCATAAACCTACTTCCATATCATTATTCCATCAATATATTTCATCAAGGTCCCAAACACTTCCCCGATAAAATTTTAGACATTTGAGTCTTAAAAAGAAAAATCTCAAATTTTCTGGCAGATTAAACACCCTCTAGTAAAATTTGGTTTCTCCCTCCACAGAACTCCGATTGACCTGATTCCAAGTTCATTGGATAGCTAAGAGAAATACCTTTCCAGTAATGTATGGTTAACACTCTAATTCGAAGTAAAATTCAAATCGCACATGTTTAAAGTCACGTCAAAATTCTGGAAGATTACTATGTTGACAGATCAAACACCCTGTAGTAAAATATCGATTACTCCCTCTACAGAACTCCGATTGACCTGATTCAAAGTTCATTGGATATCTAAGAGAAAAACCTTTCCAAGAATGTATGGTTCACACTTTAATTCGAAGTACAACTCAAATGGAATATGTTTAAAGTTGTGTCAAAAATTCTAGCAGATTGACCTCTTGTGTTCATCAAATAAACCCTAAGTCATTCAAGATTCATGTTCTTCATCCAAGAACTCATAAAGATTACATGTTAATCATAAAATATATTCAAATTTCATTTTATCTTTACTTAGGGATATATAATACACCTATTTCTTACTTTGAATCTCATTCAATAGTTCCATGAACAAAACCCCATTTTGTACCCATTTATCTCCAAAACGGATTTTGATTTACACATCACTATGATATGAATTGATTATCATCAATTTAGAAACCACAACAGTTAACCACTTTCCTGGATTATTCGTAGGGTCTTATTCCATTGGTGTAGAGATTGGTTGATTAAGAACACCCCTAATTAATCCTTTAATTCGGCTCCAAAAGACTCCCAATTGCTCTTGGTTTGCTTTCCCTAATTTTCCTCTCAAGCCCTAGGCTTAGAATTTGTGTTTATTGTCGTTTAACACTTCCCAAATTAAGTTAAAACCCTTTATCCTGTTTTTGGCCATATGGGCCTAATTAAAATTGCCTGAATTACTCCGTGTGGGCCCGGCTATGCCCAAAAATACTCCGAGACCCAATTACTACCCCCGGGTACTCTTTTCTGACTCTCTCGACCCATTCGGACGCAATCGCGCACTCGGAATTGTCATCCAAAATACTTTTTGTCATTTCCAAATTTCGACCTCAAAATGCGACACACATTAATTCGGATAATTAAACTTAAAAGTCGCCAATTATAAATAATTCGGCTCACTCAAATAAATTCTCCAACTCATGAATTTGAGTTTATCCAACTTAAATATTTTTATAACTACCAAAAATAATTAAATATTAAATCCTCAAAATTACGGGGTATACAGTCAAGTCCTACAATTTGGTAACTTGGTTGCCTAGGTATCAAAACACTAACACAGATGCCTTGGTGTTTTATAGGAAAGTCTATGGTGAGAACTATGCAGACAATCTTGTGCCTGTTCAAACCAGATCTTCGAGTATGTTCTTTACAATTTGCTTAAATTATGTTGATAATGAAAATATAATTCAATACTAATCAACCTTTTTTCTTTTGATTCAGGTCGTCACTGTAAGAGAAGGCCCAAAAATTTTGAATTCATATTAGCCGATCTAATAAAATTTTGGGGAAGATCGACTCTTGAAGGGATCAAATTGGTTTGAGGGTTGCTCACATACTTATTAGCTATGAAGTGACAGTTGCATCAGCTAATAACTTAATAATAGTTCATGAAGTAACAACAATTGATTATATGGTGGATTATTATTCTTTAATCCTAACAACTAATCCATCTTCAACATAGTGGCACCGGAATCATACGTTAATGAAGCGTCCTCGCCCACTAAGATAATCTCTACCAATTTAAATGAGGCAAAAAAGTTTCAATAATAAGAGAACTTTTTCTTCGAAGATTTTGCTCCCTTATATTCAAATAAAAAAGTTGGCAGTTGAACCTCCTTTGTGAAGAGATAGAGGAGTAGGAGGAGGACATAGAAAAAATAAGAAGAATATTTCAGATCCCCCCAGTCCCCAAAGATCTCGAAGACATGTCCAGTCGCCTAAGTCAAATTGTTGAACTTGATACTGCCTAAAAATTTTAGAGAATAAGGGTGGCTAGATCGAGTAGGACACCCAATGTGTAGCTGGCACTAAGAAAATAATCATCCCCGCTCGAGAAAAAGAAAATTAGTAAAAGGAGAAGGAAATGGTGAATGATAGAGAGTCTGAGAAGTCTAAAAAGATGAGAACAGACTAGACTCCTCCCTTCATTCCAACTATGGTAAACAACATACCTCTGGGGATCATCCTAAGGCAACATGCTCTACCACCACCATTAACATCCAGGGTTCACCCATGGATGATCAAATTCATGAAGGTCTAAGATCCCATTGCCACTAAGGAGTAGATTGTGACACCTCGCCTAATTAAATATCGGGTGATATGTCCTTTATTAAATTAAAATCAAGGTAAATGGTTGGTTCATTCTTAGCATCACTATCGCAAAATAAAATCTCCAATTTAAACACCCTAAATAATTAAGCTAAGTGTCAAAACAATTTAAAATCTTATTTACATTTTATTTAAATCCCAATATGAAAACCTTTTTAATAACCAACAGTTTCAGAATCACATAATACGAATGATGGTAGTTAACAAACAAGAACTAAACCAACTAGATAAACCAAACCAAGTTATGAACTATAAATGAAATCATCGTGACAATAGTTAACTCCCAAAGAGTACCAAATACTGTAAATAACATAAACATAAATCTCTGACAAATCCAAACGGGATAGGAAATTGGGCGACACATGCCCTAACTATGAAAACTAAAATAGAAACTGAATCAATGAAGAGGTCGCCTAAGCAAGAGCCTGCAACTTCCACATAAGCTGCAGTACGTCCAATCCAAAGAACCTAAGCATGACGCCCCTGTGGATGGGCACCTGTAATACATACTTATATATACAAGAGAGAGAAGATGGCAGAAAACGAGTCAGATCCCGAGTGTAAAACATTTTAAAATAGTTTAGCAAGTATTTAAAATGCTTACCGGCTAATGTAACAACCATGTTTGTATGCGACACTCTCTTGAGAATCCTCGCCTCCCATCTAGTGTGCACGCCTACCGTACTAATAAACTCCTAAGCTTATATAACTTATTTTTCCATAAAGTTTTATCCCGAGAAGTAGAAAGGTTATGATATTCAGTTTAAACGAAATCAATCTCTTCAAGATTTATTATGTTACTTAGAGCAAAACCCTACCGTTATAAAGTTCCCGAACACATAAAGTTGGAGCATTTATTCATTACTTAACTACTTATATTCATAGTATAAAGTTTCCACATATAAGTATATATATAACAGTCAGTCAACTACTATATAAACTATCGACACCCCACATAAATTCTGTGGTGCTGGTATACTCCGCTATCAAGTCCCCGTATCACTCGTACTAAGGGAAATACTAGTTTGGAATCACTCTCGAACTATATTAACATAATACACACAAAATGGAGTCGAAGCATAGTTCCAAGTCACTAAGAGGTCAGCACATACCCCTCACGTCTCTTAGGACCGCCTGACTATCATTCTTAGATAGCCTGTACAAAGGAATCCTATGTTCTAGGGTACAAGTCAATATCCCCCATAAAGGTCCCATCGAGATAAGACTGTTCCGGCGCGATAACCTCCGTGATAGTAAGTAGCGCGGGTATGATTATTTATAAATACAGTATTTAATATATGTACACAGTCACACAACCATATATAGATACACAATTCCAATAAGGTTCGCCCCTGACCCATAATTATTATTAACCGTATTTAGTACAATTTTACCCAATTATCTCGCATAAGGGATTCATCTCTTTTATTCCCACTTATAATTTATTTCATACTCACTTCTCATCTCTAGAAGTATTCTCTCTTTCTAAATATAATTTTAGTATGTACACCCTCTCTAACCTTCTGGTCTAAGTCTTTCACGAGTCCCTCAATTCATTAATGAACTTACGCACAATCTCTAATGTGTAACGAAACTCCCCGTTACCCCACAATTTCATCCCATATTAACTTTCATTCAACAGAGTCTATTTAGACCCTACTGGTCCTCCTCATGACCCATTATACTCTATAAATAATAATCAAGGGTTCCTACGTATTTAAACCGGATTAAACAAAAAAGGGAAAAATAGGTAGTTTTCTAGGAGGGGTCGATCGATCGATCATCGATCGATCGATCAAGCAGCTCTTGTACAGAAACTGCAATTTCAACCTACGGGTTTCATCTTCCAAATTACTCCAAGGCACCATTAATGATTCTCAAACTCCCAAACAACTTTACTACTAGTTACATATACCTATATACATGATTTCTTACGTGAAACATGTCCAAATTCATCAAAGGTATTGAGTTTATGGGATAAATCATCATATTTAACAAGAACCCTAATTTTCATAAAACTTTCATTCTTCTAATTATTTTCCAGATTTCTTGCTTCTAAACTCATACAAATTCATGGGTTATTCTCTACATATGATTGGGATGTCCAGAATAAATTTATCTCCACCAAGACATGTGATTAAATTCTCAAATTCTTTTATAAAACATGCGTATAACAATCCTAATATAACATGGATGAAATAATAACTAAAAGAAAAGAAAGACAGATACTTGCCTGGAATACAAGGGTCTGATTTGTGGATGAAAAAGGTATGGTTGCATTCCTCTTCGTGCGATCTACGTTTTGGTGGTGGTGGCGGTGTAAACGAATGAGTTCTTGGCCTTGAATTTCTTGGAAAACTTCCTACCTTCTTCTCTAATGGTCGTTCTTAAGTTTTGTGATTGTTAACCCTAAAAGCCTAACTCAAATGGGTGATATACCTTAGGGAAATTCGTGGGTTTAATTTCCCAAAAATACAAAATGTCTAAAATACCCTCCCGGGATGCCAATTGGGCTAAAAATTCCCCGAGGTCCAAACTAAACCCCCAGATATATTTTTCGGACTATTTTGATCCTTCTGGACACGTTGGCACACTCGAAATGACCATACGGGCGGCTTATAATTTATTCACTTTTAATAATAATAATTTAGTCCCCACACGACACATGCGCATCCCGACTTCAATTTCCATAATTGCCATTTTATTCACTTGTGACAATTTTAATAAAATCAATCTTATATATTACTTTACTCATCTAGTAAAATTCAACAAATTCTCAATAATTACTAACTCTCGTCACACTAGTAAATATTTAAAATAATTTTTGGATTAATATTAAATTAACTTCTCAATTTAAATTTAATAAATCCCCAAATTAAAAGCCATAAAAATACGGGGTATTACATCGACATCTCAAAATTTTGAATTCGGATATTCGGTAGCCCAGACCACCATGTTACTTGGGGATGTCAACCTCGATGACTTTTAGTTTAGAGATCTTTCACAAGGAAAGGCTCTACCATGCGATCCTCATAAGTCTTCCTTTATTTTTATTTCTTTTAAATTTTTTTAGATCTCTTTGATACTGATTGAGCTGCTTTTTTCCTTTATTTCATAGGAGATGCACAAGACGGACACTAGGGTAACAATTTATTGAGCAAAAATGACATTCTTTATGACCAATACAATGTCATGAAGAATAGTTTGACTGATAATAATAATAATAATAAAATTATTGACCTCGAAGGGAAACCAAGGGAGGAGTTCATTAGTAAGGTCAAGATGGTGAAGGAAAGATAAAACCTACAACTGGAGTTGAGTATTCTGTATTTCGAGCTAATTGAAATGAAGAAGGCCTTAAAGAAGATTATTCTCCAAAGTCAAAAGTCAGCCCTCGCCGCTGATCGAGAGGAAGATAAGGAAAAAGCCTTTAAGGAATGATTTAAGTTTGCCGCTTAAGAAGTTGCTTCATGGCTCGACTATTATGAGTTGGTTTCCTTCAATAAGTGTTGAATTATTGATCTTCAGAAGGGGAATTTTCTCGAAGGAAATGCTCCCCTATGTCTAAAATCATCATCTAAAAAGCCCATTATTGGTGACAATGATGTTTCTTTAGAGTCTGACCTAGAGTTGAATAAGACAACAATTGAGTCGGCTATCCCTGAAGGACAGGGACAACAAGGCAATAAGGTTTCCACTAATTAGGGGGAGGTCACCCTTAACACCTTAGTTTTTTTAGGTTTTCTACCCTTTTTTGTATCTTATTGTAGGACATTTGGACATTCTCTTCTAGGCCTTGTGACACTTTATATTAATGAAAGAAGTTTCCATTTATGTTTGTCACCTTTGTTATTCTTGTTCTATTAAATGCTTAAGGATTTTTATATTCGTGGTCAGTGGAGGGTAGGCCCATGGATAACTCTATTAACTTGTGAATGTAATCAATTTGATAATGACTAAATCAATTTATGAACTAAAAAATTGATAAGTTATTTTGCTTATGTAACTTAGCTTTTAGTCGGTGGATTTAAGGTTCTTGACCGACTCAACTGACCTAAAATATTATTCAACAAGATAATGTTCAAATTAACTGATTGATTGAGAATTTGGTAAGTAAACATTCTTATTTAACCTATCTATTAGTCGACGGGGTTGGGGTATGAGACATACTCCATTGACTTGTAACATTGTTCAACAAGCTAATGTTAAAAATAACTTATTGACAAAGAATTTGATAAGTTAACACCCTTATTTAACTTAACGAATGGTCTCTATATTCTTAGGGTGACTAGTACATGTTTTAGGCCAACTAACCCAAAGTAGGGTTGTCTCTTAATTTTCATTTGGGTTTATGCAAAATTTCAGACACTACATCGAAACATTAAAATTATCAAAAAAATTTGGCCAGGTGTTCTCAAGGTCCAAAAATGTGATAAAAAAACACATAGGACATGTCACGGCCAAGGATCCTGACAACAGTTGTCACGGTATTATCACTGTCCTTGATCTTGTTAAGACTGAGACAATTATTTTTTCAAGGTCGGCGATAATTCTAATCGGAGATAGCCCATTAAATTCATTTTTCACACAAAACATTTCACTTTCCCTCCTCTATCTCATCAACCGGACTCCCTCTCTCTCCTAGGTAAGAAATATATCATTTTCATTCACTCGAAAGGTATTTTATATATATATATATATATATATATATATATATATATATATATATATATATGTGTGTGTGTGTGTGTGTGTGTGTGTGTGTGTGTGTGTGTGTGTGTGTGTGTTTGGTTGTTATAAAATAGTTGCATTTACATGTATGGCTTTAATATTGTTAGAAATAATTTGTGCAAAACCTTGGATTAAACATTCAAACCATTCTTTATACAATGTGTTGGACAGAATAATCCCAAGAAGGTGGTGAATTAGGATTATGACATTTATTTAACTTTTTGCAAAGTAACACTTCTTTTATTTTTTATTGTCAATAAATATAGTATATACTTTCTTAGTTTGTTGATAAAATTACTTCTCCATTGTTATGCATCCATATACTTCACATTCAAGCAATTTAAGTAATAAGCATATTAAAGTAAGGCATGAATGTAAATATATTAAGGTATGAGAGATGGTTGAAAGGAACTTTTCAGATTGAGGTTCTAATATGGTTCTCCTTCACCTACGTCCACACTCAAGGCGGTACGCGAGAACTTCCCTATCTCCGATTCACTTACGGTGGAACCAAAACCTCACAAGAAACACCACCTTGCAAAACCATAATAACAAGACGATACATTCATAATTATGAAAGTGGTACCCACAGTCACACCTTGACTACCCTCAACAACATCACTACCGGCCGTGGAGATACAATAAAGTTTAACCATAATTAATAGTATAAGATTAGTAACCTAAATGTAAAGAAAAGTTTATTTACAAAAACAATGGTGAAATGGGTTTTACGTTATCTTTATAGAAAAGTAAACAAACAAGTGATCCCATATAATTTGCTCAAGTTGATTTTGGGTATGGATCAATGTCTTAGGAGATTTGGGCTTTAATCTCAAAGAAAACATGTTATTTTGGGGTAACTTAGTTTCAAGAGATAATTTGAGTTTAAATAACTTTTAATCATAAGTGGGTTTTGGGTATGCATATTTGTCATAGTAGATCTATGTTTTAATCTGTGTTTAAATAGCATTAAAACAAAAGTGGGGTTTGGGTTCAAAACTTGGCTAACGAGAGTTTGTATATTGGGAATTTGGTTCACATAGGTTCTTAAAAGCAATCTTGTAACACGGTTGGAACTTTCTCTCTCTAAAAATGCATTTTTGTAAGATTATTAAGAACTTAGGTTAAAGATATTTGGGGTATGTAACATGTTTGATGATAGGTTTTGATTCTTGGAACTCAAGGGGTTTGGTTTGGAACTTGGATGGGTTTGAGGTTTGAAGCTTTACTTCAATGGAGCTTTGGATATAATTGATATTTGGGTTTGAATCTAACATTAATGGAAAGGGTTTTAAGAGACTTGAAAAGCTATTGGGATAACAAAAATTTGGGTTATGGATTGGGTAAGTGTTGATGTAGGCAGTAGGTCTTATTTATAGTGTTGGAATGGATCAAAATATTGGTAAAATTCTTGGTAATACATTTAGAAAGTGTTAGGGTATTAGTATAAAAGGTTAGAGGAGTTTAACAGAGTAAAAAGTTGGTTGATGGCACTTTTACTCAACTAAAAGTGGATTTTAGTTGACTAAAACTCCTTTAGGTAGGTTGTCCCAAGGGTTTAGTTGGTTGTCCAAAATTTTAACTGGGAAAATTATTTCCTGGAAGTTTTATTCGACTAAACCTAAATCTCTCAAATTTGAGTTTAAATGTTGTTTGGTTTTGGTCCAAGATTTAGGGAGGGCTTAGGGAGATCTAGGGTGGGATTAGGTGTGTAGGTTTTGAGCAGATACATGTTAAACCATGTTACTTTACTTTTGTACAATGGTTCCTAAAGTACAACACAAATAAAGTAATAAAAATTATAAAATTTGAGCGTTCTTTGACTTTATTGAATCATTCAATGAGGGATTGTGATATGTTGCATGCTTTGAGATTTATCACCATAGGTTATGGGATATTATTCTTAACATACTTGTGTGACATGTGATTTTGAACTGAGCTTGCGGTTTGAGAGTTGATATTTGTTAGGATTTGATGCAAGCTTTGAGCCACCATTTGAATTGATTGTGAACATGGTTATGATCTTCACTATCTTGGTTGAGAGCTTGCGTGACATTTTAATATTGATCCTGTATTAATTGGGTTCTTCATTGTATTGCTTGGGCAAGTTCATATGGTTAATGTATTCCTCATTATATATCTCATAATTTATTGATTGCTTATTTTAATCTAAATTACATTAGAGAGAAGATAGTGAAGTTAATATCTTATATCAATTGTGTTGTCATCATAAAAAATATTTTTCAGTTGAAATACATTGGGTTTCACATATTTGAATTTGATATTTTTTCAAGCTTGAATATAATGTGTTTGCTTGTTAACATACAATTGTATTTACATGTTTGTCTTTGATATGGTTAGAAAAAAATTGTGCAAAACCTAGGTTTGAACATTCAAACCATTGTTTATTATAATGTGAATATTTGACTTTGATATTTGTTTGGGCCTCAGTATAATGTGTTTGTTTAGGGAAGAAATGGCCCCATGCGCACAGAGGTGCATATATTTCAGCACTTAATGAGATCGTGCGCATAATAAAATTCAATCGTGCGCACAAAAAATATGGTATTCTCATGGTCCTTAATCATTATAAGGCCATGATAACACAAGTATTTTCACGATCAAGAACCATAATAGGATCGTGATAAGTCCTATGTTCTCATGGTCCTTAAATGTGATAAATATTGGTCACCCCCTGATTTGTAACACCCGATGAGGATTTATATGGTTACCCGTGGTAAACCCGTTCCGACTCGAGCGTTAGGTGTGAAGTGAAATAAACAATCTATATAATGTTGCTAATTCAGTTTTAATTTAATTGATGTTTAGCTTGCTTAGCATGCAATTCCAATTTCATATCAAACTATATGAGGTACCTAAGGGGAGCACATAGTCCAAGCATTAAAATCTACTAACATAAAATAGAAGAGAGTACTTACCAATATAACGCTCTCGAAATGCGAAATTGTACCCAACCTGTCGTAACAAAACAAGTAAGTGAGTTGAATGCTTAGTGGGAAATATACAAAATGCAGTATAAAAATAGAATGGCATAAGAAACACACTAACACGTTATGCCTACATGCACATGAAACAACCTTGTATACATATATAAACACACATATACATATACTTAATGCATAAGACACTTTACTTTCAAAAACCTTATTTATTCCGATTAATTCACCTTAATCTTGTAAAAGACTTTTGTTTTCTCACTTATACATTTATAACATTATTTAACACACACGGTTAACTACATTTGTGTGACACCCCGACTAATTAAATACCGGGTAGCTACTCCATTATTAAATTAATTCAAAATGCCAAGTTGGTCCAGTTAATAGCATCACTGTCGAAAACATTTTAACGATTACTAACCACCTAGTATTTAAAAAGTAAGTGCCAAATTTTAATTAAAGTCTGATTAACATGCAAAAAGTGTAATAAAGAATAATAACACCATTCACCATAATGAAGTAAATAGAATAACCATCCCATAACGTAAATAAAGTCTGGAGGAAAAACTCCTCACTACAATCCCACAACTGAAAAGTAAACCGAATACTAAAACAATACATGCCAAAGTCTGATAACTGTAATGGAAAAGTAACTCTAATAGAAATGGGCGACATGCCCTACAACTGATAGATAATGAATCTGGAATCCAAGTGATAGAAGCGTCTACAAGAAAATCCCTGTAGCTTCCACAAACAGCTACAACTCGTCACCAGAATGAGTATCCTATGCATGGTGTCCTTGTGGCTGGGCACCTAAAAATGGTTTTACAAGAAAAGTAGATTTGAAAGCAAACGGGTCAGAGCCCGAATGTGGAGTTATATTTTAAAAACCTGCAAGTGCTTTAAAAACATTTAAAACATTAAATGCAAAGTACATGTTAGGACGTGCACTCACATGATATTCTCACCTCTCGTCTAACTGTGCACTCCTAACGTAAGTACCCATCTACAACGACACAAACCACTAGCTAAGTGACATAATATTTAGCTAGACTGCCATAGGTCTAACCCTTGTTACTCGGTTCTATTAACATTATAACGCTCATAATTAAATAGGGGTTTAACGTAAACTCAGATGCTCAATATGCAATATATTTCACTATCCGCTAACTCGTTATGTTTCTCGAAACAATACCGTAAGTATATTCACAACATTAACATGAAGGTTCCCATTAATTAAGTGTATATTATTCACATCATAAATATACAATACAAGCACCCCGAGAACTAAGCTGTGGTGCACACATACTCTGCTATCCATCCCGGTACATCACGTACATAAGGATTACATATTCCGAATCTCTCAGGAATAGTTCACAGATAACAACATCACAAATAATGGAGGCGAACACAGTCACATCACATGGGTCACACACATACCTACGCTCCCACGATCAGCGGACTTATTAATATCCCAATAAGTCTTTCTATGACCTATGTTTATCAAGGTAACCAGTCTAAATCCGGGAAACACAAGGATTAGAGGGCCCTAAGCAAACGCAAACCTCTCGTGATAGCAAGTATGGTAGGTATGTCATACACACAATTGATATACCAATACTAAGTAAACACACATCTTAGTAATCCCGTAGTTTAATCGTAGTACATATCGCATTCTCGTACCAACTTATAATTATCAGAATTTATACTATTCCGGTTTATAATCCTACGCGCCATAATTTATTCACTCGTCGTAGTAGACACTCACGTCTCAACCCAAACCATCCATTTAATTTAACTCTCGTATATAATTTCCTTCTCATAAATACCCAAAAGTCCCAATTCTATCATTACATCATCATCGGAATGTTATCTATATCCTCGAACAAGTTTACGGGACTCCAAAAATCAAAACAGTCCAAAAAGGCCCAGACTGCCAGCTCGTTAGAAGTCTCATTCGAACGAGACTGTTCGAACGAGATTACACTGTCAGCTCGTTAGAAGTCTCGTTCGAACGAGACTGTTCGAACGAGATCCAGTTCGTTCGAACGAACTGTACCTTCTAACGAGATCTCGTTCGAACAAAGTTATCGAACGAAGTTCCCTTTCATTAGAAGCGACTGGTCAACTCGTTAGAAGCTCGTTCGAACGACCTGGGGAGGGGCTTCTAACGACCTACCAGTTTCGTCCCAGATTTCTCTAAATTTCGTTTTTCACCATTCTTACTCCTCAAATCTTCTCCAAAGTTCGTTCCAACAATGTTTTAAGTTCTCTAAACATCCTAAAACATGCTAAGGTCATATACTAACATCTTTTAAGGCATTAATTCATCCTAAACATCATTAAATCACAAGATTCTATACTTTTCCCCAATTTTTCAAGAACATGAACCCTAGATTTTTATCATCATCAAATCCCAGAATTTAATCCGTTTTTACACTACATAAAAATGAAATCTCTAAATTCAATCTTCAAGCAATGTTTCTACATGCAAACCTATACCCAAAATTAAGCTAATAACTTCCAATTTCATGGGTTTTCCTTTAACTCTTAATTAAGATAGATTATCAAGATTTCTAACATGGAAGAAGCATTCACTGCATAAAGAATGTAATTTAAATCACTTGCCTTGATTCGATTTCTGATTTTGGTGTTGGTTTGGTGAAGATTTATGAAGAATTCCCTCTCTCTCTCTTTCTCCAAACTTCTTCTCCAAAGGTGGCTATGGTGGCTAGGGTTTTCTTTGGGAAAGTTGGAAACCTAAATGATAACCTCCGTAGCTTAATGGGTTAATATGGGTTGGTTAGTGGGTTTAGTGGGTTAAATCCACATCAGATTAAGACTCCTAATTTTCGTCATTATTAATTCCTCAAAATACAAAATTACCAAAATACCCTTTAAGTTGCCGGTATGGCCTAAAAATACCCCGGAATCCAACCTACACCCCCAGCTAGTGTTTTCTGACTATCTCGACCCTTCCGGACGCGTTGGCGCACTCAAAACGACCATACGGTTTATAGAATTTAAATTCACTTTTATAATCAAAATATTATACTGTGACGCGGCGGTCACGCGCGTCTCAACAAAATTTCCAAAATGCCGTATATCAATCTCACGACAAATTTTTCATAATTCAATATTAATATAAAAACATGTATGCACATGATCAAATACCAACTCGCATCTCGTTAGTATTTTACCCGAATTAATTTCCGAATAGTACGCATTAATTAATTAATCCCATGAATAAATATAACCTAAAGTACGGGGTATTACATACTCCCCCCCTAATAACTGAATTTCGTCCCGAAATTCAAAACTAGAAGGTACCTGGTATGAACAACTCTGGATAACGTTCGCGCATCTCATCCTCGCGCTCCCTTGTGGACTCCTCGACATTGTGATGTCGCCACTGAACACGCACTAACGGTACTATCTTTGACCGCAGTTTCCTCTCGCTTCGGTCCAAAATAGCAATCGGCCCCTCCTCGTAGGAGCTATCCGGCTGGAGATCGATGTCCTCCACAGTAATGTGAGAGTGAGCCAAATTATCTCTAAGGTATTTCCTTAGCGAGGAAATATGGAACACATCGTGAATCCGATGCAAATGCTCCGGTAACCCAAGTCTATACGCAACCGGTCCGATCCGCTCAATAATAGGAAACGGCCCCACATACCTTGGTGCCAACTTCCCCTTCTTCCCGAATCGCATTGAAAGAGTTGGCGCTTGTGTTCAATTAAGAAATAATAGAATAACTGCCATTTTTAACCCAAATTAACCCTAAGCATGCAACTAGGTGTGATTGAAACAATATGAAATCATGCACAAGATATTCAACACACAAAGTTAGGAAAAATCCCCCACAGGGGAAAAACCATTTGTATATCACTATAATTTGTAAAAGACGGTTTACAATCGGATTACAATGAAATACAGTTTGACTAAGAATTACCCTCGGGTATCGGATTCTGTAGTCGCGACTGGAAGAAACCCTTTCCAGTAGGGCTGGCGGCTGGAACTATCCCTGTCCAGTAGGGCTGCAATGAAGAGGAAGAAGCGGTCCACTTCACAAAGGGTTGAACATCAATGGTGTTCTTGGGTTACCAAAAGTGACTCACAAATGTATAGAATTTGTGTGAATCAAGGGTATGAATCAATGGACTCAAATACCATGAAGACTTATGAGTTATGAAACTCAGAAAATCGTGTGTAAGTCTTAAGAAAACCAACTCCCCGATCGTGGTATAAATAAGGATTCATTTGCCCTAAAAATCCGCACACGATCTGTTCGTGGTTATCCAGGGCGGACCGGTCTGGGCCTTAGGCGGATCGGTCCGATGGCGGACCGGTTCTTTTATTTTAAGGCTGATTCGGTTTGCATTCGGTCCGGGGCTCACTGGTCTTAAACGAGCAAGGCGGATCGGTTCGTTTTAATATCAGGCGGACCGGTCCGGCTGTCTGAATTTCTGAATTCTTCTTTTCTTTTGATCTTCGGATTTTGTTGATGACGATGTAATCTTTTCAACTATTATTCTTGTAACGGCGTATGACATATCATATACATAATGATGGACAAATTGTCCTTACAAATCTCCCCCTATGTCTATGCCGGAACAAACATAAAAAAAATCCGAATTATCAAGTATGAAACAATGCCTATACACATCTACCCTTCCATGAACCCAAAACTGAAAGAGGTACAAATGACTAAGGCTGCATCATTTGTTCTTCGAATCTTCAGAAATCTCACCGCTTTTCTCATCAAGGTGTGCATCATGGGATTATCAAGGATGTACCTACACACATGAGACAAAGCAAATACCAAGTGACGTATCGAGTTTGAAATGAGATAAACATAAGCACATAAGCATATATATATCCATTTAAGATGATATTCTCAGAATTTCAAAACTCCCCCATAATCAGAATCAGATAATACATTCTCCCCCTTTTTATGATGTCCCCACATAGACAAATGAGAGAAATAAATCAAGCAATCAAGTACCGGGGTGACACAAGGCATAAAATCACACCATGAATGAACATAAAACAACCAAGTCGGTGATAGCGTAAAAAAAAATGGGTGTGATCAAAATTCGATAGGAAAATCAAAGCATACAAACATGTCATATGTGCACGATGAATATTGGATATTCCTAACGAATGAACTCAAATGCTTCCTTTGGTGTAAAAGATTGGAAATATACGACATTGACTATATCAAATCTACAAATCAAAGCTCAAAGTGATTTCTACACCAATAACGTCCAAAATGATTTTCATGCTTTTTCAGGACTTTCAAGGAAGTGCAAACCCGTTTTTCAATCTCCAACCAAACTCCCTCAGATTTATATTTTGAATAGAGGTATACTAAATTCTCAAACTTTGGAGAATTGATGGTGAAACATAAATGGCCCATATATGGCATGTATTGCTTTTTATTGCCTTTTCAATTTTTTCGGGCTCTTTTAACCTCTTAGGACCTCGGATATTACAATTCCTCCATTTTTTAGGTCCTTTTTAACGGTGGCTTTTGCGCAAAGGATAAAAATCAACTTTCGCAGCCCCTCCCCGTTATGCAAATTATCACACAGTCTCACCAAAACGGTTTTTACATACAATCCAATCTTGTCAAGTTTTATCGCATTTTATACATTGTATAGACAGGATTGAGATGGAAACACTCAATCCAACATGAGATTGACAAGCGCAACAATCAAATATAACCGTGCATGTGTGCAATAAAGGATATAGGAGTCAAGCATGTAGAAAATATCACTAATTACATCTCAAGGACTCCAATCAATGTTAAGCACATGGATGAAATGATGTAGCCTCTCAAATCTCTATCAAACAGTCACATGGATATATGGAATGAAGTTGTGACTTGGCTATCTTAAATGCTCATCCATAAAAGGAAAATCTCTTTTTGGTCTTTTTAAAAAAAAAAAAGCTCTTTTTGTATTTTTCTAAGAATAATAAAAAATACATAAAAGCTGTACAACAAAGAATAGTACATATAAACAGACTAGCAATAGGAAGCATATGATATGATCATGAAGAAGCATCCTATTCTAGACATAGATCAACCCCTCAGTCAACTGTGCAAATCCCCAAAGACTTCCTAAGACTCTCAAATCTAAGGGCATCTAAAGGTTTCATGAAAATATCGGCTAACTGACGGTCGGTAGGAACAAAACTCAGGGTTACGACCTTCTCCTCAACTAACTGACGTATAAAGTGCTCGCGTAACCTGATGTGCTTTGTGCGCGAATGTTGGAAAGGATTGCGGGATATGTGTATCGCGCTCGTGTTATCACAGGAAATGGTCATGGTGTCCTGAGAAATCCCATAATCCTCCAACATTTGCTTCATCCACATGAGTTGCGTGCAACAACTCCCGGCGGCGATGTACTCCGCCTCCGCAGTGGACAAAGAGATGGAGTTTTGCTTCTTGCTCAACCAAGAGACAAGAGCAGAACCAAAGTAGAAACATCCACCAGAAGTGCTCCTACAACCATCTACGTCCCCTGCCCAATCGGCATCCGAATAGGCGGACACACGGTCATCGGTATCAAAGGAATACCAAATACCATATGAGAGAGTCCCACTCACGTATTTGATAATACGTTTTAGAGCGAGTAAGTGTGACTCTTTAGGAGACGCCTGATAACGCGCACAGACTCCAACACTAAAGGCAATGTCGGGACGACTAGCAGTCAAGTAGAGAAGACTGCCAATCATACTCCGATACAAGGTTTGCTCTACGTCCTTGCCTGAAGTGTCCTTACTAAGCTTGATAGTAGTACTCATAGGAGTACGAGCATGCTTAGCGGAGTCTAAACCAAATTTCTTCACTAGGTCTCTAGCATACTTGGATTGAGAGATGAACATCCCATCCTCTAGCTGACGAACCTGGAGACCAAGGAAGAATGTAAGCTCACCAACCATGCTCATCTCAAACTCACTTTTCATCTCCTCCTCAAAGTGGTGAGCATGCTGGGAGCATGTGGATCCAAAGACTATGTCGTCCACATAGACTTGGGCAACCAAGATAGCACTGTCATCTCTCCTGACGAACAACGTCATATCAACTCCCCCTCTCTTGAAGCCACGGGCTAAGAGATAGGAAGTAAGCCTCTCGTACCAAGCACGGGGTGCTTGCTTCAAACCATACAAGGCTTTCCTCAGATAGTAGACGTGATCAGGGTGATTAGGGTCTTCAAACCCTTTTGGTTGTTCCACATAAACCTCTTCCTGTAGAATGCCATTCAGAAAGGCACTCTTGACATCCATTTGGTATACTTTGAAGTGCAGATGACATGCGATGGCGAGTAGTAAACGGACGGACTCAAGCCTCGCAACAGGAGCAAATGTCTCCCCAAAGTGTACACCCTCTATCTGTGTGTAGCCTTGAGCGACCAACCTAGCCTTATTTCTGATTATGGTACCATTTTCATCCATTTTATTCTTGAAAATCTACCGGGTACCAATAACATTAGTATCACTAGGTCGGGGGACAAGTTCCCAGACATTGTTCTTCTTAAACTGAAGCAACTCATCCTGTATAGCAGATATCCAGTGTTCATCTTTGAGTGCTTCTTTGTGATTCTTGGGCTCGACTTTGGACGTGTAACAATGATGACTAACAACGTTCTCTAGTTGAGCACGAGTCTTGACCCCTAGAGTGGGATCGCCAACAATGGCTGAAGGATCATGACTCTTGCGAACCCAAGCAGGTGTGTCCCCTAACACAGGAGTAGGGTCCACAGAGTGTGAGAGAGGAACAGGTAAATCACTGTCAGAACAATCCTCATTCTCACACTGAAGATTAGGATCAATAACCGTTGAAGGTTCGTCATCTTGCACGGTGACGTTTATTGATTCCATAATCTTAGAGCTCTTCAGGTTAAAAACCCGGTACGCTCTACTATTCGATGAATATCCTAAAAATATTCCCTCGTCGCTCCGGGAGTCGAACTTTCCTAATTGCTCTCTATCCCGTAGGATGTAGCATTTACTCCCAAAAACACGGAAATATGCCAGGTTGGGCTTCTTGCCGGTCCACAACTCATACGGTGTCTGTAGTGTGTGTGGAAGAAAATAGACCCTATTCACCGTATGGCATGCAGTAGACACTGCCTCTGCCCAAAATCTCCTAGAAACTTTACGACCTAGAAGCATAGATCTAGCCATCTCTTGGATCGTTCTATTCTTTCTCTCAACAATCCCATTTTGCTGAGGAGTTCTCACAGCAGAAAACTCATGTTTGATCCCAAGGCTATCACAGTACAGATCCACCTTTGCTTCCTTAAATTCAGTGCCGTTGTCACTACGTATTCTGTTAATAGTGACCCCGTGTTGATTTTGCAGGACACGACACTTGGTCGTTAGAAATTCAACAACATCTGATTTCTCTCTTAGAAAACCGACAATAGAGTATCTAGAGAAATCGTCCACCATCACGAGAATGTATCTCTTACCACCTAGACTCTCCATGCGAGTAGGACCCATAAGATCCATGTGAATCAACTCAAGAACACGGGAAGTGGTAATGGAATTCAACTTCCTATGAGGGCTACGGATTTGTTTTCCCAACTGACAAGTTCCACAAATCATGGAAGTTGACTTTCCAAGTGATGGTAAGCCACGTACTAGGTCCTTTTTGACTAAACGAGATAAGTCTCTAACGTTCACATGACCTAGACGTTGATGCCACATATCCATAGGAGTGATCGTGGCGCTGTTGCAGACAAGTGAGGATTTGGGCTCAGTCCCATAACAGTTATCTTCTGTCCTCACCCCTTGCACTAAAAGTTTACCGTCTTGATTATAGACCTTACAAGCTTTCCGGTCAAACTTCACTGCAAAGTCATCGTCGCATAGCTGGCTGATGCTAAGAAGGTTTGCTTTCAAACCTTTGACGTACAACACGTTCTCTAGCTTTGGAAATCCTGGTAACTCTACTGTACCTCGTCCAACTATGCTAGATTTGCTACCATCTCCAAAGGTGACTCTCCCATCATTATAATCCTCAAGATGGGTAAAATATGAGGCATCACCTGTCATGTGTCTGGAGCAACCACTGTCAAAATACCACTGTGAGGTATTATGGGCTTTGAGAGCGACATGGACAACAAGGGACTTTTTCTCTTTCTTAGGAACCCAAGAGTAGGTACCTTTTTGTATTCCCTTGTTGTTGTTGGTTTTAGCCGGAATGCGGGGCGCATTCATTGATGATAAGGTCATCCGTCGGAATTCCTCCATCAAACTCTGTGATGTGGCGGCTAGGAACTCAACACGCTCTCTCAGACTGGCAAACTCATCAGTCTGAAGTGGTGGAGAAAACGTACGTCGTGTCCGACCCAACTTATAGCAATCATCCCTAAGGTGTCCATTTCTTTTGCAATGGGAGCAAAAGGGCACAGTATTTGGAGGACCTTGGTTTGCTTTCTTGGTCGAACTCTCCTTCTTGGTTTTTTATGACGGCCATAAGGAGTCGTAGTGAACTCAGGAATTGGTCCGGGTGCAATTTGGGATGTGGAGGCACCATCAAAACCTATTCCTTGCCTGTCACCAAAACCTAAAGCGGGACCGAGGAGCATCTTTCCCATCTTTCCAGATCTGTCCTCGATTTGTACCTTGACTTTCCTAGCTCTCTCAAGGTCATGAGTAAGCTAGGCAACAAGGGCTTCAAGTTTCTTCCGAGTCTCCAGGGAGGAATGGAGCTCACTCGTAAGACTATCCACTTGTTTAGTCAAGTCCGCTTTCTCTTTCTCAAAACTGCTCTCTCTCTCTTTAAGCAAATTCTCTTTACTAACCCAGGCAGACTCTCTCTCTCTCATGGCGGTGCAGGTGGAGGACTCTCTCTCTCTCGTTTCTCCTAACTCCTCTTCTAACGCGGTGATCCTAAGCACTAGGGCTTTGTTACACTTTTTAGTTTTAAATGATTCATTATACAACTCAGCGTACGCGCGTTGAAGGTTACTCTCTTCGTCACTACCTTCCTCCTCTCCCTCACTCTCTTCGCTCTCGCTGTCGAGGTGTCCCTGTGAAGTAGTAATCTCATCGTCGTGAGATGCACTAGGAGTACTCACATGACTAGCCATGAACGCGGTGAAGTTACGCTCATGCGGTGACTCATCTCCCGAGTCCACCGTCTCGACCTCACTGTCGTCACTAAGGGTAGCATTTAGGACAGCTTTACCCTTTTCCCTATTCAGACGAGTGGCACACTCAAACGCTCTGTGTCCCTTACCGTCGCACTCAAAACACCTCTCACTGTCTTTAGGGGGTTCTTTGAAATCTTTCTTTTCAAACTTAATTTTCTGAAAATTCTTTTTATCTTTGAAATTCCCATTTTTCTTAAATTTCAGAATTTTCTTGAAGTTTTTAGCAAAAAGTGCCAAATCATCTAGGTCAAACTCACATTCAGAATCATAAGTTTCTATCTTTCTAGACGACTCGACTCTCTTTTTTGCCGACCCCTCACTTTTTCTCTCTTGGGCTTTAAGGGCAATTCCCTTATCTTTTGACTTGGCAGATTTAGGAAACATGTCTATTTCATAAGTTTGTAAATCTCCTACCAGTTCTTCCAATTTTAGAGTATTTAAATTACCCAAGGAATTTAGCACAGTGACTTTAGGTATAAAACGCTTAGGAAGGGAACGAAGAATCTTTTTAACAACTCTAGCATTTGGAATATGTTCACCAAGATTATAGCTAGTATTAACAATGTCAGAAAGCCTAGCATAAAATTCATCAAAACATTCATTTTCATGCATGGTGATGGTTTCAAATTGAGTTGTTAAATTTTGCAATTTTGACTCTTTAACAGCATTCGTTCCTTCATGGGTAAGTTGCAAAATATCCCATGCTTCTTTTGACGTGGTGCACGTCATTATGCGTTTGAACTCATCAGGAGTGACAGACCCAGAAATAGCACTTAGACCCTCAGAGTTAAAAGATGACCATTTAAATTCATCATCAGTCCAAGTGATGTCAGGTTTCAAGTTGGTCACATTATCAACAGTCACGGTTGGAGGAGTCCACCCTCGCTCAACCAGAATCCATACACGTTCATCAATGGCTTTTAAAGCCGACCTCATACGGGCTTTCCAATAAGCATAATTTGACCCGTCAAAAATAGGCATTTTATAATATGACTTCTCCATTTGAACACGCTCTTTTCAAAAATCAATTTATTCAGAAAATTTATACCTTAGAAAAATTTTGCGAAAAAAGGAATACGCGATAGATTAGCGTAACCTGCTCTGATACCAATTTGAATGAGTTGGCGCTTGCGTTCAATTAAGAAATAATACAATAACTGCCATTTTTAACCCAAATTAACCCTAAGCATGCAACTAGGTGTGATTGAAACAATATGAAATCATGCACAAGATATTCAACACACAAAGTTAGGAAAAATCCCCCATAGGGGCAAAACCATTTGTATATCACTATAATTTGTAAAAGACGGTTTACAATCGGATTACAATGAAATACAGTTTGACTAAGAATTACCCTCTGGTATCGGATTCTGTAGTCGCGACTGGAAGAAACCCTTTCCAGTAGGGCTGGCGGCTGGAACTATCCCTGTCCAGTAGGGCTGCAATGAAGAGGAAGAAGCGGTCCACTTCACAAAGGGTTGAACATCAATGGTGTTCTTGGGTTACCAAAAGTGACTCACAAATGTATAGAATTTGTGTGAATCAAGGGTATGAATCAATGGACTCAAATACCATGAAGACTTATGAGTTATGAAACTCAGAAAATCGTGTGTAAGTCTTAAGAAAACCAACTCCCCGATCGTGGTATAAATAAGGATTCATTTGCCCTAAAAATCTGCACACGATCTGTTCGTGGTTATCCAGGGCGGACCGGTCCGGGCCTTAGGCGGATCGGTCCGATGGCGGACCGATTCTTTTATTTTGAGGCTGATTCGGTTCGCATTCGGTCCGGGGCTCACTGGTCTTAAACGAGCAAGGCGGATCGGTCCGAGTCTCAGCGGATCGGTCCGGCTAGGCGGATCGGTTCGTTTTAATATCAGGCGGACCGGTCCGGCTGTCTGAATTTCTGAATTCTTCCTTTCTTTTGATCTTCGGATTTTGTTGATGACGATGTGATCTTTTCAACTATTATTCTTGTAACGGAGTATGACATATCATATACATAATGATGGACAAATTGTCCTTACACGCATAATCCCTTTCATAGGAGATACTCTGAGCAAAACCTGGTCCCCACTTGGAACTCCCTGAAAAATCTCTTCGCATCAGCATAACTCTTTTGCTTGTCTTGAGCTACCCGAATGCGACTTCGAATCAACTCAATCCTTGCCGAAGTATCCTGAATTACTTCCGACCCAAGTAGTTTGTTATCCCCCACCTCTAACCAACATATTGGGGAACGACAAGGCCTACCGTACAATGCCTCAAACGGAGCCATGCCAATAGTGAACTGATAGGAGTTGTTGTAAGCAAACTCCACCAGTGGAAGGTACTGCTCCCATCGACCCCCAAAGTCAATAATGCACATGCGTAGCATGTCCTCCAACATCTGGTTTGTGCCCTCGGTCTGCCCATCGGTCTGCGGATGGTAAGCCGTACTCAACCGCAATTCCGTGCCCATGGCCTCCTGGAAACTCTCCCAAAACCTCGAAACAAATATCTTGTCTCTGTCAGACATGATATTTAGGGGCACACCGTGAAGTCTCACAATCTCTGAAATGAAGAGCTGGGCATACTGTCCCGCAGTGTAGTCAGTCCTTACGGGTAAAAAGTGAGCGACCTTGGACAACCTGTCCACAATTACCCAAATGGAGTCGTGACCCCTCTGCGACGTAGGCAACCCCGTGATAAAGTCCATGGATATGCTCTCCCACATCCACACCGGGACCTCCAATGGCTGTAGCAATCCCGCCGGTCTCTGATGATCCACTTTTACAAGCTGACAAGTGGCGCATTTCGAAACAAACTCAGCGATATCTCTCTTCATACCGCTCCACCAATACTGGTGTCTCATGTCTTGGTACATTTTGTCCCCTCCGGGATGTACCGCGAACCGTGAGCTGTGCGACTCTGCCATCACATCGTGTCGCAATTCATCCCCTTCCGGAACTACCAATCTCCCATTGAAGCGTAATCCCCCGTCTGAGCTAACGGTATAGGACTCGACTCCCTCAGCTAGTAATCGAACTATCTGCTCCTGACAGAACGAGTCATTAGCCTGTGCCCGTACTACCTTCGTGACAATCTGCGGTGTAACGGTCATCACAGACATGAATGATCGGGCCACTGCATCCTGGTGTCCCAATTCCTTCCACTTAGCCTTCCACACCTCTGCCACCTCATCTACTGGCCTACGGCTCAACGCGTCTGCTACCACGTTAGCCTTACCCGGGTGATACTAGATATCGAACTGGTAGTCCTTCACAAACTCAAGTCACCTACGCTGCCGCATATTCAACTCCTTCTGCGTGAACAGTTACTGTAAGGACTTGTGGTCCGTGAACAATTGGAACTTCTCCCCCAAAAGATAGTGCCTCCAAATCCGTAGGGCAAATACCACTGCCGCCAACTCCAAATCATGCGTGGGGTAATTCTTCTCATGAGGCTTAAGCTTACGGGAAGCATAAGCTATGGCCTGTCTCTCCTGCTGCAATACACCTCCCAGTCCTTGCAAAGACGCATCGATGTAAACCAAATACTCAAATCCCGGTCTCGGCAATGCTAACACAGGTGCTGAGGTCAATTTGTCCTTCAATTCATCAAATGCCAACTGACAGGCATCACTCCAGATGTATGGCACACCCTTACGAGTCAGATGTGTCAAAGGACCTGCTATCTCCGAGAAACCCCGAATAAACCTCCTGTAGTATCCTGCTAGACCCAAGAAACTATGAATTTTCGTTCGTGTCATGGGCTGTCCCCACTCCCTCACCGCGGATACCTTCCCCGGATCAACAGATATTCCCTGGTCGGAAATAATGTGTCCCAAAAACTGGACCTCCTTCAGCCAAAACCCGCACTTTTCATATTTTGCATACAACTCGTTCTGACGAAGTGTCTGCAAAACCTGCCTCAAATGCTCGGCGTGCTCCTCCTCTGTTTGGGAGTAAACCAGAATATCATCAATGAAGACAATGACAAACTGGTATAGGAAATCCCTGAACACTCTGTTCATCAAGTCCATAAACACAGCTGGAGCGTTGGTCAAACCGAAAGGCATAACCCGAAACTCGTAAGAACCATATCTCGATAAGAACGCAGTTTTCGAGACATCCTCCTCCCTGATACGCAACTGATGGTATCCCGATCTCAAATCAATCTTCGAGAAGAAAGAAGCTCCTCTCAACTGGTCGAATAAGTCATCGATTCGAGGCAACGGATACTTATTCCGTATCGTGACCTTATTCAACTCTCGGTAGTCCACACACAATCTCAGTGAACCGTCCCTCTTCTTCACAAATAAAACTGGAGCGCCCCAAGGTGAGGTACTCCTGCGAATAAAGCCCTGACCTAACAGTTGCTCTATCTGATCCCGTAACTCCCTCATCTCAGCTGGAGCCATACGGTACGGTGCGCGTGCTATAGGTCTCGTACCCGGTAGCAAATCTATAATAAAGTCTATCTCTCGACTGGGGGGTAAGCCTGGTATCTCCTGAAACACATCTGAATACTCCCTGACAACTGGGATAGAATCTAAAGGAATCACTGCCTCCTTAGAGGTATCCTCCTCAATGTAATACGGATGAGCGGTCGATCCTCCCTCTGGGCGAGGCATCGCCACTATAAACATCTCTTGCCCTGGAATGGCAAAAAAAATGCTCCCGCTGAAGCAATCAATCATGGCCCTATAAGCTACGAGCCAATCCATACCGATAATCACATCGTGAACATGCATATCTAATACTAACATGTCTGCAGGTAATACCAAACCACCAATCTCTACCCCCACTCCCCGGCATATAAAGAAAATAAGTGACCCACTCCCCAATGGTGAGTCGACACACGTCACTGTGCTCTCTGCCGTAGCTAAAAATCCTAAAGCTTTCGCGAAGTGTGTATCTATAAAATAATGTGTAGCACCCGTATCAAATAACACCCGACCCATAGTGCCATGGATAGGAAACGTACCCTCAATCGCGGGCGGTGCCTGTGGAACTGCAGCCTGGTGGACGTTATAGACACGTCCATACTGTAGCTACCCCTGCTGAGCTGGGACTGCTGGAATGGGTGGCAATGCTACCATCTGTGGCGGTGCGGGGAGAGCGGCGGGAAACATAGGTCTCTGTGGCTCCTGGTGAGCACCCTGCTGCTGCTGCTGTGGGGCCCTGCCCCTATCAGGACAATCCTGTCGCTTATGGCCAGTCTTGCCACAAACAAAACACTTCCCTGGGAAGTTCCCTCTTCTCTGCCTCTGCTGTCCCCGGCCCTGGTGGCCGTTACCGTTCCTCCCTTGGCCCTGCTGGCCCTGGTGAAACTGCTGCCCATTCTGCCCCTGTTGGCCCTGATGGCCGTTTGGACCCTGATGGCCCTGACGGAAACCTCCCTGTCCCTGCCTGTAGTTCCCTGATCGGAACCTCTTCTGATCCCCCTGCTGCGCACCCTGTTCACCCTGTCTCTGCCCCTAAACAGATTGTGCCCCACCGGCACCATGTCCTCTAGTCCTGCCCTGATGGCTAGACTCTCCCGACCTCTTGCTCTCAGCCATATGAAAGCGGTGGTCCTGGCAGTGTAACAAAGCAGCGTTAACCACATCAGAATATGTGGCCAACGAAAGTTTCCCCAACAGATGCTGACGGATCCTCCATGTCAACCCGTCCGTGAACTTCTCAATCTTCTTCTTCTCTGTTGGTATATCATCTGGAACGATATTCAATAGATTCGTGAACTCGGCCTCATACTCGGCCACAGTCTTACCCTCCTGTCTCAGACTCATCAATTTCCTCCTCATTTCCGTGTGAACAGCCGACGGAAAGTACTTGCGGTCAAACCGCACCCAGAAGTCCTGAATAGTGAGAGTATCCCTCTCCTCCAGGGTGGTAATAGACTCCCACCACTGTAGCGCAGATCCAACTAGCTTGAAAGTAGCTAGTACCTGCTTCTGGACATCCGTGCACTCATACATCCTCAAGTGCCTCTGCATATCCTTCCTCCACTGGCTCGAGACTACCACATCTGAGCTACCTGCAAACTCTGGTGGATGCGCTTTCTGAAAAGCGTCACGTACACGTTCCCAAGCAGACGGGAATGCATTTGCCTGTACTGGCGCGGCAACTGGCGCCTGAGGTGGTGCCTGCTGAACAACGGCAATTGCGGCATCTACCGCTTGGCCTACTATAGCTGCAACCTCAGCGGCGTTCATCATGCCCTGAACTGGAGCGGGCTGGGGTTCGGGCGTTGCATCCCTGGGAACTCGTCGTGCACGTCGTGGAGGCATCTGAAATAAGAACAAAGTTTATAAGTTCGCTCTTTATAAACTTAAAATAGCTGAAGAACGAAGCATACACAAAAAGAGTACAACAGTCCTAAAATTTAGGGCTCTATATCAAAGAAACTTAGCGGAAACATAATAAGCCGTCAGATCCTAAAGGACACTAGAACCTGATGCTCTGATACCACCTGTGACACCCCGACTAATTAAATACCAGGTAGCTACTCCTTTATTAAATTAATTCAAAATGCCAAGTTGGTCCAGTTAATAGCATCACTGTCGAAAACATTTTAACGATTACTAACCACCTAGTATTTAAAAAGTAAGTGCCAAATTTTAATTAAAGTCTGATTAACATGCAACAAGTGTAATAAAGAATAATAACACCATTCACCATAATGAAGTAAATAGAATAACCATCCCATAACGTAAATAAAGTCTGGAGGAAAAACTCCTCACTACAATCCCACAACTGAAAAGTAAACCGAATACTAAAACAATACATGCCAAAGTCTGATAACTGTAATGGAAAAGTAACTCTAATAGAAATGGGCGACATGCCCTACAACTGATAGATAATGAATCTGGAATCCAAGTGATAGAAGCGTCTACAAGCAAATCCCTGTAGCTTCCACTAACAGCTACAGCTCGTCACCAGAATGAGTATCCTATGCATGGTGTCCTTGTGGCTGGGCACCTAAAAATGGTTTTACAAGAAAAGTAGATTTGAAAGCAAACGGGTCAGAGCCCGAATGTGGAGTTATATTTTAAAAACCTGCAAGTGCTTTAAAAACATTTAAAACATTAAATGCAAAGTACATGTTAGGACGTGCACTCACATGATATTCTCACCTCTCGTCTAACTGTGCACTCCTAACGTAAGTACCCATCTACAACGACACAAACCACTAGCTAAGTGACATAATATTTAGCTAGACTGCCATAGGTCCTACCCTTATTACTCGGTTCTATTAACATTATAATGCTCGTAATTAAATAGGGGTTTAACGTAAACTCAGATGCTCAATATGCAATATATTTCACTATCCGCTAACTCGTTATGTTTCTCGAAACAATACCGTAATTATATTCACAACATTAACATGAAGGTTCCCATTAATTATGTGTATATTATTCACATCATAAATATACAATACAAGCACCCCGAGAACTAAGTTGTGGTGCACACATACTCTGCTATCCATCCCGGTACATCACGTACATAAGGATTACATATTCCGAATCTCTCAGGAATAGTTCACAGATAACAACATCACAAATAATGGAGGCGAACACAGTCACATCACATGGGTCACACACATACCTACGCTCCCACGATCAGCGGACTTATTAATATCCCAATAAGTCTTTCTATGACCTATGTTCATCAAGGTAACCAGTCTAAATCCGGGCAACACAAGGATTAGAGTGCCCTAAGCGAACGCAAACCTCCCGTGATAGCAAGTATGGTAGGTATGTCATACACACAATTTATATACCAATACTAAGTAAACACACATCTTAGTAATCCCGTAGTTTAATCGTAGTACATATCGCATTCTCGTACCAACTTATAATTATCACAATTTATACTATTCCGGTTTATAATCCTACACGCCATAATTTATTCTCTCGTCGTAGTAGACACTCACGTCTCAACCCAAACCGTCCATTTAATTTAACTCTCGTATATAATTTCCTTCTCATAAATACCCAAAAGTCCCAATTCTATCATTACATCATCATCGGAATGTTATCTATATCCTCGAACAAGTTTACGGGACTCCAAAAATCAAAACAGTCCAAAAAGGCCCAGACTGCCAGCTCGTTAGAAGTCTCGTTCGAACGAGACTGTTCGAATGAGATTACACTGTCAGCTCGTTAGAAGTCTCGTTCGAACGAGACTGTTCGAACGAGATCCAGTTCGTTCGAACGAACTGTACCTTCTAACGAGATCTCATTCGAACGAAGTTATCGAACGAAGTTCCCTTTCGTTAGAAGCGACTGGTCAACTCGTTAGAAGCTCGTTCGAACGAGTTCGTTCGAACGACCTGGGGAGGGGCTTCTAACGACCTACCAGTTTCGTCCCAGATTTCTATAAATTTCGTTTTTCACCATTCTTACTCCTCAAATGTTCTCCAAAGTTCGTTCCAACAATGTTTTAAGTTCTCTAAACATCCTAAAACATGCTAAGGTCATATACTAACATCTTTTAAGGCATTAATGCATCCTAAACATCATTAAATCACAAGATTCTATACTTTTCCCCAATTTTTCAAGAACATGAACCCTAGATTTTTATCATCATCAAATCCCAGAATTTAATCCGTTTTTACACTACATAAAAATGAAATCTCTAAATTCAATCTTCAATCAATGTTTCTACATGCAAACCTATACCCAAAATTAAGCTAATAACTTCCAATTTCATGGGTTTTCCTTTAACTCTTAATTAAGATAGATTATCAAGATTTCTAACATGGAAGAAGCATTCACTGCATAAAGAATGTAATTTAAATCACTTGCCTTGATTAGATTTCTGATTTTGGTGTTGTTTTGGTGAAGATTTCTGCAGAATTCCCTCTCTCTCTCTTTCTCCAAGCTTCTTCTCCAAAGGTGGCTATGGTGGCTAGGGTTTTCTTTGGGAAAGTTGGAAACCTAAATGATAACCTCCGTAGCTTAATGGGTTAATATGGGTTGGTTAGTGGGTTTAGTGGGTTAAATCCACATCAGATTAAGACTCCTAATTTTCGTCATTATTAATTCCTCAAAATACAAAATTACCAAAATACCCTTTAAGTTGCCGGTATGGCCTAAAAATACCCCGGAATCCAACCTACACCCCCGGCTAGTGTTTTCTGACTATCTCGACCCTTCCGGACGCGTTGGCGCACTCAAAATGACCATACGGTTTATAGAATTTAAATTCACTGTTATAATCAAAATATTATACCGTGACGTGGCGGTCACGCGCGTCTCAACAAAATTTCCAAAATGCCGTATATCAATCTCACGACAAATTTTTCATAATTCAATATTAATATAAAAACATGTATGCACATGATCAAATACCAACTCGCATCTCGTTAGTATTTTACCCGGATTAATTTCCGAATAATACGCATTAATTAATTAATCCCATGAATAAATATAGCCAAAAGTACGGGGTATTACAATTTGATTTAACCGAAAACCACTTCTTTACTGAAATTATCCCTTTCATTCTAACCAACCCATATTGGTATTTTCATTTAAAATCACCCTTTTCAACACACGTGAGCACCATGTTAGAAAATACTCATTTAGCCTTTGACATTTTTTCGCAACACACCCTTGTGCCAATTATGGGTTTAACCACTTAGGTTGCATAACTACCCATTTACCCAGTTTCTTATCCTTTCTTTTACCTATGGACATTAATTAATTTACACATTTACTTATCCATTTCACCTTTACCATAACATTTATTAGTTCATTCAAGTTAGGTCGTCTTAACACATTTTCACCATGTAATCTATTTCTTAACATGTTCCTTCTTTATCTTTTCTCGGAATCTTTCAATAATTACATACTTTAACGATCTTCACACCACCGGCTATGCGAATTATATGCTCTCTGGCCAGTTATTTTGGGTCTTTCAACCCAAGGCTCTGGGCTCTCTTTAATTTTTCCAGTGTCATCCTAGTTTCTTATTAATTTGTTTTAACATTCTACAAATGTCCACATTATTCCACCTTTCCTTTTATCCGGCCAAAGCCAAAATCCCAGGTTTCACCCCAACTTGTATTACAGTTGAAAATCATCATTTCGTGTCCTTTAAACTTTAGCTTTGATTTTATTCCAAAAATCATGTTCATCAGAACTATCAAGTGTAACATCCTTTCAAATATTTTTATTTCATAAAAATGTTCTACTTTATGTAAAATTACCATTTTACCCATTTATTTCTAAATTCACCGTTCACTCCAATTTCACAAGTGTGAATTTTTTAAAATACCATTAGTTTAACCACACTAACTTCTTAAGTGTTTTTAATACCTTAACACCATTTTAACCCTTTGGAGTAATATTCTTCTTAATTGAAAATATCTTTATCTCAATACTTTCATTTTCAAGAATCATTAAACATATAAGACTACTTCATAAGAA
Organism: Sambucus nigra; assembly: GCA_949130495.1. Taxonomy (NCBI): domain Eukaryota; kingdom Viridiplantae; phylum Streptophyta; class Magnoliopsida; order Dipsacales; family Adoxaceae; genus Sambucus; species Sambucus nigra. Next base: position 402,329,710 of record OX422208.1, on the reverse strand, counting down.
AAATACCATTTTCCTTATTAACACTTATAGTCTTGAAACCTTACATTTTTAACACATCACAACACCCATTACACACACCTTAAGGACTAAATTTTCTTAGTTCTTAATTCCATGTTTAAACCAAATAAAACCTTCATTAAACTTGTTTTTATGTCCATTATCAAACACCACAAGTTTATATGCATGATGAGACGGATTCTAAATCCTAAAATCCTATCATGTGAGTTAAACATACATTTCATTCTAGAAATTCATAATACTTGCAAAAATATACTTTCAAGGCATAAAATACATTTTATTTCTTCAAACTTAACAAATGTCTCTTTTCATAAAATCTTCTTTTTTGCAAGAAACTTGGAACATCATTTCATCAAATAATATAGAAAAATCAACATCATTTCCAAACATTTTATTTCATAAAATGTTTAACATCAAATTTCCAAAAAAGCACCATTTTCATAAAAATCTCAATCTTTATTTCGAGAAACTTTGAAATATGCATTCTTCATTTATTCTCAACTAAATGATATTTTTCTAACATTTTTATTTCATAAAAACATTTATTATTAAATTAACTAGAAAATCCATCATCAAGTTCGTAAGCATTATACTCTTACATTATGACAATAAGACTACTAATTACACAAAATAGAGTCTTAAACTAAGAGTAGGTTTTTTCCACCTCAATGAAGCTCCAACAATGTAAGGCATGGAAAATCTAAGAAGATGAAGATGAGATTTTCCCACTCAAAAGCATGCTCCATTTAGCTTCCAAGTACAACCCCTTCTAAAAACCCTCTTCAACTCCATGAAATCTCCATCTTCATCTTCTCTTAAAATTCCCCAACAACACCTTTACAAATTCATAGCTATGCCCAACAATGGAGGAAATGGATATCTAAAGCTTGGATATCATGAAGACTGGAAGAATATGATGGTTTAAGGTTGATATTTGGTGGCGAAATGGTGGTTCAAGGTGGAGAGAATCTCAACAATGGTGAAAGACCACCTCTCTCTCTCTCTCTCTCTCTCTCTCCCCTATCTATCTATCTATCTATCTATCTATCTATCTATCTATCTATCTATCTATCTATCTACCTATCTATATCTATATGACCCAAATTAACCAAACAACCCTTATAAAAAAAAACCAAAGCCTTAAAAATCCTTTTTTCACCCAATCTGGTTCATCAGAGCTCGACAGCTCATCAATCCAACGACCCAAAACAAGACAATGCACATGGGCAGTCTGATTTAAATTTTTTTGATTAGCCTCGTTCGAATAAGATTCAACCCTCGTTCGAATGATAAGGGTGTATCATTCGATCCCTCTCTTCTAACGACCTTCAAACGACCCTGATTATTTAGGAGGTGGGATTTCATTCGAACCTCGTTTGATCCCTTTCTTTGAATGAGCCTTGACTCTGATTCGAACGACCCTTATAATATTTCTTTAATTTATCTCCTGTTTATTACCCACAACTTCCACTAATTATCATCAAGCCTCCAAAAATAATAAAATTAGAATATAATACCTATTATAATTATTCAAATCCCAAGGTTCTTATTTTAGTTCAATTTATGCAAAAAAATAATTAAAATATTAGGGCGAGGTACTATAAACTTCCCTCCTTGGGAATTTTATCCCCAAACTTCTCGATCCACCCATTCTTAAAATTCATGGGGTTTACCAACTCTCATTCTAAGTCATATGAACCCTTCAAGACCTAAACATTAAGTCCTCAAACACCAAGACAACATCATACCCCAATTTATGGGTTTGTCACCAAAAGTCCAACACATGATATGATATAACGCTCACCATTTCACTAACCATGAACATCACATAACCGAATCCGAGTTTCCACTCACTTGATGATCATGCTCAATCGAGTTCTAGGACTACCTTTGCTAATACCCAAGCATGCTGGTGCTTTCACGAGAAACCCTCTCTAGTGATCGAAACTCACTCAGGAGGTAACCGTAACATGACCAACCATCAAATTCATCATCAAAAACCATTTCTAATCTTAGGACTACATATCCATCACCCCCATAATTTTTAGGTCATCTCGACCACACAAATTTTTTTGGAGCATGACACTATCCATACATTGCTAATTTCTCACTCTGAAAAGTAGTACACCTATCAAATTATTACTGCACGTTCGGTCGACACCTTTTGTTGCGTCACTCTGATAGCCTTAGTATTACTCTAGGCATCTCACCTTTGAGCATTCACTTGAGCCTCGACCCAATCCACTCATCGTGGTAAAGCAACATTGTGGGATAAGCTTCCTCAATTTCTGACATTATAATATATCCTTAAGTAATCATCCTGCTCTTACAACTTGAGCCACTGACTTCCATGTCAGCTAGTCGAAAGGTTGGTAGTCCTAAGAAAAACCAATATTATGAGCAAACTATGTAGCTGAAAGCGCAACCATCTGTACTTTTTTGAATATCAAGAATACCATAGATAAGGATCACCCAGTTACCGATCTGCATTGACCATTCTCGATCCATTGTGCTCCACCAGGACCAACCTTGTCATACCATGAGATGGTACCAATCTGAGCTACCACATATACGCGAAAACTTATCCCTGATTACCAAAATTGAAAGGGACACACGAGGGTCAAAAGGAATAAGAAATCATTCCGAGATAATCGCGTTCGTACGCATGAGACTATGATTTACGACAAGTAAACCTACGCTATATGCTCGAAGCCTTATCACTCATCCTATACGTTATCTCTAGGTACTAAGCTAGCCACATACCTTGGCTTGAGTCACCAACCATGACTAATCGAATCATAACCATTCATCATCACAAGGCAAAAGCAACATATGAGTGTATCATTATCTATAAATTCACACGCCCGACTTATCTCCTTGGGAGTTAGGCCCTCCCCTTTACATTCTTGGCACACATGAACCATTCTGCTTGGCGAATTCCTACCACCCTTGTATACACTGACCCTGTCCATTTATCGGTGACGATGCACTAACCTAGTACACCTAGATTACTGTTTAACTTATCATATCGTGACCGCAACCCAAATCCCCTTAGGTAATATTTCGTTCAAGAAACACATTCACCTTATTGTATCCGTTGACTATATGATATTGTCAATAATCTTACTTCCACGTTCTACCCAAAATGAATTTACGTGATGAGCATACCGACCACCATTGGTATTCTAAGGGTAGTAAGTACCACACGGGTTTGTATCTTCTAAGTCGTACCGACTTAGAAGGATGTTCCAAGATGTAATCCTAACCTTGCTAAGGCTATCCTAGCATATACCGTCGACACACACCAACATTCTAATCATGCTTTGATATTGCCCCACCTCGGTTACTATTTATAGTCTCCACATGGCGTCATCAACCTAAGTCTCAAATACATTTCCTAATACTCTTCAAAATTAGTGTCATAACAACTCCACTACTAGTCATTCCATGAAACTCGGGCACCACGCCTCATAATGACACAAGCCTCTTATTCCTCCAAAGACGGTCACTACCCATATGTGACGATTCGGGAAATTGCACCCGACATATACACCACTTGACTCTTTTAAACCTCCACCAGCAACCTGAGATCATCACCTGACCCCAAACATAATCGTTATTAGTACGCTAATGTTTCTACAAACCGAACTTTACTGGTCTCCTAAGGACACCAAACACATTCCATGTGACCATCCTAAGGAATCGACAAGATTTTATCATCCATACCTTTATCATTATAGGTGCACTTTACGAACGTCTTAATACCCTCATCATGATTACTAGGACACTGGTCCACAAGCTTCTACATATAGTGAACACTAACCATCATTATTTCATACATAACACACTTACTATAATTTTCTAGTAACTCTCATCACATGTTGCATGGTACGACCAATAACCAAGAATCACCAAGATGCTTACTTGTTACGATAATATCTTAGTGACTTAGATCGTGTACACATCCCAAGTGTTGACCAACAAGGTCCATCATGCCCATTAAATCATTAATTGCCTTATGATGGGATACTATCTCAAGGATCGATTTCACCTAATCACATCGTCGGTACTAACTACCCAAAAATACCTTGTCGAAGAACACAACACATTTCAATCACCAATCAACACTGTTTAGGTATATCGCACTACCTACCTTATCTCCCTTGTTGACGTTATATGAGTTAGGTTTCTAACTCAGTAGACATCATTAATCATTCTCTATATCTCAATTGGCTTCTCATATCACTACGGATTGACACACAAGAACCTCACACTAAAAACCTGTGATGTCGCCACTATTGGCTTGCATGAACACTCGCAACTTACTAGCATACCTAAATCAAAAGTGCTTAAGAGATTAAAGATAATTAACTAGATAGTCTTCCACTTGGAAAATAATTCATCCATCATGCTAACCTCCTTGACTTCACCGTCAAGGACACAAACTAAACCGTCAACAAAACTGCCATGATCGGCCCAAACCAACACAGATGTCAAAAGATCCACTTCCGTCCTCACGACATCACTCCTAAAAGGAACCTTGAACCTAGAGCACTGATACCATATGTAATGCCCCATCCCGGATTTATGGGTTACCCGTGGTCAACCCGGTCTGACCCAAGCGTTAGGTGTGAAGTGCAACGAATAACCTATATAATGTTGTTAATGCAGTTTTATTTTAATTAATGTTTTACTTGCTCAACAAGAAATTCCAATTTCAAATCAAACTATGTAAGGACCCATGAGGAGAACTCTGGAGTCCAATAATTCAAATGTGATAGCGTAAAATAAAAGAGAGTACTTACCAATATAATGCTCTCGAAATACCAAACCGCACCCAACCTGCTGTAACAAAACGAGGGAGTGAACCGAATGCTCAGTGAAAAATATACAAAATGCAATATACAATCGAATGGAAGAAAGAAGACTCTAACACGTTATGCCTACATGAACATGCAACTACCTTGTATACATATATTGACATAGATATACATATAGGTTTACATATACTTAATGCGTGTGGCAATTTACTTCCCCAAACCTTATTCATCCCGATTAATTCACCTTAATCTTGTAAAAGACTTATGTTTTCTCATTTCGACATTTATCACATTATTTAAATCACACAGTTAAATACTTGAAACAACTAAATTTTGTTTGACCAAAAGCCACTTCTTTACACATTTATCACATTATTTAAATCACACAGTTAAATACTTGAAACAACTAAATTTTGTTTGACCAAAAGCCACTTCTTTACTGAAATTATCCCTTTCATTCTAACCTACCCACATTAGTATTTTCATTGAAAATCACCCCTTTCAACACACGCGAACATTGTGATAAAAAAATACTCATTTAACCTTTGAAAACCTTTCACAACACACACTTATGCCAATTATTGTTTTAACCACTTAGGTTTCTTAATCACCCATTTACCCAGTTACTTTACCTTTCCTTTAGCTATCGACATTAATCAGTTTATACATTTACTTGTCCATTTCACCTTGATCGAAATATTTATTAGTTCATTCAAGTTAGGTTATTTTAACAAATTTTCACCACACAATTCATTTCTTGATATGTTCCTTATTCCTCTATATTTTTTTGAAATCTTCCAATAACCGCATACTTTAATGGGCTCCATATCGCCGGCTATGCGCACTTTATGCTCTGGCCAGTGATTTTGGGTCTTTCAACCTAGGGCTCCGGACCTTCCTTAATTTTTCCGGTGTCATTCGAGTTCCTTATTAATATGTTTTCATATTTTAAAAATGTCCACATTATTCCACCTTTCCTTTTATCCGGCCAAAGCCAAAACCCGTGGTTTCACCCCAACATATGTTACACTTTTAAAATCATCATTTCGTGTCCTTTACACTTTAGCTTTGATATTAATTTAAAAATCATGTTCATTAGGACTATCATGTGTAACACCCTTTCCATCATTTTTATTTCATAAAAATGTTTTACTTTATGTAAAATTACTATTTTACCCATTTTTTTTCAAATTCTCCTTTTACTCCAATTTCATAAGTGTTAATTTTTCATAACACCATTAAGTTACCCACTATAACTTCTTAAGTGTTTTTAATTCCATAACACCTTTTTAACCCTTTGGAGTAATATTCTTCTTAATTGAAAACATCTTTATCTTAATACTTTCATTTCTAAGAATCATTAAACATAAAAGGCTACTTCATAAGAAAAACACCATTTTCCTTATTAACACTTGTAGTCTTGAAACCTTACATTTCTAACACACCCCAACACCCATTACACACACCTTAAGGACTAAATTTTCTTATATCTTCATTCAATGTTTAAACCAAATAAAACCTTCATTAAACTTGTTTTTATGTCCATTATCAAACACCACAAGTTTATATGCACGAGGAGATGGATTTTAAATCCTAAAATCCTATTATGTGAGTTAAACATACATTTTATTCTAGAAATTCATAATACTTGTAAAAATATACTTTAAAGGCATAAAATACATTTTATTTTTTCATACTTAACAAATGTCCATTTTCATAAAATCTTCATTTTTGCAAGAAACTTGGAACATCATTTCACGAAATAATTTAACAAAATCAACATCATTTCCAAACATTTTATTTCTTAAAATGTTTAAAATCAAACTTTCAGAAAATGCACCATTTTCATAAAAATCCCAATCTTTAATTCAAGAAACTTTTAAATATGAATTCTTCATTTATTCTCAACTAAATGACATTTTCCAAACATTTTTATTTCATAAAAAATGCTTATTATTATTTTTACTAGAAAATCCATCATCAAGTTCTTAAGCATTCTACACTTGCATTTTAATAATGAGACTACTAATTACACAAAATAGAGTCTTAAACTAAGAGTGGATTTTTCCACCTCAATGAAGCTCCAACAATGGAAGACATGGAAGATCTAAGAATGTGGTAACCTCCCACATCCAAACATGGCCTCAAGGAGGTTGATCCACTCAAAGGCATGCTCCATTCCTCTCCCAAGTAGAACCCTTTCCAAAAACCCTCTCCAACTCCATGAAATCTCCATCTTCATCTCCTCCGAAAACCTCCCAACTACAATTCGTAGCTATGCCCAATAATGGAGGAAACGGGTATCTAAAGTTTGGATGTGATGAAGACTAAAACAATATGATGGTTTAAGGTGGATATTTAGTTATGGAATGGTGGTTAGAGGTGGAGAGAAACTCAGTAATGCAAAAAGAGCACCTTTCTCTCTCTCTCTCTCTCTCCAACTATAAATGACCAAAATAAACCAAACAACCCTTATAAAAACACCCAAAAGACTTAAAATCCCATTTTCACCCAATCTAGGTTCACCAGAGCTCGATAGCTCATCAATCCAATGGCCCAGAATGAGATAATGCAAAAGGGCAGTTTGATTTAAAATTTTTGATTGGCATTGTTCGAACGAGATTCATCCCTTGTTCGAATGAGAATAATGTCTCGTTTGATCCCTCATTTATAACGACCATCACATTATCCTGATCAATTATGTAGTGGAATCTCATTCGAAGCTCGTTTGATCCGTTGCTTAGAACGAGCATTGACTCTTATTCAAATGACCCAACTTTCGTTCGGAGGTCCCTTCTAAATATTTCTTTAATTTTTCTACAATTTTTAACCCACGACTTCCATTAATTATCATCAAGTTTCTAAAAATAGTCAAATCATAATATAATCGCCATTATAATTATCCAAATCCTAAGGTTCTCATTTTAGTTCAATTTACGCAAAAAAAAACAATTAAAATATTAGGGAGAGGTATTACATTAGTGATCGATTTTCTGAGTGTAAAAAGCCTATGACAAAAGGGTGTTATCACAATCCTTGACTATGGCGTAAGGATTTGTCGCGCCCAGACTTGTCACCGTCCTTGACCGTGGTAACTCTCTTTTGTCAATTAAGTACAGCGACAATCAGACTCAAATGGTGTAGTGAGGCAACAAACTTATCCTAAGTTGTACTATCCTTTCGTAGGTGAGTTTATGCCTATTCTAGATCGATCAACCTAAAGTTACATTGCACCATAAATTTCAAGTGGATTTAGTGCCAAATTATAGGTGTCTGACTTATTCTAAGTCGTACCACCCATTTTTAGGGGGGTTTATGGCTATTCTATGCAGGTGGTATTTTCTATATAATAGGATCAACTAAAATAAATCTATGGGTGATTAGGTTTCAATGAGATTTATCAACAATTTTATGTATTAGCTCAACCTAATTTTAGATCCACCAATTAGCATGAATCTAGGTGATAAATATAGATAGATTTAATCAAATTAAAAAATTTAGTATCTAATCAAAGTTAATTAAGTGAATTAACTAGATGAAAATCCTAAGTAAATTTAACAACGTATAATTTTGGATTCAAACTTAGATCTGGGTGAGTGTACAATCAAATGTGTATAAGAACAAATAGTAATCACGCAAAGAGGCACAAGGCAAGATTTATGAGTAAAACCCTTACCTATGGGTAAAAAACTTCAGTGCATCCTAGTCTCTCATTAGATTTTAAACGTTTCTTTATACAACGCAAGAAGGTACCTATCTTATTCCTTAATAAGAAATTATCTATGAATGCTAAGACTATCCCCCATTCCATTTGAAAAAAAATTGAATAATCCAAAACCAATTAATATTTTTATTTAAAATATTTGCAAAGAATTATTGAAAAAAAATATTATTTGTATCCCATGTGGGAAAACCCTTTAATTTTTTAATAAACAACATAACCAAGAAAAAACGTAAGATGTCTATTTATATAGTCTCAAACATAGTCCTAGTCATCCTCCAATCTTTGATGGACTTTCCATACTGGAAAGTGAGGATGGTTGCGTTCATCCAAGGTATGCTTGGCGATGAAGTATGGGACATGATTGAAAAAGGTTATACTATATAAAAAAAACCGAAGGCAGTGGTGATAATTCAATTATTGTAAATAAACCAATCACTGAGTATACTAAGGAAGAAGAGAAATTATCACTACACAACAATAATGGAAAGAATGTTATATACATGGCTATGACTGAGATCGAATTTTAAAGAATATCTTCTTACACCACATCTAAAAAGTGTGGGACACACTTGTTTTCACTCACGAGGGTGACATACATGTTAAAATTAGTAAAACTCAAGTGGTTGTTTAGCAGTTTAACATTATGCTTATGGATTTTAGAAATAGTTGAGAGGTAAGGGTAAGCCTAGTTCTGCTTCTTCCCAATCAGATTTCTCTTTCTCTTTAAAATTACTTGATATAACTTTTGAGAATGAAGAATTTGATTTGGATACCCTTGACAGAGAAATATCCTTTATAAGAAAACACTTTAAATCTATTATGAAATTCAGAAATTGTTTTGCTTCGAAACAACGAAATTTCAAAAATAGTCAAATGGAAAGATTATACCTCGTGAAAAAGTTAAGTCTAAAATATATGTACCAAATATTCAATGTCATAAATGCTACGGATTTGTACACTATTCCAATAAATTCATATTTAAACAGAAATATCACCCAAGGCACATATTACTAAGACTTAATGCGATAGTTCACGCTCTGATAGTGACCATAATTCTAATGTTGAGTGTGATGATTGCAACGATAACTTCGTCTCTTTTGCTGCTAAAGTTTTTGATAATGATTGAAGTAGTTGGACTTGACTTTTTACTTATTAAATAAATGTAACACCCCGTATTTTTAATGGTTTTTATATTAAGATTAATTAAATTAAAAATGGGAAATTAATAGGAAGTTAATCCGGATTAAAACGAATATTAATTAGCGAGACAAGGGTTAATATTTATTTGTATGAATTATAGTTAGTATTACTTATTAAATAAGTAATAAATTAGTAAGAATTCATTATGATCGTCGTGAGTGAAAAATACGACTGTTACTGTAATTTATTCGGGATGCGCGTGTCAGTCGTGTAGGGACATAAATTTATGAGATATAATGTCATTTAATTATGGGTCATCCAAATGCGCATTTTAAGTGCGCCAGTGTGTCCGAAAGGGTCTAAATAGTCTAAAAAGTGTACTCAGGGATTTGGATTGGATCCCGGGACATTTTTGGGCCAAACAAGTACCACAGAGGAGTATTTAAATGTTTTGCATTTTTGGGGAAAAAGGACCGACGAATTTTAGAGGTTTATATCATCAGTTATGTTGAGGGGGTTGGGGTTAGCAGTTAGAAAAATAGAGAGATGCCACCAGATGAGGAAGGAGAAGAGTTTTATAGCTCCCCACACCATTTGTACACCACCACCACCGAAATTCGAATCGGAAGGAGAGGAAGACAACTCCGCCAATTTTATGTGCAAATGAGACCTACCTTCTCCAGACAAGTGTTTATTTTGCATGTTCGAAAAGTTTATAATACTTATGTAGTGTAGGGTTTATATTTTTGATGATAAATTGATGTTCTTGGGGTTCTTAGAATTAAACACATGCTTATTGGGTAGGATTTGCATGTAGATTTATCCCTAAGTAAATAGAAAATGAAGCTTGTATATATGTGATACTAATAATGGAAAAAAATATGAGTTCTTGATGAAAAGCGATGAAGAACATGAGAAATTAGGGTTTGGGGGCATATTAGGTTTTGATCCGTTCTTGAATTGAATTTTTGAGAATGTAATGTATTAATCGCATCCAAGGTTTTTCCTATACCTATAATTTATGATTGGTTAGGTTAGTTGGCAGTTTGAAGAATTTTAATGAAGTTTTCAAGAAGTTTTATGGTAAGAAAATCGTAACATTTAATGAGGAAGATGAGTACCTACTACAATAAATCGATTCGGCTCCTTGGTCGAATCGATTCGGATGGAGAATTGATTCGGATCAAGGTCGAATCAATTTGACTTTCCCATATTTGGCCAATTTCCCCTATTAAGCCTGATTTTTGTGAATGATGATCGTGGAAACTTTTGGTATCCTTCTAAATTATATTGAGGGTTATAATGATCAACACTAGGCTAATGTTAGGGTTGTGGCTTAGGCTTATATGATAAGGATTAAGGCTGAGGTTAATCGAACATAAAGCGTAATATAATGGAATTCGAGAGCATGAATCGTGTCATGTGAAATTCGAGGGATCCTATGACTTATCCCAGTAGAGTATGAGTATAGTAGCTACTGAATTTCTTCAAGGGGTAACTATGGACCCTTCAGGTAAATCATAATTCTTAGGGATGTATGATAGTGAGTTAATAATGTGAATTGATGATGCGATAAGTATTCGAGGGATAAATACTATATACGAATCATATTTAGAGGTTGAGTGTATACCTATACAGACTATACATATAGGTTAAGTGTATATATATATGGATCATATTTATCTATTGAGTGTATATCTATATAGATTATATTTATAGGTTGTGTATATACCTATACATGCTATATTATAGGTGATGCGTATACCTATACGAATTATATTCAGAGGTTGTGTGTATGACTATATGCGACGTATGGATAGGTTGTGTGTATGCCTATTATGTACTTTCTTAAATGTGTGAACGTACCTATGCTGGTTGCTATCAGGAGAGGTTCTGCGTCGTGGACAGTCTTATACTAATGAGCCCATTGTGGGATTTTAGACTTGTGCCTCAAAACATAAAACTTAGTGATTGAGCAAAACTTGTGGGTATGACAGTGTGACCGATCATTTGGGTCTGTTAGGTGTGTGCGTATAGCCCAAAGGCTTAGAATTATGTTCGCCTCCAAATATGTGTTAACTTGATTTATGGTTTGAGGGTGATACCCGAACCGATAGTCCTTGATTTAGTATGAGAGGTACATGGACTTGATAACAGAGAATGCATACTCGCACTGCGATTCTTAATCCAGGGATGCTATAGATGTATATATAGATAGTGTGATACATATATACATGCATGTGAAATTATTCTTCTTGTGTGTAATGTAGCAAGGATGGATAGTCCATATCTGAAAGTGATTTGATTATGAGATAATATACTTAGTGTCAAATATTAGTAACCTTAGATTGAATATATCTAAGAGTGATATGACAGGGAGATAACCTACTCAGTGTGATATAGTAGTAAACTTAGACAGTGTTTATCAAAAGATGAGTTAACTAGCGCAATTTAATGTAAGGGTTTAATGATGATATATGTAAAATGTTAGTGAAATGATTTAATGATAACACACGTGAAATATGAATTATGGTTTAATAATAACATACGAGTAATGTTAATTATTAGTATTACGATAGCCTACTGTATGGGTGGTACGAGGAAGTTAAAGGGAAATTTATCTACGGACTTAATGAGAATTAAGAATATATTGTAGCATACTATATGGGGGATACGGGTGAGCCAAACCTAATAAGTTTAGTTAGTTATTCGTAAGTCCTACTTAGGATGGGTAACATAACTGGGTAGGAGATGTTAGAGGTGCACTATAGATGAGAGGTGAGAAACTCAAGAGAATGTGTGCAGACTAACATGTGTAATCAATAATTGTTTTTAAACTGTGATAAATACTTGCTAAATGTTATAAAAATACTTTGGGCTCTGACCTGTTTGCAAATTTTTTTTCAAAACCTTTTGGGTGTCCAGCCACAGGGACGCCCAATGTGATGATTTGTTACAGGGATGCGTAGCTGCAACACTTGTGGATGCTTGTAGGATTTGGATTAGACACTTCTATCACTTCATTCCTAGAGTAGGATGTATTTATAGTTATTTGATTTGGGCAAGCTTCCCCTTCAGCTATTCATTTATTTCAGTTTAGTCTTTGTATTCATAATTTAATTTCTGTCGAATTTCTATTATTAGACTTGGGACCGAGGGTTTAGTTGGATTTTATTCATATTAAATCTTGTGATGATTTAGACTCGGTTACTATGTGAATGGTTTTGGTTATTTGTTTTCATGTTGATTGTTTAATAAGTGAATAAAATTTGGCACCGGATTATTTAAAACGTAGGTGGTTAGTAGTTTAAAAAGGTTTTCGACAGTGATACTATGAATTAAATGAGATTCCTATTTTATTTTTATGAAGGACTGATCACCCAGTATATAAATAGGCGGGGTGTCACAATAAACACAAATACTTTTATCTGAACCGTACATTCTCTTAATCCGTATGATTTCTTGTATATGAATAAAATTGTGAAATGTGTCCTTAGTTTGTTATAAATGAATCTTTTAGTTTGGTTACTAGTTATAATTGGTATCCAATTGACCGAATAAATCTGAACCCCTGAAAAACTAGCCAACTTAATTTATTTAATCTACACCATTAGTTTTGGGGCTTCGCTGATTCATTTTTATTAGTACTCTCATATTTCGAATTGCTAAATTTGAGAGAGAGAGAGAGAGAGAGAGAGAGAGAGAGAGAGAGAGAGAGAGAGAGAGTTCTTTTATAGTGTGACTAAATATTTGGAGTGTCTCCATGAGTGTTCAACATTTACTTTGAAAAGGTTTTTTGAAATTAATTGATGATATCTTTTCAATTCTTTATTTATTTTGCATTGTGTCAATTTATGCTTATTATTATATTTTCTCTAGTATGTTTAGGAGAAAAAATTATTTAGATAAATGCGAGTATTATTTTTCTTTTCTTATATTTCTGGAATTTGTTTTTGTGAAAAGAAAAATGATAAAAGTCATTTAAAATTCGGAAATCTGTTTTATAAGTTTTTAAAAAAAAACTTAGTTACTCGAAAATTTATTTTATTGTTTTTTCATAAACACTATGCATTGGTTTGCACTTTACTAACACTATTTTTTTATTACACATGTCGCCTAGATCGAGCAAGCAGGGCTTAAGCAGGCTAGCTGGGATCTCTAGGGAGTTTTGGTTTCCTAGTTGAGAGATATGGTTTGTTGTGTAAACTAAGGTCCAACCACTTCAGTACTAAGGAAAGCGAGAATACTAATAAGAGAGAACCAAGAGGGTCACTCAAGCACTTACAGAGTTCACATTTAGTCAAAAGCGTGGGCTTCCAAGGTGTTGCCAAGAAAGTATTTTAGTAAAATTAACAATTGACGAGTCCCTCTAAAGGCCACTTGCAAATTTTCAAAGGTTTTTCAGCAAGTTACCATTTAAAAATATATTTACCAAATCAAACTTTTTGGCACTATGCCCGACGTATTTAGTTTTTTACTTTGGTATGTACCAGGTATCGCGTGTCATGAGGGAAAAACGATAAACAACTAAAAGAGATAAAAGGTATATTTCAAATGTTATCTCAAAGAGGATCTCATTTTGGCGCCGAAATGCCACATCATCCCTAGTTTTTACTTATAAATAGGACCCTTGGGTAAGGTCAAACACATCAGAAAAACCCAAGTTAGAATTATTACCTTGCCAAAATCTCATCAGAAAGTATTCTCTCCATGCTCTCTCCTTGGTAGTTGGAGTGCCTGTCTCTTCACTCCCTACTACCATCACTTCCAAGTGATCCCCTTTCTCTCTCATTATTGTTGCTTATAGCTAATCATTTATCTTCTCAGATAGCATTTACAGATGCTTCATTATTATCATAAATAGATAGTTTTCTTATCCAGTTTCTATTGTGACCTTGGTGACCTTGAAGACAACATCCATGGGAGGGGGTCATGCCTCACGAGATCCAGTTCTTCATAGACCCGAGTACAACCAACCTCCTACACTATGTTTGCATTTTTTTCATTGGTTTGCACAATAAGACAATTGGTATTTTCTTATCACATGGGGTTATGCTAGAGTATAAGAAGATGTGGAAGAATTAAAATCATTGCAAGCATCAAAGAAGTTTGACAATTCTACTCTCCATCAATTGTGGATTTTCGTATTTGGTTTTTCTTATAGATAATCAACTTATTATTTATTCGAATGTCTGTATCTTGTAAATTGATTATTATTTCTTAGTGATTTCTTTTAGATTGTCTCATAGAAAATGACCATGGAGGTTTCTCTAGTGCATTAGAGTTTTACCACATAAAAAATCACACATGCTAATCGTCATCGCCTCACCTCCATTTACATGTAATTAAATAACATGGAATATTATATAATTAAAGTGATTTCTTTGAATAATAAATTATATTTGATATTGATAAAAATATGATTTAAAATTTATTTAATAATAAAACTGTCATTTTGACAATAAGAAAAATCATATTTAATTGATCTTCAAATTCCTCGTATATTAAAATATGATAAACTTAATTAACTGAAAGTTTTTCAACATTTAAGTATATATATTTGATAATAAAAACTTGCATGGTAATCATAGATGATCAGAATGTGATTTGAGACTTACATCAATGATAGACCCATTCAAAGCTTTATTGATCGGATATAAAAGTAGCATTATTTTCATTGTTAGATTGCACTATGCTTGACCTCTCTAATAGATCAAACAACATTTTTTGCATCTTGAAGTCTTGGATCATCAAATTCAGATGTAAATGGTAGAATTAAATTTAGGCACTGTAATGTTCAATCTCATATCACTCTTAAATCTCACAAATTATAAATCTAGGTTTGATTCAAGTTTTTTTATTAATTAAGATCAAGTGAATTTGACAATTGAAATATTTAGATTTGATCACTTACCTAAACAAATACTCTCTCTAGGTGTGAAAATTCATCAGGAAAAAGATCTCTTAAAATGAGAGGGAAAACACTCATATTTATAGAATTTTTCATAACCGAGGATCCGTGGTGCATATGGTAGGAATTGTTCTTCGTGCACACAAATTTGGGAAGCATGCCTAGTCATGTGTAGAATGTGACAACAATGTGCATGGAGGTAATTCGACCCTGTGTGCACGCTTTTAGATCGCAAAAAATGATTATCCTTGAGCAAAAATGTAATTTGTACCCATCCGCACCGAAGTAAGTAAAGAATTATTTGGCCTATTTTTCATGTAGTAGTACACACGGGACCAAATCCCAATCGTGCTCACGCTTTTAGGCAGAACTATGGATTCTCCTAAACAATCATAAGAAAGGCTATTATATTCAAAATTCATTTTCACTTGATCAACTTAAAAATCATTTTATCAAAAATATGAACGTGAACGTATGTGATAGCCTTGGGTGATTCAATCAAAACTACCTCAAAGGATACGATTTATTGAATTCTTCTTGAAATATTTAAATGTAACATGCGGAAGATTTTACGTATAAGAGGTAAAAGATCTTCAATTAAGTGTCCATAGGTTCTAATGAACAAGTCGCTCTCTAACCTATTATCTCACTATGAATGAAGATTATGTAGCTCGATTTGTTGCATAACTCATATGCTTTGACACAGAATTAAACCAACTTAACTGTATATACAAATATTTATGTTTCCACACTCCCATTTGAATATTTATGGAAAACCCCAATTAACTTGATTACGACAACAAAACTCACCCCCACATTAGACATATAATGAGAGTAGTATGTTGTAATGCACATGAAATCCATAAGATAACCAACAAGATAAAGTCGAGTCCAAAACTTTAGATTGAGATGTATTAACACGTCAATACCTGGAATACAGGAATCAAAGACAGAAGATCATGCAGATAAGGCATGCGTAAAGAGTAACTTCTTATACTTTGGTAATCTTTCGATAAATCAACATGGTATATGAAGATGGTAATAAGTATGAAATCATATGAACTATAAGAAATCCAGTTAATATTATCTCAACCTCAACATATATATGCCCCCTTCATGAAAATAAAGAAACACTTTAGGGTTAAAAGCTTGTTTACAAGGTTAATAAGAAAATGTTATAAATTGTGTAAACTCCGAATAATTTTTTGGGCAAAACTCTTTTAGAAAAACACAAGATGTGTTGTAAAAGCTTTCTGAATGTATGGATTAAATTTGATAGTTGACTAACTTCTTTTTAAATTTTAATAAACATCCACTAAAATTAACATGTAGTCCCAATCACAGTAATAGTTAAGAACATTCAAAGAAATAGATACGTGAATTTTTAACGTGGTAAAACCCTTAATCAAGGGAAACATCCACTGTGCCCTCTACGGCACAAAACAAAAATTCACTAGAATAAAGAATCAAGTTACAACACTTAAGAAAACCACAAAGATCCTAACCTAAGTTAAGAATATACCTACTTGAGATTCTCCACTCCAAAGGTAATCTGAATTGGACTGATCTTTTCTTGATACTTCTTTGCTTTTTCATTGACCTCCTTCTCTTTGAATTCTGATTCCAGCAACTCGTTCAAAATCCAAGATTCTCAGACGGAACCACAGTGTCTAAATGTTCGTGTGAGATAGTGTTTGTGACGTGCTACTATATGCAAACATGCTACTCACCCTATCAAAATTATATAGACAATCCTAACAAATCACAACAGTTATAAAATGATAGGTTATTTCTGAATTTGATTTTTCAAGTCAAGACTTCTTGATCTTTTATTTATCCATAGATCTCAAGGATACCATGCTGAGAAGACGGTTCAAGGTCTTAAACAATTTATGTATTTTGAAAATATTTTTGAAATTGTAAACAACCAATTGAGATCCAAACTAGACTAGAAGTTTACTTAGTAAAAACAGATTCAGACTTAACATGCAGAGACCGATTCAACATATTTTGACATAAAACTTCTTTTCTCAGATCTATGGTAATGCTTTTAAAACTCTAATAGAAGTTATTTGTGTTCTTTTTATTTTTGTACACACGTATTTCATAAAACATGAAATAGAAATCTATAAACACAAACAGCTCAATAGATCTGAAAATATTTTGAAACTCACCAGTTTCTATTTCACAACTTGTTGAAACATAATAGATCTATAAAACCATATCTAAAAAGAGAATAATGGAAAAAAATCGTGTGATCTTATCTTATAGAAAAAATCAGTTTCAATAATGAAACTTAAGTTTCTCTTAGTGATGAGTTCTGAGAGAATTAAGAACTTGAAGAGGTGTTCAAAAAATGAAGAATAATCTCAACACCAAAAATACAGAAACCCTAAAAATGTCGAAATCTCAAGAATGGGTTTTCTAGTTTATGGAACTTGTAGGTTTGGGTCTTTAGTTTAGGAGGAATTAGTCAGAGGTTTGAGCAACAAAGACCTAGGGTTTCTTCTTTCCTTTCTCTCTTTTCTTTCCCTCTTTTCTCTCTCTACTCTCTCTTTTCTCTAAGATTTTACGAAATGGCAAAAGTCTCAAAATGCTTATGCTTGGGTCCTTTTTAAACTAAACTAAGAAGGACCAAGAACCTCAAACTCAATCCAATGGGTGTGATTGAATCTTAACCCATTGACTTAAATCCAACGGTTCATCACAAACGGTGGGCTATATGTTCGATGATTGGTTTAAACTGGGATCACAAGGATTGACTCTCAATGCATGCAGATCGTTGATAATGTTGATCCAAGGGCTGAAAAGGTATACGCGTTTTGTGTCTAATAGAAAACACAATCTAAGCCGTCAGGAATGCAACACGTGTACGAACCAGATGCAAGGCAAAACACGTGTTTCAAACTAATTACAAAGAACACCTTGAATTCTATAGCGCTTTTAGATTCTACCCAGGCAAATAATTAATAAAGAAAATGATTTTCTGAAATCCAATTTTTACCCACAACACTTTTATAAAACCATGTTTTAATTAATTCAAAAGTTATTTAAAATTGTATAAAATGTTTTAAATTAAATTAAAAGGATTTAAAAAGTCTTAAAGTATTGTAAAACTATAAATGCAAATAGGAGATATGAATAATGCAGTGTGTGTGTCCAATTTGTGGTTTTAAGGTAGAAATTACTTCCTTTTATGTTGATCTTGAGAATTTTGTTGGGCATGATTTCTTCATTGAACTTTTACCTTGTAGGAGATAGAGTCTCATAAAATCTAAACTATTTTATCTTGATATCCAAACTATTTGGAACTCCTATATATGTAAACTCAAAGGAGTCAATATAAAGTGTGTTCTCAATCTCCCCCTTTGGATATTAGAGACAAAATTCTCTTGAGTATTCATAACTCGTGGGTCAAAATGAAAATTCCTATTTGTCCTATACAAAAATTCTAACTACCCTTTCCCATCCTAGAATCGAAAATAAGATGAAAAAAATACATCACCCAATTATATACAGACCAATACCCTATAAGATAGGAACAAGCTATACAATGGGTCTGAAATGCATGTGACAAAATAAACACTTGAATGGCATTTTAGTTTAGTTAAAATCAGGAATAGATAGAAAAATCGCTAAAAACTATTCATCGCTAAGCAATACTTAAGATTTTCTCCCCCAATTTTTCTCAAATAGACAAGGGGTATAAATAAAAAAAAATATTAATTGAGAGTTATGATGCCTATGGATGTTCGCAAATACTCAAATCAAATGTTATCTAAAGGTTTGGTAAAGAGATCAGCGAGCTGCTTTTGAGTGTTCAGATATTCAATAACAAGATCTTTGATTCCACAAGGTCACGGATAAAATAATGTCTAATCTTAATATTCTTAGTTCGTGAGTGCATTACAGAATTTTTGGAAATATTAATGGTACTTTGGTTATCAGAAAACATGGTTAATTATTTTTCGGTGAGACCATAATCATTAAGCTTCTGTCTAATCCATAGTAATTCTGAACAATAACTACCAGCTGCTATATCTTCAGATTCGGTGCTAGATAATGAAATACAATTCTGTTTCTTACATGACCAACCTACAAGATTATTGCCTACGTAGTAGCAAGCACCAGAGGTGCTCTTACTCGCGTCAGAACAACCGGCCCAATCGGCATCAGTGTATCCTACAATAGAACTAGTTGTATCAATTGTGTACCAAATACCAAATTTTAGAGTACCCTTAATATATTTAATAATTCTTTTCACACTTAATAAGTGAGATTCTTTAGGGTTACTTTGATATCTAGCATAGATACACACGGCAAAGGATGTGTTAGGTCGAGACGCGATAAGATACAGCAAACCCCCTATCATACTTCTATAAAGAGTGGTATCAACACTTTTCCCATTATCATCCTTAGATAGTTTAGTTGAAGTACTCATGGGGGTTATAGAAATTTTGGCATTTTCTAAGCCAAATTTTTTAACTAAGCCTGCAACATACTTGGATTGAGAAATAAAAAGACCATCACTGCATTATTTGACTTGTAAACCCAAAAATATTGTAGTTCACCCATTAGTGACATCTGAAATTCAGTATGCATGATATCAGAAAAGTTCTTGACTTATTTATGACAGGTGGAACTGAAAATAATATTGTCCACGTAAACTTGTGCAATTAAGGCATGTTGATTATCCTTTCTAATAAACAACGTTTGATCGTTTCTGCCATGGAAAAAATTGTGAGGCACTAAAAAGGTAGACAATCTCTCATACCAAGCTCTAGGAGCTTGTTTAAAAACCGTATAAGGCTTTCTTAAGCCTAAAGACGTGGTCCGAGTGTAAAGGATCAACAAATTGTTTGGGTTGTTCTACGTATACTTCTTCAGATAAAATTCCATTTAAAAAAGAAGATTTAACATCTATTTGGAATAATTTGAATTGTATATGACAATAGATTGCAAGAAGGAGATAAATTGATTTTAGACGTGTAACAGGTGAAAAGGTTTTGTCAAATCAATTCTCTCAATCTGGGAGTATTCATGTGCAACCAACCTAGCTTTATTTCTAGTGACCTCCCTTTTTCATCAGTTTTGTTTTTAAAAATCCATCTAGTGCTAATAACCTTAGAATATTTTGGTCTAGGAACCAGATTCCAAACATCGTGACTCTTAAATTGGATTATCTCTTCTTGCATATAATTTATCCAAAATGAGTTAGTAAGTGCATCATTAACATTTTTAGGTTCCTCAAGAGAAACAAAAAAAGAAAATTGTGCCACTTGTCGAAGTTGGGATCTAGTTCGAACAGGTTTCGAAGGATTACCGACAATGGTTTCAGTGGGATGTTCTTAGAAACCCAAGTTGGTACAGAAGGACTCTCAGGTGGCAATGAATCAGTATCATCTTAAGGATCAGTAGGTAAAACAGGTTCGTCCTCATCAAATGTTACTAGTTGACTGTCACTTCTCCTAACACTCATGTTATCTACAATTACATTAATTGATTCCATAATAGTTTTAGTTCTATAGTTAAAAATACGTAAAGCCCTACTATTTTCGGAATAGCCAAGAAAAATTACCTTTTCTCCTCGAGTATAAAAGTTTGAAAGTTGCTCTCTATCTTTGCAGATGTAGCAAATACTCTCGAAGGTTGTAAGATATTTTAAGTTTGGCTTTTTGTGGAACCATAACTCATAAGATGTTTCTTTGGAATTTTTTCTAAGGTAGATACGACTAATGATGTGACACGCGATTTGGACAGCTTCTACCCAAAAATATCTAGGGAGATTCTTAGCATTTAACATAACCCTAGCCATATCTTGTAAAGTTATATTGTTACGTTCAACTATACCATTTTCCTGCGTGGTTTTGGGAGCGCTAAACTCATGTTTATAGCTATTAGCTACGCAATACTCAGAAATTCCAGAGTCTTTGAACTCTCCACCTCTATCACTCCTAATTCGACACACTTGGGTATACTTCTCATTCTCAATTTTTAAGAGGATTCTTAAAACTTTATTGAAGGTATCTGATTTTTGTTTCATAAAAGCTACCCATGTATATCTCGTATAGTCGTCCACTATGACTAGGATGTAAGAGTTTCAACAAAAACTAACAGTTCTTAAAGGACCCATGAGGTCCATGTGGATAAGTTCTAGAGGTTTAGTGGTAAGGACATCTTTAACTTTCTTGTGAGGGGATTTACTTATTTTAACTTCCTCACAAGGTCCACATACAAGATTAAAAGAATTTTTAATTTTAGGTAAACCTCTAACTATCTCTTGGTAACTCAATCTTCTAAGGTTATAATAATTTGTGTGCCCCATCTATTGTGCCATAGATCAAAATCCTCTATTCTGGAAACATTACAAGATTCAGAATTGGGGATTACTGTATAACAATTTTTTGGGGTTCTTTTTCCTATTAAAATACAATTACCTTTTTCATCAACAATTTTGGAATCATTTTTTGAAAAAGTAACTCAGTGATTAGAGTCACAAAATTGTGATATACTTAAAAGATTGGCTTTAAGGCCTTTAACTAAGAGAACGTCATTTAGTTCAGGAAGCCCATGCTCACTAAATGTTCCCTTACCTATGATCTATAAGATGAAACACCATCTCCAAACATGATACTACCTCCAAGCCAGTTGAACTGCTTTGTGCCTTTAAAGCAGAAATGACAATGTTGCACTTGAGCTGGGGTAGTAGATCATCTTATCTAATCCACATAATCCTAGCTTTAAAATTTTTGTGACCTTTTGATTTAGAAAAGGTTTGAGGGGTCTTTCTAAATGTTTTTTTTCTTAGTCCTGGACCCTCCCTTTTTATTTTTAAAGTTAGAGTTGTTTGTGGCCCATCTAGGAAGTACATAAATATTTCTTGATTTCCTAGAATAGTTAAAGTTTTGGTAGGTCGGGGTATAAAACCTTTTCTGGAAACATTCATCAAGAGTATGGCCGAAAATATCGTAGTAAGAACAATACTGATGGGTATAGGACTTGACTTTTTTGCTAAAGTCTTTGAAAATTGGCTTGGATCTATTTGGTACATTAGTCCACTCGTTATTAGATTTAGGTTTCTTTCTTTGGTCTCTGGCAGAAGGACAAACATATTTGGTCTGACTATTTGGTTTTAAATGTTGATTGTACTGATTATGCGTTATTTGAGAGACAATAAGACTAGATTCACCATTTTGAACATTTTGACAAGTTTGGCCTTGTTTTATAAAAGTGACATTTTCAGGAGAAACTTTTGTCTTACTTGTGTGTACTATTTCTCCAAAACCTAGGCCATACTTATCTTCAAAGTCAAATTTGCTTCCATTAATGATTTTTTCATAAGTCTTAGTTTGTGTTTCAAAGTGTTGGCATTTTTTAAACACATTTGAAACCTTTTGCTTTGACTCTTCTTGTTCAATAAGGGTTGCCTTGTATTTTTATTCAAATTCATGATTCTTTTGAGTCAAATCTTTTATTTTCATGGCATAGTCTTCAATCTCAGTCTCATGAGTAATACATTGGGTAGTATAATCTTCAGTGTTCTTCCTAATGGTCTGGTTAAGCAAATCGATACGCTCACTTAAGATTTTTATCATTTTTTCTAAGTGAGCACTCTTCTTAACCATTTTAGCGTATAACTCATGTAAATCAGGCAGATCGTCATCAGACTCACTATGTGCATCATATGAATTATCCCTTATGATTTAATTAGGTTCTTTACTCATGCACACATTCAATTCGTCATCAACATTATCACTTTTACTCACACGTAGTCTTTCAGTAGTAATAGGAATATAATTATAAGCAAGATCATTAACAACATCAACATGCATATCAAGTTCATGAGCAGGAAATCATGCATCGTCATTATATATTATCTTAGCAAAGAAGGACATGCAGTAATCATTCATCTGGGTTGACTGAATTTCATCCTCATCATAATCACAGAGTCGTCCCATGTCTTAAACATATTGGCCTTGTTATTGTTGTTAAAACTAGTTGGACATTTACTAGCATAGTGACCTAGTTTACCATAACGATGGTGCTTAACATCTTTTATGTCAGGTTCAGGTCTGTTGGGATCATAATTCCTCCTATTTTTGTAAGTGTTATTGGTATTGTTTCTGTCATGAGGTCTATGAAATTGATTACCTTGAAAAGTTGATTTGCCTTGTTTAGAGGCTACAACATTTCTAAATTTCAAAATCTTTTTGAAATGCTTACTCATAAGAGCTATTTCATTGTCAAGGTTTTCCAAATCACAGTTTTTAAGACAGTCAGTGTCAAAATATAGAGTGTTCAATTTAGGCACTGACAATTTAGAAGAAAACACAACATTTGAACTAGAGGCCTTATTAGTCTGTCTGGTCAATTGCTTTTTGAAGTCTAGTTCCAATTCTACAGTCCTCAGTTTATTGCTAAGTAATTCCGGAGTCATATTAGGATCATTCATTTCTTCGATAACATATCTTTTGTTGTCAAATTTAGATGCAATGACCTAAGAATATTTGAAACAATTTCCTTTCTACTATAGATTATACCATTTGCATGAAGTTTTGTAACGATATCTTTTAACCTTATGTAGAAATCGTCAAAGGATTCATTGTCATTCATAATCAGGGTGTTATATTACTGAATGAGCATTTGAGTTTTTCCAGATTTTACACATTCATCACCCTCATGTGCAATGACTAATGTGTCCCATGCCTCCTTAGAAGTAGAACATATGGATATTCTTTTGAATTCATGTTCGTTTATGGACATAAAGATGGCATTCATTCCTTTGTTATTATCAAGAGATAATTTTTTCTCTTCCTTAGTAAATTCACTAAGAAGTTTCTTAATTATTATTGGATCAGTGGCTGAAGTAGGTTTAGTAGGATGTTCAAACCCTGCTTCAATCATCTCCAAGACTTCATCACCCAGGGTTCCTTGAATGAAAGCATTCATTCGTACTTTCCAGCGCGAAAAATTATTTCCATCAAAGAGTGGTGGTCTGGATAGGATACCTAACTTCTCAAATTTTTCTTCCATATTCAGAAATTTTTCAGAAAGAAGTTTCGAAAACAATTTCTCAAGTTTCAGGATTACAAAAGGTGTTCCTGCTCTGATACCAGTTGAAGAAACTCTTTAGGGTTAAAAGCTTTTCTACAAGGTTAATAACAAAATGTTATAAATTGTGAAAACTCTGAATAAACTTTTTAGGCAAAACTCTTTTCGAAAAACACAAGATGCGTTGTAAAAATCTTTCTGAATGTATGGATTAAATTTGAAAGTTGATTACCTTCTTATTAAATTTTAATAAACATCTTCAAAAGTTACCATGCAGTCCCAATCACAATAATAGTTAAGAACATTCAAAGAAATAGACACATGAATTTTTAACGTGGTAAAATCCTTAATCAGGGGAAACATCCACGGTGCCCTCTCCGATAAAAAAAAATACACTAGAATAAAGAATCAAGCTACAGCACTTAAACAAACCACAGAGATCCTAACCTAAGTTTAGAATATACCTACTTGAGATTCTCCACTCCAAAGGTAAACTGAATTTGACTGATCTTTTCTTGCTGCTTCTTTGCTTTTCCCTTGATCTCCTTCTCTTTGAATTCTGATTTTAGCAACTCATTCAAAATCCAAGATTCTCAGACAGAACCACAGTGTCTAAGTGTTCGTGTGAGATAGTGTTTGTGATGTGCTACTATATGCAAACATGATACTCACCCTCTCAAAATTATATAGACAATCCTAACAAATTACAACAGTTCTAAAATGATTGGTTATTTCTGAATCTGATTTTTCAAGTCAAGACTTCTTGATCTTTTATTTAACCACCTATATCAAGGATAACTTTCTCAGAAGATTGTTCAAGGTCTTAAAACATTTCTGTATTTTGAAAATATTTTAAAAATTGTAAACCTCCAATTGAGATCCAAACTAGACTAGAAGTTTACTTAGTTAAAACAGATTCAGACTTAACATGCAGAGACTGATTCAATATATTTTGACATAAAACTTCTTTTCTCAGATATATGGTAACACTTTTAAAACTCTAACAGAAGTTCTTTGTGTTCTTTTTATTTTTGTACACACGTATTTCATAAAACATTAAATAGAAATCTGGAAACCAAACAACTCAATAGATCTAGAAATATTTTAAAACCCAAAAGTTTCTATTTCAAAATTTATTGAAGCAGAATAGATCTATAAAACCAGATCTAAAAAGAGAATAATGAAAACAAATCGTGTGATGTTCTCTTATAGAAAAACTCAGTTTTAATAATAAAACTTAAGTTTCTCTTAGAGATGAGTTATGAGAGAACCAAGAACTTGAAGAGGTCTTCAAAAAATGAAGAATAATCTCCACACCAAAAACACAAAAACCTTAAAAAAGTCTAACTCTGAAGAATGGGTTTTCTAGTGTACAGAAGTTTTAGGTTTTGGTGTTTGGTTTGGGTCGAATCACTCAGAGGTTTGAACTACGAAGACCTAGGGTTTCTTCTTTCCTTTCTCTCTTTTCTTTCCCTCTCTTCTCCCTTCTCTCTCTTCTCTCTCTACTCTCTCTTTTCTCTCAGATTTTACGAAATGGCAAAAGTCTGAAAATTCTGCGGCTTGGGTTCTTTTTATACTAAACGAAGAAGGATCCAGAACCTAAAACTCAATCCAGTGGATGGAATTGAATCTTGACCTATTGACTTAAATCCAATGGTTCATCACAAGAGGTTACGTTCGATGATTGGTTCAAACTGGGATCACAAGGATTGACTCATAATGCATGCAGATCGTTGATGATGTTGATCCAAGGACTGAAAAGGTATATGCATTTTGTGTTTAACAGAAAACACAATCTAAGCCGTCAGGAATGCAACACGTGTTTGAAAGTAATTACAAAGCACACCTTGAATTTTATAGCGCTAAGCAAACAATCAACAAAGAAAATGATTTTTTGAAATCCAATTTTTACCCACAACACTTTTATAAAACCATGTTTTAATTAATTCAAAAGTTATTTTAAAATTGTATAAAATGTTTTGAATTAAATTAAATGGATTTAAAAATTCTTAAAGTATTGTCAAACCATAAATGCAAATACGAGATATGAATAATGTAGAGTGTGTGTCATATTTATGGTTTTAAGGTAGAAATCACTTCCCTTTATATTGATCTTGAGAATTTTGTTGGCCAGGATTTCTTTATTGAACTTGTACCTTTGAGGAGATGGAGTTCTCATAAAATATAAACTATTTTGTCTTGATATCCAAACTAGTTGTAACTCATGTATATGTTGAATCAAGTGAGTCAATATATCGTGTGTTCTCAGAAAAATCTCTCCCCAAATGATAGTTATCCCCCTAAACATGTGAATCTCCCAATAAATGAGCAAAGGGAAAACTCCCCCAATCTTAGATGTTTCTCCACCTTTTGGACACAAAAAAGTCAAAGAGAAGAAGTGGTAAATATAAGCAAAATCACAATGTACAAGAAAACTAGGGAAGGAAAATCTAGATAACATATGATACAAGTAATGCTATAATGAAGGTAATCTATGGAAAACATCATAAGTATGAGCAACATATACAACCAATGAGTCTATAATATCATCCAAACATGTGAATCTCCCAATAAATGATCAAAGGGATAAATCCCCCTATTTTGTATGTTTATCCCCCTTTTTGACACATAAAAGGAAAAGAGGGGTAGAAATGACAGATATAACGGTTATATCATG
Organism: Sambucus nigra; assembly: GCA_949130495.1. NCBI lineage: Eukaryota > Viridiplantae > Streptophyta > Magnoliopsida > Dipsacales > Adoxaceae > Sambucus > Sambucus nigra. The sequence continues at coordinate 402,302,369 of OX422208.1, read as the reverse complement.
GAAAAGATAAGTAAAATCACAATGTATAAGAAAACTAGCGAAGAAAAATCTAGCTAACATGTGATGTAACCAATGATATAATGAAGTTACTCCATGGAAAACATCATGGGCATGAGAAACATATACAACCAATGAGTCTATAACATCATACAAACATGTGAATCTCCTAATAAATGAGTAAACGGATAACTCCCCTATCTTATACCCCCCCTTGACACAAAAAGTTGGAAAAGGACTGTAACATCCCCCTCAATTAAATATTGGGTGATCAGTCCTATACCCAATTAAATCACAGTATACAGTTGGTTCATTCTTAGCATCACTGTCAAAAAATATTTTATTTTTTTAATCACCTAATACTCAATAAAGCTAGTGTTAAAAACTTTCAATATTAATATAATACAATCTCATTTTACAATTACAAACAATTTCATGTAATCCATTACACAAAAATGCATAATAGATAAGTAACATCACAACTGAATTAAATGTAACTGGAATAAACTCCGAAGTTTAAATATCACACTACAACAACACAAATAAACTAAATGTATCAAAACTGACATAAGTAATACCACGGTCTGAGATAGAATCAAAATAACTAGAATCCTTGGGTGACATGCCCTACATGAACTAACTACTACAAGAGAGTGAAAGCATCTAAGCAAAGTCTGCCACTCCATAACATCCATTGTACGTCAAGTATCCAATCCCCTATGCCTGGTGTTCCTGTAATTGGACATCTAATATAGAAGATACAAGGAAGGCGAGAATATGCAAGAAAACATCTAAGGATTCTAGAGTCTTTATAACAAGCCTGGATTATATTAACTGAAAGGATGTTCAGCCTAGATTAATAATTCACATTTTATTCACATTTCACATTTTATTCAAATTTGGCATTCCTGTAATTGGACATCTCTTGTTAACCGAAAGGATTTAATTAATTATTCCAGTAGCTACCTTCAACCTATACTTATTGGTCCAAAATCCAGACTCTTTATAACAAGCCTGGATTATATTTTACTTCCCAATAATCTTTTTTCTCGATAAAGCTACATTCTAACCATAAATATGAAATTAGAATTTTTGCCTTTTTTGCTCCGATTTTGAAAAACGTTAAAACTACAAAGTTATGCAGAAAGTGATTTTATATAGGAACTCGCGTGCACACTGCCAATTTACGCTTAACACATTCCTAAAATTATCATACGAATTTGTCCTTTTTCTACATATTTCTATCTACGGTTTGTAACATTTTTCATCCTCAAAACCTTTACCAAATGATCCCCAGCTCCTTATAATTCATCCCAAATGATATACCCAAGTATGTAAATGATTTATGACATTAAATCATTAAAATCATCATGGAATTTCGATTAATGATGCTAATCCCATTTTAATTCAGAAAATATGCATTTTATCGTTTTTACTCAAGAACACGTGTAAACCCCAAATTTCTTCATCAAATATAACCAAGTTTCGTGATGTTAATTCTAATATCAACAAGAGATTAATCCTACATGGTTTCCATTTCAAGGATTAAATCAAAATCATCAAAATTCATCTTTGATTTATAGAACTTAAAAAAAAATCTTTTTCTATCTATCATGGACAACATGCATGCTATAGATTGAAAGAGTTAAAACACTTGCCTTTGATTTCGTAGGTCTGAACCTTTGGAGAAGATGATGCTATGGTGTTCCGCTCTTTTTCAGTCACTCTCCGGTGGTGGCGGTGGTGGTGCAAGGTGCCTTTGTCCCTTGGTTTTCCTAGAATAAGTCTTTCTATCCTAAGAAATCATTCCCTTTCCTCAATGGATGTCTCTTAGAGTTTTGGTTAATAAACCTTTTGCTAACATATCTATTAACTTAGATAAAAATATCCAAATTTCATAAGTACTATTCATCTCCCAAGTAAAATGACCAAAATACCTCTTCGAGGTGTCTATTCGATTCCAAATTAATCGGACATCCAAATCAAACCCCCGGGTAGGCTTTTCTGACTATTTAAACACCTTTAGACAGTTTGGCGTAGTCTAAACGACCATTCCGATGACATAAAAATAATTTACTTTTCACTCCATTTAATTATAGTCTCGACACAACTCAGACGTGCGTCCTAACTTAATTATCGTAATTGTCGTATTTATAAATCCCGAAATTTTTTATAAAGTCATCATCACATATTACTTTTAATCCCTAAGTAATATTTAATATCAATCACATATTACTTTATTCTTCGGATTAATTCCAATTATTTTCACATAAATAATTTCAATTAATCCCCATTGATTTAACCCATTTAATTTTAATTTATCTCATTTTAAAAGTCATTAAAATATGAGGTATTGCATACTCCCCCCCAATCATGAAATTTCTCCCGAAATTTAGAAATTAAGGCATATCTGGTAAGGACAACTCCGGGTATTAATCTCACATCTCATGTAACCTCCGCCGTACCGCCCATACAGTACATTACCGAATACCCTAATAATTAACACCTCACTGATGTTATAGTCCAAGGCTTACCATTGAAGTTTCACTACTTAAATTTTAATTTTATATAATCACTATCTATTCTCCTACTATTTGCACTATAGTAGATTAATCGGTGTTTAGATATTTACAAACTCGTCTTACTACTATGTCACATCAGTAGTTTATTCTTGTTTGTACAGTATATATTTTACACAAAATATATACTATAAATGGCAACAGATTTCCACAATACTTCCTCAGTAAAGGACTATGGAATCCAAGCCTGTAAGCTACCGGTCCAATCTTTACAATAATAGGAAATGGTCCTACCTATCTCGAAGACAATTTCCCTTTTTCCAACATGCAATAACGTAACACCAAATAATTTTAATTCTGGCTTACGGGCCCTGAATCCCTTTGGCCCGAATAGCTCATTATCCTCCACCTCTAGCCAAAAAGAAGAAGGACGACAATGTCTTCTATATAACGCCTGAAATAGAGTCATACCATAAATGAGCTGAGAAGAGTTATTGTACAAGAACTCAAAATATGATACTAAATCTTCCTATAATTAGAAATACAACATGTCCCTCAATATGTAACAAGAATTATCAGTCTACCCGTCCATCTATGGGTGTGTTTGGCCGTATACAATCGCATCTCGATACTCATTTCCTTTCGGAAACTCTTCCCAATATTCGAGACATAATTATCTTGTCTCTATCAAACACAATGTCGAAATGTACCCCACATAACCTTATTATCTCAGGAATATTGATTGGGGTATACTGTCACATGTTATGATTAGTCCTAACTGGCATAATGTGAGCTACTTCGATTACCCGACCCACTATCATCCATATAGGGTCATGATCCATTTGCGAAGTGATTAACTTTGTGATAATTTAGGGATACTCTCTCCCATTTTTACCAAGGAATTCCCAATGGCTGAAGGAACCCCATTAATTTCTAATGGTCCATTTTCAATTAGAACTCATCAATGCCTTGGTTCGTTTTATGCCATCACTGCTACAATTTTATATCTTGATATATTTTATCTTTCTCACAAATGCATCCACAACCATGCGCACGATGCCATCATCGAGTGTCGTAAGTTCTCCCCCTCTCTTCAAATTTTAGATTCTCATGAAACGTAGTCCTCCACATACCTTACCATGTAAGTTTCAACTTTCCCGAGTTAAACTTTATCAAATTCTTCCTACACCATTGTTGTGGAAAATTTGGGGAGTAGCGGTCCTAACTGACCTAAACCATCAAACAACTAAGTCCTGAAGTCACAACTTCTACATTTATTTACCTCTAAAATATGTACTGTGCCACAATTCTCAATTATGGAAAATACTACAATCTAACTACCTAGGGCACCCATACACCCTCTGTTGTATACATTTCAGCATACGATCTAAAAGGATGTAATATCCTACACTAGACGTGATTACTCTATAAGGTTACACTTTACCAACTTACTACTTATAATATAATATGTATCCTACTGTTTTTCATATTCACATTTGGCGACTCCACTGGCCTCAAATCATACTATAACCCATAACTCCCGGTTTTAAAATATACATATTATAACAAAGGTTCTAAACCCATATCATAACGAACCAACTTACTTCGACTCCCAACGTTCGCTAGTTTCATGTGTGGGGTGTCTCACAGAGCGAAATCTGAACAATGAACCCCCTGATACACTACTACCTAACTTAATCAGTCGTCAAAACCCTTTAGGTCCTTAGTCCGCAGTATGTATCTTTCCAACATGTTTTGTCTGTTTATATAAAATTCTACACATCCACTCTTATGTCCCTCAAAGGTAATATTAAACATGGCGCTCTCACTAACACAAGTTCTTGGTGGTAAAAAAATAACGAGAAATATCTCTCTTGGCACAAATTAAGAACACAATACATCCGGAATCACATCAACACCAAGTCCTTACCCACCGGCATACTCACAGATGCCAAGTATAGAAGCCATCTATAAATTTATACACTTAGGCCCAACCTTATTTCGGTGGCACCTAATAGAACTAATATAGTTCACTCTGAAATAACAAATATGATAGTCTTATTACACAATTTACCATCGTTTCAATACTAGAAATCAGTCACTACACATTACCGTGATAAATCCTACATTCCTCACTCAAAAATGTAGTGTAAAATAACATAATTCTTAATGATCCTACCTGTTTCTCCCTACGGGTGTCAACATTGGGTTTTTCTATCCCATAAACATATATGATGATATCCATACATAGGATTCAAATTTACTGGGTCCCACTCACTTTCTATGGACTCATTCAACATTAATAGTCCCAATTTTTTTTCTACACATGGAACAACCTTTCATGTCATTTCCCCTGTCCCTAGTCCTACAGACCATTTTAAACCTAACAATACTAGCATCAATTGTTGCTCTATTGATTTCTTCAGCTCCACTTCCCATATGGAACTCGTTATTAACTATACTAGTCTTGAATGAATCCTCCTCCACTTAGTAGATATTCAATTAAACCATATATATGGTTCTCTCCCCTACTGGGTATGCCCCTAAGTGGTATTTTACTATCCTCATTCACCCTAGTCTCACTTTTTGACTAAATTCTCCAACACCCTTGACTCCCTTCTCACGGAAGCATTGATATTGATTCATGAACGTACACCCTTGACGACATCATCACTAGTCATCTAAATCTGATTTTCTCCATTAATACATGGGCATACAAATCACGAAATCTTCAACAAAAAGTAACTCATTTTTGTCAAGTACATCCCATTTATGATAAGGTCCAAAATTTCACAATTTCATTCGCATCTCTGTTACAACTGCAGATCGATGATGTCATGGTCAAAATGTACCCCAAATTTCACATTTAGCACAATACCAACTTCTTTATATACGAAGTCTAATTTCTATCACTTAAGATTGTTCTTATGAGCGAAATGTTGACGAGAATTCTTAAATCCTGGGTGTTGCTACAGTTCACCCTATTCAATTTCCTTTGGATTTCTACTTCCATTGGCCCCTCACTCTTATTCCTTTACACATTTTATAAATTTTCTTTTCTTTTTTATTTTAAATCCTTCTAACTCCGCCTCCCTTCACCGATAAATGCTAGTTGTGTCTGGAATGGCACCATCGTCACCAACGACGGTGTTTAAGGAAACTAAAGTTCCCAAGAGATTTCTTTATTTTCGTCAACTTTAACAAAAATTACGGTGAATTTTACCTCGATCAACATTTACACTAAGTCTCCTTTTGAGCCTTTCCTCCTGCATTTTGTCCAACGGCCTTCGCTGGTTATCCTATTCTGTTCGGCGTACAAAGCCCAACTGAACTTGTATAAGAATTTCACCACCTATGTTTAATAGAAAGAGAACATAAATCTTCATACGTGAAGGAATACTACAATCCTAATTGTAAAACTCTACATTAAAGGACGCTATGGTGAAATGTAGATAGCCGTACAAATCTTAAGGACTCTAGAACCTGATGCTCTGATACCACCTTTAACACCCCAATCCATTAAATACTGGGTCATCAGTTCTATACCCAATTAAATCAGAGTATACAGTTGGTTCACTCTTAGCATCACTGTCGGAAAAAAAATCTTTTTTGTTAATCACCTAATGCTCAATTAAGTTGGTGTTAAAAGCTTTCAAATTTTCATTTGATACAATCTTATTTTACCATTACAAACAATTTCATGTAATCCATTCCAAAACAATGCATAATAGATAAGTAACATTACAACTGAATTAAATGTAACTGGAATAAACTCCCCAGTGTAAATATCTCAATACAATAATCCAAATAAATGGAATGTATCAAAACTGACATAAGTAATACCACTGTCTGAGATAGAATCGAAATAACTAGAATCGTTGGGCGACATGCCCTACATGAACTAACTACTACGGATGTATGAATCAAGAGAATGAAAGCAATTAAGCAAAGTCTTCAACTCCATAGCATCCATAGTACGCCAAGTATCCAATCCTCTATGCCTAGCGTTCCTGTGATTGGACACCTAATATATAAGATACATGGGAGGCGAGAATATGAAAGAAAATGGGTTAGAGCCCGATGGTAAAATATTTTTAAAAATAGCAAGTGATTAACAAGTCCAATTAAGCAACTATTATGTACATATTAGATTCTCGAACTCTCTCTTGAGATCATCACCTCTCATCTAGTATGCATGCCTAACGTACCTTCAAACCACACTAGTTACTATTCCTATGCTAACTGGTTCTTTCCAGTCTAACATCTAAACACATCTCGCAATATAAGTAATATACATAAATCCAATTTCTCCTTAACAAGGATAAGCAATTTTTCAATTAAATATAACTAAGTGTTCACCAACTTAATTAATTTCAGATTTCATTATCATTCATGTCTACTTAATTCATACAGAAGAAAATATCACAAATATATATATATATATATATATATATATATACACATTAACTCTATTATATATAAACAACACTGTACCCTGAGACTCAGCTGCGGTGCATGCTGTAACACCCCGCCCGCCGGGGGAGAGCGAACGGAGCGCTACTATCGATAAAACTAAACTAATTCACAAATAACAAGGTATAGAGCATCTAAATCCCACAATAAAACAAGAAACCACTATTCTCATCTTTAAATTAATACAACAAATCTCTCGAAATAATTACAACAATCTAACTATCTCGAAAATAAAATAAATCTCCAAATGCTCTATACATCAAAATAAATACAAGTCTTCTCATCTCTTGTATTAAAAATTCTTCCCAAAATATCCAAGATAAAATCAATCTCCAATAATCCATAGCGCCCAAATTCACGCTAACCTTCCACTAAAACAAAATATGGGGAAGTACACAATACGACAAGAAAGATGCTCAACAAATATATGTTAGCGATGAATAAAACGTAACAACACGAGTACGAATATTCAAATCAAAATGCAAATCTCAAAGCATTTATCAATATAATTTCTCAACAATACTTTAACCGGGTCACAAGGCCTCACCACATCCGTATATGCTTTATCAAGCCATAGCCCGGGAAACAGGAATTTTGGCGGGTGCCCAACATCCGTGCCATATTAAAACCTTAATGACAACGTGCTCATCAACAATATAATGATATTACATGAACCAAAATAATTTCAACAATTATTTTCCAGATTTCAATGAATTTATCAATTCAAATATGAGTTCAATTAAACAAGAATTCAAGGAGAATGACACTCGCGAGATTTAAGGAGCATATTGTGTAAAACCCCATACCTCAAAGTCATCACATAATTCAGCCTCAAAATCTAATCACACTATCACGTTCCTCTCGGAAAAATAATCCAATCAAGTTCTAGCCCAAACTCGAGAAAACACCAAATAAACCTTTTAATCTAAGGTTAAAATCTTGAATAAGCTTGGGGCAATGGTTTGTATATGAAAGGGAGTAATTTTAAAGAGCTCTTTTTCTTGAAAAGTTTTAGAAAAAGTGATTTGAAAAGACAAGCCACGAATTAGTTGATATATAAAGGATTAAGAGTTTGATTAAGAAAAGAGTTCTAATCAGATACAAACACTAAATATTTTATTCCGGACGATTGGACCGTTGGAATCACTTGAAATTTTAGTATGTTGTAGCGAACGGCGAGACAGGACTGTTGACAAAAATTCAGCTTGATCGAACGGTCGGATTTCTAAAAATATTATTTTTACTAGAGAGTTTTATGTTCCGAGGACTCTTAGAGAGTTTTATATTTCGAGGACTCTTCCATATAATAAAAATTTAATTAAAACTCCATTTTAATTCCGATTTCGAAACCGTTTGAAATTCTCGCCTTTAAAAATAATAACCAATATATTTGAGCAATAAAATAATTTGATCAAAAACTTTATTTTTCCTCTTTATTTTGAAAAACCCCCAAAAATTATGCGAGTTGTTACACTTCCCCACTAACAATGGAATTTCTCCCTCGAAATTCGCTGAATACCTAACTCTCAAAAATCAGGCCAACAATCTCCAAAAATAATCTCATCTCCAAAAATAATTTCCTCACATCTAATCTAGATGCCTAACACGAAACGATCATCTAAAGATTCTATCTCAAAAAAATTGCTAACCACGCAATGAACCCAAGACCCGAGGGTTGCCGTATACCTAAGCTCGGATGCCACCTGTAACACCCCGCCTAATTAAATACCGGGTGGCCAGTCCCATACCAAATTAAAACAGAATATACAGTTGGCTCATTCTTAGCATCACTGTCGAAAACATTTACAACTCACCCAATACCCAATTAAGCTGGTGTTAAAAACTTTCCAAATTTTAATTTAACAAAATCCATTTCCAGATTAAGAATAACACAACACATTTTATTCTACAACACTGATAACCAATTAGATAACACAAAATAATTTGAATGCAATTGGAATAAACATTCCCAAATAATTATAATCCATTACAGTAATCCAAACAATGTTAAATGTATTAAAATGACACGAATACCATAGTATTTGACCCCGATAGAAAAGAGATAACTGAATCCTTTGGGCGACATGCCCTAACTAAGAATACTGTGAATCAAATGATGATAGGCGTCTAAGAAAAAATCCATAAATCCATAGCCTGTCAAAATCCGCTAAGGTTGGCGTCCCTGTTGCTGGACGGACACCTGATATAGAAGATACAATAGAAAAGAAAATATGCAAGGAAACGGGTCAGAGCCCGATTGTGTAAATGATTTTTAAAACAACAAGTATTTAACAAGTGCAATAAATCTTTTATTATGTACATGTTAGACCCAACTCTCACTTGCCATTCTCACCTCTCAACTAGAGTGCACACTTAACGTTTCCTATTAACCTCCTAGTTAATGGTTCCTCTTTTCTTGTCTCCATATTATAATTCCATCCCAATATCATAATCCCCGTATGTCCCATACCATACGCCACATTACTGTTCATTTACATTTCTCATCTTTTCTCATTAACATGAATCATTTCTCATTAATATGAATTAAGCTTTTCAATTCTATAAGAATAAACATTCATTAACTTAATTCCATTATCTTACTCTAATCACCGTTATCTACAATTATCACACAGTAGATGATTTAACCACAATAAATCCAATCATTCATTTAATCCATTATATATATATATATATATATATATATTCATATATAATACGGCACCCCGAGTCACAGCTGCGGTGCAATGCATTACTCTGCTATCATGTCCCAATATCGCTTGTCGCCGAATAAGGGACTAAAGGTTCGGTAAGGATTCCTCGAACCATAAACAACAATACAAACTTTGGAGGCGAACATAGTTCTCGTATCCATGGGTCACGTACATACCTACGTACCCACAGTCAACGGACTTATCAACTCCCCGATAAGTCTTTCATAGACCTATGTTCTCGAGCGACAAATCAAAGATCCCATGGATTCATCAGGATATGACTGCCCTCAGGCGCAAACCTCCCACCGATAGCAAGTAAGCTAGGTATGTCATACACATAAATCATCAATCAATCAAATATGTATTATCATACCTATAGTATACTAACAACAAGGTACTCACATTAACATTAGATTATTCCCTTACGTAGCATTATATCTCTTTAAATCCCACGTATTAAAATGTCATATCTTTATTTCATAATTTAATTATTCTCGCATCCTATAACATCTCTCCACTCCCGACGTCGTTAAGGTTCATGCGTGGAGCGTCTCGCAAAGAAAAATCCAAACAAGGAACCCCTCCAATACACTACTACTTAACTTTGTCGATCGAGGAGGTCCGACAACTTCAACTATGCGATCGGGATAACCTCATACCCTCTTTCAACCAAATGTGTTCTAAACTCCCATCTCTATCCAGGAGTTGTACCGCTAAGCGCTCGTATTACACATAGTCCTTGCACAATCAATAATGAGCTTAAACTCAGTCCTTGATGTTCATATTGTAATCCTAAGGCTACCCAGGTGTTACATTCAATCACCACTACTGGACCTATCCTTAATCCTCAAGCAAATCAATTATAATCCAACAAATGCATCTAGCAACCGAAATTTCTTTAATTTAATTATCATCATTCTAATCGATTTAAATCCCAACCAAATTAATTCAAATCGTATCAAGGGTCTACAGATATTTTCTAAGTCCCATAATATCCAATTAATAATCACCGAAGATCTACAAAAGTTTTGGGATAAGAACCAACATTAAAAAAAAAAAACATCATGAATTCTCATATTTTAAATACTCAGAAAAATCAGATCCAAAAATTATTCAAATCATCAATCCGACTTCGAATTTGGATTCTACACGAAAATTGAGTCAGGTATGTGTTTTGAGTTTTTCTTAAATCTCATCCAAATGCACTCAAAAAGAAGATCTAAACATTCCAAATTGGCTCTTCTCATTCCACTCGTTTTTGCCTCTTTTTCCAGAAAATTATCAACATATTATCTTCAAGAACACTAAATTATTTTCAGAATTTCTTCCACAGATTGATGAATATTTATTGAATTACTAACTACCTACAACATGAGTTTAATTCCTATATATTTCATACTTCCAGAAATCCATTACTACTCCATTTTTATCTTCCAAACATGAAAAATCATCTCTTTTCATAATTATTCTAACATGGACAATATACGAACTTAAATTGCAAATATCAAACACTTGCCTTTACTAAAGATCTGATCCTTTGGAGTTGAATAACATAGGTGGTGATGGTGGTGGTGACCTTTGACCTTTAGTTCTCCTCCTTTCCAAGCAAACTTCTTTTTCTTCCCAAACAACCTTTCACTCTCTCTAAGAAGACGACCTTTCAATTTTGTGTAGAAGAGATGAATGAACCCACATTCAACTAATCTCCAAATACTTATAATAAGACAAAACCCGAAATCACTATTCATCCCCTTGTAAAAATAACCAAAATGCCCTTTTGGGTTGTCTTTTCATTTTCAAATGACCCGAGACCTAAATCCAACATCCAAATAGACTTTTCTGACTATTTCAACCCTTCCGGACGCAACGATGCAGTCGAAATGACTATAAGGTCGATACAAAATAAATTTCCTTTTTAATTTAATAAATTAGTCCCGACACGTTCCATACCGTGTCTGACTAAAAATTCAAATTACCGAATTTATATCATACCGTCATACTAATGACATCATATTCATATATTACCTAAATATCTTTAAGTAATATTCAGAATCATCCATTTTAATATCCACAATTCGGATAAAACCCAAATGAATTAATTTATAATAAAATCCAATTAATCCATTAATTTAAAATATAACCCATTTTAAAAATCATTAAAATCACGGGGTATTACATACTTCCCCCCTTATAATAGAATTTCGTCCCGAAATTCAGGAATATAAATTTCGTCCCGAAATTCAGGAATATAAATCATACCGGTATGATTTATATTCCTGAATTTCGGGACGAAATTCTATTATAAGGGGGGAAATATGTAATACCCCGTGATTTTAATGACTTTTAAAATGGGTTATATTTTAAATTATTGGATTATTTGAATTTTATTATAAATTAATTCATTTGGGTTTTATCCGAATTGTGGATATTAAAATGGATGATTCTGAATATTACTTAAAGATATTTAGGTAATATATGAATATGATGTCATTATTATGACGGTATGATATAAATTCGGTAATTTGAATTTTTAATCAGACGCGGTATGGGACGTGTCGGGACTAATTTATTAAATTAAAAAGTAAATTTATTTTCTATCGACCTTATAGTCATTTCGAATGCGTCGTTGCGTCCGGAAGGGTTGAAATAGTCAGAAAAGTCTATTAAGATGTTGGATTTGGGTCTCGGGTCATTTGGAAATGAAAAGACAACCCAAAAGGGCATTTTGGTTATTTTTACAAGGGGGATGAATAGTGATTTCGGGTTTTGTCTTATTCTAAGTATTTGGAGAATAGTTGAATGTGGGTTCATTCATCTCTTCTACACAAAATTGAAAGGTCATCTTCTTAGAGAGAGTGAAAGGTTGCTTGGGAAGAAAAAGAAGTTTGCTTGGAAAGGAGGAGAACTAAAGGTCAAAGGTCACCACCACCATCACCACCTATGTTATTCAACTCCAAAGGATCAGATCTTCAGTAAAGGCAAGTGTTTGATATTTGCAATTTATGTTCGTATATTGTCCATGTTAGAATAATTATGAAAAGAGATGATTTTTCATGTTTGGAAGATAAAAATGGAGTAGTAATGGATTTCTGGAAGTATGAAATATATAGGAATTAAACTCATGTTGTAGGTAGTTAGTAATCCAATAAATTTTCATCAATCTGTGGAAGAAATTCTGAAAATAATTTAGTGTTCTTGAAGATAATATGTTGATAATTTTCTGGAAAAAGAGGCAAAAACGAGTGGAATGAGAAGAGCCAATTTGGAATGTTTATATTTTCTTTTTGAGTGCATTTGGATGAGATTTAAGAAAAACTCAAAACACATACCTGACTCAATTTTTCGTGTAGAATCCAAATCTGAAGTCGGATTGATGATTTGAATAATTTTTGGATCAGATTTTTCTGAGAATTTTAAATTTGAGAATTCATGATGTTGTTTCTTTTTAATGTTGGTTCTTATCCCAAAACTTTTGTAGATCTTCGGTGATTATTAATTGGATATTATGGGACTTAGAAAATATCAGTAGACCCTTGATAAGATTTGAATTAATTTGATTGGGATTTAAATTGATTAGAATGATGATAATTAAATTAAAGAAATTCCGGTTACTAGATTCATTTGTTGGATTATAATTGGTTTGCTTGAGGATTAAGGATAGGTCCAGTAGTGGTGATTGAATGTAACACCTGGGTAGCCTTAGGAATTACAATATGAACATCAAGGACTGAGTTTAAGCTCATTATTGATTGTGCAAGGACTAAGTGTAATACGAGCGCTTAGCGGTACGACTCCTGGATAGAGATGGGAGTTTAGAACACATTTGGTTGAAAGAGGGTATGAGGTTATCCCGATCGCATAGTTGAAGTTGTCGGACCTCCTCGATCGACAAAGTTAAGTAGTAGTGTATTGGAGGGGTTCCTTGTTTGGATTTCTCTTTGCGAGACGCTCCGCGCATGAACCTTAACGACGTCGGGAGTGGAGAGATGTTATAGGATGCGAGGATAATTAAATTATGAATTAAAGATATGACATTTTAATACGTGGGATTTAAAGAGATATAATGCTACGTAAGGGAATAATCTAAGGTTAATGTGAGTACCTTGTTGTTAGTATACTATAGGTATGATAATACCTATTTGATTGATTGATGATTTATGTGTATGACATACCTAGCTTACTTGCTATCGGTGGGAGGTTTGCGCGTGGGGGCTGTCATATCCTGATGAATCCATGGGATCTTTGATTTGTCGCTCGAGAACATAGGTCTATGAAAGACTTATCGGGGAGTTGATAAGTCCGCTGACTGTGGGTACGTAGGTATATGCGTGACCCATGGATACGAGAACTATGTTCGCCTCCAATGTTTGTGTTGTTGTCTTTATGGTTCGAGGAATCCTTACCGAACCTTTAGTCCCTTATTCGGCGACAAGCGATATTGGGAAATGATAGCAGAGTAATGCATTGCACCGCAGCTGTGACTCGGGGTGCCGTATTATATATGAATATATATATATATATATATATATATATATATATATATATATATATATATATATAATGGATTAAATGAATGATTGGATTTATTGTGGTTAAATCATCTACTGTGTGATAATTGTAGATAACGGTGATTAGAGTAAGATAATGGAATTAAGTTAATGAATGTTTATTCTTATATAATTGAAAAGCTTAATTCATATTAATGAGAAATGATTCATGTTAATGAGAAAAGATGAGAAATGTAAATGAACAATAATGTGGCGTATGGTATGGGACATACGGGGATTATGATATTGGGATGGAATTATAATATTGAGACTAGAAAAGAAGAACCATTAACTAGGAGGTTAATAGGAAACGTTAAGTGTGCACTCTAGTTGAGAGGTGAGAATGGCAAGTGAGAGTTGGGTCTAACATGTACATAATAAAAGATTTATTGCACTTGTTAAATACTTGCTGTTTTAAAAATCATTTACACAATCGGGCTCTGACCCGTTTCCTTGCATATTTTCTTTTCTATTGTATCTTCTATATCAGGTGTCCAGCAACAGGGACGCCAACCTTAGCGGATTATGACAGGCTATGGATTTATGGATTTTTGCTTAGACGCCTATCATCATTTGATTCACAGTATTCTTAGTTAGGGCATGTCGCCCAAAGGATTCAGTTATCTCTTTTCTATCGGGGTCAAATACTATGGTATTCGTGTCATTTTAATACATTTAACATTGTTTGGATTACTGTAATGGATTATAATTATTTGGGAATGTTTATTCCAATTGCATTCAAATTATTTTGTGTTATCTAATTGGTTATCAGTGTTGTAGAATAAAATGTGTTGTGTTATTCTTAAACTGGAAATGGATTTTGTTAAATTAAAATTTGGAAAGTTTTTAACACCAGCTTAATTGGGTATTGGGTGAGTTGTAAATGTTTTCGACAGTGATGCTAAGAATGAGCCAACTGTATATTCTGTTTTAATTTGGTATGGGACTGGCCATCCGGTATTTAATTAGGTGGGGTGTTACACATGCATACTCTACTATCATGTACGGGTACATCTCATCACTATACAAAGGACTGTCGGTTCGGTATATCGCTCTAATCATAAATAATAAACACAAATATTAGAGGCAAACATAGTCCTAATACTTTGGGTTACGCATATACCTATGCACCTAAATGACTATTCAATACCATTATTTTCTCACATGGCAATCCAACCTAAGTCATATGTTTTGAGGCACAGGTAAACAATCCCCCCAAGTCTCGTCAGGACATGACTGCTCTCAACGTACAAACCTCCCGTCGATAGCAAGTAGGCAAGGTATGTCATACACAAAAATCATCATATAGGTATACACTCAACCTATATATATATAAACAATTGGGCATAAGCACATCCCATATTACAAGTCTCATACATAGTATACTTATATCTTGAATATCCTACGTATCATGGTATTTTAAACCTCAATTATATTATAGGTATTCGCTCCACCTATGTATATATATTAACAAATGGTTATACTTTCATCCCATATACAAATCTGGCACGTAGTATATTTCATCTTTATCCCATAAACTAATAATTCACATTTTATTCACATTTCCCATTACTCCTTACATCTCTTGTTAACCGAAAGGATTTACTTAATTATTCTATTAGCTACCTTTAACCCATACTTATTAGTCCAAAACCCAGACTCATTATAACAAGCCTGGATTATATTTTAATTCCCAATAATCCATTTTCTCGATAAAGTTACATTCTACCCAGAAATATAAAATTACAATATGAGGCTTTTTGGCTTTGCTTTTGGAAAAACTTAAAACTACAAAGTTATGCAGAATGTGATTTTATACAAGAACTCTCATCCACTACCAATTTCCTCTTAAAACAGTCCTAAAATTATTATACAATGTTCGTCCTTTAGTCTACATATTTCTACCTACGGGTTGTAACATAATTCATCCTCAAAACCTCTACCAAGTGATCCCAAACTTCTTATAATTCATCCTAAATGATATACCCAAGTACGTACATGATAACATGAAATCATATCAAAACCATCATGGAATTTTGATTAATCATGCTAATCCCATTTTAATTCAGAAAATTCGCATTTTATCATTCTTACTCAAGAACACGTATAAACCCAAATTTCTTCATCAAATAAACCGAAGTTTCATGTTGTTAATTCTAATATAAACAAAGGATTTATCCTACATGGTTTCCATTTCAAGAATTATATTAAAATCATCAAAATTTATCTTTGATTTTTAAAACTTTTTTTACAAAAAATCTTTTTCTATCTAACATGGACAACATACCTGCTATAGATTGAAAGAGTTAAAACACTTGCCTTTTATTTCATAGGTCTGAACCTTTGGAGAAGATGATGCTATGGTGTTCCTCTCTTTTCCGATCACTCTCTGGTGGCGGTGGAAGGTGCCTTTGTCCTTTGGTTTTCCTAGAAAAACCCTTCCTCTCCTAGAGAAATCTTTCCCTTCCCTCAATGGATGTCTCTTAGAGTTTGGTGAGAAACCTTTGGCTAATATATCTCTTAACGTATATAAAAATACGCAAATTTCCTAAGTACTATTCATCTCCCAAGTAAAATGACCAAAATACCTCTTTGGGGATTCGGTTCCAAATTGACCCAAGACCCAAATCAAACCCCCGGGTAGACATTTCTCACTATTTAAACCCCTCCGGACACTTTGCCTCACTTGAAACGACCATTCGGATGACATAAAAATAATTTACTTTTCATTCCATTCAATTATAGTCCCGACTTAATTACCGTAATTGACATATTTATAAATCCCGACAATAGTTATAAAGTCATAATCATATACTACTTTTAATCACTAAGTAATATTTAATTTCAATCACATATTACTTTATCCTCGTAATATCCAACCTGATTAATTCTAATTATTTTCACATAAATAATTACAATTAATTCCCACTGATTTAATCCATTTACTTTTAATTTATCTCATTTTAAAAGTCATTAAAATACGAGGTATTATAAGGACTATGTAAGAATGTCCAAAAAAATTAAAATAATGCACATAATCAAGTCATAGGAATTACAAGTTATGCTTAAGTTTATCATTCAATTTATATCCTTTAAAGATATCATAAATGGTAGTATTTAACCATATGTCTCCCTTAATGATGTTTGAGCCCTAAAGTAGATACTAAAGTTATCACTACAATAACATTAAAAATCCCAATCTTGTTTTATGTGGCTTGAATTTTCTAGAACTTTGCCTTGGCCCTTTCCATCATATTTTTTCTTTTTCTTCAATGTCTTTCACACACACTTGATAGACATCTATTGGTAATACTTAAAGTAGAGTTAACGTTATCTCATCAATAGTTTCTCTTTCAATTTATAAAAGTGTCCCATCAATCAACTCCATCAAGCAAAGTGTATTTCATAAAAACTCTCAAATGGACCATAGAAATGTTATAAAAACAAATACAAGATCTAATGACTTAATCATGATTTGAAGTAGAGAACTAAATCCAATACACATAACTATAATAATATGACTCTAGTGATATGCAAGTTCACGTGTATAGTGAAATCACAACCCATAATCTAAAAAAATTAACTATTATGATTTATCATGTAAAATATAACATAACTTTGATATAAGTAACATTTGGATAAAAAAATATAAGAATTCATGCTTTAATCATCATTCAAGTTAAATTCACTAAAATAACATAAATTAATCACATAATCATAAAAATAACGACCTATAACATGAAGACCCTTAGTATCCTAAGCAAAATATCGCCTAGGTAGTGATGGGTGAACCATCCCCAGATCCCGTTAGGAAAGACGAACACAACTTCTTTCTTGACAAACTTCTTTTTATGGGATTTACACAAAAACTTTCTTTTTAGGATAGTTTTTAGGCATAGCTCTCACATTATTTAGTATCTATATCTCATTCCTCATAGGATTCTTAAGCCCATTCCTTAAAATATTAGTAAAACTATAGGTCTAGGAAACTCTCTTGTAACCTCACTCCTTTCTTTCAATAAAAAGTCAACTCTCCTCATCAAGTTTCCTATCTCTCCTCTAATATCATTAATAGGATCTTTTCACGGCCTTCTTCCTATTATGAACGAACCTCTCATTTTTCTCCAAATACCTATATGTTTGGTTTGAATAACTGTAACGACCCAGTTAACCCGGTCCGAATCGAGAGTTATTTGTGAAGTGCAATGAAACAATCGAAATAATGTTGCTAGTTTAGCTTTATTTGAATTAATGTTTCACTTATTTAGCATGCTATACCGTTTAAAGATAGACTACTCGTGGGACCCATAGGGAGCACCCCGAAGTCCAAGTAAATAGAGATACTAACGTAAACAAATAAAGTGCACTTACCTGTATAACACCCTCAAAATACAAACCCGCACCCAACCTATCGTAGCAAAGCGAGGGTCACACCTATGCCCAGTGGGAATATACAAGCAGTATAGAAACAAACAGCAAAGAGGAATACTCACACACTATGACACAACATGCAAAAATATATATATGTATCTACATATATATACCCTTGAAAATACATATTCAATGCCTTAACTGTTTTACTTTCGAAAACAAAACTTGCCCAGATTAATTTACCTTAATCTTATAAAGACTTCCCTTATTCATACTTATCATTTCACATCTTATTTGACACACTCGTTTCAACACTTAAATTCGCTACACTTGATTTATTCCAACCATTCCTTTACCGGAATCACCCATTTATATTCATTTGAATATACATTAGTATTTATATAGAAAATTACCTTTTCAACACGCACACACCGTGTTAGAAAATGCTTGTTTATCATTTGAAAACCTTTTAATACGTACTTATGCAAGTTATGAGTTTAACAACGTGATTACTTAACCCCCCCATTTGCCCACTTTATTTTACCCCTTTCACCTTAACTTATGGACATTAATAGATTTACATATTTACTTGTCCATTTCACATTTATCGGAACATTTAGATCATTCATTAAAGTTAGGTTGTATTAATACATTTTACCACACAACCCATTTCTTGACATGTTCCTTATTTCTTTTATCTTTTCTCAAAATCTTCCAATCAATCACATACTTACACGGGCTCCACACCGACGGCTATGTGCACCATATGATCTGGCCAGTGATTTAGGGATTTTAAGCCAAGGGCTCCGGGCCCTTCTTGCTTTATCCTGGTGTCATCCGAATTCCTTTCATGTGTTTTAACATTTTTACAAAATGTCCACATTATTTCATTTCCTTACTTATAACCCGGCCGAAGCCAAACCGCGGACTTAACCGTCCGTTTTTTCAATAACACTTAGAAAATTATTTCTTTTCTCCTTTAAGTCACTCTTAGGACTTTGTTCAATTTCACACACACATAAGTGTAAAGACATTCCTTCACATTTTTATTCCATAAAAATGTTCCACTTTAAGTAAATTATCAATTTACCCTTTATATGCCAAACTTGAAATTTAGTCCTTTAACAAGTGTTTATTTTTTTTTCAAAATGGTTATTGAGTTTCCAACTTAACACTTAAAATACTTTATCCATTTTAACACTTGTTTAATATCGCACTTGTCACTTTAACACCTTTAACACATAAAATAACACCCTTTTTCATTTTAAGCTCCCAAATTTTCATTTTTTTTCGAGAAACTCAAAAATATTTATTTCATAAATATTTTGACAGCATTAACATCGTTCGCTATATTTTTATTTCATAAAAATGTCCATTGTTTCTTTCAGCTAGAAATACACCAAAATGGCATTTCTTACATTTTTATTCCATAAAATTATTTATTATTTCCCTTTTCACTAGAAATATGTCAAAATAACATTTTCTTACATTTTTGTCCCATAAAAATAGACATTATTTCTTTTTTTAGAAATAGGCCATAATAACACTTTCTTACATTTTTATTCCATAAAAATGTATATTTTCAGATTATTAAGAAAACCCATCACAACAATATTTTTATAACATTTTTATTCCATAAAAATGTATATTTATTATTCTGAAATTTTATTCTATTTTCAAGGCCCATTTTAATTCATCTTTTTGCTACTCATTCCATAAAAATGCGAAGATAGTCAATATCCAATAATAATATGAAAGGCAATATCCTACACACATGTATTTAACCTAATATATGTAAATAACATGCAGAAAGTATACGACACATTAAACTTGAATCAAAGTTAATTTTTCCCACCTTGATGGAGTCCAAATCAGTACAAGGCATGGAAGAATCAATAAAGATGATGACCCTCCACCTCCTAAGTTGTCCTTAAAGGGGTTGTCTTGCACCACCAACCTAGGCTCCAAGAAGAATCATTAACACCCTCTACCAAACCTCCATTATATATTTATTTTCTTGTAAAATAATCTCCTTCAATATCCATCAAAACCCCAACAATAACTTCTAATATTTTTGTAGCTCCATAATAATAGTAGGGAAATAGTCATCTTGGTGTGGATGTAGTCAGTATACTTGAGGAATAAAATGGTGGGAGACATCTCAACAAGGAAGAGGGAGGCATTGGGGTTTGAGGAGAATAGAAAAATGGAGTGGTTGTGTCTCATGCCGCTCTCTCTTATATAAACTCCAAAGCCCAAAATTAAAATAGAAATTACTTGCAATGATAAATCTAAGGCTTCAGGGATTGACACGCCACGTAGATAGATGTCCCACAATTAGACAACAGCAAGGGTTTTTGCTCGGGTCTGTCACGTTAGATTCTCTCTTCTAACCCCAAGACGAAGGCACCAACAACTCTAAAGATGTCAGAAAATTTGTTAGAGCAACCCTTATGGGTACCTCAAATTTGGAATTGAGTACTCTAAATTTGCAGTACAGAAAGGAAGAAAACTGCTACGCGCCATGATTTGAAAAGGGTAAAAAAAAAAAACAGAAATAAGCCAAAACGACGCCGGTTACTGCCAAAACGACGTCGTTTTGGTCACTAATAATCCAAACCTTGCGCGGAACATCATGTTCCGCGTAAGGTTTTCCCAATTTCCATTTTTCACCCCAAATCTCTTAAACCCTTCAGTCTTCGGCCCTGAATTAATATCCTCAACTCCCACCTATATTTCACCTACTCAAATTAAATCAAAGACTCTATATAAATCCTACCACGGTAAATAATCTTTATCACATCCAAAAAAATAACATCAGCAACTAATCCGGCAATTATACAAGGTAAATCCTCTGTTTATTTTTTTGTGTAAATTATTTAGTTGTAAATTATTTTTTGTAAATTATTTTTTTGTAAATTATTTATAAAGAATATCACTAATTATTTATAAATTTTATTTATAAATAATATTTGTGAAATAATTTCATATAAGTGAAATATGTTAGGTTTTTTGTGATATATGAAATATGGAATTATTTGTGATATATTTGTCTGCTATATTTGTTATAGTAAATAAAATAGTAAATGTTTAATTCAATGTTAGGTTTTTTTAGGGTCCTATATTTAACAAATTATTTAAGTGAATTCACAAAAATAATATGTTTTTATATTTTTTAAATAATATCTCCCTTTTATGTTTTTTAAATAATATCTAGTTGTGTATTTGTAATTGTCGTATTTATTACGTATTTAGTAATTATCATGTAAATTTAGTAATTAGCTGATGTGTATAAAAAATTTAGTAATTAGCTGATGTGTAAATTTAGTAAATTTAGTATATATTAAACGGTTCGGTTCTGTTTATTTTATGTTTATGTTTTTAAGAAACTATTTAAGTGGATGTTTATAAAAAAAATAGTGAATGTGTATAAAAAATTATTTAATAAATTATCGATTCGTTATATTTTATAATAAATTATATGTGTTGTTATTTTATTTAAATAATAATATGTTATATTTTTGTACAGATTTCTTAAATTGCAGTGTTGATAATGGAACACATTGGAAAGAAATTTAGACGAGTTGTTGGGGGTAGAAAGTCTCGAAAAATGGGAGAAGGTAGTCGACAGGCCGAAACTACTACTGCCGAGCGACCTATAGTTTTTGAGAACTATAGGCGTATAGTGGACGACGGAGATCACATTAAACCTTCTCCGGACACGGCCACAAACGGGAACTCAATAAAGATGCGTGGCAATTGGCATAGTCTTAGGGCCACTTACAAATATTTAAAAACATATCCTGAGGTTATACAGTTTATACACCGTAGCGGTTGGGGAGATTTGTTGGATGCTCAAATTTCAAAGACAAGTTGGGGATTGGTACAAGCGCTCGGTGAGCGTTGGTGGGACATAACCAACACGTTCCAACTACTAACCGGGGAACTCACCATTACTCCTTATGATTTTACGATTTTGACTGGTTAGTTTCTGCATATAAAAAATAAATTCAATATTAACATTGATTAGTACATTAATTAAATTTACAACTGATTGTGAAGCGGTCCTATGGTACCAATGAGTGACAGAAAATACTTGATTGTAATTGACGGAAAAACTCAAATACGGGCTGACATTATACATAGATACTTTCCCGGCATCGAACCAAATTGCAGTGATTCATGTGGCGTGAAAGTGTCGAGCTTAAATAAGTGGTTCGAGGCCATAAAGTTAAATACTGTCATTGTTGGGCCTGAAGACATTGCTAGGGTATTTTTATTTTTTTGTGTGGGACATATATTTTTCCCGACCGCAAGAGACAGCGTTCCTATAGGTTGGTTGGCTGCTTTGGAGGATTTGGAGATTGTGGGATCATACGATTGGGGTTCTGCAATTCTAGCTCGCATATACTACTCTCTCCATCTCTTGTCAAGATGTCGCGTAGACTCTATGAATTGTTTTTGACAACTCATATTGGTAAGTGTAAAAAATTGATATTATATGTTTTATATAAAAAATTTATGGTTTAATAATAATCATTTTTGTATTGCAGTTTTTCGGGTTCGAATATATACAGCGGGCGTGTCCCTTATTGAGGGAAGATACAAGTGACTGCTGGCCTAGGATTAATCGATGGAAGAAAGAAAATGGGTTAAATCGTAAGGAGACAAAGGGGTCAATCCAATATAATTTTCCCCCAGCCCAGAGTCAGATTGAAATGCGATCGCCAGGTTCAATCAATTGGCTACCTTACTCGGGGTCTACTGTGGAGATGTATGCCTACGTTCAACATGCGAAGTACATATCGCTGAAACGATGCGTTCTTATGGATCCTCAATATGGTGGGGTATATTACTTGGGTGATCGATGCAGGCGACAGATCACCGGTGAGATTTGCATACCAAATGACCCTCCGTCGCAAATGATGAGGATACCCTTTCACCATGATGGGCATGGAATTATTATTGACGAGATGGACCCCAGTGTATCTGTTGTTTCCCAACCCATGTATGACCGTTATTGGAAGCAAGTCTCCCTAGGCCTTGTAATGCCACCCCTATATCGAGCAGTCAACACGGATGTCATAAGTCCTAGCGCACTTCCATACCACATACAAATACCGACTGTCCCTTCATAGGCACCTGGCGCTTATGAGACTCCCATAGGTCGGGTACATCCCACTCTACCCCAAATGACTTGGGATCTACCGTTTTGCAGTCCTGCACGTGTACCCATATTGATTCTGGTTCCACGGCCAGACAGGATTGCGGTCGATGAAGAATTGCCCACATACGATGACCTCTTATTTACTAGTCGGGAATTCTCAGATTATTGGCAATCATCGAGAGCCACCACTCTAGGTGCAGCCATGCATCTTAATAACTATTGGAGTCATGAGTTGGATATAGCTACTAGGAAGCTCCAAGAGTTGGGTGTATCTCACGAGCGAACTGCGCCCCCGCCTAATTTCTTTAGTGGTACAACCGCGGCATTTTACAACCCCACAGAAGATCCCCGGCCTCCGACCACAGTATATCGACCGCAGATGGATGATATTGGTGCCCAAGAAGATACTAGCCAACCTGGTCCATCAACGCAAAATTATGACATGTCTTTCAGTTCATCAACATATTGCAACATATTATTAATAGAAGAGCTTCAAATTCTCTTTACTGATCAAACGTCATACCAAAAAGAATACGAAGAATACGAAGAACGGAAGAATACGAAGAATACGAAGAATTACAAGCCATGCAAATCCCCCATTCAAATACCGCCAAAAAGAAAAAGAAAATAGCTATGCGCCATATGCAAAAAATTCAAAATATGGACCTTCATAACATAGTTTGTGATTCCCAGGAGGATCAAACGAGGAGGACGATATGTCGGACCAGAGAGGTGGGCCATGGTAGACTAATCGCCGACTACTTTGGTGAAGCATCGGTATACAAAGACTACCATTTCCGGCGACGTTTTAGAATGAATCGAGCCCTATATGTACGTATTCATGATGCCGTATGCAGTTACGACTCCTGGTTCATACAAAAACCAGATGCACTTGGTCGTCTTGGCCTGTCCTCGCATCAAAAAATTGTTTCTGCTCTGCGAATGTTAGCATATGGGTCTTCTGCTGATATAAATGGAGAGTACCTATGTATCGGAGAATCGACAACCCAGAAGGCATTGGTGCGATTATCCCTTGCCATTGTGGGGATATTTGGCCCGGAGTATAACAGAAAGCCTACCGCTCTCGATGTGCAAAGGCTTACCGAACAAAGTGCGGCGCGTGGATTCCCCGGAATGCTGGGGAGCATAGACTGCATGCATTGGGAGTGGAAAAATTGTCCAACCGAATGGCATGGGCAATATACTGGACATAAAAAGTCACCGACAATTATACTAGAGGCGGTAGCATCACATGACCTTTGGATATGGAGGTCATTTTTCGGGATGCCGGGTAGTTGTAATGATATTAATGTATTGAACAGATCTAGAGTTTTCTCTGATCTTGTCCGCGATGAGACTCCACCAATCCAGTTTGAGATAAATAACAACGTATATGATATGGGGTATTTTTTAGCGGATGGCATTTATCCGCCTTACGCTAGTTTGGTGCAAACTTTTAAAAGGCCAACCAACCAGAAGGAAAAACTTTTCGCTGAAGTGCAAGAGGGGGCAAGAAAAGATGTAGAACGAGCGTTTGGTGTCCTCCAACTTAGGTTCGCATTCGTTCATACGCCGGCAAAACTCTGGAGCAAGGATAGATTATCATCTATTATGCAATCGTGCATAGTAATGCACAACATGATTGTTGAAGACGAGAGGCGTGATTGTGATTGGAGAGAGGAATACGACTTCCCGCCTGACCCGGTTCCTATGCTTCGAAACTCTCTTGAGCAACATTATGCGATCGAGGCTAGGACAATGCACATGCACGACAAGAGGAAGCATTTACAGCTACGTGCAGATCTCGTTGAACATGTTTGGGAAAAGTTTGCCAATATCAGTGTGTGATTTTACACAATTTATGTATCTTTTCTAATGTTGTTATGTTGTTATCTATATTATTAATGTTGTATCGTTAATATTGTACCGAACTGATGTTTATGTATGAAAATTTGAAACAAATTCATTTCACAACCCATAAAATAATATTACATAGTAGATCAAACGATAAAAATAAATAACATGTTACATACTCAGAAGCATAGAAATTTTAAAATCCAGATTGACCCCCGTGTGGTGGATAGTTTGGAAATTCCGATTGGCGCCGTGCTTTGTTGATTATATTAAGCACGAGGTATTCATGGTACTCCTTCTGGATTGAATTCATGTTTGAGGTGTCAGTGCTCATAATTTGTTGATCAAGCAATATTTGTTCACGCATATCTTTCCTCTCCATAGCCAATATACTGCGTTCGTTGAGCTCCAAACTTCGCTGCTTTAGTTGCAGTGAACGGTTTAGCCCCAAACGGGCCTCTTCGTCACGTACACGATCAGCCTGACATGATCGCTCAAATGATTCATTGAATGAAGAGCAACTATTCAGTATTTCTCGATTCACCTCAATGTTTGTAGCCTTCGCTTTTCCTTTAGCCCGTTGCTTCATCTCTTTCCTTCCAGGTGGCCTCGGATAAGGCCTTTCTATGTCAACTTCTACCCCATCTTTGGAATTTCCTTCGTGAAACCCAGGATTCAGACTTCCTTCAGTATCTGTCGCACCCGTCATTGGCGAATCAAAATGAAATTGAGGGGAGTCTAAAAAAGTTTGGGAAAGTTGAAATTTGTGGAGTTCTTTTAAAATTTGGTAACAAGATTCAAAATTAAATGATTTTCCCTTGTTCTCTCGCTGGAATGCTAGATTAGCTGCAGTAACCTGAGAAAATACGACAATGTATATTTATTAACTCCACAAGCAACTCATTGATAAGAAATAATATTTAAAATAAATTACAAAAGGTAAAAGTTATTTTACCCAATCTGTGTTAACAGTCCCACTAGGACGATTTGTCATCGATGCTTCTTTCAATTTCGAAACATATAACATTACGTGCCTCGAAATTTTACTGTACCGGGTTTGTAGGCTGGCGCCCGTCCGACGTTCCGTGATACCCGTCGTTGTGTTATATTCTTCGGCGACCGCATCCCAAAATAATGTGCTAGGTCGATTAGTTCCTCGTAAACCATCATTTGTTTGATTTACATATGCGGTGCATAATACTTCATCATCGTGTTGAGACATATTTTGACCTCGAACCATTGTAAAATAATCACGAATATATTAATGCAAATATATAAATTTTATAATATTTTTTGGTAAAAAAATTGGGGGGGGGGGAGGGAAATTAATGCAGTTATAAAAAAAATGAATGCAAATATATAAATGACAAATATTATAGAGTAGACACTCTTTGGAAATATATTAATGCAGTTATAAAAAAAATATCAATTCATAATTTAAATGAGAGAGTTGAAACTGTTTGGAATAAAATTTAGATGAAGATAATAATTAAATGAGAGACACGGTTTAAACTTGCTATTTATAAAAAAAAAAAAAAAAAAAAAGAGCCGTTGAAAAATAGAGCTGTTGGAATAATTGGGGGGGGGGGGGGGGAAAGTTGAAATAGGGGAAATAGTGAAAGGTCTTCCGCGGAACATGATGTTCCGCTTTACCCTTTTTATTTTTTTTTTATTTCTTGCGCGGAACATGATGTTCCGTTTAGGCAATGGGTCCCACAAAAAACCAACTAGGGCAATTCTAAATTTGTTATTTTTTACCCTAGCAGAGGCTAAATTTACAATTTTACCCTGCGCACAGCAAACCTAAAAAGTCCAAATATACCGGTTTGCGGTACCCATAAGGGTTGCTCTTAGCTTGTTATTATTGATTTATAATGTTTTGTGCCTAGTTTAGGGGTTAGTATCATTAATTCCCCATTATTCAATGTTTGAGCTTCAAAGCTAGGGTTTAAATCTTGAAAACTTGTGCATTGATGTGGAGTATCTTATCATTTTAACTTCATTTGTCATGCAATGGTAGTGTTTAAGTCTTTATTACAACATTAATCCATTTGTCATCATACTTAATTGAAATTTTAATCTTTTATTTTTTAGACTGGTTTCTTCATATTTGATGTTTAGTCTCATTTGAATATGAGCAGTTAAATGTGATTTGAACCATTCACCTTAATATATTTTGTTAATCCATGGTGGGAAAGTGATCATTAACTCATTTAGTTAATCTTTATTAGTTAACTTAACTTCTTGTGTTGTTTTTAATTGTAGTTTAAGTCTCAAAATCCAAAACCAGATTATCATTTATTTTACCTATTAAATCAATTGAATTATAAATCACGTTCCCTATGGGTTCGATCCCTCTTGTTTCTACACACTATCGTGTACCAAATTTTAGTTATTATTACGCGGTAAACACTATTGGTTCTCAAATTTATCATAAGGATAACTTTCAAAGGTGAATACTTGCAAAAAGAGAAAAATAAAAATTTTGAAATTACTTTAGGTGAGTATTTACAAAAGAAGACACGGGATTATTAGGGAGTAAAGAAAATAGTTACGATAATAATTTTTAATTTTTTGGTTTTGGTGAATCTTCCTTGCCATCAAATTCATTCGGTGTGTAAATGCAAATCAATTAAAGAAAAAAATTGACAACTATTATCAAGAGGAACATCATTTTTGGGAAAAATCATTATTTGAATCCAACGATATTTTTTTCCGATTCTTTGGAAGATGGGGAATATTTTAATCCA
This sequence comes from Sambucus nigra, assembly GCA_949130495.1. Lineage (NCBI taxonomy): Eukaryota > Viridiplantae > Streptophyta > Magnoliopsida > Dipsacales > Adoxaceae > Sambucus > Sambucus nigra. Next base: position 402,273,980 of record OX422208.1, on the reverse strand, counting down.
AATGGGCAATCCGGTGATTTTGAGTAAAGGAGTACCACTTTGGAACAAATCATTCTTCTTTTGGCCTAAGTCATAAAAGTGGTCGAAAATGGTGAGGATGTGTCAATTGAATCACTTTGCAATGGAGTGATTTCTTCTTTAAAAACAAAGATGAGGCGGAGACTTGTATTTCCCCTTAAACAAATTTTGAAGATCATATCATTGAAAATTAATCTTTCCACTTTGAAATTCAACCCATGCTTGATGATGATAAATATATCGGGGCTGAATTTATTTACTCACCATTTTAGTTCACCGTTATCAAATTATTATAAGTAGCGAAAGAATCGAATGAAAGTCTTGAGGACTTTGACTCAATTTTTATCAAAGAATATTTTTCTTGAAATCCTTTCCATGATGGGATTTTCCCTTACGTTGTCCCACCTCCCATTCAATTTGAAAAACAATTGGGAGGAAATTTAGACTTTCTTGGGTTCCATTTATACTTTTCCCCCGTTAAATCCAAATCCCCCATTAACTTTCGAAAAACGTTTTAATTGGTTATGGATTCCTCCCCCCCCCCCAAAAAAAAAAAATGAAAATTCCCCCTGTTTTATAAATAAAACTATTATTTTTCAGGAGTCATGAAATCAAACGAGGTTCCTTCATTAATCCCTCATGATTTCAAATTCTAGTGCATAGCAAGATTAGAAGTTAAAATTATTAGTTATACATAGTGGTTTGATTTTTATTTTTAATTAATGTCTAGTACAATTAGTTTATTTTTTTTGTTCTCCTTGTATGCTTGTTTCTAACATGTTTTGTCGAATCAATGGAATTGTGCTATTCTATGGTCGCTCAATGTTTGGTATCATCTCTCTTTCCCTCTTTTCCAAGTGTGTTCTTAATTCATATAGGATAATGAATCATTTAAGTTATAGGGCGTGAGATATGCCTACGATTTATCTTTGGAGTTTCACTGATTAGATTCATGTTATTCCCAAGCATTATTTTGTTGTAAAAAATGAAAACAATGAAAAAATATTTTCTTTCTTTTCTCCCGTTGTTGGGATTTTTATTTATTTCTTTCCGATGATTATGTATAGTTGCACCAGTCCATTGTACGAACGGTGATGCATGTTGATAGATATTTCTTGATTATTAGTCTTGAGTTGTCATACTATCTTTATCATGGAAAACTTCATGTTTAAGTAAATCTAGAGTTTTTGAGTACATTCCACAAATACTTGTTTATGTTTCGTTTAAAAAAAATATAATTGAGTAAGAATACAAGCATATCATAAACTATTAACCTTGTAATCTTTTAATCCTATTATTCCTTTTGAGTGTGCATCCACTAACTCTTATCTCATTTGAAAACATGTTCATGTCATTGGTAATCTCGTTGTTCGTGTTTTGATTGTTCATCATAGGATAATATTATGAATTTGATAATTTGAGATGTTTATTGATATTGTGGCGACCTAAGAATAATGTGAACCCTTGAAAATGATCATAGTCCATATTTTTTATTTAACACATATTAACCATGACCTCATCCAGTAGATACTTTCCCTAGTCAACCCATTTGAGCATGAAATATAGCCTTTCATTTTATTATCCAAATCCCATAACCAAATCCACATTGAATTCAAATCCTATATACATATTTCTCACATTTGTTTGGAAACACACTTGGGAAACATTGATGATTTCTTGTGTGGTAGAATATGAGCACATGAGTTGGCTTTATTTTTTTAGTAAGTTGTTAAGAAAAGAAAAAAGGGAAAAGAAAATAAGAAAAAAGAAAAAACAAGAAAAAAAAAATGAGAATCACATTGTTGTTGGAACGAAAAAGTCATACTCCGTTTGTTTGTTCATTGCTTAATATTGATTTAAGGAACTTATGTTCCAATTTATTCCACATTTTATCATTATCCTAATTGGCTTTTATCCTCAGAACTTACCCCGGCCGGTAGAATTGGTCGCCTCCCTACTCATTACCTCCTTTAGGTCCTCAGAATCGGCCTCCTAACATCACCTTAGGTCCTCAGCATCGACCTTGAAGGTGCGAGCTTTTCTGAATCAAAGCTTTGATACCAATTTGTAAAATCCCGGATTTTGATTTTCTCAATTAAAATCAAAGTTAATAATTTCCTTTGTAAAAGTACTCGAGATGATGCGGAAGCGTTAGGGTGATGGTTCAATTTTAACACAAAACAACAACCAATTTTAATTCCTTGAAACAAAATTAAAATTGCAACCAAGTGAAGTAAAATTAATCGATTAATATATTCACTCAAACCAATTCATTAATCCAAGTCCTAGAAATTTGCCTAAGTCATATTTATCAATGTTAGCAAATTAGGTGAAACAAAATTTTAGCAAATGACTTGAATCAAATAAACTTTACCCAATATTTAATATAAGTCCTAAATTAAAGTGAGTGTGATAATTTAAACCGAATTTTATCTTGAATTATGCTAAGCATTCATTCTACGTTATTTTGCAAGATAAAATAAACCAATCACACTACGCCGCGATGTACGAGGAAAAACCCAAGACGGGAAATAACCTCGGACGACCCTAGCCACAAATCCACTAGATACGGAATTACAAGTACAAGACAGATAAACTTACAACACACGACTCAATCCCTCTCAAGCCCCGACGCTTCTTCTTGTAGACACCTCTTCCTAGCGGATAACCTTGGAATACCACCGCGATCTCGGAATCCACTGATAGGACTTTATATGGTCACCGTCACCCGTACATGGAGCCTTTATCCGAGCGGGTAAAACAACATTAAAAAACACTTCTTCTTTCTTTGTGGGAGGTAGAACCAAAACCCTAAACTTCTCTTCAATTCGGCATAGAGAAAACCGGTGCCAAACTCCAAGCAATTGATAAGTATATAAGAACTTGGAATAAACTCATTTGGGTGTAAACACTAGAGTGATGGAAATTTTTCTCTTGAAAATCTCACTCAAAACATGAACATTTTCTTAAACATTTTTGCTCTCAAACTCTCTCTGAGAGATAAACTAGAATGGAAAAGTTAGATTGGAAAATGTTATTCCCGCACATAATAAAGTCTGAAAAAGTTGGTTAAAAACCAAGTGGGGAAGTGGGTGCAAAAGTGCCAAAAAAACTGCCAAAAACTGTTCCCGCCTAGCATCTCGTTCGAACGAGATTTCTAATGACGCTCCAGTATGGACTCGTTAGAAACTCGTTGGATATCTCGTTCGAACAGAAGGTTCGTTCGAACGACATATCGAACGACATGTCAGTGGCCTATTATGGGAACTCGTTGGCAGGTTCGTTCGAACGACATCTGGTTCGAACGAAAAAACTCGTTCGAACGACATATCTAACGAACGACCAAAAAGTTTGAAAAATTCATTTTTAGCCCAGAAAACTTTATAAACATTTATTTAAATTTTTAATTAATTCTTTCTTAAAACAAAACGCAGTTTTTATAAAACCTAACACCCAATAAACTTTGTTCCAAGCTCCTATATATAAATAATTGCATTCATACCTTGGGAGCATGGAACCATAGTTGATGACGTAGAAACGAGGCACGCAAACCGGCATATTTGATGAGGCTTTATACTCTTTTCCGCTACGTCTTCAACAAACACTTCATAGGCTTGAGAATATTACAATTAAATACTATCCTATGAATAAATGTTTTTGTCCGGAATTGAGCCAAAACTATATATGGACTCAATTGGAAATTTGTGTCCTTACAAATCTCGCCCTTTGGCTATTCCGGGACAAAAACAAAACAAAAAATCCTAAGGGGACATCAAGCTCTACTAGACTCAAAACATAACCCACCCAAACTTGACTCAACCCAAGGATCAAACGCTTTGCCGTTTAAACAATGCCGCTTTAGAAGAAATCCTGCACACTTAAGCAAACTCATCAAATGCATAGGGAATATCAAAGTATTAAATGCAATTTTAATTAATTACTCCCCCTAAATTAATTCTCTCCTTTATCAAACACATGACCTACTTAGAAAGACGTCTCCCCCTAAGATAAATCTCCCCCAAACTAAGATACGATAATAATAGGATTAGATACCATTTCTCCCCCTATCATCATTCTCCCCCTTTTTGTTCAGGAATAGGCAAAGGATAAAGAACTAATAAACATAAAAGCATGTTGAAGCTTAAAGTGATAAGACATGAAGGCATATGGGCAACAAAAGCAAGGCAAAGGCAAACAAATATCATATATATATAAACGAGAAATATACCAATGAAGCACTTGCATATATATATAGATATAAACACACATATAACACAAAATACAATAAGTTTGCACACTCGTATGGCAAAAATGTGTCATATGGAAACGTAAGTGTTGGGGTGTGGAATAGAAACAATTAAATTTAGACCCAAACACTTAAAACATGTTCACGGAGTTCTCAATTAATTGCAAACTTCATCACATTTAAATATAACCTCATGTGACAATATGAAGATTGAACTCAATGAACAAACATACACAATGCATACAAGCCTAGCATGATAATGATTCTACAAACCAAATAGAGTCATGACATTAAAGACAACTAGGATAAACGGACATTGTGCAAACCGTTGATATACCATCCAATTCTCCCTCAATAAGCGTATATATTCTTTTGCATTTGAATGAATATATCAAACAAACATAGGCCTTGGCAATTTATTTTCTTTTTAATGCCAAATATTCTGTTTTTAGGCCTTTGGACCACGTATTTCTTTTAGGTCCATTTCAAACGGTGGCTTACTATCGCAAAGGATCACTTAGTCCTTTAGGAGCCCTTCCCCGTGCATATTTATTTTTATCATGTTTTCATTTTTCACACAAATCTCATATGCAACGGATTTTGACATGCACTAGTCCTCCTAGGTCATAGATATGTAGATGACTAGATTGGTAGGAGAACACCTCAAAAAGCTCAAATATAACATGTGACATTAAGATTTCAAAAGAGGTCGTGCATGTGTGAATAGAGGCATATAGAAATAGAATCCATTTAAACAACACAAAATCCAACTACTCCATAAAATATGGTAAAGAACATTTTAAGGATTGACAATCTAAACCAAAAGTTCTAACCACATGGGAGCGTAAAACATGGGATTCAAACACAAGTATATGCCATTTAAAGTGTGTCAAACAAAAATACACACACAAAAAAAATCTTTTTGAGTTTTTAACATTTTTCACCAAAAATAAAATATATACTCAAAAGATTAAACAAAAATCATTTGTATTTTTCATTAAGCTTAAATGAAATAAATAAAACACAAATGATAAACAAAAATCTTTTTATATTTTTCAATTAATTCAAACACAAAATATAATACAAAAAGATAAACAACTCAAAATTTCTAGCATGTGATATGAAATAAGGCAATGACTAGAAAATGACAAAACAAGCATACATTTAGCATGTGAATATAGCATGAGATACACACGCTAAAGTATGCAAACACTAACACATTCAACCTTTAAATTTAGCAAGGGAGGTTTCATGTGATAGTAAATGAGAATCAACAAATCTTGTATCTAGCGCATTTAAAAGTGATTTCCTAACCCATATAGATTTATATTTAAAATGATGGGGATTGGGAAATAATGAAATGCTAGATACAGATTTCCTTGAACTTCTTTTAAGATCAAAACAATATGACCTAAGGTGACCTTTCCTACCACAATGCAAGCATGTGTAAACACGAGGAATGTTACCTAAGGTGTGACCCTTTTTAAAGTCCTTGGACAAAGTTTACCCTCTAAAACAAACAATGGTTTTAGCTTTAGCAATGGAAGAATTTGAACATGAGGTGCTAGAACCATTAGAACTACTACTAGAGTCTTGAGAATCATTTTTCAATTTTAAAATTTCGGACTCAAGTAATAAATTAGACTCCTCAAAAGTATGGGATTCCTTCTTTAAATTTTCAATATGAGAAAACTTGTCCCTAAGAGTCTTTTCACGACTTTCACTCTCTTTCTTGGACTTTTCTAAAATATCAAAATTTGAATGTAAGTCCATGAGCTTTTCACGAAAAATATCTTTTTGAGATAAGGAGATTTGCAAAGACTCAATGTGAGCTTTAAAACAAGAATTTTAATTTTCAAGAAATTTAATTCTTTTTACAAATCTCAAATTTAATTCCTTTAAATTTTCGTTACATTTGTTAAGCCCATTTAATTCCTCTCGAAAATCAAAAATATCATTTTCATTTAAATTGGACAAATTTTCATTAAGACGTCCCATCGAGAGAGAAAAAAGATGAGAGTGATAAAAAAAATTGAACCACCTAAAAAGGTAAGGAAATACAAAAAGCCGAAAAATGGATCTTTAACACGATAACTTAGCGCTCTGGCTCTGATACCAATTTGAAGGTGCGAGCTTTTCTGAATCAAAGTTGTGATACCAATTTGGTAAACCCCGGATTTTGATTTTCTCAATTAAAATCAAAGTTAATAATTTCCTTTGTAAAAGTACTCGAGATGATGCGGAAGCGTTAGGGTGATGGTTCAATTTTAACACAAAACAACAACCAATTTTAATTCCTTGAAACAAAATTAAAATTGCAACCAAGTGAAGTAAAATTAATCAATTAATATATTCACTTAAACCAATTCATCAATCCAAGTCCTAGAAATTTGCCTAAGTCATATTTATCAATGTTAGCAAATTAGGTGAAACAAAATTTTAGCAAATGACTTGAATCAAATAAACTTTACCCAATATTTAATATAAGTCCTAAATTAAAGTGAGTGTGATAATTTAAACCGAATTTTATCTTGAATTATGCTAAGCATGCGTTCTATGTTATTTTGAAAGATAAAATAAACCAATCACACTACGCCGCGATGTACGAGGAAAAACCCAAGGCGGGAAATAACCTCGGACAGCCCTAGCCACAAATCCACTAGATACGGAATTACAAGTACAAGACAGATAGACTTACAACACACGAATCGATCCCTCTCAAGCCCCGACGCTTTTTCTTGTAGACACCTCTTCCTAGCGGATAACCTTGGAATACCACCGCGGTCTCGGAATCCACCGATAGGACTTTATATGGTCACCGTCACCCGTACATGGAGCCTTTCTCCGAGCGGGTAAAACAACATTAAAAAACACTTCTTCTTTCTTTGTGTGAGGTAAAAGCAAAACCCGAAACTTCTCTTCAATTCGGCGTAGAGAAAACCGGTGCCAAACTCCAAGCAATTGATAAGTATATAAGAACTTGGAATAAACTCATTTGGCTGTAAACACTAGAGTGATGGAAATTTTTCTCTTGAAAATCTCACTCAAAACATGAACATTTTCTTAAACATTTTTGCTCTCAAACTCTCTCTAAGAGATAAACTAGAATGGAAAAGTTAGATTGGAAAATGTTATTCCCGCACATAATAAAGTCTGAAAAAGTTGGTTAAAAACCAAGTGGGGAAGTGGGTGCAAAAGTGCCAAAAAAACTGCCAAAAACTGTTCCCGCCTGGCATCTCGTTCGAACGACATATCGTTCTAATGAAATCTCGTTCGAACAAGATTTCTAACGACGCTCCAGTATGGACTCGTTAGAAACTCGTTGGATATCTCGTTCGAACAGAAGGTTCGTTCGAACGACATATCGAACGACATGTTAGTGGCCTATTATGGGAACTCGTTGGCAGGTTCGTTCGAACGACATCTGGTTCGAACGAAAAAACTCGTTCGAACGACATATCTAACGAACGACCAGAAAGTTTGAAAAATTCATTTTTAGCCCAGAAAACTTTATAAACATTTATTTAAAGTTTTAATTAATTCTTTCTTAAAACAAAACGCAGTTTTTATAAAACCTAACACCCAATAAACTTTGTTCCAAGCTCCTATATATATATAATTGCATTCATACCTTGGGATCATGGAACCATTGTTGATGATGTAGAAATGAGGCATGCAAACCGGCATATTTGATGAGGCTTTATACTCTTTACCGCTACGTCTTCAACAAACACTTCATAGGCTTGAGAATATTACAATTAAATACTATCCTATGAATAAATGTTTTTGTCTGGAATTGAGCCAAAACTATATATGGACTCAATTGGAAATTTGTGTCCTTACAGACCTTGACCCTCTGAATCGGTCATCCTCATCCCTTAGGTCCACAGAATCTAACTCTATCATGTGGTGTCTATTCGATGGCTATCACTTGTTCCCAGCTCACCCGTCAAGGGGCTCTGTAGACACCACATTTTAGGACTCCCTAAGTCTCCCCTAAGGTCCCTAGAACCTCCCCATCTCACTGTAAACCCTAGGTCGCACTTGGAGTACCGATCTAAAGGCCATCAGGCACCCCCGAGACCCATTTGACTCTGGTCAACTCTATCGTCAAAGCGAAATCTCTTTGAATATTTTAAGGGATATGAATACCCTTTCCAACGGTCAATCCCGTGCAATAATCGGCATAACAGTCCGGACGAACGAACCATTTTACTATCAAAAATTGATTCGAAGGCCACCGGGCACTCCCGGGCCGTGAATTGACCCCAATAAATTTCATCGTCAGAGCGAAAGCTATTTGAATATTCAAAATGAACTAAAACCTCTTTCCAAGGGTCTACCCTGTGTGTGAAACAGCATAACCATTCAGACGAACGATCAGTTTTCCCCGAAAATTGAGTCAGAGGCCACCGGGTGCTCTCGGGTTCTGTTTGACCAAAGTTAGCTCTTCAGATTGAATGAGAGTGAATTAATCTCCAAAGGGTACTAAATAGACTTTCCAACGATCTTCCCCGGGCGTGATTTTGACCTTTGGTACGGACGAACGATTCGTTTTACTCCAAGAGGTCCTCAACCGCTTTTGGGCCCCAGGTTACCAAGGACAACATTCCGAATCGAGAGAAACTATTTGGAATATCTAAGCACATCACCTGACTTGTCCAACAGTCAACCCCATGAGCAATTATGACTTACGATGCGAACAAATGATCCATTTCCGTCCGACGATCACTCATCCAAAAGACTAACATGCGCTTCCGAGCCACATTTGGCCTAAAGTCAACTCCCAAAGTCGGGAGATGTCCAATAATATTTAAGATCTCTAAAGTACATTTCTAACGGTATGCCCCATGCGCGATTCAAATCAACAGTTTATGATCTACAACCAATTTTCTAGGAAAATCTGCACGGGACTGCCAATTGACAGGTCCACATCCCTGCCCATCGGCACAGTATCTAGGATCACATGCCGATAGGCACCCCCTGAGGTAGTCCAATCAACACCCCCTAACCCTATAAATAGATGCCATGATCTCACTCTAGAAGAGACACAAAAGATCCATCAGCATCCATGATCTCAACAACATTCTCCCGAAATCAACGAAGTTCCTCTTGTGAAGTTCCATCCAAGCTTACATTCCCATCCTTTTCATACCAAATTTGAAAAAATATCCTTCTCTCTCATCAACATTCATCAACACTCAAGGGATTTCATCCAAGATCAAAGATCAAGCTTCAAAGAAGGTCAAATTCCTTCCCTCTCTCTTTAAATTCTTTATTTTTGTATAATATACATTAGATTTGTAATCTAGTTCTTACTTTAGTTCTTACACATTAATATTTGTACTTTTATTAGTATATTTCACATACTTTATTTTCTACAAAAATTCCAAAAACAAATAAAAGAGGGTTATACCTGTAAATTTCGAATGGAATCATCCATCACACTTTTCCCATAACCGAAAAAACATATTTTCTACACATACACATATAATAAAATTTCATTCGAATCCATGGGATAAACCCCACCCCTGTGCTACATTTGAACTACGTGGACTTTGATGCCTTTATAGGCTACGTAGGCATCTCAGATTAAAATTCGAGACTCGAGTCCAATTTTCCAATTTTCTCAATTTCACGAATTCCCTAATTTTCTTAAATCTCCCACTTTAATATATATATATATATATATATATATATATATATATATATATATATATATATATATATATATCATGCTTGTTTGCGTTTCATCCAACACATATTATCGTTTTCAATTAACGATCAATATCGTGATAAACGCAAAAATCATATTTTCTATATATGTTATTTTGGGAACATTCCTATGGATGACCTCACTCTACCTTGTCCATGGTATGAGTTTAATGATTCTGATCTCTATTATATAAACACGTGCACACACTTCACGGGGATATAAAGGAAAATAATAACACTAGCCCATGAGAGATCGAAAGGGCGGGATGGGTACCTAACACCTTGCCATTCAGTAAGTTAGCTCCCGATCCTTTGAATTATTGGTTTCGCATGCATCAGTTCATCCTTGATGCCTCTCTCTCGAAGTGGAAACATGTTCTTTAGCCTATTTTATGCAAAATAGGTTGGTGACTCCATCTCTTCACATTTACCCCCACACCGATGACATCCGAAGAACCTTTTAAAGAGGGGTGCAAGATCGGGGCGCGATCTTCTCGATGGCATATCTCTTCCCCCGAAGCCACCCGGGATGGCCACAAAGTGAGGTTCTTGTTTTCCCATTTATCCAATTACGACCTTCAGATGTAGGTACGAGATGTAGGCCTTGGAGTTATAGGTAGTATGTTCTGTTTCACTCTCTATAGCAAAGATCTTAACAATTATATAGGTCTAAAATGTGTGGGGACTTCCAAAACATGGGATGATGTATGTGGTGATTTTATTAATAAATAAGAATACAACGAAGAGCTTAGAATCACACACAAAGATTTGGAAATGCTAAAGCAAGATGATGGAGAGGTAGTTGGCACATTAATCACTCGTTGGAGAGAGAAATTCGATCATATGGTCAATCACCCCTTAAAAAATGATCGGATACAAATCGTGATCAAGAACCTCTGAAGGGAGGTATAGAATGAACTCGAGCTCACCTAGATCTCAGTATCAAAGTTCTCAATCCCATAGGGTGTAATATCGAGGAAAGTTTGCCTTTTAAGTCTACCAAATATACTGAGGAACCTCATGGAGATTCTAATTAATTCTCCAATATAAGAACTCACCTGATGCTTCCACATCTCACATTATCACTCTTGTGGTTAGTCTACAAATGGAATTGCGCCTAGTTACCAACACTTCCCATGTTATTATAGCCACCACTATGGCCTTTCAATCAGGACCCCCTCTAAAAAATTATCAAGTTGTGACTCATGCTAAAGAGTTCCTTGCCAAACCAAGAAACTTATAGATTTTCAAGCCTCCCTTAGTCGGGTCTTCACTGTCTTGAAGTTGGATGGTTGCCTGAAACCTCTCAATCCAAGACCACCCTTCCATCCCAGATAAGAAATGGTAGGATAACTCACATTATGAGTTCCATCAGTTGCTCGAGCATATAAAGGATAAATTTTGGGCCTTGAGATACGCCATCCAAGACCTTATTGATGCCGAGAGTCTCATCCTGCCACAACCCAATGTCACTAACAACCCCACTCCACTATATCACCCTAACCTTGAACTAATTCCTTATCTGACACTCTCATCCCAAACACCAGCCCTTCTATCCTAATGGTTCTCATTCATCACAAACTGAGGATGAGGACACACTCACACTTCAAAATAAACATACCTTTAGACATACCATCGCCCACCCTAAGGATCATTGTATTGACCAAGCCAACAATAGACCATATGACATTATTCACCATGTCCATACACTTCCTGCTAATTAACCATTATAGCCCAATCTTGCTCCTGGTCATAAAGTTCATCATCTCAAAAGATCTAGACTTCCTTGCTACTTCTATAGAGGAAATACACCACTTGGTCGAATGGGAGGAGATGTATGACAAGGCCCTTCGAGCATCCAAACATGTCACATTCACAGTACCAATCCAATCCACCTGGTAGGGAGGATCCACATCGAAAGAAAATTTATTTTCCCTTAATGATTTAGGAACTAATAGTGGTACCCACTTGTACACAACTTTAAACAAATTTTGGGACAACTCTTTGGGAAACAATAGGAGAACCACATCTTCTAGTGACCAGACAGAAGAACCCATGGTTTGTAATCCCCGATATTTGAGCCCCTAATAGAGATGAGTGAGAGACACTAATAAATTAGGGATGATGATCATATTAACTGGAAGTAATGAGCTCATCATCAACTACTGTACGAAGAAGAAGAAGAAAGAATGATAACCTATATTGCTCAAAGGGATAACACTTGGGAAGTTGAGACAAGAGATAACCCCGGTACGATAGCTAACGTCACACATATGAGTCTCCCAAAAGAGAGATGGAAGTTGCTCCGCTAGACTCAAAGGTTCATGGTTGCCCAAATAATATTCCAATCTGAATATAACCGATAACATAGGATGACTGCTCTACCCTCTCCCCAAGGACTTGAGACACGAGTCTCCCCCCTCTCTAGCATCCACATGATAAAAATGGACTCTAAGGGTAATGTTAACTCATCCCTACTGATAGGTCTGAAACCTGGGGCCAATCCTCATCATGAGAAACACCACCCCCAATAAACCAGAGCCTACTTCAGGACCTTAATCCACCAAGATCGAACAATTCTACTCTACCCATCTACCAAAATAATGCATCATGGCTTTCTTCGACCATCTCTTGATCATTGATGGGAAAACAACCCATAACCCATAGATAAATTTGTCCTCAACACCCAAGTCTAGACTATGATGACACAATGGGAATACTCCCTAGGGAAAGGACTAGGACTTTACGATAAAGTGCACACATATTTTGAGGCTCCCAGTATCCTCAATTTTAAGTTAGGGATAGGTTAAAAAGTAACCACTATACATCTTGATCGACTTCAACATGATAAACAATGGGCTTGACGTATAAAAAAGAAAGTCTACCATGCAAATATATTACAACCAAGACTCTTATGTAGAGGATCCTTCAATTCTTAAATAGTATGGGATAACTCAGGCCCCCAAATGTCAACATATACCAGAGTATTTAATCCATTTGGTGGGAAAAATTTCCAATAGAAATGTAGGAAGGCACCCAAATGTCAACATATACTAGAGTATCCAGTCCATTAGGTGAAATAAATTTCTAATTTAAATGTAGGATGTAATATACAAGTCTATCGAAGAAGATATCAAGCCACCCAAAATTATCCCCCAGATTGAAATACACTTCACGCGAAACCATAACGGTCCCCACATTAAGTTTAACTTACTCGTAATAAGGTTGGCCTTCGACCTATTTACAATTGGGATAGTGCCATGGATCCACCAATACACTAATGTGGAGTAAAACTATAGGAATACATATATGGATGTCACTATCCTTGTTGGCATCATTGAGTTATAAGAACAAATGTGCTATCGAGGCTATGTTCCACCTGCAGCTCCCCCTAATCGAAGATCCTCCTACAATATGTGGATAGATATGTTAAATCCTTATCTCTATAATCACACTTAGGGACACTTCAATAGCTTCTGATAGGTAGTGGACTCTCTAGAAAAGGCCAGATTAGGTAAAGGAATCTCACCCCTAGAATAGAAATATGTAGACTACCGGTACTATTAAGGGGATATCTATTATGAGGTCGCCGATATGGGGATTTACATAAACTTAAAGGAATACAGGAGAACCTCCAATGATAATAATGATGGAATTTGATAACACTCTTCTGAAGATGATAAATATGACCTTCGAAACCCTCCTCGAATGATGACAATTAGACCACCCTAGAGACCGCCTCCTATGATGATATCTGGTCAGGATCATCCATGTATACAGAACCATCCCTGAACACATTGAGTTAAGGGGACTTATGAGTCATGGCCATGATGGTAGAAATTCCCACCCCTATACCGAGCTTCGATTCAGACATATGGTGGATACATGAATCCATGTCCTCATCCCACTCCAAAACCAAGAACAAGATTCCTAAAGGCCCAAAACTACCGCATACCCAAGATTGTACTGAAATGATGGACCCAAAACTAACATCGCCTTCTGATAAGAAGCTTGTTTGCGTATGTATCATTGTAGTTCAAAATCCATTCTCGAAATTCCCTTGAGTACCTACAAAACTTGTCTAAAAATAACTCGTATTGCGGTAAGTACGGGTATCAATCCAACTTCCAAGGTGAAACAATTAATGTGAAAACGTGCAATTATATTTTTTTTTATTAAAATCTTTTTTTAAAAACAATTTTAAGGGAAAAATTAACTAACAAATGCTAAAAATTATAAAATGACTAAATAATGAAAAAGAATGTGCAACCAAGTGTGAAATAATGTGAGAAAGTCAAGAGATGGGATTACACTGCATTTTCAATTATTTTAATTTTTCAATTTATTAATTTGAAATATTTTGAGATAATATTAAATCGATAATCAAACTCTCGTTAAAATTATAAATTTAATAAAATCTTTTTTAGAAAATTAATTTAAAAATGTTACATGATGAAAAATTAGGACTTATACTATTTTCAAAAAATTACCCGCTAGCATCAATTTAACGAAAACAATAGAAATCTTCAAATTTCAACACCGAATTAATATTCAAATTTCGAAAAAACCTATCTCTAGTTCGATTCCTAAATTCAAACATTAATTCATTCAATCAATTAACTAACTCTCGTTACATAAATTAATTGGTGATAGTTAAAATTAATTTACCTACAAGTATAAAACTAATGAAACGAATTAATTAAACTAACATCATACGCAGTACATCCCACCCCTTGAACGGGGTGTTTAGCCAAACATTCTCATGTGTGCATAAACAACAATAGTTAATATGTCAAGAAGGAAATAAATTGAAAATGAATGTAGAAATACAATAAGCAATTTTTTCCCCCAATTTGTCTTGAAATGCACCTTGACATCCCTCCAAATTCTTCACAATTTTCAGCACTTGATTACAAAAAGAAGAGTAGAAACTAAACCTAAAAATTATTCTAAGGGTGTGTTTGGCAGCCCAATTCCAAGCTTTGGAATTGGAATTGGGAGGCCCAATTCCAATTTTTTTGTTTGGTACATTAAAAAAGCCCATTCATTTGGAATTCATTTGGAATTCTCTTGGGCCCAATTCCATAAATCAATTCCATATCATTTTGTAGAGATTTTGAAATCCAATTCTCATTAGAATTCAGATCGGGACACACACTAGAAAAAAAAAACACATACACAAAACCCTCCCCTTCTTGCTCTCTCTCCTCCCACGTTGGTAGCTCCAATCTCCGGTAACCAACTCTCACCGGAAAAGCTCACGCCGGCAGCTATCAACTCTCCGGAAGCTCTCCCGCAGCTCTCCCTCCCTCTCTCCGGTCGTTTTTCAGGTAAATCTCCGGAGATCTGATATATATGTAATCTCTTATGTATGTAATCTCTTAGATCTGAGAGATCTGATATATATATATATATATATATATATATATATATATATATATATATATATACAGATATATCAGATCTCATATATACATTCATACAGATATATCGGATGAGATCTGATATATCTGTATGAATGTAATCTGATATATATATATATATATATATATATATATATATATATATATATATATATATATATATATATATATATATATCAGATTTATACATATATATATCAGATATATATATCAGATATATATATCAGATATATATATATATAAATCTGATAATCTGATATATATATATAAATCTGTTATCAGATATATATATATATATATATATATATATATATATATATATATATATATATATATATATATATGTAATCTGTATGTCTTTTTTTATATGTATGATCTGTATGTCTTTTTTTTCTGTATGTCTTTTTTTTTATATGTATGATCTGTATGTCTTTTTTTATATGTATGAGATCTGATATGTCTTTTTTTATATGTATGTGATCTGATATGTCTTTTTTTTTATATGTAATCTGTATGTAATGTATGTAACCTGATATATAACATGTCTTTTTTTTTTATAAACAGTGTAATCTGATATCTAACATATATGTCTTTTTTTTTATAAACAGTGTAATCTGATATCTAACATATATGTCTTTTTTTTTATAAACAGTGTAATCTGATATATAACATATATGTCTTTTTTTCTATAACAGATTACATACATAGCAGTTTTTATTTTTTTATTTTTTATAAACAGTCTTTTTTTTATAACATATATGTCTACTAATATATGTATAAACAGTCATATATGTCATTTTTTACTAATATATGTATAAACAATCATATATGTCATTTTTTTTATCAACAGTTTTTATTTTTATTTTTATAAACAGTCTTTTTTTTATAACATATATGTCTACTAATATATGTATAAACAGTCATATATGTCATTTTTTACTAATATATGTATAAAAAGTCATATATGTCATTTTTTTTATAAACAGTTTTTATTTTTATTTTTATAAACAGTCTTTTTTTTATAACATATATGTCTACTAATATATGTATAAACAGTCATATATGTCATTTTTTACTAATATATGTATAAACAGTCATATATGTCCTTTTTTTTATAACATATATGTCTACTAATATATGTATAAACAGTCATATATGTCATTTTTTACTAATATATGTATAAAAAGCCATATATGTCAATTTTTTTATAAACAGTTTTTATTTTTATTTTTATAAACAGTCTTTTTTTATAACATATATGTCTACTAATATATGTATAAACAGTCATATATGTCATTTTTTACTAATATATGTATAAACAGTCATATATGTCATTTTTTTTATAACATATATGTCAACTAATATATGTATAAATAGTCATATATGTCATATATATATGTATATATGTATAAACTATCATATATATATATAGAGAGAGAGAGGAAAATGATAGGCAGACCCGGTTCGTGGACACATTTGGGGGACACGGTGACGTATCGGTGATGTGTCAGTGACGTGTCCACCAAATGTGTATGCGACAGACATGTCACCGTGTCCCCCAAATGTGTCCACGGACCGGGTCCCTATAGCATCACTCATATATTTATGACTGTTTATATATATGTATATGTGTATCTGAGATAATCTGTATTGGTAATGTATATGAGATAAACATCAAGCTGTATTGATAAACTGTTTTGGTAATGACTATTTATATATATGTATGCAAAATAAAATGTTATATAAAATGTTGATTTTTATATGTGATTTTTTTTTATATGTATATACATACTACATATCTGATTTTTTAATACATATTTCAGAAAATGGATCAGTGTTTGTCGGGGATTCACGATTTGGTTAGGAATGAAAATGACACTAGAGAAAAAAAGAAAAGAAAAATAGTTGCAGGATATTATATAGTTATTTCGGCGGCAATTGCGGTTTGGTGGCATAAAACACATTTATTAAAGGAGCCTTCTGAAGATTTGAGAAATGCAAGACAAATATATTTGAGAAGACTTTATTATGGAAGTGATACAACTTGTAGAGAGCAATTGCGTCTTGGCATAGATGCGTTTAATAGTTTATGTAACAAATTACGTGATAAAAAATTATTACGTGAAACGGCACACGTTAGGATAGAGGAAGCTGTGACTATGTTTTTATATATGATTGGACATAACCTAAAGAATTGGGTTGTCAAGTTTCAATTTATCCGCTCAGGGGAGACAGTTAGTCGACATTTTAATGCGGTTTTGGGCGCCATAATTAAATTAGGGGGTGAGTATTTGGTCCAGCCCGAGAAAGAAATTGAAGGTTATGAAGATGAAAAGTGGGAATGGTTTGAGAATTTCCTTGGGGCTTTGGATGGGACATACGTTCCCATGACAGTTCCTTCTCAGGATGAAGCGATATATCGAAATAGGAAGAGTTTTAATGCAACAAATGTATTAGGAGTTTGTTCCCGTGATTTGAAATTCACTTATGTTTTAGCTGGATGGGAAGGGTCCGCTGCGGATGGAAGAGTTTTACGAGATGCACTGGCAAGACAAAATCCATTCATTATTCCAAACGGTGCACATCCTATTCTATTTTAAATAATTCATAATATTTTTCTTTTTTTTGTTATATTTTGAATAAACTTTCTTCTAATGTAGGTAAATATTAACTTGTTGATGCTGGATATACAAATGGACCTGGTTTTTTGGCACCTTATAGAGGCACGCGTTATCATCTTAATGAGTGGTCAAGAATGGGAAATAATCCACAAACATACAAGGAGCTATTTAACCTTCGTCATTCAACTGCTTGAAATGTAATCGAAAGAGCCTTTAGAGTTCTTAAGAAAAGATGGGCTATTCTTAGATCTGCTTCTTTTTTTGAGGTGAAAACTCATGTGAGAATTATAAATGCGTGTGTCATCCTCCACAATCTTATACGAATGGAGCAACCAAATGATCCGTTATTGGATATGGTAGACGAGGATTTACGTAATGAAGAGCCAGAAGAAAGTGATGAAGATTGTATAGATGAGGATGATGTAATGGATAACCATGGTGCAACCAATATAGATCGTATTCGACATGTGCAAACGACTAGGGAATGGACGCAAAAAAGGGATGCATTAGCACAAGCAATGTTTCTTGCATACCGAATAAGGCAGCGTCGATGATAAATTTCCATCTGGCTTACCTTTCTAGTTATACACTTGGTTTTAGCTTACTTGAATTTATTTTCAAGTGTACTTGATTAATGTGTATGGTTTTAGTTTACTTGATTAATGTGTGTGGTTTATCTTACTTGATTAATATTGTATGGTTTTAGGTACTTGATTAATGTGTATGGGTTTAGCTTACTTGAATTTATTTTCAAGTGTACTTGATTAATATGTATGGTTTTAGCTTACTTGAATTTATTTTCAAGTGTACTTGATTAATGTGTATGGTTTTATCATACTTGATTAATGTGTATGGTTTATTTATTTTAAATTTGATTGTTGTAAAGGAACGGATTCTGATTCTCAAGTTAGAGAAGGGACTAAGAAGGGGAAAGGCTATTTCTCATGGACCCCGGAGATGGATAAAACATTATCCACTTGCTTTGTAGATCAAATTAATCAAGGGAACAAGTTGGATGGAAAATTTGCGTGGAAACCGGTGGCATGGAGTAGTAGCATAAATATTATGATGGATGAACACCACATTTCCGTGACAAAGAAAAATATCCAATCACGCCTCAAGACTTGGGAGAAGCATTATGATGTTATAAGTCAAATGCTATCAACATCAGGGTTCTCTTGGAACTACGATAGGGGTAGAGTTGATGTTGAAGAAAGTGTATGGAATGCATATGTGCTAGTAAGTCTTATTTTAACATACTCATTACTTTTTTGGTATATATAATGGTTCTTTTAAAGACTTTTTATTTAATCTTAACATTTAAAATTGAATTTATTTTTAGGCTCATCCTAAAGCTATCCCATATCGAAGGAGAATTATAATGGATAATTGGGATAGTTTATGTGCTATTTTTGCTCAAGATCGTGCTAATGGGGATGGTGCTCGAACGACATTAGATGATGAGATGGAAATGACAAATAATGAAGAGTCTAACAACTGGTAAGATACATTGGAGATTAATGAGAGGACCCTTGAAGACGATGCCACACATACATCTCGAGTCCGAAATGAACAAGGGAAAACAATTGCATCATCTTCATCTATTTCTCGCTCGAAGAAGAGAAAGCATTCTGGTTCTGAAGCACTTTCGAATGTCTTGGGGCACATGGCGGAGTCACTTGATCGCTTCTTAAATTCCGAACCTTCCAAGGCAACAACTCAAATGGTATTGGATGAGGTTTCTAAGGTTCAAGATTTGGATGAAATACAAGTCTTGAAAGCAGTTGATCTTTTGATGAATGACCAAAGGAAATTTGATACTTTTTCTGGTCTTCCGAATGAGCTGAAAAGGCGATGGATTTTGATGCATCTTAGCGCGTGATTATTAGAACAATTTATTATTCTAATATGCATTGACTTGTTATGTTATTAGGTGGACTTTTTTTTATTATGGTAATGTTGCTTACAAACTATTCTAGTTTTACATCTCTTAAATTTAGATGGAACTTCTATTTGTCTTATTTTAATGCTACTTCAAGTATTAATTCTTGTTAAAGTGTGATGTGATTTGATTCCGCTTTTTTTTTTAATTAAAATCTTTATTAAAAGTATAATTTTTTAATAGTTCACAAACTACTAAAATTTCAAAAGAATTCTGCAATTGATCCAAACAAGGGATTTAGAATTCTAGTAGAATTCCAAAAGAAATCTACACTTGAACCAAACAATTGAAATGGAATGGAATTCCTTGAATTTCAATTCCATAGAATTAGAATTCCAATTCAATTCCAATTTCGCGTATCAAAACGGACCCTAAAGCTAAACTAATTTTTTTTGTATTTTTTTGAAATTACAAAAAATGTACCTCCCACGGTTTTTCCACACTTGAGGTGAAGACCGAGTTGAGTCGATCGGGGGGAGATCTCGCCTATCTTAGTCGTCCTCGGGAGTCCTACCGACCCAAAGTAGAGAGGCTTCAAAAATCCTCGCCTTGGACGCCCTCTCTCTACCTTGTCCGGTTTCCCTTTTCGCTTTTTTTTTATGAATAATTATTACAAAAATAATATGGTGTCAAAATGCACCCAAATAAATACATAGCTTCAAAAATCCCATACAACCAGTCTAAGGAGGAGGGAGAAGAAATAATAATTACAACTAAAAAACTAAAATTACAAGTCTTCAATTGCTTCCAGGCCAAGAAAGCGACAACGACGCCATTTGATAAGAAGCTTGTTTGCGTATGTATCGTTGTAGTGCAAAAGCCACTCTCAAAATTCCCTTGAGTACCTACAAAACTTGTCTAAAAATAACTCGTATTGCAGTAAGTACGGGTATCAATCCAACTTCCAAGGTGAAACAATTAATGTGAAAACTGCAATTCTATTTTTTTTTATTAAAATCTTTATTTTTTTAAAACAATTTTAAGGGAAAAATTAACTAACAAATGCTGAAAATTATAAAATGACTAAATAATGAAAAAGAATGTGCAACTGAGTGTGAAATAATGTGAGAAAGTCAAGAGATGGGATTACACTGCATTTTCAATTATTTTAATTTCTCAATTTATTAATTTGAAATATTTTGAGATAATATTAAATCGATAATCTAACTCTCGTTAAAATTATAAATTTAATAAAATCTTTTTCAGAAAATTAATTTTAAAATGTCACACGGTGAAAAATTAGGACTTATACTATTTTCAAAAAATTACCCGCTAGGATCAATTTAACGAAAACAATAGCAATCTTCAAATTTCAATACCGAATTAATATTCAAATTTCGGAAAAGCCTATCCCTAGTTCGATTCCTAAATTCAAACATTAATTCATTCAATTAATTTACTAACTCTTGTTACATAAATTAATTGGTGATAGTTAAAATTAATTTACCTAGAAATATAAAATTAATGAAACCAATTAATTAAACTAACATCATACGCAGTGCATCCCACCCCTTGAACGGGTGTTTAGCCAAACATTCTCATGTGTGCATAAACAACAATAAATAATATGTCAAGAAGGAAATAAATTGAAAAGAGAATGTAGAAATACAATACGCAATTTTTTCCCCAATTTGTCTTGAAATGCCCCTTGACATGCGTCTAACTTCTTCACAATTTTCAGCACTTGATTACAAAAAGAAGAGTAGAAACTAAACCTAAAGCTAAACTAATTTTTTTTGTATTTTTATAAAAAAAATTTATGACCCTAAACTGTACATAATATACACTCTGTTTCTCTCTCTCTATGTCTCCCTCTTTTCTCTCTGTATCTGAGAGTTTCCTTTTCTTTTAAAGTGAGTAGCCCCTTCCCTTTAATAATAATACCCACGATTTCCTTTGTTGAGAGAGATATTTTTGGGATCTTGAGTTTGCCAAGTCAAAGAAGACAAATGGAGTGGAATTGATTTCATCCGATTTTTTTGGGAATATGGATGAAGGTAGGTTGCCATAAGGATCGAAGTGGGTCTCGTGCTTAGGATTTTTTTTTCTTTTTTTTCCATGTTTGGTCGCGGGTTCGAGCATGGCTGCGTGGGTTTTGGGTTGGGGCAGGTCAAGTAGGGGATCCGGCTCGCGGGTTTGGAGTTCAGTGGTCCGGAGCAGGTGGCTTGGCCGAGGTTGCGATCAGAGGGGGTGAGTTGGGATGAGAGGGCGCTTCCTAGGGCTTCATCGCCGGCAGGGGGTGGCGCCGCAAGGCTGGCAGAAGTGGCCAGAGTTGGGCAGGTGAGTCCGGTGGGTTAGTGCCGGAGTTGGAGGTTTGGTGTTGCGAGTTTTCTCCTGCTTTCGGGTTAGGAAGGAATTGAATCCGGGTATTTGTTCCGGGTTGAATTAGTGGGTAAGGTTTGGACTATGATGAGTGGTTCATGGGTTAATGGAGGTTTGGTGTTCGTGTTGATAATGGGGGAGAAGATGAAAGGTGGGTTTGGGTGTGTGAGGGTGTAGGAAAATAGGGGTGGTGGTGGTGGTAATTGGGTGTTAGGTTTTGGTGTGTGTTTAATTTAGACCCTTAAAAGTAAAGACTCAACTAAAATTAATAAATAAAAAAATAAAAAAATAAATCTAACTAAAAATAAAACAAACTAAAAACAATAAAAATAAAAATATCAAAACTAAAAAAATAAAATACTAAGCTTATATAAAAACTAAAATAAAACAAAAGAAATAAAAACTTAAAATCTAAATGAAAACTAAAGTCCTAAAAAAATATAAAATATAATAAACTAAAAACAAACTCCTAAAAACTAAACTTAATAAAATAAGATAAACTAAAACTAAAAACTAATAAAATAAAAAAATAAAAAAAATAAAAATAAAAATAAAGAAATAGAAAAATTGAAAATAAATCCTAGAAAATTTTAAATAAATCTAAATTAAATCCTAAAAATAAAATGACTCAAAATAAAAATCTAGAAAAATAATAAAGGTACAAACTGAACACACACCGGGCTCGGGGAAGGGACTGGGCTCGGTCTGGGCTAGGTTAGGGTTATAGGACTATTTCGGGGCATCGAATCACATCGGGGCAAGCTCAGAATGAATTTCAGACTACACGGTCTACTTTGATTTCTTCGATGCATGATTTTGATGGCTATTGAGTTGCAATTGTACTGATTTAGCATTATTTGTACTGCAACTGCGTATTGACCCGAGAAATAAATAAATGCGAACATAAGGCCATTTTTATTAAAAACGAGTGACTAAAATGCATCTATTCGGGGTATAAAATAGACACTTTTGGGTGCTTATCACCTTCTATCCCATATGCTTAATTAAATTCTTTCTCCATCTAGAGAAACATGAACAAATATCCTGGGCAAAACCTATAGTCACTCCACACAAAGAGGTCGACTTCCTCCCTAGGTCCGATTGACACTTCCCTCCACTGAATCCCGTTAGTAAAGAAAAAGGTCTCCTCAAGGAAGTTATCACACCTCCTCCTTGGGAGAACCAAAAAATACAAGGAGAACTTCATTAAATATCAACGAACATCACCATATGGGAGATTTTAGCTACGTCCTGAGAATGCTGAGTTGCCCTTGTTTGTCTGTTGTCCCATGCATCAGTACCACAATACGTAAGTTCGACTGAGATGTTAGCCACTATCGGGTTCATTACCATGAAACAACACATCAACTTATTTGATGAGGCCTCTCTATGTAAGTACATAATCATTATTTTGCATTGAACATCACCACGGATGCCTGTGGACAGATCGTGCCCCAGGTATTGATAGACAACGGGTCCACCATTAATGTATGCCCTATTCGCACCACCAGCGACCTGGGATACACTACCTCATAGTCCATGCCATCCTCTGTGGCCATCAGGGCTTATGACAACACTTACCAGAGGGTCCTAGGAGCTATCACCCTCACTTTTATGGTGGGCCCCATCAGATGTGATGTGAAGTTTCATGTATAAGATATCCCAATCAGTTTCAACCACTTGCTCAGAAGGTATTGGTTAGCCCATTTAGGCATCCAATTCTATTACCCCCACTATAGTACACTTCATGCGGCTTCATAGGTCTCAAATTCAATTTCTTCAACCCTCATATTGTGGTCCTTGCCTTCAAACCCTAATCTAAATGCCACCAGATGCTTTTTTGATCCATTTGACTTTGGTCAACTCTTGGAATTAAGATTATATTATTTTAATTTAATATGGCCCTAAATTATATTTCTAACAGTTCATACCATGCATGAATTTATCTTACGGTACACAATTACTTGCCTATTTACTCCAAAACACTAATCGAGAGGCCATCAGATGCTTTCGAGCTTTGTTTGAATTTGACCAACTCTCTTAAACAAAATTAGCTCAATGCACTTTCATAGGGATCTGAATATCCTTTCTAATGGTCCATATCATGGGCGAACTATACTTATGATTCGTATTTACTTGTCTCCTTTTTACTCCGAAACCCTAATAAAGGGGCCACGAGTATTTTTGAGGTCCATTTGACTTTGGTCAAGCAACAAACTCGAGATTTTCTCATTCTATTTTTTTAGATCTCTAAATCCTCTTTCTAACTGTCCCATCCATGTGAAAATCTGACTTACAGTTTACATTTTATGTCTTTTTCCCCAAAAATGTCCATTTCGGCACCCCTGACCCTTTGCCTATCGGCATAAGGTTATTTTACTTGGCCGACAAGTTATGGGTATACCGATAGATAGGCCTATGATGATCAAAAGACTCCCCCAGACCTAAAAATTTCCTATTTAAGGAATCCATGACCTCGTTGTCAAGGACCATCTTTTCTAAATCCCAATTCCTCCTTTCCTCACAATCAATACTTAGCCTTTTACACGTCCCTTTCAAAACATTTTCCATATATTCTATTACATGATCCACAGACCTCACCTTTCTTACCCACTTTACCACCATTACACCACTACTAAAATAAGTGTATGTCAACATCAAAGTCACAACTCAAGATTCATAGAAGAGCCAAATCATATTCATCCAAACTTGCTAATTTAGTGCTATTACTCATTTTTAACTTACTTGTCTATTGTTAACATCTAATTGTCATTTTGTCGCCTTAATCACCTTTTTAATATATATTCAACAAATTTATTTTCATAAACTCAAAAAATAGAAAAGAAATTTTGATCCTTAAACCCCAAATTAGAAATTTCCTTCCATTTTTACTACACTTTCCTAACTTGTGGACATTTTTTTAACAAATCAAAATGAGGAAATTATAGATTTGGGTTCATGGGTTAAATCGCACCCTTTTATGTTTTCGAACTACATGGACTTTGATGACATTTTTTTCTATGTAGGGGTCTCGAGTTTTCCTCAGGATTCGAGTCCTCTTTTCTCGCCTTTTCACTTTGTTCGTTTTTACTTTTATTTATATTGTGTGTGTGTATACTAATTTAAATGTTCTTGGTAACCCCATCAGACATGCATATTCACTTGCTCATAATGAATCATGATTCGGTGTGTTTCTGACATTATATTATATTTATATATTTTTTAATATCTTTTGTTTTCATAATCATGTAATACATGCATATCCACTTCCTCATAGTGGATTATGATCCGGTATATTGCATAAAGCGTAGCCTTTTCTCTTTATTATATTTTTAGTGTCCCCATCAGACATGCATATGAAATAACTCAATAAATATTTTTAACACAATTAAAGGAATGATTGAGAATCCGATTAAACTCTCTGACGAAACTCTTATTTGTATAAAATGTGATTTTACTCAAGTTGTGTTAGATAAAAAAATAAAGTAGATTTGCTATTTCAAATACATAGTAACAAAGTTTTTAAAAGGTGAAACCCTAACTAACCTTAGTTAGTTGAAGATATCATACAAGAATTTAGAACATCTAGGGAAAGTTTTCACATAATATTTAGCGTGGTAAAACCCCAAAGGTTGGGGAAACATCCACGATGACCTCTAACCCATAAAATAAAATCCACTAAAAATAGATAGGCTTATAGATTATACGCATGAAAATAGGATCAAAGAATTCGAAAAAAACTATACCTAAATGTTAGAGCTACACCTCCTAGGTAATTTTTCTAATCCAGTAGCTTCTTAACCTTTAACCCTTAGTGCTCTCTACATCGACCCAAGAATTAATATCTCCAAAAAACAACCACACTTTCTAAAGTGAAATGCGTAATAGTGGCAGTTAAAGTGATGTGGGGTAAATCTATATGAACATGTAAGTAATCACACACACTTAATACAAATCGTCTATAAATTAAATAAGTTTTCTAATATGCTCAGATCTGAACAAATAATATCAGACAACTTCTAAAATGATAGATCTGGTGAGATACATCAAAAAAATATCTAAAAATTATTTACATAAAAAACAGATTTTAGAGAGTGTAAAACTTGTTTTATAAAATGATCCAGGTCCAACGTCTAAATATTATGATATTTAACGTCTTTAGTCCTAAAAGTTGTGTATCTAATAATATTTTGAAACATGCATAGAGATCCACAACTCATTATCAGTTTTAGAAGAAAAAATATTTTTATAACAAAATATAACTGACATGGTAATCAAATATAATAGATATATGGGTTAATGTATCACTAATGTTAGATTCTTTATTTTATGAATAAAAATCAAGCCTCCAAGCTTTGTGAGGGTTGTTTCGTGGTGAACTAGACTAAGAGGATTTTAAATTTTATAAACTTAAACTCTTAAACTCTCGTTTTAAAAAACCAAAAAGTTTTGATTTCTCTGAAAGGATTCACTCTCTGGTTTTAATAAATTCTTTCTGAAAACCATATTTTTCCTCACTGATTTCTCTTTGGTTAACACACGAAAAATATTTTGTCGCACTTTGTCTATCTAACTTAGCCTATTTGCTTATTCTCTTTTTCTAAAAATGAGCAAAAGTACGGAAATGCGAAGACAACGAGGGCTTAAATCAGTAGGCTGGAAGGATCTGAAAATCGACTTAAGGATGTACAATTATGATTATCTTGACCGATTGAACTTAAATCTAACGGCTGAGGACTGTGCGTGTGTATTGAGTTAAACGGGAAAAACCGGTATCATACCTCTCACATGATTTGTTAAAAAGGTTGGCACATAGATTGTCCATGATCAAACAATAATCTTCGATAAGAAAAATCCAATGGTGTATAAGGTGTGTCGATTATGTGAGTATAAGAAAACATAGTGAAAGCCAATAGGAAATAGGAAACTAGTATACACGTGTTGCAACGCGAATATAAGCGGTTGCCAACTTTAAAAAAATATAAATTCCTATTTAAAGGTTTTAAAAACAAATTTAAAAAGTTTAAAAAATGACTTTAAATCCCAGATAATTTCAAAAAATTATTGTAAGAATCGTAAAAAAATTCAAAAAATTGTATTAAACACATGAGATGAATATGGTGCAATGTGTGTCCTATAATGTGGATTTTTATACTTTTGGATCCCAATATGGGTAGGGAAGAATTTATTGGGGATAACAGTTGAAGTAGATAGTTAACTTGAAATGTAAAATACCGTAGGAGGAACTCAATTCAAGTAAATTACATTTTGTCTTAATATCAAAACTAGATGAAAGACCAATATGGTGAAGATTCTTAATAAGACAACCATACAGGGTGTCTACCTCTTTGGATATTAGAGGAAACTCCTTTGAGTACATCAAGGTAATCGTAGGCCAAAAAATTCCTAACCTTATACAAATTCTAACTACCCAACCCTTACTAGAACAGAAAATAAGAATAAGAAAAAAACATAATTTACATAACTCGACTAGCATACAGACCAATACCCTAACAGCTGGAAGAATAAATTTAAATTCCTGCATTAAAATACTCTAGAGATACTACGTTAGTCAAATTCAGAAATTGAAAACGTATAGTCCATCCTGAGATGAACTAAATCATTATCCGCCATTTTTTCTCAAATAGACAATGGGTAAATAATCAAGAAAGAGTATATAACAGAATAAACTACCAATCAAGTCTAAGCAACAAGTCATATCAGGTGTCTCCTATATAAAATTGATAAAGGAAGCATCTTTTGCCATATATGAAACGACCGTTCCATAGATCCTCGAAAATATATTATTAACAAGATATAAATAGGAGGATATGCTAGATAAGGTAGTGAACTAATCAACCACGACCATCCTTTTGGATTTTATTAAAGATTAAAAGCTATTGTTATCCAAGGGATTTGTGAACAAATGATCTAGTTGATTTTTAGTTTATAGATATTCAATAAGGAGTTCTTTAGATTCTATTAATTCATTAATACAATGATGTGTAAAATTAATGTGTTTGCTCCGAGAGTGCTTTATAGGATTCTTAAAGACATTAATGGAACTTTTATCATCACATAATAAAGTCAATTGGTTCTCAACAACACCGTAATCATGTTACATTTTTTTGATCCACAATAATTGCACACAACAGCTACCAGCGGCTTTGTACTCAGACTCAACGGTTGATAAATATATGATTTTTTTCATACTTCTCCAGCTGACCAAGTTATTCCCTACATAGTTACAAGCACCTAAAGTACTCTTACTATCATCGGAACACCCTGCCTAGTCAGAGTTAGTGTACCCAACTGTAAAAGTAGAAGTGTCCTTTGTGTACTAAATACCATACTCTAGTGTGACCTTAACATATTTAATGATACTCTTTATACACAATAAATGAGACTCTTTAGGTGCACATAGGTAACATATGCATACACATACGACATACATAATGGTTGTTCTGGATGCAGTTAGATAAAATAAACTGCTTATTATGCTTCTATACAAGGTTAGATCAACATTTTTCCCATTATCATCTTTAGATTTCTTAGACGTGATGCTCATGGGAGTGAGTGAAGTTTTATCAATATCTAAACAAGTTTTTTTAATAAATCATTCAAGTAATTTGTTTAAGAAATAAAGAGTTTATCACTCATTTGTTTTACTTGCAAACCTAAAAAGTACTGTAACTCTCCCATAAGTCACATTTGGAACTCCCCGTGCATTATTTTAGAAAATTCATTAACTTATTTCGGGGAAGTTAGACCAAAAATGATGTCAACTATGCAAATTTGTGCGATCAAAATCTGATTATATATTTTTTAGACAAACAATTCTTGGTCATTGTCGCCACACTCAAACCTTTTATTGACTTAAAAGGTCGAAAGGTTCTCATACCAGGCCCGAGGGGCTTTCTTTAAGCCATATAAAGCTTTCTTCGAAAGAATATGGGTCAATGAAGCCTTTTTGTTGTATTACATATACCTCCTCTGTCAGAATACCATCAAAAAATGCGGACTTAATTTCCATTTGGAAAAGTTTGAATTGTAAATTACACATTATTGCAAGGAGGAGAGTAACAGACTCAACCTTATTACCGGGGTAAAAGTCTAATCAAAGTCTATTCCTTCCATTTGAGAATATATGTTCACTAACATCCTTGATTTGTTTCTAATGATTACCATAGATTCATCCGTTTTATTTTTAAAAATTCAACGGGTATTGTTAACCTTTTTATTTTCTGGTCAGGGAATAAGATACCAAACATCATCACTCTTAAACTGGGTTAATTCCTCTTGTATGACATCAATCGAGTAAGAGTCATTGAGGGCATCATTTACATTCTTTGGTTATGCTTGATAAACTAATCATGCAAAGTTAGCCACATTTTGAAGTACCCACAGGATCCTCATGCTTACCAACAACCTTATCTATGGGATAATCTTTAGAAACCCAGGGAATTATGTCGACAGTGGGTCAGTTATCTATGGAGAGTCTATTTCAAAAAGGTTTTCTGACTCATCCACCATAATTAATTGAGTACAAACACTCCTACCGGTAGTGTCATTAACAGTTACATTGATAGATTCCCTTAGGACTTTGGTACATAAATTGTATAAGTGATAGGCTCTACTGTTTTGGAAATACCCCAAAAAATTCCGTTATCACCTAAGGTGTCAAATTTAGAAAGGTTTTCTCTATCTTTAAAAATGTAACCGACATTCTTGTAGTTTCTAAAGTATTTCAAATTTAGTTTTTTATTTTATCAAAGTTCATATGGGGTTTCTTTCGTATTCTTCCTAAGGTATACACAATTGATAATGTGACATGATGCCTATATTGTGTCAACTCAAAAGTATTTTGGCAGAACTTTGGCATGTAACATATCTTGATCCATCTCTCGGATCATTCATCTTTTCCTCTCAGTAATACAATTTTGCTATGGAGTCTTAGGTGGAATAAACTTATGACGATATTAGTTACCAAAATAACATTATAATACTCCAGTCTCCTTGAAATATCCACCTCTGTGACTTCTTATACGTGATATTTGGGTATCCTTTTATTTTCTATTTTCAAGAGGATTTTAAGAAATTCTTGGAATGTGTCCGATTTGTTTTTCATAAAAGCTATCCAAATATACCATGTAAAGTCATCCACAATGACAAGAATGTAACTGTTACCACAAAGGCTTACAGTATGGTAGGGACCCGTAAGATCCATGTGGAAAAGTTCCAATTGTTTCTAAGTCATTATATCTTTAGCATTCTTATTAGGCGTTTTACTTATCTTTTCCACTTGGCAGGGACCGCACATAATGTTTGAAGAAATTTTGATTTTGGTTACACCTCTAACCAACTCATGTGATCTCAATTGACATAAGTTATCAAAATTAGTATGATCCAATCTATTGTGCGATCGATATGAATCATCTAATCTTGTTTACTTATATGACCAAAAATTGAGGATAACTGTATAACTGTTATCTAGAGTTATGTTTCTCGTAAGGATACAGTTACCATATTTATTCAAAATTTTACATTCAATTATAGAAAAAGTAACTGTGCGATCAAAATCACAAATTTGAGATATAATCAACAAATTGGCCATTAATCCTTTCACTAATAGTACATCATTAAGGCCAGGAATACCCTGTTCTTGTAGTTTCCATTTACCAATGATCTGGGATGAGTCTCTGTCACTAAACATGAGATTACCTCTTAAGAAGTTAGTCATATTTGTCAGTTTAGTTTCATCCCTGGCCATGTGTTTTGAACACCCTGAATCAAGGTACCAACAAACAGAGGTGTGTTCAACCTTAAATGGAGTTTTGACAGTGTTGCACCTTAGTTGGGGTGACGAGTTATCTTTTCTAACCCAAATGGCCCTGGTTTTGAAAGTTTTTTTTACTTTGATTTAGAAAAGTTTTGGGGGGTTCTTCTTACTGAATTTCTATTAGTGTGAGACATATTCTTTCTTTCTAATGTTAGACTCTTTATTGGGTTGCCTTAGGAGAACATAAGTATTGTGTCTCTTCCTAGAATAGTTAAAGTTACTGTAGATTGCATAAGTAGACACTTTTGAAAATAGTCAGCAAGAGAATGACTAATAACATCGTAACAACTAAAATATAGATGCAATAATGGATTGAATTTATCTTCTGAACCTTAATATAGGCGTAGATGTAATTTGAAAACGAGGTTTAACTATAAAAAATTTATGTTTTGTCTAAATTCTCTAATGGAGGCAAACATACTTTTCTTTTATATTAGGCTTATGCATTGGACTATACACAGTCTTAGTGTCTTGTGAGACTGGTTGTTAAAAACAATTCTGAAAATTTTCATAATCTTGGCCTAGTGTGTTTGATAAAGTCCCAGAGGAAGCAAAGATAGTTTTGGAAATATTTTATTCAACAACCTTTTTTTACTCTAGGATTTTTGTCAAATCTAGGGCCTGTTTTGTCGTATGAGTTTATTTTGCTAGAACTGGTTATTTTATCACATGCTTTCACATTAGTCACGAAGTGAAGCCATTTCTAGAAAATATTTCAGACTTTTTATTTAGATTCTTCCAGTTCTACCAATGTACACTTGTATTTTTTTTCCAAATACAATGTTTCCCAAAAAGTTCATTTATTCTAAAAATGAAATTTTTAGTTTTAGTCTTATGAGCCACGCTTTGACTAGTATAGTCCATTATATTCTACCTAATGATCTTACATAATATCTCTATGCGTTAGGTCAGGTGTTTTACCATTTTCTCAAGTTTATAACTCTTTTTCAATGTCTTTGAATGCAGCTCTAGAATATCGGGTAAATCATCATCATCGAACTCACTAAATGATGTTTGTGAGTTTTTCCCTAACGATTCAATTTCAGGATTAGGATACACGCACCCATTCAATTTGTCATAATAATTTTTACTTTAACTCATGCACACACTAGACTCATCAAAAGTATTGATAATAGTAGTACTGGACATATTATTCACAGAGCTAATTGGCATAGAATCATTAACAACATCAAGAGGTAATCATGCTTTATCATCAAAATAATTTTAGCATAAAAACATGCATATGATTCATGCATTTCAGATGACTCAGACTCATCATCATGTCAATGACTAGAGTTATGGAAAGTGTTACACATTTGTTCCTTAGGTGTTGTCTTAATCTTATATATAAGTCTATTAACCTGATGAGCCATATTACCACACTTATGACATTGAATGTTACTTAAGTCTTTCTTGGGCATCTGACTGTTATTTGTCTATCTGTCACCATTATGGTCATGGGACTTAATTACTTAAAAATTTTGATAGCCAACCTTCCCATGTTTAGTTTCCATAGCATTCCTAAACTTTATAATCTTTTTGAAATGTTTACTCATGAGGGATATTTCGTTATTAATACTCTCAAGGCCACAGTCCTCTCCTAATCTAAGCCATAGTCAAGCACATTTAATTTAGGCACAGTGATTAAAGAAGAAAGGAGTAAATAAAGTTTTGAGGATCATTTAACAATAGAATTCATATGTTTCTTATACTCTAATTCCATCTTTGCTGTTCTTAATTTACTACTTAACCGTTATGGAGTCCAATTTGGATCACCCATTTCCTCTATAGCATAATGCTTGTTATTAAACCTAGCAAGTAAAGATCTAAGTATTTTATGTACAATTTCCCTTTTATCATATATGATACAAATAGCATGAAGTTTAGTGATAATGTATGTGAGCTTAATATAGAAGTCATGAAAGGTCTCCGTGTCATCCATCATATAGGTGTTTTACTGTTGCAATAAAGGAAATCATGAGTCAAACATGTAGGAAGTAACACTTAATTACATCTTAATGACTCCAAACATTATAAAGCACATGGATGAATTAACACATTATCTCAAAACACTATCAAATAGTCACATGAAAAATGGAATGATGTTGTGACTCGGTCATCCTAAGTGCCCATCCACAAACGGTGTAAACAAAATACAAAAATCTTTTTGGATTTTTCAAAATTTTATCAAAAGAAATATTTTTGTATTTTTAAAATTTTTCAAAAAAGGAAAAACATAAAAAAATGATACATACTAGCAATAGGCAAAAAATGTCATCATGGAAAAACATCCTATGCTAGTAAACAAGTCAAACCTCAATCGTTAGGTGCGAAGGGGTTTTCTAAAGGTGGTGCCGACTTGTGAAAAACCTTCATAGAATCTTGTGAAGTTTTGACCAAAAACTTAACTTGCTCACCTAAATTTGCAAACTCTCAAATGTTGTCTCCGGGAGCATGTAAAGTATCATGTGGGGGTGCATGTGTGGCAGAAACACGTGTAGTAGCAAAACGAACCCAACTTAAAGCAAAATTCCCTAAGGTGTCCTCTCCTTTTGCAATGGGAACAATCATATATAGGCCTAGGAACAACTTTCTCAAAAACTCTAGGACGCGCTCTCCTAATAGGAATGGGACGCCTAGGTGGGTTAAGGAGAGACTCACGTGAATCTAACACTAAAGTGGGAATAGGCTCGGGTGCTAATTGGGAAGTAGAAGCACCGTCATGACTTGTTCCTAACTTCTCACCTTTACCTTTAAGAACCACCTTTTCCACCTTCTTAGGTGTGTTCTCAAAATTTACTTTGACCTCCCTGGCACGATCGAGATCACTCTTGAGTTGGGATACACATGTCGTTAGACTAGATAACGTGTTGGTCAAATCATACTTCTCCTTTCTTAAAACCTCGTTCTCTCTCTCCAAATCTAAAACCCGACGACCTAAATCTCTATTGTATTTCTTTGTTTTCAAGGTCTCGGTATACAAATATCTAAAGGCTTTTTAGAGCTCACTTTCATCTCCACTCTCAAATTCGCTCTCATCTCCACTAGAAAGACTCGAGTCGTCGTCGCTGCTGTCATAACCTCTATCAACGTGAGACAAAGTGGGTATGCTCACATGACTCGAAAAAGATACACACATCCCATGTGCTAAAACTTTATCAGACTCATCACCCTTATCACCCTCACTATCACTAAGTGTGGTGGGCATAGCAGTCTCTTTGACCTTTCTCCTTGTCCTAGTAGTACGCTCTTTAGCTATGTGGCATTTGCCCTCACACTCAAAGAACCTGATCTCATCCTCCTTATCACTATCTTTTGCTTCCACTTTCTTTTTATTTGACTCAAAAATCTCTTTTTATTGGAAGAATTTTCTTTTTTCATTTTGAGAAACTTTTTGAAATTTTTCACAAGCATGGCCACATCATCAAAATTAAACTCACCCTCAGAATCGGACTTAGAAAATTTTTCTTTCTTTTTCTTAAAATGACTCTTTAAAGAAACGCCTATATCCTTAGCCTTAATGGTTCGGGGAAACATGTCTATCTCATAGGTTTGAAGGTCTCCTACAAGTTCTTCTAACTTAAGTGATTTCAAATTTCCCAAAGAGTTCAAAACAGTGACTTTAGGACTAAAGCGTTTTTGGAGAGATCTCAAAATCTTTTTAACGACACGTGTGTTATCAATCACCTCACCCAAATTAAAACAGGTGTTAAAAATTTTCGACAAAAGTGCATAAAAATCATCAAAGCATTCAGACTCAGACATGGTGATAGTCTCAAATTGGGTGGCCAAATTTTGTAACTTTGACTCTTTAACCGCGTTCGTATTGTCATGTGTCAATTTCAAAACATGCTATGCCTCTTTAGACGTGGTGCACGTCATAATTCGACGGAACTCATCGGGAGTGACGACTCCAAAAATAGCACTCAGACCATAGGAATTAAAATTAGACATTTTATAATCATCTTCAGTTCAGGCCGACACGGATTTTAAAGAGGTGATATTATCAACAGTGACCGTGGGAGGACTCCACCCATTTTCACAAAGCAACCAAACACTCTCGCCAATGGATTTTAAACAAGATTTCATACGATCTTTCCAGTAGGCATAATTAGACCCGTCAAAAATAGGCATAATATTAAATGAATGTTCCATTGGAAAAATTGCGAATTTTCACAAAACTGATTTTTTCAAAAAAATCAACATCACACAAATTTTGCGGAAAATAGGAACACACAATAAATTAGCGCAACCCGCTCTGATACCAATTTGTAAAATGTGTAAATGCAATTTGTCATACCGATTTAAATTATCTCGCAAGTTTCCAAGTAAACCTTATTTAATTGGAGTCTATTTTTTAAAACAAAATAATTCAGCCCCTAAACATGCATCTAAATGTGTTCGTGTGTCAAAGCATAAATAAGTAAAGCATGCGACACAAATTTAAGGAAAAATCCACGCAGGGAAAAACCTTTTATTTCTAGAACTTTGAAGAATTCGCAAGACCATTGACTTACATACAACCTGATAATCGCCCACAAGTGTAATGGACGGTGTCTTCGTCTAACCTTTAAAGGAACGGCTAGAAATCTGCAGTGATTCATGCGCAGCTATACCATAAGGACCGCAGCCAAAAAACCTCCGTAGGGACTCCCTCCACAATAGCACGCGGCTCTCCGGTTGTAGAGTTCTCCCCACAAAGAATAAACAACAGCAAAAGTGTGTTTTTCAACACCAAAACAATTCACCAAAACATATGGGATTTTTATGAATTATAAACAAAAAGGGGATTAAACCCTAAAAGAAGAAGTCAAAAGGAATATGCTATTTTGCAATTTTTTATCTTTCAAAGCGCTGGGACTTCTTAATGAAAATGAAACCATTTAATGAGTATTTATACAAAAACACGCCACCTCGGAATACGAGATCGTTCGAACGAGATAAGGATCTCTCGCGAATGACGTATAAATGTCATTCAAACGAAGTCTCGCAACATCCCTATGTCACTGAAATGAGATAGCTGTCTCACTTGAACGACCTGGGCGTCAAAATCGAGGTACGCTTCAAGACTTAGAAAAAATACTCATAGAAAAATTTTAACGAAAAATTCTGCTCCAACACTTAAAAAATATTTAAAAATATCCCAAAGCTCTAAGTGGAAAATTAAGGTATTTAAAACAAAACCTTACCAAAGTAAACTTCGTAGAGACTTTTTTATGAAGAACTTGATTAATTAGGATCCGTCTTTGATGTAGAGTGCTCTTCGACGGTGTAGCAGTATATGACATAATAAATTGATAACGGACTTATAAAAATATGTCCTTACATCTATGGAGACTTGACCTAAATCATAGTATAAATTTTAGTAATTGAAAAGTCAAAGAAGAGAAGCACCTGCCTTTCCATGCTCATTTTGAAGATCTCGCATCCTAGTTCAAATATGTTACCTTCCACTATCTTTCTCGCTCAAGAAACTGTTTTACCGATGCTCTATCAACCTTGGCCTCCATGGTTGGCATGCCCAAGAGAATAACAATGGTCCCCTTTCTGGTTCAAAAACAATCCAAACCAGCCCATTATTACCACATTGATCTCACAATATAGAAAGACTAAGACAAATATGGGTTGTGGTATTACGACATTTGGTGCCTCCTCAAGCATGGTCATATCCTAATGGGGATGATAAAAGTAATTGTGTAACACTTCACAATCTTGCAACTGAGTACATTATCTGTGATAAGGAACTTTTTAAAAGGAACTTCGATGGAACCCATTTGCAATGCATATCAGGGGTCGACATTGAAGGCATGATGCAAAAGATCGATAATGGGGATTGTGAACCCCACATGAAAGATCATATTTTTTTAAGAAGATTGTTTGTCAATTATATTATTGGAACACCATTGTCTTAGACTGTGCTAAATATACCAGAAGATGCCTCAAATGCCAACAATTTGCAAATCTACAACACCAACCTCCTTGTGAGTTGTGAAACATGACCTCGCCTAAGCCCTTCTCAACTTAGCACATCAAAATCATTGGCAAAGTAAATCCCAAAGAATTAAATGTGCATAAATTAATTCTTGTCGCCATCTATTATTTTACCAAATGGGTCGAAGTTGAGTCATATGTTGTGTTGAATGCAATGAAAGTAGCCAAATTCTTTAAAAAGAACATCATCGGTCATTACAGGGTCCCCCACGAGCTTGTATCAGATTACGGGCTCCATTTCAAAGATCAAGTTACAGAAGTAGTCTATGAGTACAAAATTTAGAGACACAAGTCTTATCCTTATTGATCACAAACCAATGGGGATGTCGATATTACTAAAAATAGTCAACTCCATAATCAGTAAGATGATTGAAAGTGGTAGAGACTGGGTTGATCGAATCCCTAATTCCCTCTAGGGCTACCACACATCTATCGGGATGCCCACTTGGATTATGTCCTTCTCCTTGGTATACCGCATGGAAGTAATCCTACCTATTGAACTTGAAATACCCTCTCAATGATTTATGCTACGAAGTTAAATTTTAGTAAAATGATTCCCAAGAAAGTCGTTATGATGAACTTCCACTCTTGGATGAAAAGATAATGAAGGCATTGTACCATATACAAGGGTACCAACACTGCATTACACGATCATTTAATAAGAAGTTCAAAGATCATGGTGTAAAAGAAGGTGACCTCACTCTTAAAGAAATAGTAGATCCCATATGGGATCCAATAGGGAAATTCAAACATAATTGGATTGGGACATACTTTGTAAAGAAAATTTTGTCAGGTCGGGTCACTAAGCTCAAAACCTCGATGAAGAAGAAATGGCATGCCCGTTCAACTTAGAATGTTTTTAGAAATTTTATCTTTAATTGGATTCTTGTCCCGCTACAACTCACTTCACCTCCCTCCTATTCTAAAAAGGTTTCTCTTCTCCCTCTCCAAGAATGACGTGGGAACTGGCTCAGAATCACCTTTTTAAAACTGACAGAATAATTTTTCATATCCCCACAGAGGTACATAGGAACACCATAAAGTCTATTTGGTTATGGTCCTTTACCTTTCATAAAATGATTTTCTTGTATTCCACCAATGGACATTAGTCCCACTTATCATTTTAAATGAGGAAAAGGATTATGTATGCCTTAGTAATCGGTATAAATAGTTCAAATAGTAATGAATTATTCCAAAGGCATAACAAGTTGTAATAAAATTTTCACTTATTTATTTGTTTTAAAAAACTGAGAATTACATGATGTATCATTGATAAGAAAAGTCGTTAAAACCTACATAAACTGCCCATCCACCCGCAACAACCTAAGCCTACCAAATTCATACCTAACCACAAACACTTACTACCAAACATATCTCATACAAACAAAGCCTCACAAACTCTATGTAACTACCACAAGGCCCTGCCTCATCATCACCATCATCATCGCCACTCCCCAAAGGACATTAAGAATCCCAGTCCTAACATCATTTTTTATGTGCTCCATACGGAGATGTGACTTGATCAACTTGGACGAAACAACATCACCCCTAACTCATTTCAAACACTATGAGCCACCTCTGCCCAGACTTCTTAGAAAAAACCTTCGTAACCACATTGCTCCATAACCATATCAGATAATTCCCAGATATGACCCTAGGTTTTCCAGCAAATTGGGATGGATGGGTAGATGACCTATGACATAGCCACAAAGGGACAAAGGTCATTATCACCGATTCAGTCAAATCATCTACAAGGAAGAATTGCTTACATGCAGAAGAAATCTCTACTCTCTGTCCACTTGGTGAAAAAATCATTAAGAAAGGAAGTTTGGTTGAGAATCGAGAGTCAAGCATAACAGTCATTATCCAACTACAAAACAAACATGGCTCAACAGAGGTGACTGGCTCCACTTGACATAAACTTGTCTTTCCACTCATGCATAAACCAACCAAGTCATTTACTATTTACAAAAGAGATCCAAGTATTAAAAGCTCAACAAGAACGAATCAAAAGTTGAACATTAAGGCACTTGAACTGACAAGTCAATAAGTAGACCAAGGGGTAAGTCGATCACCCCTATTTTAGGAAATTCCTTTTTTCCTCTTTTACCCTGTTCTCGTTTCCAAAGAAGTCCATTCAAAAGGTGGATCATTACAACCAAGACTCCAAGGCATTTCTCTTTTCAAAAATTCCCAAAACACATTTTTTTCTACTTTTTCTCAAGATAAAATTCCCAGTGGAAAACTACAAGTGCATATAGACTATGCTATTAATTCAAGATAAATAAAATTCTATATATATATATATATATATACTAGAGAAATGCCCGTGCCTGAAGGCACAATGAAAATTTTGAAAGTACATAATCGCGAAACAACGAAAATTTCAAAAGTACGGAATTGAAAAACGACGAAAATTTTCAAGGTACGTAATTGCAAAATGCAAAAAAAATAGATCCCCAACAAAATAAAGTGTAATTTTTAAAAAATTAGCCATAATTTCCTATGTTCGTAGGACTATCCACCCTGCTTAACAAATAACACAGTCCAACAATATTGAAATAATCTAAATTCTTCAAATAGGTTCACATATAACATGCAATTTAAAAAAAAAAACAAAGTATCACTTTTTAAAACAAATTGAACATAACCTCCTTTATTTATTGAACTATCCTCCCTCCTTAAGGGATAACAACTAATCAAACAATATACAAACAACCCAAATTCATCCAAAAAATTATTTAACGCTAATTATACAAACCTATAATGTAATTATACACAACTATGCATACTAAAAATGATGAAAGCATAGTTTGCTGTGTCCAACAATTTGAAATACAATTACCAAAAAAGAAGTAACCCCCCTTTCGAAAAAAAAACATGGAACAACGCGGCCACGCAACACCTCCATCTCGAACTCCTGCCACTTTTTTGTTCAACCTATGATCTCAAACCTCTCCAACTCGAGTTGTTCTACAAAGAAACAATTTAATTGATAAGAATAACTAACTATAAATAAAAAAGTTAAAGTGAGAAATATGTATCGGACTTATGTCTTACCACATTTGCATTTGTAATGCTTGCTCTGAAATAAATAAAGAGACCTTCCAACATAAATAATAAGAAAATGTGAGAATTAAACCATTAGTATTCATGTAAAAGAAAATGAAAATTAATAATAGTGAAGATTATACACTAAAGTACTTGTAAAAGAACGGATAAATAAATGTCCCACACCAAAATTCAAGTTTCTTCACATTTTGGGTTGGGAAGCTGCTATAGGTGCAGGATCCAGAATTCATGCCACAATCTTTGAACTTGAAATTAGATAGGGGGAAAAAATCTGCAAACCTATAGTAGGAATCTTTGAACTTAAAAGTATACTTATTATCTGCAAACCTGTAGTAGGAATCTTTGAACTTATATATACTTATTATTTTTTATACTGAGTTGAGAATCTTAGGGAAATAAGACTTGATCTCTATCATAAAAAAAATGACAAAATGAAAAGAAAAGAAAACAAATACAATTTAGCGAGAACATTTCTTTGTTTTAAAAAAAAGTGCCAAAGTTTTAAAAAAATTGGGAAAAATCTCCTTTGTTTATGGGACTATCCACCCTTCTCAAGGGATAACGACAAATCCAACAATAAAAAAAAAACAAATTTGCCCAACAAAAGCTTCAATGAAACAAACATCTTAAAAAAATAAATATATATCAATGGAACCCCAAATAATCATGTTCCACTATAATTATTGTCCGTTCTTTTCCAAATGCGACCTAATACAAAAAAGAAAATGTAGTTAGTAAATTGAAAAAGATAGTAAAATATTATATAAACAAAGTTAATTATTAATTATATAGCAAATACACTGTGTGGCTAACACACTGTGTCGCAGCAAAAAGCCACCATAATTGTAAACACACCGTGTCGCTAGGGAAAAACACACAATAATTGAAAATCACCGGTGTTGTAATTGCGCATTGAAGATATTTGGAAATCACCACTTCTAATGTCCCTGAGATGGTTCAAGCCAAATGAAAAAAATATATGTTGGGTATTAGACATGAAAATAAAATAAAATTAGATAATACACACAAAAACCACTAAAAATCTACCAATAGAACCAACAAAGCTATATTATCCACTAAATTAACGCCAATAACTAAATACACACCAAATAAATTAAATTAGAACACAAAAATTTTAAAAAATTGAACCTAAAAAATAACAAAATCCAAATCTAATTTTTTTAACAAATTTAAGTTACAAAACTGAAAATAGAAAATAGTAGAGCTAAAATACCAAATCTGGTGGAGCGATAGTGGTGGATCGTCGTGGTCATAGTAGAGCAATCGAAAAAAAATTGAACCTGAAAAATAACAAAATCCAAATATTATTTATCAAAAAAAAAAACACAAACAACAAAATCCAAATCAATCTTATGCAAAAAAAACCCAAACCCAAAATAAAATAGTAGAGCCAAATCTATTTTTTTAACAGATTTAGGTTACAAAACTGAAAATTGAAAATAGTAGATCTAAAATACCAAATTGGTGGAGCGGTAGCGGCGAATCATTGTGGTCGTAGTAGAGTCGTTGGAGTCTTACATATTGATAAAAAAAAATTGAACCTAAAAATTAACAAAATCCAAATATTATTTATCAAAAATGAAAATAGAAAATAGAAGATGTATAATACTAGATCTGTGTTAGAGCCGTCGGAGCGTGGTGGTCGTGGTAGAGCCGGAGCCTTCAGATCTGTGTGTGTGTGTGTGTGTGTGTGCATGAGGGGGGAGAGGACGTCGGCGGGGACGGGGGCAGGGGCGGGGGTGATCTTTGTGTGTGTGTGCGTGCATGGGGCGGGGACTGTAGCGTGCGTGTGTGTGAGATTTGTGGGTGTGTTCATGTGTGGGTGTGTGGGTGTGTTCATGTGTGCGTGAGTGGGGGAGGAGGAGGAGGAGGAGGAGGGCAAGGGAGATTACCTGGAGGGGGAGGGGGAGACCGGAGAGGGAGAGGCAGTCGACGTTCGTACGAAAGAGAGAGGGAGATAGAACATAACTGATAGAGGGAGAGAATGAAGAGTCGGGGGTAGGGTTTGAAATTGAATGAGTTATTATCTCATTTTCCATGTCACAATGGGTATAATCTTACGTGGCACAATCTCAGACCCTTAGATCGCCCCAAAAAATTTATTCTCAATCGTTGATCTTTTGGAACAGTAAAACACCCCCTCTCATATATATATATATATATATATATATATAGTGTTGGGTGTCATTGCGTTTATATTTTTCAGGATTGAAGATAAAAGAAAAAAAAGACCAAAATTGCTAGCTTGCAGCATGGACTTCCCAACCTAGACCTAATCATGAACCACCACCTCAATAATCTCGGCAAACACATATCCCATGGTGGCAAGTAATGGACCCTCTGTTACTAGAATCAAAGATCTCCTCACGATCCTTAGCAATCCCTGATGGTGTCAGGCAAGATCGAGCTTTCCTTATCACGTGATCAACCACTTAAGCTATCTAATATCTTGTATCATGAAACTAAGTCACAGTCTGCAAAAGAGCAATCAAGAAAAAATAAGAAAATCAGTAGGAACGAAAAATATCAAAATCCACTTGCAGGAATAAAAGATAAGGTCATACCTCATTCTAAATAACATCTTTAGAGAATGGAGAGAAACCATTTAACATCATCTGAGGATGATGGGTCATGGAGAAAACGGGACCTTCACATAGCTATAGATATGATTAGAACACATAGAGAAGTGTTGGACATGAATTGTCTCTGCCATCGCCGTGCCACTCACTGATACTTGTACCGAAGGACTTGGTGCACTCCTACCATCCCTAATCATTGCCGATGGTGGAGGGAACCCTCCATGTTGTATATAAATGGAGGGATCAACCAACTAGTAACAAAATCCAAATATTCGTACCGTATTGTCATATTTGTATGGAACATATATGGATCGCTCTCCATTGTCTCTTTCCCCTCCTCGTCCGATAACTCCCCCACTTTACTCATAAAAGTAGGATGTGCCGATAGTGGGACCTCTACCTCACCCTTCATCACCTACCTTACCACCCTCTCTCCTAGGTGTAAGACATATCTGAGTTCGTGCATTATGAACGTTCTCATCTGGGCAATAATTCCCGTGGTCCCTGCTACCCTTGAGGCCAAACATCAAGGATAGAACATTACTTGTCCCCAAAATAAAAA
Source organism: Sambucus nigra (assembly GCA_949130495.1). Lineage (NCBI taxonomy): Eukaryota > Viridiplantae > Streptophyta > Magnoliopsida > Dipsacales > Adoxaceae > Sambucus > Sambucus nigra. The sequence goes on along the minus strand of OX422208.1, from coordinate 402,230,629 downwards.
TCAATCATTAACAACATCCACAAAGAATATGGAAAATACAAAAAAATAAAAGAAAGGAAGATAATAAATTCTAACCATATCACTCGTAAGGACATTCATCACTAACCTCGCATCCTTTAAGACCAAAAAATCTTTTAACACCCTATTCGATTTCCCCCCCCCCCCCCCCCCCCCCGATGCATCTTCGAGAACTCCACCTTGTCTGCAAAGACATTAACCTCATGTTGTGTCCAATCACTTCGTAAAACCACATCTAGAAAATCAACAAAGCTCTCTCAATGGAAATCTCAAAGAATAAAAAAAGCTAGAAGTAAAATGCAAAAAAATAAAAGCTACTTCCAGAAGGTACGGGGGCCACGTTAAAGTCTATCGGCGGCACCGACTAAAACTATTTAGAGAAGCATAAAGAGATGCCAACATGAACCTCCGCCAGTCATACATGTGAATATCGAAGATGACCCAAAGGAAGGGAAGGAACAACTGGCGAACAAAATCATGACTAGGAGCCATCGCGAAACCTCCCAATAGAAGCGAAATGAACATGTGAGTTTCCTTCCACACATGCCGTCCATATATGATGTTTATCGACACACAATTAAGGTATCCTTCAACATCGATATCCTCACTTATTCACCTGAAATAATACGCCTAAAGTCCCCTCAGGTAGTCGAGATTGTAACCTCAGAAATGTGTAGTGTTCGATCCACCACGATTTGCTGACTCTCACACTCCAGCTTAGTCAGCTGGTGCATATTGATTGGGGTGATTGTTATTTCACCCAAGTTTAGGTGAAGTGAGTGGACAGTGTCCCACCATCACTATCCTACACCATACAAAATCGCCGACAATCTCGGCATATCATCATGTAAGGGCATATTTAAGTCATTGCCCTTAGAATTTAGGACTTTTCCATAACTTCTAGTTTACTTTTGATATGGAATATCCCACTACATCGGTTATGTCATAGCATGCCTTCATGATCATACGTGATGTCAACAATTTGAATATTTGGTAATGTGCATCTCCATCGTGCACCACTCATCTTTATTGTGCTGCACGAGCATCCTAAACCATACTCCATAACTCCACGTTCATTATGGCATATTTTATGTTTAGAGTTATTTGTTTTTCATAAATGTATTTGGGAGTATTTTACTTTATTTTATTTTTCAAAATGAGGCTAAACTTTTTGAAAAAATATAATTTTCGCTAGTTATCATTCCAACGGGATGCACATCTCGTTCGAACGATCCAAAAATATCGTTCAAAGTGTCATTTTATGGCCTACATCAAACATGCTTCAAATGAGGTCTTACTGTTTTAGTTTTAGTCAGGTCGTTAGAAGGTCATTCGAAGCATATTTCTATTGAGATGCACATCTCTTTCGAAAGACGCTTCGATCTCGTTCGAATGACCTAATGTCGCCTCAATTTTTGTGTTCTCTTATAAAAACCTGCGTCCTGTAGGTATTTTTCAAGACTTTTGAAACCTCAATTTCTCCAAAGCTGTTGTAAAAAAGTCTCACTTTTAAAAGTACGAAACAAGTTTTGATTCACACCTCCCATATATATTTTGTTAATCACTTTGAAACCCTCACACATAATTCCAAACTAGAGTTTCTCTTGTGGATAAGGTGTCTCCATTGTTGATCTTGTGGTTCTCGTGGGAACCAGTGCTGAAGGGCCACCTAGGGGAGATTTGCCTTGCTTGTTTGATTGCAAGCTTTCATGATTTATTTCTTTCAATCACATAGTCGCATAAACTAGTGTTTAAAGGAATTAAGACAGGTGTGAGTTGACATTTAATTAAATAAGTTTGGGCCATTGAATTATAGTGCACTCTTAAATTGGTATCAGAGCCATTTACCCAACTTTACCATGTAATTGATTTTTCATAAATTTTTTCTTGATATCAATTTTGTAAAAAAATGATTTTTGAAAAGTCTATATTCAAATGGATAATGTATATAATGGAATGACAACTTTTGATGGATCTAACTTTCCCAATTGGAAACCAAGAATGAGATTTACATTAAAAGAAATTGATGAAAGAGTTTGGATTACTTGTGAAAGAGGTTGGATACCATTTACTATGGTTATGGGTAGTGAAATTAACCTTAAACCTGTGACTCTATGGACTGAAAAAGAATTTAAATGGAATAACTTAAATTCACGAGGCCTTAATGCTATTGTGATACCCCGACTAATTAAATACCGGGTAGCTACTCTTTATTAAATTAATTCAACATGCCAAGTTGGTCCAGTTAATAGCATCACTGTCGAAAACATTTTAATGATTACTAACCACCTAGTATTTAAAAAGTAAGTGCCAAATTTTAATTTAAGTCTGATTAACATGCAACAAGTGTAATAAAGAATAATAACACCATTCACCATAATGAAGTAAATAGAATAACCATCACGCAATGTAAATAAAGCCTGGAGGAAAACTCCTCACTACAATCCCACAACTGAAATAAGTAAACTGAATACTAAATCAATACATGCCAAAGTCTGAAAACTGTAATGGAAATGTAACTCTAATAGAAATGGGCAACATGCCCTACAACTGATAGATAATGAATCTGGAATCCAAGTGATAGAGGCGTCTACAAGCAAATCCCTGTAGCTTCCACAAACAGCTACAGCTCGTCACCAGAATGAGTATCCTATGCATGGTGTCCTTGTGGCTGGGCACCTAAAATGGTTTTACAAGAAAAGTAGATTTGAAAGAAAACGGGTCAGAGCCCGAATGTGGAGTTATATTTTAAAAACCTGCAAGTGCTTTAAAAACATTTAAAACATTAAATGCAAAGTACATGTTAGGACGTGCACTCACATGATATTCTCACCTCTCGTCTAACTGTGCACTCCTAACGTAAGTACCCCATCTACAACGACACAAACCACTAGCTAAGTGACATTATATCTAGCTAGACTGCCATAGGTCCTACCCTTATTACTCGGTTCTATTAACATTATAACGCTCGTAATTAAATAGGGGTTTAACGTAAACTCAGATGCTCAATATGCAATATATTTCACTATCAGCTAACTCGTTATGTTTCTCAAAACAATACCGTAATTATATTCACAACATTAACATGAAGGTTCCCATTAATTAAGTGTATATTATTCACATCATAAATATACAATACAGGCACCCCGAGAACTATGCTACGGTGCACACATACTCTGCTATCCATCTCGGTACATCACGTACATAAGGATTACATATTCCGAATCTCTCAGGAATAGTTCACAGATAACAACATCACAAATAATGGAGGCGAACACAGTCACATCACATGAGTCACGCACATACCTACGCTCCCACGATCAGCGGACTTATTAATATCCCAATAAGTCTTTCTATGACCTATGTTCATCAAGGTAACCAGTCTAAATTCGGGCAAGACAAGGATTAGAGGGCCCTAAGCGAACGCAAACCTCTCGTGATAGCAAGTATGGTAGGTATGTCATACACACAATTCATATACCAATACTAAGTAAATACACGTCTTAGTAATCCCGTAGTTTAATTGTAGCACTATTCTCATTCTAGTACCAATATATAATTTACACACTTTATACGATTCCGGTTTATAATCATACGCGCCCTAAATTTATTCTCACGTCGTAGTAGACACTCACGTCTCAACCCAAACGGTTCATTGATTTAAATCACTCGTATATAATTTACTCCACATAATAACCCAAAAGTCCCAAATCTAGCCATATATCATCACAGGAATGTTAACTCTACCCTCGAACAAGTTTACGGGACTCCCAAAATCAAAACAGGCCAAAAAGGCCCAAACTGCCAGCTCGTTAGAAGTCTCGTTCGAACGAGGCTGTTCGAACGAGATCAAACTATCAGCTCGTTAGAAGTCTCGTTCGAACGAGGCTGTTCGAACGAGATCCAGTTCGTTCGAAGGAACTGTACCTTCTAACGAGATCTCGTTCGAACGAAGTTATCGAACGAAGTTCCCTTTCGTTATAAGCGACTGGTCAATTCGTTAGAAGCTCGTTCGAACGAGTTTGTTCGAACGACCTGGGGAGGGGCTTCTAACGACCTACCAGTTTCGTCCCAGATTTGTCTTAATCTCGTTTTTCACCATTTTTACTCCTCAAATCTCCTCCAAACTTAGTCCCAACCATTGTTTTAATTTCTCTAATCATCCTAAAACATGGTAAGGTCATACACTAACATCTTTTAAGGGATTAATACATCCTAAACATCATTAAATCACAAGTTTCTACCTTTTTCCCCAATTTTCTTCAAGAACATAAACCCTAGATTATTATCATCATAAATTCCCAGAATTTAATCCGTTGTTACATCACATAAATATGAAATCTCTGAATTCAATCTTCAAACCACGTTTCTACATGCAAACCTATACCCAAATTTAAACTAATAACTTCCAATTTCATGGGTTTTCCTTTAACTCTTAAATAAGATTGATTATCAAGATTTCTAACATGGAAGAAGCATTCACTGCATAAAGAATGTAATTTAAATCACTTGCCTTTATTGTCTCTGAATTTGGTGTTGGTTTGGTGAAGATTTCTGCAGAATTCCTTCTCTTTCTCTCCCTCTCCAAGCTTTCTTCTCCAAAAGGCTATGGTGGCTACAGTTTGATTTGGGGAAATTTAGGAAACCTAATCTAACAACCCCCGTAGCTTGTTGGGTTAATATGGGTTGGTTAGTGGATTAGTGGGTCAATTCCCAATCAGATTAAAACTCTTAATTTTCGTCACTTTTAATTCCTCAAAAATACAAAATTACTAAAATGCCCTTTATGTTGCCGGTATGGCCTAAAAATACCCCGGGACCCAAACTACACCCCTGGCTAGTGTTTTCTGACTATCTCGACCCTTCCGGATGCGTTGGGGCACTCAAAACGACCATACGGTTTATAGAATTTAAATTCACTTTTATAATTAAAATAATACACCATGACGCGGCGGTCACACGCGTTTCAACAAAATTTCCAAAATGCCGTATATCAATCTCACGTCAAATTTTTCATAATTCAATATTCATATAAAAACATGTATGCACATAATCAAATACCAACTCGCATCTCGTTAGTATGTTTAACCCGGATTAATTTTCAATTAATACGCATTTAATTAATTAATCCCAAAAATAAATATAGCAAAAAATACGGGGTATTACATACTCCCCCCTAGTAACTGAATTTCGTCCTGAAATTCGAAACTAGAAAGTACCTGCTAAAAATAACTCTGGATAACGTTCGCGCATCTCATCCTCGCGCTCCCATGTGGACTCCTCGACATTGGGATGTCTCCACTGAACACGCACTAACGGGACTATCTTTGACCGCAGTTTCCTCTCGCTTCGGTCCAAAATTACAATTGGCCCCTCCTCGTAGGAGCTATCCGGCTGGAGATCGATGTCTTCCACAGCAATGTGAGAATGAGCCAAATTATCTCTAAGGTATTTCCTCAGCGAGGAAATATGGAACACATCGTGAATCCGATGCAAATGCTCCGGTAACCCAAGTCTATACGCAACCGGTCCGATCCGCTCAATAATAGGAAACGGCCCCACATACCTCGGTGCCAACTTCTCTTCTTCCCGAAACGCATAATCCCCTTCATAGGAGACACTCTGAACAAAACCTGGTCCCCCACTTGGAACTCTCTGAAAAACCTCTTCGCATCAGCGTAACTCTTCTGCCTGTCTTGACCTACCCGAATGCGACTCCGAATCAACTCAATCCTTGCCGAAGTATCCTGAATCACTTCCGGCCCAAGCAGTTTGTTATCCCCCACCTCTAACCAACATGTTGGGGAACGACAAGGCCTACCGTACAATGCCTCAAACGGAGCCATACCAATAGTGAACTGATAGGAGTTGTTGTAAGCAAACTCCACCAGTGGAAGGTACTGCTCCCATCCACCCCCGAAGTCAATAATGCACATGCGTAGCATGTCCTCCAACATCTGATTTGTGCGCTCGGTCTGCCCATCAGTCTGCGGATGATAAGCCGTACTCAACCGCAATTCCGTGCCCATGGCCTCCTGGAAACTCTCCCAAAACCTCGAAACAAATATCTTGTCTCTGTCAGACACGATATTTAGGGGCACACCGTGAAGTCTCACAATCTCTGAAATGAAGAGCTGGGCATACTGTCCCGTAGTGTAGTCAGTCCTTACGGGTAAAAAGTGAGCGACTTTGGACAACCTGTCCACAATTACCCAAACGGAGTCGTGACCCCTCTGCGACGTAGGCAACCCCGTGATAAAGTCCATGGATATGCTCTCCCACATCCACACCGGAACCTCCAATGGCTGTAGCAATCCTGCCGATCTCTGATGATCCACTTTTACAAGCTGACAAGTGGCGCATTTCGAAACAAACTCAGCGATATCACTCTTCATACCGCTCCACCAATACTGCCTTCTCATGTCTTGGTACATTTTGTCCCCTCCGGGATGTACCGCGAACCGTGAGCCGTGCGACTCTGCCATCACCTCGTGTCGCAATCTCTCCCCTTCTGGAACTACAAATCTCCCACTGAAGCGTAATCCCCCGTCTGAGCTGACGGTATAGGACTCGACTCCCTCTGCTAGTAATCGAACTATCTGCTCCCTACAGAACGAGTCATTAGCCTGTGCCCGTACTACTTTCGTGACAATCTGCGGTGTAACGGTCATCACAGACATGAAAGATCGGGCCACTGCATCCTGGTGTCCCAAGTCCTTCCACTTTGCCTTCCACACCTCTGCCACCTCATCTACTGGCCTACGGCTCAACGCGTCTGCTACCACATTAACCTTACCCGGGTGATACTGGATATCGAACTGGTAGTCCTTCACAAACTCAAGCCACCTACGCTGCTGCATATTCAACTCCTTCTGCGTGAACAGGTACTGTAGGGACTTGTGGTCCGTGAACAATTGGAACTTCTCCCCCAAAAGATAGTGCCTCCAAATCCGTAGGGCAAATACCACTGCCGCCAACTCCAAATCATGCGTGGGGTAATTCTTCTCATGAGGCTTAAGCTTACGGGAAGCATAAGATATGGCTTGTCTCTCCTGCTGCAATACACCTCCAAGCCCTTGCAAAGATGCATCGGTGTAAACCAAATACTCAACTCCCGGTCTCGGCAATGCTAACACAAGTGCTAAGGTCAATTTGTCCTTCAATTCATCGAATGCCAACTGATAGGCATCACTCCAGATGTATGGCACACCCTTACGAGTCAGATGTGTCAAAGGACTTGCTATCTCCGAGAAACCCCGAATAAACCTCCTGTAGTATCCTGCTAGACCCAAGAAACTACGAATTTCAGTCGGTGTCGTGGACTGTCCCCACTCCCTCACCGCGGATACCTTCCCCGGATCAACAGATATTCCCTGGTCGGAAATAATGTGTCCCAAAAACTGGACCTCCTTCAGCCAAAACCCGCATTTCTCATATTTTTCATACAATTCGTTCTGACGAAGTGTCTACAAAACCTGCCTCAAATGCTCGGCGTGCTCCTCCTCTGTCTGGGAGTAAACCAGAATATCATCAATGAAGACAATGACAAACTGGTCTAGGAAATCCCTGAACACTCTGTTCATCAAGTCCATAAACACTGCTGGAGCGTTGGTCAAACCGAAAAGCATAACCCGAAACTCGTAAGAACCATATCTCGATAAGAACGCGGTCTTCGAGACATCCTCCTCCCGAATACGTAACTGATGGTATCCCGATCTCAAATAAATCTTCGAGAAGAAAGAAGCTCCTCTCAACTGGTCGAATAAGTCATCGATTCGAGGTAACGGATACTTATTCCGTATCGTGAACTTATTCAACTCTCGGTAGTCCACACACAATCTCAGTGAACCGTCCCTCTTCTTCACAAAAAAAACTGGAGCGCCCCAAGGTGAGGTACTCCTGCGAATAAAGCCCTGACCTAACAGCTGCTCTATCTGATCCCGTAACTCCCTCATCTCAGATGGAGCCATACTGTACGGTGCGCGTGCTATAGGTCTCGTACCCGGTAGCAAATCTATAACAAAGTCTATCTCTCGACTGGGGGGTAAGCCTGGTATCTCCTGAAACACATCCGAATACTCCCTGACTACTGGGATAGAATCTAAAGGAATCACTACCTCCTTAGAGGTATCCTCCGCAATGTAATACAGATGAGCGGTCGATCCTCCCTCTGGGCGAGGCATCGCCACTACAAACATCTCTTGCCCCGGAATGGCAAAAACAATGCTCCCGCTGAAGCAATCAATCATGTCCCTATAAGCTACGAGCCAATCCATACCGATAATCACATCGTGAACATGCATATCTAATACCAACATGTCTGCAGGTAATACCAAACCACCAATCTCTACCTCCACTCCCCGGCATATAAAGAAAATAAGTGACCCACTCCCCAATGGTGAGTCGACACACGTCACTGTGCTCTCTGCAGTAGCTAACAATCCTAAAGCTTTCGCGAAGTGTGTAGCTATAAAATAGTGTGTAGCCCCCGTATCAAATAATACCCGACCCATAGTGCCATGGATAGGAAACGTACCCTCAATCGCGGGAGGTGCCTGTGGAACTGCAGCCTGGTGGACGTTATAGACACGTCCATACTGTAGCTGCCCCTGCTGAGCTGGGACTGCTGGAATGGGTGGCAATGCTTCAATCTGTGGCGGTGCGGGGAGAGCGGCGGGAAACATAGGCCTCTGTGGCTCCTGGCGAGCACCCTGCTGCTGCTGCTGTGGGGCCCTGCCCCTATCAGGACAATCCTGTCGCTTATGGACAGTCTTGCCACAAACAAAACACTTCCCTGGGAAGTTCCCTCCTCTCTGCCCCTGCGGCCCCCGGCCCTGGTGGCCGTTACCGTTCCTCCCTTGGCCCTGCTGGCCCTGGTGAAACTGCTGCCCATTCTGCCCCTGTTGGCCCTGATGGCCGTTTGGATCCTGATGGCCCTGACGGAAACCTCCTTATCCCTGTCTGTAGTTCCCTGATCGGAACCTCTTCTGATCCCCTTGCTGCGAACCCTGCTCACCCTGTCTCTACCCCTGGACAGATTGTGCCCCACCGGCACCATGTCCTCCTGTCCTGCCCTGATGGCTAGACTCTCCCGACCTCTTGTCCTCAGCCATATGAAAGCGGTGGTCCTGGCAGTGTAACAAAGCAGCGTTAACCACATCAGAGTACGTGTCCAACGAAAGGTTCCCCAACAGATGCTGACGGATCCTCTATGTCAACCCGTCCGTGAACTTCTCAATCTTTTTCTTCTCTGTTGGTATCTCATCTGGAACGATATTCAACAGATTCATGAACTCGGCCTCGTACTCGGCCACGGTCTTACCCTCCTGCCTCAGACTCATCAATTTCCTCCTCATTTCCGTGTAAACAGCCGACGGAAAGTACTTGCGGTCAAACCGCACCCAGAAGTCCTGAATAGTGAGAGTATCCCTCTCCTCCATGGTGGTAATAGACTCCCACCACTGTAGCGCCGATCCAACTAGCTTGAAAGTATCTAGCACCTGCTTCTGGACGTCCGTGCACTCAAACATCCTCAAGTGCCTCTGCATATCCTTCCTCCACTGGCTCGAGACTACCACATCTGAGCTACTTGCAAACTCTGGCGGATGCGCTTTCTGAAAAGCGTCACGTACACGCTCCCAAGAAGACGGGAATGCATTTGCCTGCATTGGCGCGGCAACCGGCGCCTGAGGTGGTGCCTGCTGAACAACGGCAATTGCGGCATTTACCGCTTGGGCTACTATAGCTGCAACCTCAGCGGCGTTCATCATGCCCTGAACTGGAGCGGGCTGGGGTTCGGGCGTTGCATCCCTGGGAACTTGTCGTGCATGTCGTGGAGGCATCTGAAATAAGAATGAAGTTTATAAGTTCGCAGTTATAAACTTAATATAGCTGAAGAACGAAGCATACACAAAAAGAGTACAACAGTCCTAAAATATAGGGCTCTATATCAAAGAAACTTAGCGGAAACATAATAAGCCGTCAGATCCTAAAGGACACTAGAACCTGATGCTCTGATACCACCTGTGACACCCCGACTAATTAAATACCGGGTAGCTACTCCTTTATTAAATTAATTCAAAATGCCAAGTTGGTCCAGTTAATAGCATCACTGTCGAAAACATTTTAATGATTACTAACCACCTAGTATTTAAAAAGTAAGTGTCAAATTTTAATTTATGTCTGATTAACATGCAACAAGTGTAATAAAGAATAATAACACCATTCACCATAATGAAGTAAATAGAATAACCATCACGCAATGTAAATAAAGCTTGGAGGAAAACTCCTCACTACAATCCCACAACTGAAATAAGTAAACTGAATACTAAATCAATACATGCCAAAGTCTGAAAACTGTAATGGAAATGTAACTCTAATAGAAATGGGCAACATGCCCTACAACTGATAGATAATGAATCTGGAATCCAAGTGATAGAGGCGTCTACAAGCAAATCCCTGTAGCTTCCACAAACAGCTACAACTCGTCACCAGAATGAGTATCCTATGCATGGTGTCCTTGTGGCTGGGCACCTAAAATGGTTTTACAAGAAAAGTAGATTTGAAAGAAAACGGGTCAGAGCCCGAATGTGGAGTTATATTTTAAAAACCTGCAAGTGCTTTAAAAACATTTAAAACATTAAATGCAAAGTACATGTTAGGACGTGCACTCACATGATATTCTCACCTCTCGTCTAACTGTGCACTCCTAACGTAAGTACCCATCTACAACGACACAAACCACTAGCTAAGTGACATTATATCTAGCTAGACTGCCATAGGTCCTACCCTTATTACTCGGTTCTATTAACATTATAACGCTCGTAATTAAATAGGGGTTTAACGTAAACTCAGATGCTCAATATGCAATATATTTCACTATCAACTAACTCGTTATGTTTCTCGAAATAATACCGTAATTATATTCACAACATTAACATGAAGGTTCCCAATAATTAAGTGTATATTATTCACATCATAAATATATACAATACAAGAACCCCGAGAACTAAGCTGTGGTGCACACATACTCTGCTATCCATCTTGGTACATCACGTACATAAGGATTACATATTCCGAATCTCTCAGGAATAGTTCACAAATAACAACATCACAAATAATGGAGGCGAACACAGTCACATCACATGGGTCACGCACATACCTACGCTCCGACGATCAGCGGACTTATTAATATCCCAATAAGTCTTTCTATGACCTATGTTCATCAAGGTAACCAGTCTAAATCCGGGCAACACAAGGATTAGAGGGCCCTAAGTGAACGCAAACCTCCCGTGATAGCAAGTATGGTAGGTATGTCATACACACAATTCATATACCAATACTAAGTAAATACACGTCTTAGTAATCCGGTAGTTTAATTGTAGCACTATTCTCATTCTAGTACCAATATATAATTTACACACTTTATACGATTCCGGTTTATAATCATACGCGCCCTAAATTTATTCTCACGTCGTAGTAGACACTCACGTCTCAACCCAAACGGTTCATTAATTTAAATCACTCGTATATAATTTACTCCTCATAATAACCCAAAAGTCCCAAATCTAGCCATATATCATCAAAGGAATGTTAACTCTACCCTCGAGCAAGTTTACGTTACTCCCAAAATCAAAACAGGCCAAAAAGGCCCAAACTGCCAGCTCGTTAGAAGTCTCGTTCGAACGAGGCTGTTCGAACGAGATCAAACTGTCAGCTCGTTAGAAGTCTCGTTCGAACGAGGCTGTTCGAACGAGATCCAGTTCGTTTGAACGAACTGTACCTTCTAACGAGATCTCGTTCAAACGAAGTTATCGAACGAAGTTCCCTTTCGTTATAAGCGACTGGTCAATTCGTTAGAAGCTCGTTCGAACGAGTTTGTTCGAACGACCTGGGGAGGGGCTTCTAAAGACCTACCAGTTTCGTCCCAGATTTGTCTTAATCTCGTTTTTCACCATTTTTACTCCTCAAATCTCCTCCAAACTTAGTCCTAACCATTGTTTTAAGTTCTCTAATCATCCTAAAACATGCTAAGGTCATACACTAACATCTTTTAAGGGATTAATACATCCTAAACATCATTAAATCACAAGTTTCTACCTTTTTCCCCAATTTTCTTCAAGAACATAAACCCTAGATTATTATCATCATAAATTCCCAGAATTTAATCCGTTGTTACATCACATAAATATGAAATCTCTGAATTCAATCTTCAAACCACGTTTCTACATGCAAACCTATACCCAAATTTAAACTAATAACTTCCAATTTCATGGGTTTTCCTTTAACTCTTAAATAAGATTGATTATCAAGATTTCTAACATGGAAGAAGCATTCACTGCATAAAGAATGTAATTTAAATCACTTGCCTTTATTGTCTCTGAATTTGGTGTTGGTTTGGTGAAGATTTCTGCAGAATTCCTTCTCTTTCTCTCCCTCTCCAAGCTTTCTTCTCCAAAAGGCTATGGTGGCTAGGGTTTGATTTGGGGAAATTTAGGAAACCTAATCTAACAACCCCCGTAGCTTGTTGGGTTAATATGGGTTGTTTAGTGGCTTAGTAGGTCAATTCCCAATCAGATTAAAACTCTTAATTTTCGTCACTTTTAATTCCTTAAAAATACAAAATTACTAAAATGCCCTTTATGTTGCCGGTATGGCCTAAAAATACTCCGGGACCCAAACTACACCCCCGGCTAGTGTTTTCTGACTATCTCGACCCTTCCGGATGCGTTGGCGCACTCAAAACGACAATAAGGTTTATAGAATTTAAATTCACTTTTATAATTAAAATAATACACCATGACGCGGCGGTCACTCGCGTCTCAACAAAATTTCCAAAATGCCGTATATCAATCTCACGACAAATTTTTCATAATTCAATATTCATATAAAAACATGTATGCACATAATCAAATACCAACTCTCATCTCGTTAGTATGTTTAACCCGGATTAATTTCCAATTAATACGCATTTAATTAATTAATCCCAAAAATAAATATAGCCAAAAATACGGGGTATTATAGCTATTTCTAAAGCCGTCACACTCGACGAGTTCCAACGTATTATGATGTGCAACACGTCCAAAGAGGCATGGGATATCCTGTAGCTTACACATAAGGGCACAAATGCTGTTAAGGCATCTAAATTGCAAAACATGGTTAGACAGTTTGAGAAAATAACTATGCTTCAGCTCGAGAGATTTTTATAATTTTATGCTTGCCTATCGGATATTGTTAATTCTAGTTTTAATGTGGTGAAAGAATTCCTGAAACTAGAGTTGTCAAAAAGATTTTAAGATCACTCATTGCCTGTTTTATCCCAAAAGTCACCGTGCTTAATTATTTAGGAATGTTAGATTCCCTTAGGTTAGAAGAACTCATAGGAGACCTTCAAACTTACGAAATTGACATGTTTCCTAACACTGTAAACCAAAAGAGAAACGGATTGCTGGAAAGATAGAGTAGGTGTCTAAATAGAGAGAGGAGGTGTCTTTCGATTCTGAGTATGGCTTAGACTTGGATGATTTAGCCATTTTAAAAAATTTCTCAAACATAAAAATAATGGCACGTCTAAAGATAAAACGAGTTTTGATAAAAATAAAACCAAGAAGAAATTTAGAAAAAATAAAAAGGACGCCCCTAAAAGAGAGGAAAATAGGTGTTACGAGTGTGATGGGAGAGGTCATAAAGCGTATGAATGGCCCACTAGGTTACAAAGTGAAGGGAAGGGTAAAGCTTCTTTAAATTCCACCCTTAGTGATGATAGCAAGGTCGAGTTGGTGGATTTAGGAGAAAAATGACCACATGAATGTAACTTCATCGCAATCATGATTAGTCATGTGAGTACGTCTAGTGCACCTCACGACGATGATGAAGCTACTTCATAGGGACACCTTGAGAGTGAGATTGACGTGAGTCAGGGTGAGGACGCAGAAAGTGAGAGCGAGAGTGACCTACAATGCGTATACGCCTAGTTATATGCTTAGTCCCTTAAAACAAAAGGTAAAACAAAGGATTAGCAACTAAGATAATTGCACTAGAAAAGGAGTTAGGAGAGACAAGAGAGAGAGAGTCCTACATTAGAGAGTCTTTATATGTGTGTGTGTGTGTGTGAGAGAGAGAGAGAGAGAGAGAGAGAGAGAGAGAGAGAGAGAGAGAGAGAGAGAGTTTGGAGAGAGAGAGAGTTTGTGAGAAAGAGAGAGAGTACTTGACTAAACAAGTGGATTTAGGGTTTGGTGAGAGGCAAAGAATAGGTTTCGATGATGCTTCCACATCACATGTCACATCAATACATGTTCTTGAATTCAATGTAAATCCTTATGGACCTCAACCAAAACCCAAAATAAATGTTCAACCAAGAAAAGAAAACCAAGGTTGGCCTAAGAGTGTTTATTTCTACACTCACTTAAAAGAAAAGTCCACCTTAGGGATTTTTTCTATGGTTTAGGTTGAACTTGACATACACATACTCCGTCACATGACTTTAGAGATTTTACTAGCCTGAAATATCAAGTTGAGTCTATAGTCGCCACTTCTCATAGTTTGATGGATGAGTTCCAACAGATATCTTTTCCATATTCTTCCAACATCCCGACTAGATCCAACAACGACAAAGGTTAATAAAAAATCACCACTACATGGGTGCCTAAGCATGAAGAGAAATACCTTGTTATTCGTGTTTCTCTTAAGGCTCATAATACCTCCGAGTGGTATTTTAATAGTGGTTGCTCCAGGCATATGACTGGTGACGTCTTAATTTTTACCAACCTTAAGAATCGTAAGAACAGTAAAGTCACCCTCAGAGATGGGAGTAAATCTAGAATTATAAGACATGGTACAGTAGAGATACTCGGGTTTCCTAAGGTAGATATTGTTTTATACGTCAAAGGTTTGAAAGACAACCTTACCAGCATTTGCCACTTGTGTGATGCAGACTTTGCTATATATTTTAACTAGAACAAGTGTAATTTTTTGATTAAGACCGTAAAATTTTACTGGAAGGGGTGAGGACAAAATATAACTATTATGGTATTGTGCCCAAGTCCTCATTTTCGTGCAACGGCACCATGATCTCTTCTGTGGATATGTTGCATCAATGTCTAGGTCATGTTAATTTTAGAGAGTTGGAGCGTTTAACAAAGAAAGACCATGTTTCTCACTCGTAGAGTGCCTAGATAATTTTGAGCTATTCGGTGTCCACCGCATGCCACACGGTGAATAAGGTATATCTTCGTCCACACACACTTCAGACTCCTTATGAATTATGGACAAGGAAGAAACCCAATCTTCTGTATTTTTATGTCTTTTAGTAAATGCTACATCCTGAGGGATAGAATGAAATTAGGAAAGTTCAACTCTCAGAGCGATGAGGGAATTCTATTGGGATACTCATCGAGGAGCATAGCTTCTCGGGTTTTTAATATGAACAACTCTAAGGTTACGGAATTAATGAACATCACTATTAAAACTGACAAGGCATCGATGTTTGTTTATCCTAATCCCTTGTGTGATGATGATGATTCACCCTTTTGTGATGATCCCATTGTTTCTCAAACACCTAGGGTATACCCTACTCTGATTTAGAGGACACGCCTTCTTGAGTTTGCAAGAGTCATGACCCTTTCACCATTTTGGGAAATCCTAATTTAGATGTCATGGCTCGCGCTCAGTTTGAGAACGTTATTAGCTATCTATTCTATAAGTCCAAAGTAGAGCCCAAGTACATCAAAGAAGCACTCAAAGATGACCACTAGATATCCTCTACTAAGGATGAGTTGCTTCAGCTTAGAAAGAATGATGTCTGGGAACTTGTCACCCCACATAGTGAGACTAATGTGATTGGTATTAAGGGGATCTTTAAGAAAAAGATGTATGTCAATGGTACCATTATCCATAATAAGGTTAGCTTGGTCGCTTAAGGCTACACACGGATTGAGGGTGTAGACTTTGAGGAGACATTCACTCTTGTTGTGAGGCTTGAGTTCGTCCGCTTACTACTCGCTATCGCATGTCATATGCACTTCAAGTTATATTATAAGGATGTCAAAAGTGCCTTTTTGAATGGCATTCTACACGAGGAGGTTTATGTTGAATAACCGAAAGGGTTTGAAGACCCTAAGCAGTGTGGACACATCTATTATCTAAATAAAGCCCTATATGGTTTGAAGCAAGCACCCCATGCTTGATATGAAAGTCTCACTTCCTATCTCTTAGACCGTGGCTCTAAGAGAGGGGGGTGGATAAGACATTGTTTGTGAGGAGAGGAAAAGGTTATATTTTGGATGCCCAAGTCTATGTGGACAACATAGTATTTAGATCCATGTTCTCCCGACATACTAAGGACATTGAGGAGAACATGAAGAGGGAGTTCGGGATGAGAATGGTTAGTGAGCTTACGTTCTTACTTGGTCTCTAGGTTCATCAGCTAGAGGATGGGATGTTCATCTCCCAATCAAAGTATGAATGAGACCTCGTGAAAAAGTTTGGGTTCGACTCCGGTAAGCACTCAAGAACCCCTATGAGTGTCTCGACTAAGCTAGCAAGGAGTGTTTAGGCAAGGACGTAGAGTAAACTTTTTAACAAAGTATGATAGGTAGTCTTCTCTACTTGACTTCCATTCGTCCCAACATAGCCTTTAGTGTTGGATTTTAAGAGCTTTTTTGGACGTTTCCAAAAGATTTACACTTACTTGATCTTAAACATATTATCAAATACGTGAGAGGGACTCTCTCATACGACATTTGTTATTCCTTTGATACTGTCGACCGTTTATCCGCCTATTCATATGTGGATTGGGTTGGGGATGTATATGGATATAGGAGCACTTTGGTGGGTGTTTCTATTTTGGGAGTGATTTTGTCTCTTGGTTAAGCAAGAAGAAGAACTCTATCTATTTGTCCACCACAGAAACTGAGTACATCACCGCCGGGAGTTATTGCACGTAATTCTTGTGGATGAAGAAAATGTTGGAGGATTATAGAATTTCACATGGCACCATGATTACTTCCTGTGACAACATGAGAATGATTCATATATACCAAAATCTAGTCCAACATTCGCGAACGAAGCATATTAGGGTACGAGAGCATTTTATCTGAGGCCAAGTAGAGGAGAAGGTCGTGTCCTTGTGATTTATGACTACCGATCACTAGTTAGCCAATATTTTCATGAAACCTTTAGATGCCCTTAGATTCGAGAGTCTTAGGAAGTCTTTAGGTATCTGCATAGTTGACTGAGGGTTAGTATATGATGATTTTTACGCTTATATTCTTGATTCCTATTGTTAGATTGTATTATTTGTTATTCTTGTATCATTTTTTTCTTTCTTATATGTTAGAAAAATCCAAAAAGATTTTTGATGTTTAAGAAAAAATGAAAAATACAAAAAGATTTTTGGTTTTTTAGAAAAGAGAAAAATTCAAAAATATTTTCGTTTTTTTAGGAAAATGAAAAAGTCAAAAATATTTTCTTTTTATAAATTTTTTGAAAAACACAAAAATATTTTTGTAGTTTGTTTACACCTTATATGGATGGACATTTAGGATTGCCAAGTCACAATATCATTCCATTATCCACGTGACTTGTTGATAGTGTTTTGAGACGCAACATCATTTCATCCATGTGCTTTATTATACGATGGAGTCATTGAGGTGTGATTAGCGATTACTTTATATACGTTTGACTCGGTGTCTCCTTTAATGCACACATGAATGGAGTTATTTGAGCATTTCACTTGTCTGTCATATGTTTTCATCTCAATCCTACCTTTAAAATGAACCAAATGTGATAAAATGAGATAATGAAAGCAGTTCTTGTAAGAACAATTTCCCGGATTGGAAAAATTGAAAATTATATCTCTGGTAAATGTGTTATTTAAAATGAAATGTAATCGAGCTATGAAAGTCAAAAGATCTTTGCGTGAATAGCCACCATTTCCAAAAAGAAAAGAGCCTAAAAGATTAAAGGCACATAAAAGAAAAAATTGAAAGTGTCGGGCCAAAATTCAAAGAACATTGATGCTTCACAGCATATGATTATTGATTTCTTCAAAACAAAAGACTTGAAAGAAATATTATAAATGTGAGTTTTGAGGGAGTTTAGGAGAAGATCAATGGGTTTGCACATTCTGAAAGCGTCCTTTAAAAGCATTACATAGTTTTGGGTGTTATTGGTGTGAAAATCATTTTAGATTTTAATTTGTTAATTAGATTGAGTCAATATAATATAAATTCAACATTTTACACCTAAGGTCGACTTTGAGTTCATTCGTTAGGAGAATCCAAAATTCATCGTGCACATATGTTATGAGTATTTGAGTTGATTTTCCCATCGGATTTGCTCACGGCCATTCCTTACGCATCCACGACTTTGTTATCATAGTGTTAGTTTATGGTGTGTATTATCTTTATATCTTTAATGCTTGAGAAAAATTTTGAAAAATTTCAGAAATAGTTGTTTTGTTATTCTGTGACACACTCCGATTTATTGCTTATGTTTCTTTTCCTTGTCTATTTCAGACATCATAAAAAGGGGGAGAACGAATCACGGGGGAGTGGGACTTTGATAATGCTTAATCATGATTATGCTTAGAATTTTATTTCAAACTTTTGTGCGGCATGGGTATTTATTTATTTGTCTCATATGTATAGTTCATTTGAAGATCACATTCATAATAAACTTGGTGAAGATGAAGGAATTTGGAAATTTGAAGATTTGAAAATTTTGAAGATTTATCCATTTTTATATCATTACATTTGTGGGTTTGGGGAATGTATTAGAATATTGTATGTCTTAAGATTTTTTGGTTGCATAATTTTTATTTTAGTACGTATGTGTACTGGCATTGACATAGGGGGAGATTTGTAAGGGCATTTTTCTTTCATTCCCCCTAAAATCTACGATGTGCCCGTAGTTTTTAATTTACTTTAGATATGGCATATCCCGATGCAACCATTATGGCATAACACATCTTCATAATCATCCGCAATGTTAGTAATTCGAATATCTGCCAACGTGCATCTCCATCGTATACCACTCATTTTCATTGTGCTCCATGAACATCTTCAACCGTACTTCACAACTCCATGTTCATTATGGTATGTTTTGTGTTTGGATTTCTTCGTTTTTCATAAATGTATTTGGGAGTATTTTACTTTATTTTATTTTTCAAAATGAGGCTGGACTTTATTTTAAAATATAATTTGCACCCATTGTCGTTCAATCGAGATGCACATCTCGTTCGACCGATCCAGCAATGTCGTTCGAAGTGTCGTTGGATGGCCTACATCGAACATGCTTCAAATGAGGGATTACTGTTTTGGTTTTAGTCAGGTCGTTCGAAGTATGCTTCTAATGAGATGCATATCTCGTTCGAAAGATGCTTCGATCTTATTCGAACGACCTAACGTCGCCTCGATTTTTGTGTTCACTTATAAAAAACTGCTTCCAATAGGTAATTGGCAAGACTTTTAAAACGTCGATTTTTGCAGAGCTACTGCACAAAAGTCTCCCTTTTAAAAGGCCAAAACACCTTTTGATTCACACCTCACATATATATTTTGTGAATCACTTTGAAACCCTCACACACAATTCCATCCTGGAGTTTCTCTTGTGGGGAAGGTGTCTCCACTGCTAATCTTATGGTTCTCATGGTAAGCTGCTGGTGATTCGTCTCAAAACGCTACTTGTATTTCTGTATTATATATGTAAGTTGCGATTTGTATACTATAGTGAAATAAAAAACGTTTTGCCCCAAAGTGGATTTTTCTTGAAATCCATTTTTCTTGCTTGATTGGATGCTTTCATGGTTTTTTGCATTCAACCACATAGTTGTATGAACAAGGGTTTAAAGGAATTAAAAGTGTTGTGAGTTGACATATAATTAAAAAAGTTAGGGGCATTGAACTATAATGCGTTCTCCTTGTAAATCACCAGCACACTTACACGGTGCCACTCATTACCCGACCAATCGTTGGTGTTTAAAAAGGGGTTGTTGGCTATGTCTTCCATAAATATTTTGGGAGAAAGGCGCTTAAAACAAATTTTTAGAGAGAGAGTGAGAGAGAGCGAGAGACAATATTTTTTCTTTTTGATGGTGTGAACAATGAGCAAGCCTCCCTATTTATATAAGGAACTAATAGGTATGTCGATCGGTACTCCCCTGGCTATGCCCATATGTAAAGCCCCTTGGTACACCCCAAAACTCTTGAGATTCTATCCCCTCCTAAATTGTTTTATAAAAATTCTAAAAAAATCTAGAAAAATTCACAAAAAATCTCTAAATATCTCCAAAATGTCGAAAATCTCAAAATCCATTAAAACGAATTTTGATAAATTCATCCATTCTCAAAAATGCAAAATGCATTCAAAAATCCAAAATTTTCCTAAAAAATTTATCCTTTAGGCCCGCAGAATTTTCCTTGACCCTCTGAATCAGGTTTCTTTCATTCTTTAGGTCTGCAGAATTGACCTAGGCCTTAGGCTTAACCTTAAATCATGTCGATTTCACTTTTTAGGTCCATGAAATTGACGTAGGCACATAGAATTGTCCTTGACCCATTGAATCAAGTCGCTTTCACTCTTAGGTCAATAAAATTGATGGAGGCCTCTAGAATTTTGTTCGACCCTCTGAATCATTTCGCTTTCACTTCTTCGTCAAATAAAATTGGCCTCAACCCTCTAAATCAGGTTACTTCCACTGTTTAGGTTTGCAGTATTGACAAAAACTCGTGTATTTGGCCTTGACCCACTGAATTCAGTCAACTTCACTCCTTAGGCAAGCAGAATTGGCCTCGATCCTCTGAATCATATCACTTTCACAGATTAGGCCCATACAATTAGCATCAACCCTCTAAATTAGGTCGCTTCCACATTTTAGTCCCGCATAATTGGTCTCGATCCTCTAAATTAGGTCATTTACCATCCCTAGCTCCTCAGATCACACCTTTACCCCCAACACTCATGTAAGAACCGGGAATTTCTAAAACTTAATTAACCTACGACCTTAATTTACACCCTTATAAGGTGTGTAAAATTAAAAATCTTCTAAAGAGGAAAAAAGATATGTATAAAAACCTAAAACTTTTTTATATTAAATTAGACTCCTTGAGATTTTAGTAAATTACAAAAGAGCCCCTAAAATTTTCGAAGATAACTTGAGATATATTTAACCCCTAAATCCCAACTTTACATCAATTTATCTTTTAGACCATAATTAACATAAAATTACAATTTCAACCTTGGAAACTTTCTGAATTTACCAAAATACCCCTATACTTTACAAAAAGTTTACTTTTAGGGCTATAAAAGAAAATATACAAAAAATGAACGACTAAATTCAAAATCTTCTTAAATTAGACCTCAATCCTTATCGACATGATGTCCCACATCAGTATAAGAAGGTAAAACCACATGAAAACACCCATGAACCCATGTGAACACCATTTACCCATAACTAAATTCTCACCTAAACTGATTCAAATTCACCTCCCTTTAGCTCCAATCAAATTCTTTCATGAAATAGTCTAAATACCCCTCGACCTAAGCAGTAAAAACTCACTTCACAATTAAGTTTCAAATCTCTAAATATCTCCCAATTCAGGTACCTTATCATTATGTGCTTCATTTTCACTTCTTTCAATTCCAGTAGGTTTTTGCATAGTTAATATAGTTAGAACAATCATAATATGCATGCTTTTACGTATAAAATAGCCTAGGATAGTAAAAATCAGTTGGAACACCATTAAATCTTGAGTTTTAATGGTGAAACTCGATATATTACCATAAACTTTGATTTGAATCCATATATATCTTCATTACAACCTAAGGTTCTCGAGTGTAATGATTAAAAGCCATGAATATTGTAAGGACATTTTTGTCCATTGTTCAATATGTATGTCGTGCGCCGTTACACCGTTGAAGAAATTCAAGATCGCATCTACATCAACAGATTCGAATATCAAAGTGTCTTCAACATCATAACCTCTGCTTGAATGAACTCGGTAAAGTTTTTTTTTTAAGTCCCTTAAATTTTCATACTTAGTATTGGGAAACTTTTATAAAATGTTTTTATAAAAAAAATAATTTTTTTCTGGTAAACTGGACTGATCCAGTCAATTTGAAAAACGAACCAATCCGCCACCGGAACGATCCACATCCAAATCGGACCGATCCGCTTTGCACCAAAAATAGAAAACCCCAGATCAAAGCCAAACCGAAGAATCCTTTTTAAAAAATGATCCGACATCAAAATTGGACCGATTCGGTCTTGATAAACTCGAATAGATCTGTTTAGATTTTTTCCATCAATTCAAGTTTCCTATATAGATACCTATTTCGGTGGTGTATTTTTCAAGTCTGTGAGAAAACGTTTCTGAGAGTTCAAACACAACAAGACTTCGATTTTTGATGTGCCAAACATCTTTTTGATTCAGACACAAAAATCCCAATTACTTTTGTGAATCTTTTGGAACCGTAGAACATAAGCTTTGCTATTGTTCAACTTTTGTGGGGAGATCTTTACAACCGAGAGCTGCGTGTTATTGCTGAGGGAGTCTCTACATTGTGTTATGGCTGCATGTCATTGAGGAGAGCTGCGGTTCTTCCTTTGTTGTTTGGGCTGCGAGTCCTTGGAGGGTGCTGCGTGTATTCTCTTGCTGAGTTCAAGACTGCGTGTCTTTGTGGGTTGGCTATGCATTGATCCATTGCAGATTTCTCTATGTAATTGTAAGTTGCGATTTATATATTCATAGTGAAATAAAGATTTTACCCGAAAGGTTTTTTTTCCTGAAATCTGTGTCACGTCATATTTACTGCGTTGCATGCTTTATTTTTGATGGGTTGATTTAGCTGCATGTTTAGGGGCTATATTTATTTGATTTAAAAGTAGACTCTAATTAAATAAGGGTTACATGAAAACTTGCAAATTAATTTAATCAATTATCACACGTCACGTCTTTTCAAATGTTCATGTAGAACTCAAATCGATCAAAAGTTTATTTTGAACTCAAAAACTAAAAATTCAAAATTCTCTATTTACAATCCATCTTAATTCTTGAAATAAAAAATAAACTACTCCCACATATAGAAGAAACCAAACCCAATTCATAAGAGACCTCGCCATACTCTAGAAATCCACGAAGATTAGATCAAATTTTCAGGAAAAAAACACATATTTGGAACTTGAGTTATACTAATGTCAAACCATAAAACTTATATATTTGGATTAATTATGAGAAATTAGGTTAAATTTGTTGAGAAATCATCTCAAACGGTGTAGCAACAAAGGAGAAAACCTCGATAAAAAATTGAAACCCTAAAAAGTCAAAATCGAGAAGTTGGAGATGAAGACTTTTTCAGAAACATTGACCACGCACATGAGAGCATGTGGCTAATCAGGAAATTTCAAAAAAAAATTCTCAAATTTTTTATTAAATTTTTCTGATGAGAATGGTATAAGGTAAGACTATGTTTGGATATTCCTAGCTTAATTTATTCCAAAACAAGTTTTTACTTAAAGAAACTTTTTCAAAATTACAAATTAACCCTATCAACTTCTTTTACTTATGAGTTTGATCCCCAAACGTTGTCCATACATACTGATGATGCTGGAAACAACACCACCCTTCAAGGTGTTTGTGAGCTCAATTCAACGTTAACAATGGCAGCATAAGGGTACATACACATATAGTAGAAGGAGGTGAGGAGAAGTGGATTCACACCGAAATATAAGTGGTTAAGCCAGTTAGGCCTACATCCATTGTGCAAGTGTATGATATGTATCACTGTATGAGGGCTCTAATGGCCATAGTTACAATCTCTCAAGCTTTCTCTCTCTACTTTGTGTTTAGACAGAGTTTCAGCTAGGGTTGCTAATTTCGGATCCTTTGCAAGGTAGAGGATGACCTCCATATATAGTACTTGGGGGCTGTAATGTACCCCCCATGCATGCAATGAGCATGTGTGTGTGTGATCTAGCCAATATGAAGAAGACATCTGTCACTGTCACATGTAGAGAATGATGATGAAATATTCTCCCCACGTGTGGGGAATGATTTGTTATAACTGACTTATGTCCACGTGTACTTATCCAAATGTCAATAGGTGCTCGGCCATCGTGCTTGGTCATGACCTCGGCCTGGGAGAAGTTGAGGTTGATAAAGTCTAGTTACTCGGGCAAACCGAGATGGGCCATGAAGGTCTCGGCTTAAGTTAAGTCGAGATAAGATTGAGGTCAGCCAAAGCCGAGGTTGAGCTGGATCCTGCCTGGAACATCGACCGATTTGCTGATGAGGTCGACCTTGGCAGAGGTATGCCTCCCTGTTACCTTGGCCTACCCATGGCCGAGGTTGTCATTCCCAGTTGAGCTGAAGAGCTGCTGACCCTCGTGATACGTGCATCTCCTTCTTAATGAGGTCTGTAATTGTGTCGGCCTGGGCCGACCCTTTTATGACCGAGGCTACTGGTCATCGATCAAGGCTCTTCCACTGTCGGCCCTGTCCTCGGCCGAGGTTGGTGTCTCGGAGTCGTGGTGACACTTGGGACATATCAATCACCCTCAGCCCTCACACTACACCAAAACACGCCATTAGTAACACAATTTTACCATTACTAAAAATATTAGTAACACAATTTTTCCGGTAGAAAAAAGGCGTGGGGCACGAAGCTAGTAACGGTAAATTCTGTTACTAATAGTAACGGTAAAATTCAGAATTAGTAATGGAAAATTTTGTTACTAATAGTAACAGTAAAATTCAGAATTAGTAACGGAAAATTATGTTATTAATAGGAACGGTAAAATTCAAAATTTGTAACGGAAAATTCGGTTGCTAATAGTAACGATAAAATTCCGAATTAGTAACGGTAAAATTATGTTGCTAATAGTAACGGTAAAATGCAAAATTAGTAACGATAAAATTCTGTCACTAATAGTAACGGTAAAATTCAGAATTAGTAACGGTAAAATTCTATTAGTAATATTAATACATATTTAAAAAAAAAATCAAAATCCAATATCCTGATTATTCTTACCACACGATTTAAATCCTAAGAACATATACAAAAACAAGGGCATTATATTCAACATTTACATTTATATAAGCCTCCACTCTTTATTTACAAAAGAAACTTAAACCAAACAAATGAAACATTGTAATACAATCGCCTCGAAAGGTACATTATTTTAATAAAAGCATTCAATATAACATTCAAATACAATCATCCCCAAATGAGATATTTTTATATTATAACAAATCAAATGAAATATAAAAAAGAAGTCCGTTGTTGTTGACTATCAACTTTCGTTCTATTATCATCGCCATCAACGCCGCAACCCGCAACGCTCTATACTTGATGAGGATCCAAAAATGACATTCTGTCAAACAAAATAAAATTATCATATTAGTTATAATATCAACATTTAGTCATACAAAACTAATTTAGTACAAAAAATTATCCACTGGAAAAATTAATTGCATAAGTATGTGAACTTATAATATCACATTTCACATAGGAAATTTCACATATAAACAAGTATGTGAACTTGTAATATCACACAACACATATGGTTTCTAACACAAATTCAATTTTTTTTGGTACAACTAACACTGTTCACACAAACACAGAAACACACACTCACGCTACACACAAACACTGAACACGTACTTCACACTATTCACACAAACACACTATGATAAAAAATGAATTAAAATTGCTCTGTACTATATATCCAAGCATTTAATATGCATTCATGAATTCTGGCTATTTTTCATAAATTCACACAATGTGAGATGTAAGAAATGCAAAAGAAAGAGCTCAAGTACAAAAAATTAAGAACTTGGTAAAATTCATTCTGGACTTACCTCATCCAATATAATACGATCCCATTTGACGGAGTGCAAATTAGATCCCATAATACTATTGTCTTATGAACATCCTGCACACATGCCAATTTTCGTTATTTAATGATAAATTCCACTTCCACAAATGCACATAAATGACACTACATTTGGTAATAAAGACAATATCAATTTACAGTGGCAGCACACTACGAGCCCTACTAAGCTTTACTATAACTAAACTTTAATTAAACAAAAGTACATCAAAATGTATGTAGTCCAAGAAATACAGGCAGTTGGGAAGCTTACTGAATTCTTCTCTAGAGGCAGCGTCTGAAGAAGTAATCCGAGAACGTCACCATTCAGGTCGGATCATTTGCAAAACGCGATACAGCCCTAACCGCGTATGTACGGACTAGTGCAATTACTAATGCTAAACCAAGAATTAATGGACTAATGCTTGGAAGAGTTCCTCGTGCATCTTGTACAGTTTGAGATAACATCTTTAGATCATTAGAACATTTAATCAATTGGAAGTAAATGTCGAGTAAGAAGAAAATAAAACCTCGTCTCACTCAATATGTACTTCATTATAAGACAAAAGATTATAGGAGTATGACTGTCTCTACATCACCAGGTGATATCATAAATGTCATATCAAATTGAGATAAACACAACTGCTTGTGGTGGATGTATTGTTATCACAGTTTGGCAATATCATAAATGTCATATCAAATTGAGATAAACACAACTTACGCAGTATGACATACATATCTGTTTATTGTGAATTTAAACTCAAATTTTTTATTTTTTTGGGTCAATACAACATTTTATTATAAAGTTCATATTAACCTTAATTTGGGCAGGCTCTCATGTTGTTCTTGCTCCAAGAATCATGTCCAAATTCTAGGTGGATGAGAATCGGGGGATAATGATATGATTGCCCATGACTTGTCATGATCTCTCGTAATCAATCCGTTGATACCTGTAAGAAACATACTTAAGTTTACATCTGGGATTTGTTCTATTACAAAGTAGGTAAAAGATTGAGGAGTATTATGGGCATTATGGGGCTTATTGTAACTGAGGGCCATTATGGGCTTATTGTAACTGATCCTAACAGAGTTACAATAAGCAAGTATAGCAGCCCCTGTCGAAATATTAGATGTATTTCCCTAAGTCTCATTTTCAGTATGTTAAAAAAACTGCTTTGGTAGAAGATATGCTTTGTCGTGACAGAGCAAAACATAGGTCAAAATGCTACTACATAAATATAGGCTAGGCCTATGGCCAAAGCATGAGTTACTTTTTTTCTTAGCAATGCACAGCTGGAGGAAGCACATGGTACAATCCGCTCATAGAAGGACCCTTTTCATTAAAAAGAATTTATTAAGTTTATAAATAAATCATTATGTAGGCTAGTCATACAGTCTCCTCCACTATACAAATATGTATGGTTATATATATATATATACAGAGCAGATAGGTGGAGATGATGATACCATACCTTCGAGATAGGTGGCTGTAGTAGTTCCGGTAGGTGGTTGCTGGTGGAGGTAATCAGAGGTGATGGGGGGAAGGTAATGCTGGATCCATCAGTTCTCTTGAAAAATCAAATCACCCATGCTACTAAGAGAAATATTTTTCACCAAAAATGAGGAATACATGAAACAGGTTTCACATTAGAGCCTGATATTCCTCTCATATATTATAGTTGCACCATCACCACCATAAAAATGAAAAAAAAGTATTTTCTATTGAAAAAAATGTAATGTCAAGCACACGTATTAGCGTCACTGATATGATGTAAATTCTCAAAGAAAGTAGAGAGATAGAAAAGTTATGTATTAAACTTGTTACCTGAATCAACTTTAGTTCAGCTTCTATGGTTGCTTTCTTGTTGTTTTCCCATGCTCCAATAGCAGATATGCTCTTATGAGCTCTGTTTAACAATTGGTTGTTGATTGAGTACATATAGCCACCACAAAACAAAAACTAAACTATGATGTATAGGGGTAAAAAGCATCAAATTTGTTGTTCTCCCCAATTTCATCATTTAGCAAAATATTGCAGGCCCTTTCGGACCATTTTTTAAGGCCTTCCTCATATATTGGATTCCATATCATGTTCCCACTTCTAGTTTCAAAACATCCAGGGCTCCTAATCTATCAAGCTACAGATGACATATACAAAGAAAAGAATATAAAAAACAAAGGAAAATAAAGCTGAGCCGATTACAACCAAAACCAACTGAAGCAGAACACTATCTTTTGAAATTTTAGTAAGTGATTACAGTCGTTAATGCACTTTGAATAAATGGTAAAATGGGTTAAGATAATGAACTTACATTAAGCTCACTAGAACTGGAACTGGAGATAACTACTGATTCAATCATAAGGTCTACTCCAGGAGGTGGTCCTTCCAAATAAAATACAACCTGGTCAGACATAGTTGACAATGAAAATGTCCCTTCCAGCTTCTTCCACTGCTCTTTTGAAACAGAGGTACTGTATGTAGCGACTTTCATTAACACATTGACTTCCTAAATTATAAATTTGGGGTCTGATCCCCAGCGATTAAAAACAATAGAGAGCGGTCCATGATAATTTTGTCTTAAGGTTTCAGTCCTTCACACTGCGAATATAACTATCATTGTGCACACAATTACTTTGCATAATATAACTATGTGAGATAAACCTATTACACAAAATAAATATTATAGAATGACAAATTGGATAATATATTTATGACGCAGTTTCAGTATGCAAAGTGATCGTGGTATCCACAGAGTGAGAGAGGATCACATCATAAAGTTGAAACTATTGTGAACTGCACCCTACACTTTCTTTTGTAATTTGGGGAACCAAAACCTAAAGGCCCCTTTTTAGATAGATCAGGGAAATCAAATGAGAAAGCTAAATACATTACCTAGCAATGAACATATAGCAAGTTGGTGAATCTCGGAATTTTATTCTAAGAGTAGCTTGCACTGTGGTAGAACCTTGAAGAGGCCCTGATACCCCAGCACGAGCAGAAATAGTGTAAGTGCAATATCGAGAAACTCTGGTTGTGATGTCTTTCTCCAATCCTTGCCAATATCCACTGCGATTCGTTATAACCGCAAAACGACTGCCTGTGTTTGCTGAGATACCTTCATTGAACCAAGACTCGGATGAAATGACAGATCCATTGCAGTTGTTGGGGTGCCAAAAATTTAGCTCCTCAGAGAAGTCATGGTTAAGTATGATATTAGTATCCGAACTGCTCCACGAGTTGTTCAGGTCCTCGTTCAATATCTGTCAGGAAATAATAGGAGTGCAAGCACAAAATTAATATGATTTCAACCTGAAATATAAACAATCCTTCAACTAAATATTGGTATCCACCAAGACTAGTGTTATGACAGTGTTATGACGCTTACCTTGTACATGTCCAGGAACCACTTGAGGTGTGATTTTAGAGTGATTGGGGGTGGAATATAATGGGACTATAGGGATCCGTTCGTGGCGACGGGCAAGAGGGTTAATAGAGTGGATGTCGTGCTCGCACGTGACACATAAAGCCGTGGCATACGCCTTGCACGTGAAGCTAGCGGGTGCCATCTCGCAGACCTCGCACATCCAGATGCGCTCGTGCATCGATATGCCACTATGGACGCTTTCGTCGCAAAACCTTGAAATTTATGAGGGGTAATTTAGCCCTCCATATATCTGCACCTACTAGGCAATAATCTGGGAGCTGCGCCATGACAATGTCTATATAAGGGAGCCAAATCATCTGCAAATTATTAACAAATGTATAATAATTAGCAATATATCAAGGTTTAATAAAATGTACATCATTAATATAAAGAAAAAATATTTATGCACCTGAGATGACAGCATCAGATCGGGCTAGTTCCAAAAATAAGTGAGAACATGCATGGGGGTTTCCTGCTTAGATAACGGGGGTGAACCATGTGAAAATAAAATAAGTATCAATGAAAAAATGAATAAAAAGTGACAAATGCATAAACAATGGTATTATAGTTTATCGGCATCCCAAAGTCCCCGATCGTAGTGGCTCGACGCCCTCAGCAGGTGAAGGCTTAACGTGCTCAAGTATCTGTCGCTCCAGTGCCAAATGGGATAGACGCTCGTATGCCCATAACTGTGAATGAAAACAAACTTTAATTACGTATAATTATCTTACAAATATGATGCCATTTAAAACTCAAAATTTGTAATGTAAATGTCTTGTACCTGATACTTCGTTTTATGCAACCACTGACACCTGAACTGCTGCTGAGAATCGCGAAAACCTTCATCATTATTATTTGTTATCTAAAGAAATGATAATAAAAATTCCTTATCAGTAAGATATATGGGTATGTGTTTGTTTGTGTGTTGTTGAAATCCAACCACGGGTAGAATATAAAGGCCAATTATCTAATAATATAGTAACACAAAAGTGAAAAAGTAGTGTTTATGTCAATTGGTACTGACACACTTGATCTCAACGAAAAGGAGGGAAACCGCAAAGAATAAGATGAGCCTCAGATCGTATTGATGATTATTATGACTCACTTCTTCTTATGCATTTCTACAAAAATGAAGTTTGTGCATCAACATGCTATAAGATGGAAAATAAGCCAATGCAATTATTAGCTTAAAAATCTCACAATACTTGCTAGTTCCTCCTCGAGCAATCACGAAATTACAACTAATGACTTTTATTTATAGTAAGTCTAATAGGATAATCAAGGAAAAGAAAGGAGGGATTCAGATCAAATAATAAAAAATATTTGAACAAAATATATTCATCAGTGTCTTCTTAATTTAACAAAGAAAATTTCACCTTATATTTTGTGATGATGTTTTTGAGAAAGGTAATTGTGATCATCATCCTAAATCATAATGAACTGTAGGCCTGGAATGTAGATAACACTTCCCCAGCCATCTTGAGGTCTATGGTCTGAAGAGTTATTATGAAGGTGGGATGAATTTTGCAAATCTTTTTCTAGAAACCATTCAAATTCCTCAACCATGTGGTGCCTTGATAAAACTCTGTTACAAGTTATGGAAGAATCTTGGAATACTGATTTTGAAGCCCCTCCCATGATTAAATTTTCCATCAAGCTTAGAAGACTCTCAAAAATATAATAATATAAATTATATTATGTTATTTTTAAGTAATACAAATAAGTTTCATCATTATTATGATTCTCAAAAATTTATGATAAGGGCGTTTGTTATTTTTTAACACATTGATAATATTAAAACAAACAATATTAAAACACGGGACTCTACCATCAATGTCACATATATTATAATAATCTACTAAAACCCATTAACCATTAAACTATAGAAGTATAATTCAATATAATATAATAAAAAACAGTTAACTTCACAAAACCCATTTAACATTAAACTAAAAACAAACATTCAAAATTGTTAAGAAACCTACGTATCTGTTAGCTTTCACATATATTATAATAACCCACTAAAATCCACTAACCATTTTTTTTATAAAAGTAGAATCCAACACAAAACCCTTTTAACATCAAACCCTTTTAGTAGCCTACAATTAGTTTTTTTATAATCATCAATGATGAAAGTGTAGGGTTTTTTTCAACTCCACTAGGGGTTTAAGACAAGGAGACCCTCTGTCTCCTACTCTTTTCATTTTAGTCATAGAAATTCTTAGTAGGAATATTGATGAATTGTTTATATCAAACCTAGCTAGTCCATTCTCCCACCCTCTTAGAATAGTCCTAGTTTCTCATTTGGGATTTACAGATGATCTCATTATCTTCAGTAATGCAGGCAAAAGATCCATTAAAAATTTTATTTCATGTGGTGACTGACTTCATATCCTGCTCAGGGCAATTAATAAATAGAGGCAAGAGTGCATTTTACATGGGCAAGAATACAAAGAAAGGCAAGTTGAAGTCTATTTCTCAACAAACTGGTCTCTGTAATAAGTAATTACCAATTAATTCTAAATATTGGTAGAAAGAATATCTTAACTTTTACATAAATGATAAATAATATAAGGAACAAAGTTTTCTCCTGGTCTTCAAAGCCAATTAATTCTAAATATTGGTAGAAAGAATATCTTAACTTTTACATAAATGATAAATAATATAAGGAACAAAGTTTTCTCCTGGTCTTCAAAGCTCATCACTCAAGGGGGTAGGATTACTCTTTTTTAAATAATGTGCTTTCATCCATTCCCCTACATATCCTATCTGTTATTAGTCCTCCCTTAGCTATTATTAAAATGATACAAGATATCTTCAGTATGTTCTTTTGGGGGGACTGCTCCAAGGAAAATCCATATTAGTGGATCAAATGGGATCAAGCTTGTTTCCCTCCTCTGAAGGGGGGTGTTAACATTAGATCATTGGAAATAATCATTGAGGCTGCTAGCTTAAATTTATAAAAGAAATGTAGATTTGATTCAGGGCAATGGGGTTCCTTCATGAGGAATAAATTTTAAACTATTTCTAGCTCTAATAAAAGAGTTAAAGCCTTCAATAGAATTATAAAAGTCCAAGAAAAGGTTGCTGACCTAATAGATGAGAACAAGGAGATTTAGCTTCCTTCTCCCACTGGGAATATAACCTTAAAATGGCCTATGAAGCAGTGAGGCCCTCTAGCCCCGCTTCATTAAGTTAGAGATGTGTTTGGAGTTATAGCTGTCCTCCCAAAATCAGTATTTTCATATTGAAAGTTTTTCATAAAGCTCTACCTATAGATACCGTTGATCAAGAGATAAGTAGCAAGCTTCTAGATGAAGAAGTTGTGAGAACGATTTAGAATCCATTAATCATCTGCTTATTAAATGTTCAGTTGCAAATGAAGTGTGGAATTTCATTATCTTGAAGATGTGTGTAAGGATGAATTTTCAAAATTATAAAAACATGCTTATTTTTAATGGCTGAAATGCCAATCAGAGATCATCAACAATTTCTTCATACTAATCTGCCTAAGATCATTATGGTTATGGAAAGCCAAGAATCTCAAGCACTTTGAGGGCATGGTTATGAATTATGAGCACATTATTTATAATGTGATTGATCTTAAAGTTTGCTTCTCTAAATGTGTTTAAAAATAGAATTAAAAAGGATGATGCATATGCTATTCAATGGTTCAATTTAAAAATTAAGCCTAAAGTGCTTCACATCTTCAAATGTATATCGACTAAGACTCCAATTGGTTACATGAAGCTAAACGTAAATGGGGCCTCTCAAGGGAATCCTAGACCTAGTGGCATAGGTGGTATTATTAGGAATCACTTAGGTAATTTTGTGGCATCATATAGCATTACAGATGGTAGGAAAAATTCATTCCAAGATAAGTTATTTCTTTAAGAGAAGGCATCAATTTGTGCAGTCAATTGAATCTCTTAAAAGTGATTATTAAGTCTGATTCTGAATTGTTGGTGGATTTGATTTTGAAGAAGGGAAAACCCCCTGGTTAATATTAAAAGATTTGAAAAACTCTCAATTACCTCTCATGTTCTGACACAAATGATTTTCTAGAATTCTACATCATGTTTATAGTTTACAGATCCCATCCTTTTGTCAAATGTGGTGCATATGACAAGTCATGTGAAATATTTATGCTTCCTTATTTTTGTTTTTTGATTGTAGTACTTTTTCAAATTCTTAACACTATACCAGGACTAAAATGAAAAAATTAAAATACACCTGAATTAGCAAAGGATAAAGAAATATAATAACCATTGACTGATGCCTGTGAAAACATCCAGTCAAATTGGATTAAGAGGTCCCTTATAAATAATTAAGTGAGGTCCACATGGTTTTTGTTTCACAAAAAAGTCCTTGTGGTAAAATGGAACGTTTGGATGCAATCCCTACACCTCTTAAGAAACTTTTGGATTCTTCTATATACTCATATAAGTATCTAGACTTTTTGCAATTATTGTCTCCCTCGGATTCTAATTGTGAAAGACCCTAAAACTTGTTGTTCGACCTGTGATGACCAAGCAAAGAAACAGAGACAACAAAGCACACTTTTGCTCCAAATACAAATTAATGAACACCTCAGAAATACTTCAAAACAACTTAAGAAACTGAATGACCTACCTCATGAACCAAGACCTGCTTTATAGCCAAAGCAAGAACAAACTAGATCTGTAGCCCTGTTTAACAAAAATTTAACGCATTTATATAACATAATAAACTGATTCTTTTACAATAATTAATCATACAAAACAAACACTAACCTTAAAGTTTATAAAGTCAGCTATAGGGGGTCAAATGAAAGCAATGAATCATCTATAACAACTTCATGCTTCAGTGTACTTGGTAACCAATCAACTTTCACATTCTTATAAGTTATAGCTTGAAAACCCTAGTTTTGGTTTTCAAGCTAGGACACCATCGTTATAACTTGAAAACCCTAGTTTTCCATGATATCTTTAAACGGACAAATAAAAATTACAATCGAATAATGGAGTTTTACCTGAGACATTGTGACATCGATTTTAAGATAGAAAAAGAGAGAGAGAATTTTGGATTGGCGTGATGGAGTTTGGGGTACCCTAGATGGAGGAGACGTGATTTTTGGAGGAGATGTGAGTTTGAGAAACCCTAGATGAACAAAGTGGTAGAGAAGGTTTTTCATTTGGATGTGTGGAAGTCGAGGAGAGTTTCTCTAGTTTGGGGAGCAACTTTTTCTTTTGTTTTTTTTATGTTCATTTTTAAAATAATGAATTAGAATTAGTAACATATATAGTTGATTACTAACGGTATTATAGGGTAAGAAATAGTAATGCTATAATTGTGCTAGTAATCATAAAATTAGTGTGTTACTAAAATCTTGTTTTGGTGTAGTGTCAGTTACATGAGAGAGTAGGTGATTGGGGGATCTCTACACTGCCGAGGCCTTTCTCCCATGTGACAATGTTCATTTGACACTTGTCCATTGTTGAAGTGTTGCCTGCTGGCACGCGCGTGTTGTTAGCCGTCCTTTGGGGCTCCGAAGGCAATGATGGGCATTGGGAGATGTGCCCCCATATTTAAGGGTTTAAGCCCCCCTTTTCTCTTTCTTCTCCAGTCCTCTCATTTCTTGGTGCAATTCATTTTTGCAGATCTCTCTCTCTAGAAAACTTTGGTTCGAGGTGTTTTGGTTAGTGATTCCTTTCAGTTTCTTCATTCCTTCCTACTACATCTTCCTTAGGTATTCTCTGCCATCCTTTTCCCTTCATTTTTCCCTTTTTTCCCTTTACTTTTGTGTTTTTTGGTGAGTTTGAGGGTTTTCAGGCGAGGTTTCCATACTTTCAGGTGAACTGTTCTTGGTGTTCTCGATAGTAGGCCTTTGAATTTTTGTAGTTTGATCTTTAGGTGAATCATTCCATTAGCTAGTCTTATTTGTAGTTTAGAAGCTCCTTTAAGTGTAGTGCCTGCCTCTGATGCTCAGACCCCTCTACAAACTTCTTGAGGAGTTCCCTTCTCTCAGAGAGAAGACTTTAGAAAAAATTAGGCAAATAGAAAGAGCACATGAGGAGGCTCGTAGGTCACAAGAATTCCCTCTTAGACCCATCTTTCCACCACCTCTGAAAGTGATATACCCTGATCCATTAGAAATATTTAGCCAAGCAGGAGTCCCTACTGAACTAGTACCAATGTCTGAGTATGAGTCTTCCACCTCAG
Organism: Sambucus nigra; assembly: GCA_949130495.1. Classification (NCBI taxonomy): domain Eukaryota; kingdom Viridiplantae; phylum Streptophyta; class Magnoliopsida; order Dipsacales; family Adoxaceae; genus Sambucus; species Sambucus nigra. Next base: position 402,195,118 of record OX422208.1, on the reverse strand, counting down.
ACCCTATGTCTGTGGATTCCTTCTAGGAGGCCATGGACTTCACAACTCGGCAAGATCAGGCCCCTGATCAAGCCGAGGTCTCTAGCCGGGCCTCGTCCCATAATAATTCAAGCACCTCGTCCTCTTCCTCAGAGGTTGAGGTTGTTGAGCCGAGTGTGGCTATTCCACCCATTCTTGATGCCATTGTCCTGTCAGCTATGACCGGGGCTGAGTTCGCTCAGAGGTTCCCCAATAATCCGTCAATATCTGCTTAGGCCGACGCTAACTTAGACAATGACGGTGATGACGACGTTGAAAGTGATGTAGACGTCTCTGAGGCGACCGAGACTGAGAGTACTGTTACTGAGGTAGACCTTTTTTGCTTCAGATATCTGTACTCCATCAGCCCCTCCATAAAAGTTAGGCGAACTTTGAGGGAAGAGAGGGCCTACTATGGCCGAGATGGTGAGATTTTCTTGTACGATCAGATGTTCAAGTTGGGGTTTCATATGCCCATTCACCCCATTATTAGGTCCAGCCTTGCCTATATCAATTTGGCCCCTTCCCAATTATCCCCTAATGCTTGGAGGGTCATCATAGGGGCCATAGTTTTATGGAGGGTTGTCCATCACTTAGACCTTCAGTTCAGGTCTTTGTTGGTTGCTACGTCCCCTCATCTGCCAAAAATCATCCGAGCTACTATCATTTTATAGCTCGAAAGCCTGAGAAGAAGATGCTTCTGGTAACTCAGACTTCCAACCATAATTGGAAGCCTCGATACTTCTTCACTTCAGGGCCATGGAAATTTGGTTCATGCATTCCCTCTTCCTTTCTAGAGCCGAGGATGCCCCTAAGATGGGGTAAGGTAACAATGTCTGCGAAGGCCATACTTGGTCTGAGCCTGCAAAACCTTCAGAAGGTGAAAGACCTTCAAGATCAGGGGATGCATGGTCTGCTCGTTAAGTTAGAACACTTGATGACCCCCCACTATCTTTCTGAGACTGGTCTAGGTGGAAATCCTCTTGCCGAGCTTGGTAAGCATTTTTTATTCCAAGTTAAACCTCTGAGTTTATATATGTCTGATCTTCTAACTCAGACCTTTTAATTTTGTAGAGTGTCCGAAGGATATCTCAGACGAGCTTTGGGAGATGGCGGCTCTGAGTTTAACAAAGCTCATGAAGAAGGCAGGTCTGAATGCCCCTCATCCTGCTCCCTCAACCACAAAGGCTCAGACCTCAAAGAAGAGGGGGGCTACCGACCATACCCCTAAAGATCAAAGGCCGGCTAAGAAAGGGGGGACTCTGCCATCCCCATATCCTCTGTAGACGTACTGACGGCTCGTATAGAGAAATTAATGATTCATGACAACATCATAGGCCACAGTTTGCAGGCTCTGAATGCTATCATCTCTTCTATGACCGAGGCAGACAAATATTTTTACCGTTCCATGGAAACACCCCTGCTAATTGAGTTCGGCCTCCATAGGTCCATTCAGGTATGACTTCATATCTCTTTATAGTTTCCAAGTGTAACCTCTAATTTAATTTTAAACTTATTCACACGTCAACACATTTTGCAGGGTCTGGCTGTAATGCATCATCTCTCCAACTGGACTCTGAGGAAGTTACCCCTCATCCAGAAGGGTCAAGAGGCTGAGAAGGTACAGAGCACTCTGAAGGCTGAAATAGATCGCCTGAAGACTGAGTTGAAGGAGTCTGAGAAGAAGGTGCAGGGGTTGGATAAGGATAGCTCCAAACTTAAAAATGATCATGCTCTGGCTCTGAAGGCTAAGGACAATGTCCTCCAGCAAAAAGTCAACTCGACAGTGAAGGCAGCTCTTGCAAATGCCTCTGAGGGGATATTAACCGAATATAAAACCTCTAATGAATTCATGAGATTCGGCTTTGAGTACCTTGAAAGAGGTATCAAAGCCACCATCAAATGGGCGGATGTCAAGGAGAAGGAGGCTGGAAGTTTGAAGGCCTCTAATTTCGTAGGCCTCAGCTTTGCCAACCCTCAGTTTTCCCAAGCCCTTCAAGAGGTTGAGGAGGAGGTTGTTGTGCCTGCCGAGACTGCCACACTGGACGGCATGGAGATTGAAGGGACTGACCTCGGGGAGGATAATACCGAGGTGACCAAGGTTGTCCAACAGGACCAGGCCGAAGACACAAGCATTCTCCCCTCCAACTTAAGTTCAATTATGTGGCTTTATCTTGTAACCTCTGGATGTTTGTAATTTTTGAAGAACATGGTTGACTCTTTTTTTAATCTTAATTGTATTGTGACCTCTGAGGAGGATCTTTCACTTCATTTTTGTTGAATGCTTCTGTCTTTATGATGTTTTGACTCTAAAGTCTGGTTGCAATGATGTCTTATTTAAACTCAATCAATAGTCTGACCTCAGACCTTGTCACCACTAAGTGATGTTATAAGGGTCTGAGGTCATCACCTAAGATGTTATCCTCATAATTAATCTCACCAAATTAATGATGTTAAGGGTCTGAGGTCATCCCCTTATAGTGTCTGACCTCAGACCTTGTCACCACTGAGTGATGTTATAAGGGTCTGAGGTCATCACCTAAGATGTTATCCTCATAATTAATCTCACCAAATTAATGATGTATAGGGTCTGAGGTCATCCCATTATGGTGTCTGACCTCAGACCTTGTCACCACTGAGTGATGTTATAAGGGTCTGAGGTCATCACCTAAGATGTTATCCTCATAATTAATCTCACAAAATTAATGTTGTTAAGGGTCTGAGGTCATCCAAGGATGGTATCTAACCTCAGACCTTGTCACCACTGAGTGATGTTATAAGGGTCTGAGGTCATCACCTACGATGTTATCCTCATAATTAATCTCACCAAATTAATGATGTTAAGGGTCTGAGGTCATCCCATTATGGTGTCTGACCTCAGACCTTGTCACCACTGAGTGATGTTATAAGGGTCTGAGGTCATCACCTAAGATGTTATCCTCATAATTAATCTCACCAAATTAATGATGTTAAGGGTTTGAGGTCATCTCATAATGGTGTCTGACCTCAGACCTTATCACCATTGAGTGATGTTATAAGGGTCTGAGGTCATCACCTAAGATGTTATCCTCATAATTAATCTCACTAAATTAATGATGTTAAGGGTCTGAGGTCATCTCATTATGAACCCAGACCTTGTCACCACTGAGTGATGTTATAAGGGTCTGAGGCCATCACCTAAGATGTTATCCTCATAATTAATCTCACCAAATTAATGATGTTAAGGGTCTGAGGTCATCCAAGGATGGTATCTGACCTCAAACCTTGTCACCACTGAGTGATGTTATAAGGGCCTGAGGTCATCGCCTAAGATATTATCCTCACAATTAATCTCACAAAATTAATGATGTTAAGGTTCTGAGGTCATCTCATTATGGTGTCTGACCTCAGACCTTGTCACCACTTAGTGATGTTATAAGGGTCTGAGGTCATCACCTAAGATGCTATCCTCACAATTAATCTCACCAAATTAATGATGTTAAGGGTCTGAGGTCATCTCATTATGGTGTCTGACCTCAGACCTTGTCACCACTGAGTGATGTTATAAGGGTTTGAGGTCATCACTTAAGATGTTATCCTCATAATTAATCTCACCAAATTAATGATGTTAAGGGTCTGAGGTCATCTCATTATGGTGTCTGACCCCAGACCTTGTCACCACTGAGTGATGTTATAAGGGTCTGAGGTCATCACCTAAGATGTTATCCTCACAATTTCTGATATTAGAGCAGAATAACATAAGAGCCATCATGGAAACTAATCTTTCATTAATAACCTCTTCATAATAAGATGATACATTTACATAAATTCTTTGCAACATCATATGTAATATTTCTTTAGGTAATCAGCATTCCATGGGTTAGAGAAAGGTTCCCCTTCTAGGTTTTCTAGCCTGTAGGTACCAGGCACAACATCTTCTGTCAATTTGTAGGGACCATGCCAGTTTGGGTGGAGTTTGTTTATTTTCTATAAGGTATTCTTCAGCACTAGGTCTCCCACGGTGATGGGTCTTGACTTCACCCTCTGATTGTAGAATTTCGCTGCTCTCTGCTGGTAAGATGCTTTTCTGACCTCTGAGTCTTCTCTTCTTTCTTTAATCAGATATAAGTCTAGCCTCCTTTCCTCCCCATTTTTGTCATGGTCATAAGTCTGAACCCTATGAGTAGGGAGTCCCACCTCTGTTGGTATGACGGCCTCTGAGCCATGTGCAAGCATGAACGGGGTTTCTCCTGTAGGTGTCCTTGCCGTGGTTTTATAGGCCCATAACACATCGTAGACCTCTTCAGCCCATCTTCCCTTCGCTTCTTCCAACCTCTTCTTGATTCCATCAAGGATTGTTCTGTTCGTGACCTCGGTCTGACCGTTTGCTTGAGGTCGGCCAGGAGATGAGACGAACTGCTTTATCCCAACTCTTATGCAATATTTCTCTACAGAGGAATTCTTGAACTGGGTCCCATTGTCCGAGATGAGAGTGTTTGTGAGGCCGTGTCTGCATATGATGTTCCTCTAAATAAATTGGAAGGTCTTCTGCTCTGTGATCATTATCATCGGCTCTGCCTCCACCCACTTTGAGAAGTAGTCAATGGCAACTATTTGGAACCGGTAACTGTTGGCAGCTCTTGGTATAGGTCCTACTAAGTCAATCCCCCATACTGTAAATGTCCATGGAGAGGTGATTGACGTCATAGGTTGATGAGGTTAATGTGGAATAGTGGCGAACCTCTGACACTTATCACACCTCTTTACGTAAGCTGCAGCATCTTTGGCCAAGGTTGGCCACCAGTATCCCTGTGTAATGATTCTCTTGGCCAAGGGTCTTCCTCCTATGTGACTGGAGCAAGAACCCTTATGAATTTCCTGTAAGACTTGGGGAACTTCAGTGGGATTCACACATCTGAGGATAGGCAATATAAATCCCTTCTTGTACAGGACGTCTCCTATCATCGAGAACTTAGCAGCCCTGTATCTCAATTTCCTCCTCTCTAACTTGGATTCGGGTAGCTCTCCCTCTCTGATATACCTGATGAGGGGGTATATCCTTGAGTCTCCTATGCTTAGATTGAGACAAGGGTTACATACCTCTTCTTTCTCAATGGTCGCTTTTTCTAGGACCTCGATCGGAACTGTCCTTTCGACATCTGTCTTCGTCGCCGAGGCCAACCTTGCTAATGCGTCTATGTGGCTGTTACTTTATCTAGGTATTCTCTTAAGTTTTATCTCTTCGAAATATTCTAACATCATTCTCACCTTCTTCAGATACTTGGCCATCCTCTCATCTTTGGCCTCATAGACTCCCAATACTTGGTTGATAACCAACCTTGAGTCGCTATGAAGTAGGAGTCATTTTACACCCATAGTCTTTGCCAACAAGAGACCTGCTATCATAGCTTCATATTCTGACTCATTGTTAGATTCCTTGAAGTTGAACCTCAATGCGTATTCAATGTTAGTAGCATCTGGGTTGAAAGTATCAACCCTGCACCGCTTCCGCTGTCGCACGAGGAACCATCAACGAAGAGGTTCCAAATATCTGTCTCCGATGAGAAAGCCCTCTCCGACATGACTCCCTGCCTGAAGAGGTACCGATCCTCCTCGTTCTCCGCTACTCTGTTCCTGATCCTTTTGGACGCGACCTCTTCCTGATCTTGAGAGACGTTGGGTGTCGTCTCTTCCTGGTCTAGGAAGACACTGCTATTTGACCCTTCAGCACCCTCTAGGTCATTCTTGGCCTCGGCCTCTTCCCAAGTGAATTCAGCAACAAAGTCCACGAGGGCCTGCCCCTTGATGGCTGTCCTAGGTTGGTAGGTAAGGTCATACTCCCCCAACTTAATGGCCCAAGTCATCAACCTTCCAGATTTCTCAGGTTTATGCAGGACCTGTCTTAGTGGTGAGTCGGTAAGGACAACCATGGAGTGGGCTTGAAAGTAGGGCTTCATCTTCCTTGAAGTATGTATTACGGCGTAAGCTAACTTTTCCATACGAGGGTAATTTTGTTCAAACCCTTGAAGGGCCTTACTATTGAAATACACAAGCCTTTGGATCCCAGCGTCCTCACGTACTATAGCTACGCTGATGGCTAATTCGTAGACTGCCAGATACACATATAATTTCTCACCTATTATGGGCCGAGATAGTAGCGAGGGAGACCCAAGGTAAGACTTGAGTTGGTTGAATGCTTCTTCGCACTCTTCATCCCACTGGAAGGCCTTTCTAAGCACTTTAAAGAATGGAAGACACTTGTCTGTTACCCTGGAAATAAATCTATTAAGTGCAGCCACTCTCCCCATGAGTCTTTGGACGTCTTTGATACTCCTTGGTGTCTTCATATCAAGCAAAGCCATGATTTTCTCAGGGTTTGCTTCAATTCATCTTTGATTGACAATGAATCCCAGGAACTTCCCAGCTCCTACCCTGAAGATAGACTTCGCTAGGTTAAGCTTCATCCTGTATAAGTCCATAGTATCGAAGGTCTTTTCGAGGTCTGCCACATGAGTGAAAGCTTTTAAGCTCTTCGTTAGCATATCGTCTACATACACCTCTATAGTCTTGCCTATTTGATCCTCGAACATCTTATTCACAAGATGTTGGTACATTGCCCCTGCATTTTTTAGACCGAAGGGCATCATTTTGTAATAGTACGTCCCTTTATCGGTAATGAAGGCTGTCTTCTCTGCATCTTCCGCATCCATGAAGATCTGGTTATAGCCTGAATACGCATCCATGAAGCTCATGAGATCATGTTCTGCAGTAGCATCCACTATCTAATCTATCCGAGGTAAGGGATAACTGTCTTTTGGACAAGACCTATTCAGATCCGTGAAATCAACACACATCCTCCACTTCCCATTGGTTTTGGGCACGATGACTGCATTCGATAACCACTCCGGATATATGACTTCTCTTATAAACTCAGCCTCTTCCAATTTTTTTACCTTTTCCCGGATGACGTCGTACTTCTCCCTGGAGTAAACTCTTTGTCTCTGTTTGATAGGCCTGGCATCTTTGGTCACGTTGAGCTTGTGACTCATAACCTCAGGGTTGATGCTGGGCATGTCTGCGTGACTCCAAGCGAAGACACTCTGCCTCTTTTTGAGGAAGTTTATCAGCTCTTCCTTGATTTCTGCCTTAAGGGTTTTGCCGACCTGAACGGTTTTTTTCGGCTCGTCCTCATTGGGGACGATGGATTCTACCTCTTCCGTGGCCTCTCCTTTCTTCAACTTTGTCTCATCCCTCGGGTCCAATGTATCAATGTTGTAGGTAGTGGTTGCCCTCTTATAGGCCTCTCTCTCTTCGGCCGAGTTGAAGTAACATTCTCGCGCTATGGTCTGGTCACCTTGCACTTCCCCTACCCCATAGGGGGTCGGGAATTTTAGCATCTGATGGACCGTCGACGACACAACTTTAAACTCCTTAAGGGCCACTCTACCTATGATGAGGTTATAGGCCGAGAAGACGTTCTCGTCCATCACGAAAAAAAATATCTTTTGGGTCAGCCTCTTGGGCCACTCATCACCCATCCGAACGTCCATCTCATACATGCCCAATAGGTGGACCTTTTCACCACTGAAGCTCATCAAAGGATGATGATAGGGTACCAGCCTAGCTCTGCTAAGACCTAGGCTCTTGAAGCAAGGCTAAAACATCACGTCTGCCGAGTTCCCCCCGTCCACGAGGATCCTCTGCACCTCGCACCCATGCACCCTTGTTGTTATTACCCAAGGGTCATCATGGGGGTCTAAAATACCTTTAAAGTCGAGTCAGGAGAACCCAACTATAAGGGTGTCCATATCCACCTTCTTTCTCTTATGCACTGCGTCGGAAGACGTTAGATTGACGACCTCATGTTTGGCTGCTTACTTGGCCTCTGCCACATGAGCTTTCCTGTCAGCCACTTCAGAGCCACCTCCTGCAATTCCTCCGCATATGGTGTCAACACCAAAGGAGATCATGCCAACCCTCTTCACTGGGGTGTTGTCATCTTTCAGTGGGAGGTCTGGATCGTCTTCGTCATCACCTTCTGAATCATCGTCTCTTCTAGCCGGGACATCTTCACGACATCTGCCGTTTCTCCTCTTCCTAGGGTCATCTCTTCCCCCATTATGTGTCTTACCATCAACATACCTCCTCAATTTTCTGGATTTTAGCATTTTTTCAATCTCGTCCTTCAAGGCGAAGCATCTGTCTGTGATATGGCCATGGTCCTGATGGAACTCACACCATAAGTTTTTGTTCCTCTTATGTGGCGGAGCCTTCAGCTTTTCTAGACACTTCAGAGTCCTATCATTCTTGATCTCGTTAAGGATATGCTCACAGCTCACATTGAGAGGAGTATAGTGAGCGAACTTGTCATCGACTGACCTCTTCTTTCCATCTTTCTTTCTTTAGGATTTCCCGCCACTACCGCGGTTCTCATCCTCATACTTGGCGGCCATTGCCTTTTCGTCATTCATGACCTTTCCCACAAATGCCAATAGCTCTGCCATAGACCTAGGAGGGTCTTCCGCAAGTTTTCACAACAGCTTCCCTTTCTGAAGACCGCCTATGAGGGCGGTTATGGCTATATTTTCTTCATAATCTTCGACCTCCAGTTTCTCTTTGTTGAACCTGGCGATGTAGTCTCTTAGGATCTTGTCCTTGCCCTGTTTAACATACAGCAGGTGAGTGGTCTTCTTTTGAGGTCGCACCCCAAAGCAGAAGTTGTGGATGAATCGTTCAGCTAAGCCTTTGAAGTTCTCAATTGAGTTCTTCGGAAGAGAAGTAAACCAGCTATGTGCTGCTCCTGTCAAGGTCCCAGAGAAGGCCCTACACTTCATCTCATCAGGTATTGAGTAGATGTATGTTGTCGACTGATACATCTCGATGTGATGTACAGGGTTGGTGCTGCCATCATACTTGGGAGACACCACGGGAGGTTTGAACTTAGCGGGAGTCGGGAACCTCACTATCCTAGCTATAAATGGAGAGCCCTTTGAGTAACCCCTTTGTAATGGGTCCCTACTTTTGATTACGTCTCCTATCTTCTCCTCAAAGCGTTGAATAGAGTCATTCCACGGTCTTCTGCCATCGTCCTGGATGAGGTTGTCCCCATCCACCTCTAAGGGATGGACTGAGGGTTCCCTTGCCGCAGCACAACGTCGGCTGTTGACCTCTTCCTGGTCTCTACCTCTTCTTTCACGAGGTCGGCCTTGTTCAGGCCGACCTTGTCTGTCCCCTCTTTGCGAATAGGCAGCACTTCTTGACCTGGATAACCTCCGTCTTAGGTCATTCACTGGGCCCAACCTCTCAAAGGCTGACCCTCTGCTCAATCGATCAAAAGCTGATCCTCGTTGTTGGGCCTCTTCAGCTCTTCGGCCAGCACATCCTCGGCTCTGCTGAAGAGGACGGACCGTATTGTTCGAAACCTCATATAGCTCCCAATAATCTTTCGAGTCCTCTTCCGCCTCCAGATCGTCATACCTGTCCTCCGGGAAAGGGTTTCCTTGCCTCCTCAGGAGTAAGATCCTAGGGTCAGCAACATCCCTCCTCCGCTGGGGTGCAGGTTGGTCCTTCATTGGTGTCTGGGGTGGCCCCCTGGCATTAGGATGAGGTTGGACAGCCGCCGAAGTGATCATATCCGGTGAGATTCCAGGCGGCCTCATCATAGTTTGACTGAGCTATGCAAACTGTTCCTGCATAGCTTGTTACGTTGCAGCCAAAGACCTCAAAGTTGTGGACACCTCCGCCATTTCGGACTGAGGTGGTGCCTGGCTGGAACTGGGTCCTCCTCCGCAAGGCGGCGGAAGAGGTGGGGGCAGTTATGGTGCCATATGTTAACACTAAAGAGTTTGAGTAGCAGGTGAGCTTAATACCATACAGGACCTCTTTCAATGGTGAAACAGCTCCACGCAAGGGGTGGTGCCTGGTTCACCACCAGAGTCTCCGGTGAGCTTGAGCGAATAAAGATGAAGAGATAAATTCTCTTCCCACAGACGGCGCCAAAATGATGATGCTCAAAATAGCGCCACCCTTCAAGGTGTTTGTGAGCTCAATTCAACGTTAATAATGGCAGCATAAGGGTACATACACATATAGTAGAAGGAGGTGAGGAGAAGTGGATTCACACCGAAATATAAGTGGTTCAACCAATTAGGCCTACATCCACTGTGCAAGTGTATGATATGTATCACTGTATGAGGGCTCTAATGGCCATAGTTACAATCTCTCAAGCTTTCTCTCTCTACTGTGTGTTTAGACAGAGTTTCAGCTAGGGTTGCTAATTTCGGATCCTTTGCAAGGTAGAGGATGACCTCTATATATAGTACCTGGGGGGTGTAATGTACCCCCCATGCATGCAATGAGCATGTGTGTGTGTGATCTAGCCAATATGAAGAAGACATCTGTTACTGTCACATGTAGAGAATGATGATGAAATATTTTCCCCACATGTGGGGAATGATTTGTTATAACTGACTTGTGTCTACGTGTCCTTATCCAAATGTCAATAGGTGCTCGACCATCGTGCTTGGTCATGACCTCGGCCTGGGAGAAGCCGAGGTTGATAAAGTCTAGTTGCTCGGGCAAACCGAGATGGGCCATAAAGGTCTCGGCTTAAGTTAAGCCGAGACAAGATTGAGGTCGGCCAAAGCCGAGGTTGAGCTGGATCCTTCCTGGAACATTGAATGATTTGCTGATGAGGTCGACCTTGGCAGAGGTATGCCTCCCTGTTACCTCGACCTACCCATGGCCGAGGTTGTCATTCCCAGGTGAGCTGAAGAGCTGCTGACCCTCGTGATACGTGCATCTCCTTCTTGATGAGGTCTGTAATTGTGTCGTCCTGGGCCGACCCTTCTATGACCGAGGCTGCTGGTCATCGGTCAAGGCTCTTCCACTGTCGACCCTGTCCTCAGCCGAGGTTGGTGTCTCAGAGCCGAGGTGACACTTGGGACATATCACATACATCAAACTATTTTAAGATTTCACCAAAGTTCAATAATGAGCTTCAGTTCAATATTAAAGTCCTATGATAATTATAAATAAACCCTAGAACTTAAAAAAGACAATTTTAATAAAAAAATTGACTGATTAAACCCCAAATACTTATATACCACATATTTTATAATATAATCAAGCCCCAATTCTTCCAAATATCCCAGTGTGATAGCAAAACAACCGAATGCCAAGCAAGTAGATTTTTCCTACCTTTTCAGTATTATACTTTGCGTATTTGAAATATTGCTATTGATATCACTATGTGATATCCCCATTTACTCTTAACATGTGCATGTTATTATACTTCCATACTACATATTTTGCTTACCATCATCAGTATTTGAATTTATCACCAGTATTTGAATTTAAGGATCAATTTCAACACTTGTCATCTAATAACTAATATCATGGATTTGTTGATTCGATTCACCCTAGAGCTTTATGCCATATTTACTATAAGCATCAGTATTAATTAGGAAGTAGACTCACGTGTTATCGCATGAAACTTTCTACTTGTCCTACTGGTCTCAGATGATTTAGAGCCATAATTATTGATCATACATATGAGTACCAGTTTAATTGTGTGCATATCAGGTTACTTTTCCCCAAAAGTTTTGGTTGTCTTATTATTATTATAAGTTGACTAATGGCTTAACTACTTATATACCCTTTAGTGAACTAGTTAGAACGGGATTATTAGTACAAAACACTTTGACTTTCTTTACGTGATCCTAAATAAACTGTTTATGAACCGTATTTCTTAAATGGAGTAATTACTATAAAATTGTGAGTTCCAACATTTTTATGTTCTTATACCAAATAAGTATTAAATGATTAGCTTATTATTGTCAATATTTTAAACACTGATTCTATACACACTCCAAATATTCTTTATATCTATATCATTGCTATAGAATTGGTAGAACCTATGTAGCTTATTTGTGCTAATTCCTTCCTTCTTCAAATGCGCCAGGATAAAGAAGATACTATCTATACCCTACCAGAGATAAAAACTGGTCACCTGCTTGCGTATGTGACGCCGTTGGCAGAGATTAAACCAGATAGGAGCAAGGAGTGACGCTTTTCAATTTTCTATATTATCGTGTGTACTAAAAATGGGCAACTCACCCATGCGGTGGTTCAACCCTAATTAAACCTATTAATAATAAATAAAGTTATGTTATTCCACCTTAGCTTTCATTGATTTCTTTTTGTGTACTTCTTGTTCATTTATACCAAAAAGTAGGGTGTGACAACTCACCTTCATTAGGGTGTCTGTCTTTTGACAACCTTCGCTTATCCTAAGCTCACATATCAAGCGCATGTGTAGACACGCAATTCTAGCACCCCTTCATAGGTCCCAAAGACAATTCATTTAACCCTCAAACCCTTGTCCTTCCCTTTAAACCCTAATCTAGAGTCTATCATATGCTTTCGAGCTCTATTTAACTTTGATTAACTCTCAAAATTGAGGATAACTTAATGCACTTTCACAAAGCTCTAAAATACGCTTTATAACGGTCTATGTCGTGTGTGAAGATATGCCTAAAAATTCGCATTTACTTGCCTTTTTACTCTGAAACCCTAACCGAGAGGCCACCGAATGTTATGAGCTTAATTTGACTTTGGTCAGCTCTCGAAATCAACTCAATGAACTTTCATAGGGCTCTAAATACCCTTTATAATGGTACATACCGTGTTCAAGTTCGCCTTAAGGTTCACATTTACTTACCTTTTTGCTCCGAGATCCTAATTAAGAGCCTATAGCGCGCTTTCGAGCTCTATTTGACTATGGTCAACTCTCGAACTCGAGAGTTTATCATGAATTTTTATATATCTTTGAAACCTTTTTCCATCTATCTTGGTCGTGCACAAATTAGACTTACATTTTGCATTTTATGCCCATTTTCCTAAAAAAGTTCATCTCGGACTACCTAGAGGCACCCCAACCTTCTTTCCATCGGCATAGGGTTACTTTACATGGCCTTCAAGTCAGGTGGTATGTTGATAGGTAGTCCCAGGCCTATGTTGATCGACACACTCCCGCAACCCTAAACATTTCCTATATAAGGAAGTTATGACCTAATTATCAAGGACATTTTACACATCCCTTTCAAAATTTCTCCTACATTTCATTACATCATGCACGCACCTCATATTTCTTACCCCCTTTACCACCATTATACCACCACCAAAATCAACCTACATCACCATCAAAGTCAATATTCAGGCTTCATAGAAGGTCCAAATCATAGTCATTCAAACTTGCTACTTTAGTGTTATTACTCATATTTCTTACTTACTAGCGTATTAGTCATATTTAGTTGTCATTTCCCCACCTCAATCACCTTTTTACTATTTATATGTTCACCAAAATTATTTTTATAAACTCAAAAAACTAAAAAGGAGGATTTGATTCTTAAACCCCAAATTAGAACTTTTCTTCCATTTTCGACATACATTCCTCACTTGTGCACGTTTTTTAACAAATCAAAGTGAGGAAATTCTATTTTTGGTTTCATGAGTTGAATCTTACCCTCATATCTTTTTGAACTACGCCAACTTTGATCCCATTCCTGGCTACATAAGTATCCCATGTTTTCCATGCATTTGAATCCTATTTTAATGTTGTTCACTTTATTCATTCTAACTTTTATTAGTATCATATATGTGTGTTTATACACACATACAAACACACACACACACGAGTTTATAAGTTATTAACAACCCCATCAGCGATTCATATTCATTTTCATATAGTGAATCATGATTCGATGTATTTCTTACATTATATTACGTTTTCGCATTTTGTATTCTCTTTAATTTTTGCAATCCCGTGAGACATGCATATCCACTTCCTTATAGAGGATCATGATCTGGTGTATTGCATATAGCGTATCCTTTTCTCTTTATCATATTTTTAGTGGCCTCGTAAGAAATGCGTAGTCCATTCTTTGTGATGGATTGTGATTTGGTGTCCTGCTCATATTTTGGCTACTTTTTAGGTTATTTCCTTTCCTTTTTATTTATACTCCCCAATGCTCTATTTGGTTTAGTATGCATCACTTTGTCTTTGATGTCATTTCTTCGGGGGCAGATATATCTTTTGCCCATTTTGAGAAAAAAAAAAGATGGTGACTCCATTCTTTATATTTTACCCCCCTTGACGATGACCAATTTATGTTCGTGGGAACCCATGAATATCGTGTGAGGGAGGGATGAGGATTTTCTTCCTTGATCCCCACATGCATCTTTTTTCGATGAAACCCCTTGAATCCCGGATGGACACACACCTCATGGGGGAATTACCCTCATCATTGCATATACGCGTCAGGTTTACGTTTGATAATAAGGTCGTCGTAATTTAAGTAGATGATGGTTAGGGTACCGTTGCCAGCACAAGCATAATTCCCCTCCTGGATACCCACAGATAAGCACCCAAAAGTGTATAATTTATACCCCGAATAGATGCACTTTAGTCGCTCGTTTTTAATAAAAATGGCTTTATGTTCGTATTTATTTATTTCTCAAGTTAATACACAGTTGCGGTACAAAGGATGCTAAATTAGTACCATTACGACACGAAAGCGGTTAAAATAGTGCAACTAAGATATCAAGAGAGACCGTGAAGTTTGAAGTCATATTTGAGCATGCCCTGATGAGTTCCGATGTCCCGAACCGTGTCCTGAAGCCCTAACCTAAGCCTACACTAAGCCCAGACTATCACCCGAGCCTGTGTGTTTTGAGTTTATACCTTTATTATTTTTCTAGATTTTTATTTTGAATCATTTTATTTTTTGGATTTATTTTAGAATTATTTAGGATTGTTAGAATTTATTTGCATATTTTATTTTTATTTGTGTATTTTTATTTTTATTTTTATTAGGATTAGTTTTTAGGATTTTATTTATTTTTAGATTTTACATTTTTAGGATTTTAATTTTTAGTTTAATAGATTTTAATTTTTATTTCTTTATAATTTCATTTATTTATTTATTTATTATTTGAGTGTTTATTTTATTTTTAGAGTAGTATTTTATTTATAGTTTTCTAGTTTTGTAACTTTTATATTTTTTTAGTTGTATTATTTTTAGTGTCACAACTTAAACACACACACAAAACATTCTAACACCTTCACCCACCTACCATACATCCTACTACATCAAATCAACCCCCTCCACTATTTACCATTTTCAACCCCCCAGTTTCTCTCACCTCCCTCCATTACGAACCTGAGATCCATTTCGGACCTGCTTTTCCCTCCATCCGACCCTTGCTACCATACCTGCACCCAGGTTTGGTTAAATCGAAACCAAAATGAACCAACCCAGCCCCGCCGCCAGCGTGACCTAGACCCACTGCCCAAGCTGCTGGCGTCCTATCATCGTCCGACCTGCTATACCCAACGAAACCCGACCTACGAGCTGCCAAACCCGTCGATCTTAACCCCTGCTCCGGCCAGCTGCGATCAAACCAGCCTGAGATCCAATACCCATAACCCATAGCAAACCAACGACCCGACGACCCTTGCTACCATCCCAAAATGCGAACCCGGTCAACCCTCTTCCAAAAAACCCGGAACCATTATCTCCTGTCCAAGAACCAAATCAAAACCAATTCCAAGCCAAAATCCCCAAAAAATCGGAACTACTCCTTAGCCAAATGAAATCCCACAAAAAAAAAAAACTTCGTGGACTTTAAAAAGCAAAGGGATGCAACTTAATTGAGAGGCTATCAGATACAAAAGAAAAGGGAGACGCATAGAGAGAAAAAAAGTGGGTATAGTCATGAAAAAAATTCAGAAAAATACAAAAAACAAAATAGTTTAGCTTTAAAATAATTTTTAGGTTTAGTTTTTAGTCTTCTTTTTGTAATCAAGTGCTGAAAATTGTGAAGAAGTTGGACGCATGTCAAGGCAAAATTGTGGGAAAAAAATTGCGTATTGTATTTCTACATTCTCTTTTCAATTTATTTCCTTCTTGACATATTATTTATTTTTGTTTATGCACATATGAGACTGTTTGGCTAAACACCCCGTTCAAGGGGTGATTTGCAATGCGAATGATAGTAATTTAATTAATCAATTTCATTAATTGTATTTTTCTAGGTAAATTAATTTTTAACTGTCACCAAATAATTTATGTAACAAGAGTTAGTAAATTAATTGAACAAATTAATGTTTGAATTTAGGAATCGAACTAGAGATAGGTTTTTCCAAAATTTGAATATTAATTCGGTGTTGAAATTTGAGGATTGCTATTGTTTTCGTTAAATTGATCCGAGCGGGTAATTTTCTGAAAATAGTATAAGTCCTAATTTTTCATTGTGTAACTTTTTAAAATTAATTTTCTGAAAAAATATTATTAAATTTATAATTATAACGAAAGTTAGATTATAGATTTAATATTATCCCGAAATATTTCACATTAATAAATTGAGAATTTAAAATAATTGATTACGTATTTTAATCCCATCTCTTGACCTTCTCACATTATTTCACACTCAATTGCACATTCTTTTTCATTATTTAGTCATTTTCTAATTTTAGCATCTAATTAGTTAATCTTTCCCTTGAAATTGTTTAAAAAAAAATATTAATAAAAAAAATTGGAATTACACTTTTTCACATTAATTGTTTTGCCTTGGAAGTTGGATTAATACCCGTACTTATCACAATACGAGTTATTTTAGACAAGTTTTGTAGGTACTCAAGGGAATTTTGAGATTGACTTTTAAAGACAACGATCATATACACAAAGAGTAACTCATCAAATGGCGTCGTTGTCGCTTTCTTGGCCTGGAAGCAATTTAATATTTGTAATTTTTTTATTCTTTTTTCTCTTTTTTCTTTTTAGTTGCAGTTATTCCTTCTCCCTCCTCTTAGACTGGTTGTATAGGATTTTTGAGGCATTATTATTTATTTTGGTGCATTTTGACACCATATTGTTTTGTAATAATTATTCCATAAAAAAAAGTGAAAAGGGAAACCGGACAAGGTAGAGAGGGGGAGTCCAAGGCGAGGATTTTGAATCCTCTCTACTTTGGGTTGGTAGGACTCCCGGGGACGATTGAGATAGGAGAAATCTCTCCCCAGTCGACTCAACTCGGTCTTCACCCCACGTGTGTAAAAACCGTGGGGGTACAATTTTTTATCCCTCGCGACTCTCTTGCCAGCGGGTTTATTTTTTGTGTGATTATTTTTCCTATGTGATTTTAATTTCTGCATCCCACTTAAATTGAATGGTTTGATGGATTAATTTACCTAAGACCTGGACCCGGTCATTGAAACGAGAAGGGATTTCATCACTCGAATCACTCGCTTATCCATTGTGTGCTACCCTAGCTGTCATTAAATTTAAAATCAATCAACTAGCTAGCCATGTAGGAACACATTTTTATAATAGGCGATCATGAAGATAAATTTCGTGATTTTCGTCTCCCGCGAACTTAATTAAAATTTGACTACCCCTCTCACTAATTTTGAAGATAATAATTAGCTACGTGCTCGTTAGAATTTTTTCTTAACTCATGTGTGTCCAATTTGATTCTTTAGATAGTCGATTTTCGTTACTTCGACCACATCAAGAGTCCATTTTCTGCCATTTTCCAAAAAAATACCCAAACTATTTTATTTTATTTTTGAATATTTTCAAAAATCCCCAAAAGATTTTTTTTCCATATTTAAAATGCCAAAAAGATTTTATGTTTCTTATTTTCAAAAATCATAAAAAGATTTTCTTTTCTTTTGAAAAATACTTTAAAAAAAGTCAAAAAAATAGTCCTCTTGTCATGGCCGAAGAACGTCCTTTACGGGAATACTTTGGCCATTTCCCATTCTCTCAAAGCTTATTTGACGATAAGCTCGAATCGACCTTTCATTCATTAATTCAGGGCTTTAACTCTCAAGCGTTCACCGCTGATACTCCTGTGTCGTCCATGCACACATCTTATCCTCCACCGCCTCCGGTGACGAGTGTGAACCCATCCCATGCTTCGTCGTGCACACACTACTTTCTGGTGGACTATTTGTCCAATGAGTGTCCATTTATTTTCACTCCTTCAGACCCCACCATGGCCCAAGTGTTTGGATATGACACTTTTATTTCAGACCCCACCATAGAAAAAGTTGCTCAAAATTAAATTTCAAGTTAATCTTGAATTGTTCAGAATTTTCTGAGCACTTTTATTTTTTGAGGAAAATAATAATATTTTATTTATTTATTTATTTTTTGACTTTTGACCCCATGGAACTCTTAGTCCTATTTTTAGCATCCCACAATATGGTCAAATTATTTTTAACCCCCAATAAAACGTCCAACAAAAATCACGCAAGTTCGCGTCCTACGCGACACATGCTAACAAAAGTCGCGTTATATTAAATATGACCGTGTCACAATCATTCATTGGAATTTTTTCATCAAACTTGTCCAACATACTTACTATAACTATTAGGACTTAAATGCACATCCATACGAACCATACAACGTTGAGATTCTTTTTCTCCTTCATTACTTTTTGTGCCATTTTGGCGTAATTCCCTTATATATTTATTCCTAAAAAATTTTCTTCGAATAAAATCATGAATTTATTAGTCAATATTTATTTTCTAGGGTGGGGTATCACATTCTTCCCTCCATAAGAAATTTCGTCCTCGAAATTGTTAACCCATCAATCTATATAATTCAGTCATCTAAGCAAACCATTTCTAATTCTGGAGTATCCTGATCTTTATAGTTAAAACTCAAAGATTCCATCCACGTTAATTATCATCAAGTTAACTCGATTATGGTAAGGTTTTTCATTAATAATACCGAAGCATGCCTAACTTATTCACCCTACCAAATTTTTCGAAAGAATTGGTATTCCTCAAACATCATGCCATCATTAATGAATTCATCATCACGAGTTAGGATTTACAAATCTATGTTTTCTCAAATTTTGAATCACGTCAAGACTATGTTAATACATCTGTAACACTTCCTCGTCATTCGTATCACCAATCTTAAAAGTGTCACTTTATCACAATGGCCTGAATGACCGAAACTTCTCATGAGATCTTCATATTAACCTCGAAGCATCCTAGACATCATAATCCAAATTATACATATGAGTAACTATATCTTCAATTCAGAGTGTAAAATTTACCCTTAAGGTCTCATTAAGTCTTATATCCACATAACTCCTAAAACGTATTCTTGAACCTATGATTGAAAAGTTACAAGCTATACTATAACTCCAAGCTGTAACTAGTTCTATCGGTCAACTAATAGGGCTGTTAACCTAAGATAACTGATTTACACATGAGCAACAAATCGTAAGATAATGCGCACACACAAACTAATGAAAATATTAGGGTGCTTCCAACAAAGTGCTCACTCATTTACTGTGATGCATCAGCCACAACCGACCTAACCCACACCACTAATGAGCTTATGTAGTGTCACACCCTCTTAACCGAATATAACTTCCCATTACCGGTATCAAAGGAAATATATGGAATCACAACGAGTTAAGTGATTTTCAAAACCAAAGGATAACAATCGAATTTTGGCATTGAATTATTCTTCCCAAAGTACAAACCCACAAGTGCTCTTAAGGTCCACAACTTATAACCAACGTTCCTCGTATGTACATTGACTGATCCGATGCAAATTTTCCATTCTCATTGAAGTGTATACTAATCCTTTTGGGAAGTTAAAACACAAGGTTTCCTAGGACTAATGTTATGGGTTACACTTTTATATCTGTACTTACTGTGCTAATTCACGCGAGATCACCCTTCTCATATTTTATCATAAATAGCTGATCCATCATATCTAGGTCTCCAAATTTCAATACGTGGTATTTAACCTCAATTTTCAAGTTCAACACATATGTACAGTCTCCAACATCTGAATTTATCTACAACTTCCTAACTCTTAGCAACATCCTCTACAATCCTGAATATCACACTTTAGTCGAAGCTGGAGCTTCTAATCTCATAAGTAGGATCTTTTCTCACCTTATCTTATCACTAAATATTTCTCTAGGTGAATAATGATTTCTGTTTACTAGAGTTACTCCAAACGCATCGGTAGCACAACATGGTGCTATGATTAAGCCTATTGCCTCATTCCAAGAATGATTCCTAAAAACATTGGTGCAATTATTTAGGTGCTCTAAATTCTCCTAAGTGTATAACTTAGTGCTTATCACCCTGTTTACAACAAAACCCTCAAAGGTCACATTAATACAGGGTTTATAAATCATGGTGCTAATTCCAAGGCATTGCCACCAGTCAACATGTACGATAACGATTCATCAACACTTAAACAATCCCTAACACTCATATTCTCCAAGGCTTTATGGATAACTTTCATAAACTTATAAATTTCTCTAAAGGCGAATACACAATCAAGTGTAAGAGTTGTCTGTCATACTAAAATCTTTTCACGCTCGATGTCCTAGAAAGTAATGTCTAACTAAGAACATCCAAGTGCTCGTCACAAAAATCATACATAATTACTAACTTATATTCTTCCAATAATTATATCAAGACACGTGTTCATAATTAATTCATCTTATTGTCACCAATTTTAAGGCATTTTCTCCACGTCAACATGATTTAGTCACTAATGACCTATTATTATTTTATGAAATCCTCATCGCAATAATTCTCCAAGCTTTATGGCAGCGACATAAGATTTAGCCATTTCCCAAAGCTAACACATACGACCAAGTTCAATAATTATTTCGTCACGATTGGAGCTTATCGTATTAATGTCCCAAAAACACTCTGCTCAAATCAACTCAATTGTTTATCATATTGATTTGATTAAGATCACTAATCTTCAATATCTTTATATGATAATCATTGATTTGATTCTTCTAAAGTCACACCAATTATCTCTTATCATATACTAGGGAATCACCCACGATATATTCTTGTGTCACCTTAATTTGCCATTTCCACACAAGTAAATAACATGCTTATCACGGAGCAAAATTAATCAACCTTAGTTTTATCTATGATATACAACCCCAAAGGTATCACCTCGAAATTCTAATTACTAGCAATACTACTTTTCTCAAATAACCTTAGCACTTACTCCTAAGATCAATTATCGTGGAATTACAAACTTATCAAATTACTAACCCGTAGTAAAAATCACTAGACTATGTCATATAAACATCAATAAGTGTTAATTCACAAATGTAGCTTATCTCTAAGATTCCATTACCATACTATGCGACAGATCACCTGTTGATATTTACTAAAGACTTTGGAAGGATACGGGACATCGGGTATTGCCAATAAACATCCAAGACCATATCGTAAACACCACAAGAGATCATATTCCTCAATATCGTAATATTATAATCATTAACTTATTCATTCATTAATATTGTGCCACTAGGACTATTTAATTTAATTCATAAGTCACCTTAAATCATCAAGATTATCCAAGTCTACATTATAACCAAAATATATACATCACGGTATAATAAACCCCAGTTCTCAACTAAGTGACCAACTAATTTCTCATTGCAATATCAACCATAACAAATATACTACCCAAGATATACACCCAAATACATCAATCCGAGTCTTCAATTTAATACACTCTCACTACAAAGTCAACACTTATAATATACACTCAAATCACCTAATCTCCAAAGTTAAACTCAACCGATCTTTCTAGTTACAGTTTAGCTCACACTATTTGGTTCATTAACTTATCTTATTCTTTGTTACCATTAAAATTAACACACAATATATCTCTTATACAATGGAATTACGATGTTGGCGACATTAGCATATGCTGACACCCGTAATTACAAACATATCTATATCAAAAATGCGAAAGCGATTTATAACTATCAACCTGATCGTGTGCACTTGGCACCAACTTACTTTTCATGCTAACCTATTTGACTTTATTGATGAGGGTACAAACTGTCACCAAACTAGCATGACCGGCCCAAACCAACATCGACGTTGAAAGATCCACTACCGACCTCATCACGTCATACCCGAAAGAAACATTGAACCTAAAGCTCTGATACCAAGTTGTGACTCCCCGAACCGTATTTAAGGGTTATTATAGGATCGACCCAGATCCGATCCGAGTTTCAAGTGTGGGTGCAATGAACAACCTAAATAATGTTACTATTCCAGTTTTATTATTCAATGAGATTACGCTTCTCTTAGCATGCGATTCCAATATGAAATAAACTACGTGCAGAACCCAAGGGAAGTGCCCCCAAGGCCAAGTAAACAAATCTACTAACGTTAATACATGTAAATATTACCTGTATAACACTTTGAAAGTACGAAACCACATACAACCTGCCGTAACAAAGAGGGGGAGCGAGCGAAAGGCTCAGTGGGATTTATACAAACGCAACATGGAAACGAACGACAGAAAAGAATCCTCACTCACTATATGCTCATGAAAATATGCATATATCTACACATATAAATTTGAAAATACATGCTCTGATGTATTAAATCGTTTTATTCCAAAAATATTATTTATCCCTGTTCATACGCTTTTTCTTTCCCAAAATAGTCATTTTGGGTAATCTTTCCTTAAAAATCACATTCTTTCCCATTAACGCACACGGTTAATAATTTATTGGAAACCCCTTTTTTTCTTGAAAATATTGATCTATTCAACGTTTATTAACTCACGCTAGAGTTACTTCGTTATTATTTTAATATTCTTATTAAAACAATCTTACTTTATTATTATTTCAATATTCTTATTAAAACAATCTTTATGACACGCACACCTCGTGTTGGGAAAATATTCATTTTCATTAAGAAACTTATACCCCACACCACACCACACGACACGACACAAAACATTTATTATTTAATGAAAACTTTGGTTATTTCCATCTTTCAACCTTTTGCAAATCTCAAGATTTATTTGCAATAATTTCAAGAATATTCTCATTCTTCATTTATTATTACAAGAATTATCAATATTTGCCTTGGAGTCTAGCCATTATTCCTGGATTTCACGGGCTCTACACCATCGGTCTCAAGTCTCCATATGCTCATCTGTACAGGCTTTGGGGTCTTTCACCACTATTGACATCATGCCCTGCATAATTTTTGGCATCATGCAAGTATCCTCTCTTACCTTTTTTATGTTTTTCAACATTATTCTCAATGTTCACATTCATTATCAATTGGAAAATCACTTGTTTTCGTTTTTCATCAAAACTATTCATTGACATTTTTATTTCATAAAAATGTTTCGCTTTACGTAACTTTACAAAGTTTACCCGTTTCTTGCCAAAACGTGCCACTTAGCCATTTAATAAGTGTTATTCCAAAAGATAGTTATTAAGTTTTCAACTTAACTTTAAAAACACTTTTAACCATTTAACACTTGTCCAAAAACTATATTTTTACCCATATCTCACACTTTTCATGTTAACACTTTGAATATCATTTCCATGAAACTCATTATTTCTATGTAGCAAACTGTAACATTAATCTCCTTTTATCAAACTCAATTTATACATTTAATTGTCAAATATTTTCTTAATAGCATACTATTCACTATATTTAGGACAATGCCACTACAATTTGTTTCACACAAATATTATCCTTTTAAATGGGTTTAAACATAATAATTTCGCCAAAAATCAATTTATAACTTCTCAAAGTGTATTTATGATATTTCCAATATAATTTCAGTAATAAATTCCAGATTTTATAAAAAGACTTTATTTTCATTTATGTTTCCAAAATAAGTTGTACACACTTTAAGTACCCACTCGACCACTATCAACATGTTTCGCCTTCTTTACTTTCTTTAATTACACTTAACTATCAATTTAAAAGTAGACATTTTATAGTTTTATTATTTACATATCAACCCAAATATTTCTTATTATGAGTTTATGCATCTCAAAAACACCCATCCAAGTAAAAGTACAATTTCTTCTTCTACTTCATCATTTTGGTAAGAAAGTCCCATTTTTATTTCATAAAAATGGCCTATATTAGCCCAATATTTTTCTAAACATGAAATCACATTATTTACCTCTGAAACTTCATTTTGACACATTTTATTCCATAAATTGTTCAAGGCAAATATTCTGAAACCTATCCACCTTTTGAACCCATCAAAATTATTTCTTAAAAACTCATTTCTACACACCAAATGATGATATGATGACTAAACAACATAAAATTGTAAATTAGTTAAAATACTACATATATCAAGTCTAATATATGTATATATCATTCTAAAAATTATCAAATTCTAAACCTCAATCAAAGTAAGATTTTCCCACCTCTTAAGACTCCAAAATTGTGGTGTAGGAGGAGCATCCCCCACCTTCAAATGTGGTCTCAAGGGGTTACCAAATGCATCCTCCATGAGAGCTCTATATGTGCTCTAGGAACTCCTTCTTTAAGATCCAATAATTTCTCCAAAATTTCAACTCTTTATACAAAATATAAGCCCCAAGACTTCTAATATTAAGCTCCAAACTTCCAAATGAACTCTTTCTCACTCTCTAACTCTTCTTAGTGTTTTATGTTTTTGGTGTGATTACAATGAGATAATTCATGGCCTATTTATAGTTGTTTGGGAGTCACCATGACCGTTGGATCAAAACAAGATTGGACGGTTGAGATTAATGGTGTGCCACTAACCATTACTATTCATTTGGTAGGCTACTAAACATGTGTGGTAACTATTCCTATGGTGTGCCACTAACCACTACTTTTCATTTGGTAGGCTACTAAACATGTGTGGTACCTATTCCTTTGGTGTGCCACCAAACACTCCCTTAATGCAACCCACCAACCACTCCAACATTCTTATTTCATTTTATATTTTACTATTTTTACAACTGAAAATAGCTCTAAAACAAGTTCTAATGACTTTTGTTGGAGATGTCCAATAAGAGAAAATTGCTAAAAATTAAATTTCAAGTCAATCTTGAAGTTTTTATAATTTTCCATGCACTTTTATTTTTTTACGAAAATAATAATATTTTATTTATTTATTCATTTTTTGACTTTTGACCCCATGGAACTCTTAGGCCTATTTTTAGCATCCCATAAATATGGTCAAATTATTTTTAACTCCGAATAAAACGTCCTACAAAAATCACGCAAGTTCGCGTCCTATGTGACACAGACTGACAAAAGTCGCGTTATATTAAACATGACCGTATCACAATCATTCATTGAAATTTTTGTATCAAACTTGACCGACATATTTACTAAGACTATTAGGACTTAAATGCATGCGCTAAGGCTTTTTGGAATCCATAGAGTTATGATTATTTAAGGAACAACACATAAATGATGGTACTACGAAAGCAACAGTCAGATAAGAGTCATGGAAAAATACACTACCCTCATTCCCCTCTTCCTAATGAAATAAACACAAAAAATACCTTCTTCAAAAGATCCCGCACTCCAGGACAATATCATTACTAGGGAGACTCATAAAGGTCTCCTTACTTAACGACACCCTATGTTAGCTAAAGGATAATGCTCGACTACAAAGCAACATCAAAGGGATATTTCTTAATCGTAAGAAGAGAAAGGTAAACTCCATCCCTCACTAACCAATGCCAATACAAAAAAATGGCTCGTCATCATGTGGATAAAGTTGTCTCTCTCCAAAAGAAATGTCTAAAAATACAGGGTACTTTTGTTTCCAAATAAATATATCCTTTTTTGTTGTTTTGTTTTACTTTTGAAAAATGTATATATGTGTCATCAACATTTGAATAAAAAGAGCTGAGGCTCATTTGGTCCACACGTACATTGATCATTACTCGTATACATAAGTAATGAAAATTAGCTAAAAAAGAATCAAACATGAAACATGAACCATTCATTATCGAAAGAAAAAACCACTAATTTTTTTATAAACATGATGTATGAAAAGAAACCCCATACATGCTAAAAAGTGTATTGGAGATTCCTTGCGTTCCTCTGAAAGGAACATACTACATAAATACAAGGGGCTTTACCCGGAACAACCCACAAAAAAATGTCTTTTTAGGAGGTTTTATTAAATTCAACTCAAAAATCCCACCAAATATATTATCCCATCAAACCATTTCACGGGGGGCCTCTTCCTAGGACAAACACCTACATGATCTCCCTCCAAAGATCCAGACCCTATATCTTAGTTTGCGTACCAGATAGGTGGGATGAATAAGAACTAACAGGATTAGTGGTACCCCCATCATACTTTAATATACCCGATGACTCCCCATTGTAGTCGGTGGTATGATCAGTAAAAACCTCGACAACCAGTTCATGCATATCCAAATGTGTTAAAGATTATTGGTCAATATCTCTCGGATCTGGGAAGCATCAACCAGTACTTGCTAAAAAATTGGAAAATATCATAAAATAAATTAGTCTAAGAAGAACAAAGAAATAATTCACAAAAATGCGCTAAAAATACCAACTCACGTTGTTAAAAAAGAGCCACATATAAAGCAGACGCAATCATCCAGAATGGTGAATTATGATGATGAATATGAACAATCTTATCCTCACCATAGAGAACTAAATTAAATGAAAACGGGAATGTGGAAATAATGCAACGAATAATTTGGATCATTTGCAGAGACGAGGTAACAAAACTAAGAGACAGTAAGGTGTCATCCCCCGCGCTGACAAGAACTATCGGCACCGAAGTGGATGCTCTCGCACCAACAAGAAGATTACCAGATAATGACAACATAAATGGGGTGTTAGGCATCCCGAAGGTCACCCCACTACTCATATCCATGTCAATAATGCCAAAAAAATCGATGAAGGTAAA
Source organism: Sambucus nigra (assembly GCA_949130495.1). Classification (NCBI taxonomy): domain Eukaryota; kingdom Viridiplantae; phylum Streptophyta; class Magnoliopsida; order Dipsacales; family Adoxaceae; genus Sambucus; species Sambucus nigra. The sequence continues at coordinate 402,168,329 of OX422208.1, read as the reverse complement.
CCAACAAAACACTAGCATCAGTCGAGTATGAAACGTCACTGAAAAAGAGCTTGGAAAATTTTCCAATAAAGGAAACCTGAATTGGCATTAAATAGCTTTCAAGATTCTAGAAAGGGATGACCAAATGGTCAACCCTTTCCCTGTGGATGACCGAATGGTCAAATGACATGGTTAACCGAACGATTAACCATCTGACCCTTCCCAAATATTCATGTTTTCCCAAGGTTTTCCACCCCTTACACATAAGTTCACATCCATCCTAAACATAGGCAACCTAATTTTAATCCATTTCAATTTTGACGAAGTGTGTTCAAACACGTACCCTCTTAGTCGATCGCCTCCGTGGACACCCCGATTTACAATCGCGGTGTGAGATTTTTTTCGCAATCGATAAAAACCCCTTGACCCAAAACAACAGAAAATTATAAAGGCAAAAGAAGAAAAAGCACACCAAAAGAGCAAGGAGGTAAAAAAAACCATGAATAAAACTTTAGAAAGGTCAAAGTGAAAATATCGATAATCCAAAAGGCCCAAAACCCCGATTAAGGACCCTTTAACCGAATTGTTAATCCTTCCCCTAGTAATCATTACAAAATATTTATAGATCTCAACCCAACCATACATGTGTCCCCCCAATCCCCATCCAATGATCGAACGGTAAAATGATATGGATGATCACAGATCAAAGGATCCCAACAAACCCTATAAAAGGAGGTCCCCACTAACCTTGAAAAACACTCCAAAACTAACATCGATTTGGTTTTTTAACTTTCTTCAATTTTGAGGGCCCAAGATACTCGAGCTCGTTCTAAAAGTTGCTAGTGAACTTTGTACTTCAAAAAAGTAACTTCCCCCTAGTGAAGTTCATACTTATGAAAAGTCATTTCCTCCAAAAAACACATGCAAACCTCTGCATGCATCCCGCAAAAACTGGTGCTTCCAAACAGAGCTCTGCCCAACAGGGCACCTCAAATGGGGACATTCCCCAAGGAAAATTTTGACTCATGCTACAGGGTTAAAGAAACTTTGGATAAATTTTGGGTCAAACACCCAATATATATTGTGAAAAAATGTCCATATCTATTTATCTCTTTTAGCCTGACCCCCGCTTAAGGAACTTGGTATGAAATTTACAACGTTTTTATTATTAAGAATGGTTTTTAATCAAACGCATCTGTTTATTGAAATAACATACTCATGTGTTAAATTAATGCTAATCAAATGCCATAATAAAATACAAATAAGAAAATATACTTTTCAAAACCTTTCTCAAGAAAGTGTTTGTGAGTTGAGTCATCTCAAATCTTGGCTAAGACAATGACTAAAATCGAACTAATCTCACTACTTCTATAAGAGAACAAGGCCCGTCTCTATGATGGCATCCATGAATATGTGTTTTCCTATAAATACTTTTCAAGCATCGACCTTTGATTAACATATGAATATATTAACACAATAAAACGAAAATGTTATATTAAGGATAAGGCTCGTTTATTGGAATATATTGGATTTTACCACATGTCCTCTTGGATACGTAGGCGTTATACCTAGCCAAACTCATGAAGCCTAAACCTTATAATATGTCTCTTGGCATATTATTTCTTAGGCATCCTTCCATCTTTAATCCAAACCCAATTTCTCCATTAACTCAAACCAGCTCGAGGACTAGGATGCCTCCGAGAATTTTTATTGATAAGGAATACATAAATCTTAGTCCATGGATTCTTGTCCACTCGAACCCTAAGGTGTGGTGTTTTACTAAATTTCTTAACAGTAAAACATTGCATATTTTATACAATTTCCCATCTACAACTCAAAACTAGCTCGGAGGACAATACCGTCCATCTAGTGATCGCCCAACAATCATAATATGATATGACAATATCGGAGATATTTGGGCCCACTCCCATTATGAACATCCATCAAAGTTACCCGTTGTACAATAGATAGCTTATCCCCCTCTTAAGCCAAGTCCTACACTTTCACACACATCACGTTGGAACACGTATACAGCCAATCTATGTAATTTTTTATCTTGGGAATACATGAATACGTAGGATCAATATCGAGTCCTTTCCGTGAGCATAGGCCTCGAAAATATATCCCCCAATATGTTGTCATAATAGAGATGCGCCCATCTATTATCTCTTACTATTATATCTCTCCTCAAACTGTAACAAGCCGGATTTTTTGAGTGGGTATTTTTAAACTAATTTTGGAAAATTCAAGAAAAATAAAATTTTGGATTTAATTATTTTTAATAATTAAATATGTTGGTTTTTCTATTAGAAATTCAAAAATCTATCTTAAAAGACTCCTAATATGACTATATACAAGTCTTGAGCCGTTTAGAAGAGTCCTTAAAACATAAAACTCTCTAAGTGTCCACAAAACATAAAACTCTCTAGAAAAAATATATAAAAATATTCGACCGTTCGATCAAGCTGTAATTTATTGTGCAACTTTCCTTCGTCTTTAGCAACTAAGTCCCCAAATTTCAGTCAATTCCAACGGTCTAATCGTCGAAATGTTTTTTAGTGTTTGTATCTGATTAGAACTATTTTCTTAATTAAACTCTTAATCCTTTATATATCACAATAAATTTGTGGCTTGACTTTTAGAATCATTTTTTCATCAACTTTTCAACCAGAAGACCACTCCAAAATTGTTCCATTTCATCTACAAACTTTATCCCCAAACTTAATCAAGTGTTTGACTCAACATTTGAAGGCGTATTTGGTGTTTTATTGAGTTTGGACGAGAACGAGTCTTGACTATTTTTCGCGAGGGGAACATGATGGTGCAATCTGATTTTTAAGGCAGAATATATGTGACAATTCATGTGATGATTTTAAGGTACTAGAGTTACACAATATGCTCCTAAATTCTCTCGAGAGTGTTCCGTTTGTTCATGTGTTAATTCAACTCATGTTAAATAGTGATATTCATTTGAAAATTTTGAAGTAATTGTTGGAGTCTATTATGTTGATTCATTGAGATATTGAATTGTTGATTTGGGCATCATGTTCTGAGATTTTAATATTGAACGAAGAATGGGCACCCGTCGATAGTCCAAAATCCGATAAATGGCTTGAAAATGCCTAGGGGAGGTGAGATGAGGCTTGGTGACCCATTGATGTGTTGTTGAGAAATTTATATTTGTACAATGCTTGAGTATTACATTTGATTCGTATATGTGGATTCGTATTGTTGCAATTTATTCAGCGTGCTATTTATTTTTGAGCATCTATTCCTGTCATATTGTGTACTTCCCCATACTTTCTTTTAGTGGCCGGTTACTGTGGATTGTGACAGTATGGACAATTTTGGAGAATTATTTTAGAGCTTGGATTTGAAGATTTATTTTTTGATGCATTTATTGGTGGTGTAATTAGTTGGAGAATTGGGTATTTTGAGAGAAACATTATTGTAAATCAATATTATGGAAATAGAAGAATTGGTGTTTTGTTATATTTAAATCGTGGAATTTAGATGCTCTATACTTATTTTAGATTGTTTTAGCTTAGTTTTTATCGCGATAGCACGCCACGGGTCCTCTCGGGTGCGCGAGGTGTTACACAAACCTCAAATTAAATATCAAACTATCTCAAGTTGGGAATTCTCACATGCACACATACATAACCTTAATGATCACCCGTTACCCAAGTCGAGCTTCCTCGTACCCTTATATACATTTACGGCCACGCGCCACACAATTCGCGCTCTCTCACACACTTTCATACATACTAATGACAACTAGGTAACCCAAATACGGAGTCATACACAATCACTCTTGTGTACCCACACCGATTTAAGTGATGTTCCTACACCTCTCGCTAATACCATTTTGTACTTAAGAACCTAGCTACGTTTTAAGAGATTCTCAAACTAAGGTCTATAAGTATATTTTAAAGTAAACTAAAATGTATTCACATAATGTTAAGAGCGATACTAAGTATATAATTAAGGAAGCATAAAGAATAAGTGAGGTGCCTAACACCTTCCCCACTCATAACCCAATTTTTGAATCCCACAGCAAGAATCTTTAGATCATTCGCAAACCTAAAATTTCCTTAGGATTATCATGAAAGGGCTAATGTTTGTTTTTATATAAAACAAACTGGTGACTCAGAACAACAAATAACCCCTAGCATATTCTATGGAGGACAAATAACCATATCCAATTTGAGATATTGAAATAACCCCAAATTGGATATTGAAATTGGATATGGTGTCTAATAGCTTCTTGGGGAAAAGAATCGGACCAATTGAAATGAAAAACCCGACCTCGAAAAGGAGCGGAGGAATGGGAGATAATCACTCTCGTTCCCCCGTAGGGATCATAACGATCCATTGAAAAATGCTTCCTGTAGCCTCTCCACCTCCCCCCCCAGCGCGCCCGTTCGGGGCCCATAACACAATAGGCATATAAGTTTTAATTCTAAACATAAATGTGATCAATGAATTACTTTATAATAAGACATAGTATCAAGTTAATTAAGCCCGAGAATTAAGGAATATATAAGAAGTTCGTTAAAATATATTAGCGACAAATTCATTTGAAAAAAATGGGTATTGTATACTTAATGCGTGGAATCATACGCATGGAATCATATTTACCATAATAGCTTTGCAAACAATGCCACATTATTCTGAGTGATTTTGAGATAATTAAAGTGGACTACTGTCATTATTATATAGTGAAATTAGTTTGGATTAAATAGAGAAATGAAATAAATTATAAGGACGTAATTCGAAAGTTTTGAGTACCTATTTAGAAGTCAATTTAATTAGTTAGTATTGGGTTCCTAGTATCTCCCACATACCCAGGTAGCAAGTTTAGACTCTCTGCAGATCCAATTTAGTTGATGCCAACGATTTATACCTATATATATTGGTGTATGTTCGGGTTTTAAGCTAAATATTCATTATTTAGGGTTAGAAAGGGATAGGAAAAGTACTATTTACATTTTTGTAAAGGGATGTTGAAAGCTAAAGACATATCTCACTCAAAACACTAAGTATTCGTCTTTAAGAATGCGCACGTACATAGTTTACTTTGGGAGGATCATATACTATAAGATTCAAGACTTTTGAGATATTCTAACAATGTTTTGGAGGACAGCAAAAGACAACCCATATAACTTCTTTAAACAATATTTCACCTCATCCGAATGACCAACAGGATCTTGTAAGGTATCGTGATTAGAAACCTAGGTTTATTCTTTAAACCTAGTTTTTTTTTATATTGAGCATAAATGTTTTTTTGCATTCATCGATCCCCATTAGTGAGTAGGTATACTAAGAAGTTAATAGGTTTCATATAAGTTCAAATTATATACGTACCTCCTCATGGAATTTCAAACACTTTGAAGTTTTAGTGAATTCAATACAAATGGTGCTATTTATGTTGAGACATCACAATATTAGGGCAGACTAGAACAACTCTTAGGCTAACACTCATCGATATCAAGGACTTAGGTGTAAGTAATCATATATGGATATGGTGGGAGTCACACTCAAACATAAAATTATAATAACATTATATTTTCCTATTTGTACCTATAAAATGAGGATCAGTTTTCAATCAAAATTAACAAGGTTGAATTAAGCTGCATGAGAAAAAAGATTAAGTTACAACAATATCGTTAAATAGAATTGAATTTTAATTATAAAAAACTAGTCATTATATTGGTTCAAATGTCTTAAACATAACATGGTAACATAAATAACAACTTGGTAAACCACTAAGATCGTTTGGCCATCAGATCATACTATGTTAGTGATTAAATATTTCCATCCGTATCCATGGTACTTGTGGGAATTTAAAAGGATTTATTATGGGTTAGTCCCATTTATTAGGTCAAGGATGCATAAAATCTTATTGAATTTTCTTTAATGCTCAAGTCCTTTTTCATGATAGGCCACATATATTTAGACAAATGCACCCCTCACCTATACCCATTTTAAACAACCTACTCTCTTTCTCTAAAAATAAACACATAACCCCATGCTCTCTAAAAGCGCCACCCCATCCCCACCCCCACCCACTCTACCCAAGACTCGTCGAAAATAGCCTGTCAAAAAATCTAGTCGGAGGTCGCCAAAATTATCGCAGGAGTGTTTCTCTCTCCTCATCTCTCTCTCTCTCTCTCTCTCTCTCTCTCTCTCTCTCTCTCTCTCTTCATCTATTTCTTTGTTTTTCTAGTCCGTTCCAGTGGCACCATCACTGGAGATGAAGAAGAAGGTTTTTCCCCGAAAAAATGGAGTTTTCGTAGAAAAAAAATGGAGAATTCAAGGAAACAATAAATTTATCTGTTTTAATTTTTTCATAAAAAAATATCGAATATGGGTGTTGTTTGATAGATCTTGATGGGTAGATTCCAAATATATAAATTTTGTTAATTTTGGACTTGTAGATTTCAAGTTATGGACATTTAAAGATTTGATGGGGTTTTTAATAAAAAAAAATGAGGAAGTTCACTGTCAAATATATTTTTGGGGTATGTTAGTCATTTTAATGCTAGGAGTTAAAAAAATGGGACCTTTGACATCATTGACTCAGTCAAAGGATCTCTTGCATTATTCACTAAGTGAATGGGACTTGTTAACTATTATCCTAATTTAAAATAGAAAGGGTATTAGTAAACTCAATAGGGTAGACCACCAATCAGAGGATAATAACAAAACGGAGTATAGCTACATATAACGTGAATATTGATTTCGATAGACTTTACATTTTACTATTCATACAAATGTTAACATGCATATCAAATGTGCCACCAGTTATTCGTCAAGCACACACACTAAACATTAAGTTCGACTCCTACTTGAGTCCAATTGCCTAAGCTCATTAGCCTTTTCTACCTTAAATATTTTTTTCTAAACGAACTATGATCCTTACATTAAGTCTTATTTAGGAGTTTAACATTTTCATTTACTTTTACATCTCACGTTGTCCACAATAAACATCACAATTGTTTTTTCCTTATGATATGATGTTGGGTCTCATTAATAGGGGTATATTAAGGATTTTGGTTCTTCTTAAATTTATTTGATACTCTAAGTATTCTACTTTTACATATTAGGGTAATTATTTACATTTATGCCACAAAGCTACAGTTTTATCTTTCACAGTAGCATGTTTCCCGCACGAAGTACGGGCATTTTATAATTTTTTTATAATTTTCTTAAAAAACTATTTGACTTTATAGTGATAATATGTAGTAAAGATAATTAAAGAAATGAATATACTCCTACGCAAAAATATAAAAACTAAGTATAAACATATGATTTTGTTTTATGGATGGAGGGAATAAAATGATTTAAAAGAATAAGGACTCACAGGTTCTCAAAATTCATAAGAAAAAAAAGATAACCATTTTTTATGGAAAAAAAGAGATACATGAAGATATTTTTCTCTTTCCTAATCCACCAAATCAAAATCATAAGAAAACTCGTAACTTTAAAATTTATTTTAATACAATTCTAATTTAGAAATAAATTTAAACTGAAAAGAGATTAAAATAAATTTACGTAGGATAAAAACTGTATGTCTAATTTCGCTTCACCATATTATATCATATTTTATTTATAATAAAAACACTTTCTTTTGACTCAAGAGCAGGTGCCAAACATGTAAAAAGAAAAAGATCCTTACAAATTTCATATTTTTATTCACAATAAGGATCATGGGAATATGAGAAAATTTAAAATCAAAGATGAACTATAAAAAAACCTTTTTTTCAAGAGAAGTCTCCATGACATTAAATTAAATCCAAAAATAAAATTTACCATTGCAGAATTCGGTTTCAAAGAGGAAAAGCAAATATCTTCTTGTTTAATTATCTTTCATGACTCAGATATTATAAGTTTACTCAGTAAGTTCAGCTTGTAGGCCCCTAGTGATTGCCATACCCATTCGAAGCAACAACATACATGCTTGGATCGTGATTTTGTTATGAATTGTATCCATATCCACCAAACCACCATAACATTGCTTTTTGTAATAATTGCCATTCCATTAATCATCGAAATCTATTCTCTACTGCTTGTTCTTTGGATTTTAACCCCAAGATAAGAAAATTGTCTTCTAACCAATAAGTGATCCATTTAATTACTGCATTGCATCCTTAGCATTGGTTATATTAGCAAATTGTACAAAACCACATCATTTTCTAGCCGGTCCATCCAAACTTCATTCATTTTTCACAGTCTGAAACCACCATTAAAGACCTACAAGAAATGTATGAGTGACATTATGGAATTTTTTTTTTTATTTTTTCTCTTCAGAATGCTTACCTCATGCCGATAATCTATGGGGGAGAGGATGCATAATGATGTCGCAACGGATGCGAAGTCGTTCTAACGAAACAAGGTAGTCGTTCGATTGACCAACCCCTTCATTCAAACGACTGGACAATATTTTGTTTTTAATGTATATCTTCCCATTATCTTTTGTGTTTATCCTTTTTATCTCCCATTCTTATAAAAAGGCTAAACGAGATCAGATATCTTAAGAACTCTTTTTAAAAAATCTTTTGAGTTATCTTTTATGATCAAAGCACGTCATATCAAAATTCTCACTGTCGGGATATATTTAAGATTAGTTTTTTCGACATCAAGAAGGTTTCTTGTGATACACTATTGTAGAGACTACTGAAGAAGAAAGAAAAGGTTGATCGGTGGATACCGAGGGTAGACCGTTACTTATGAATGACACTAGAGCTCGGTCGTATTCGGTTGGTTATTTTGAAGACTCGGCTCATCATACTTAGTTTAACTGACCTTTGTAAGCCATGTTTTCGTCAAATCTTATAATAGTGTTGAATAAAGGTTTTGCCTTGCAAAGGGATTTTTCCTCATCATGATTATTTTTTCATGTTTGGCTTGATAATTGCAAATCTATATTTGAACACAATTCTCATGCATATCATAATTAATTGAAGATTAAAATTTATATTTGCGTGTCGGGGCATTTAATAAAATAAATTGATCCATTAGTTCATGCTCACTCTCAAATTGGTATCAGAGCAGGTTAGACCAAATTATCATGTAACCCTTTTCTGCAATTTTTTTAAAATTTTGATATTTAAAAAAGTCAGAATTTAATGGACAATTAGCATAATCAAATGCCCATTTTTTATGGTCCAAAGCCTTAGACCCGTTTCTTCCTTGACTGAGAATAAATTTAAATGGACTACTTATAACTCTTGCGGCTTGAGAGCTATTTATGGAGCCTTCACCCCTAACGAGTTCCACCTCATTAGGATGTGCACCATGTTTAAAGAAGCATGGGATACCCTGCATCTCACACACGAGGGTACCAACATTGTAAAGGCATCAAAGCTTCAAAATTTGACTACCTAATTTAAGGCCATTACCATGCCAGAGTCTGAATCTTTTGATGATTTTTATGCACTTTTATCGAACATAGTTATTTATATTTTTAATTTTGGTGAGAAAATTCCAAATAACAGAGTTGTTTACAAAATTTTGAGATCCTTAACCGCCCGTTTGATCCCTTAAGTCACTGTTTTCAATTCATTGGGAATATTAGATAGATTTAGGTTAGAAGAACTCGTAGGAGACCTTAAGACTTATGAGATTGATACATTTACCAAAACTATTAAAATAAAGAAATAGTAATTGCTTTGAAAACTCTGCCTAAGAAAAAGTCTTCGAATCTGAGGCCGAATTTGATTTTGAGATGGATGACTTGGCCTTTTTGGAAAAAAATTCAAACGTTTTCTCAAATTTTCAAAAGAAAAGATTTTTGAGAAAAAAAATAATGAGGGCGAGAAGGTTTGTGAGAAAGATGAGATACGATGTTACAAACGTGAGGGTAAAAGGAACAAGGCACGTGAGTGTCCCTATAGGCTTATGAGGAAGGTAAAGAAATTTGCTAATAAATACACTCTTAGTGATAGTGAAGTCGAGTCGATTGATTCAAGGTGGAATCACAGCAGGAATCGTGTGTTACATTCATGGATAGTCGCATTAGTACTTCTAGTTTGTCCCACGTCGATGAGGACATATCTAAATATGAAATCCTTGATCATGTTTTGATTCATTTGGGAGAAAGCGAGAGTGAGGATGAGATTTTGAGTGAGGGAAAAGGTGGTCTCCAAAACGTTTTTAGTGATATTTACACCGAGACCTTAAAAATGAAAAATTTAATTAAGATTTGTCTCTTAGGGTGTTAGATTTGGAGAAATAGGTGAAAGTTTTAGGAGAACGTGAGGCATTGGTCAGTTAACTCAAGAAAGTTAAAGAATAGATCAATTTGACTAACACTCTGGCTAGTCTTATGGGAGATCTTCAATCTTCATTGGAGACATGTGAGAAACTTGAAGATCGTATATCCCAACTCAAAAGCAATCTCTAATGTGCTCGGGAGGTCAAGGCCACTTTAAAGGACACTTCTAAGAAGATGTTGCTGATCCCGCATTATGTAATATTGAGAGGTAAGGAATAGGTTATGACGGTGCATCCAGTTCCAAAGCTACACTTGAATCGGTTCCAGAGTTTGTGATGGATCCCTATGGCCCTCAGCCTAACCCACCTAGTAAAATTAATCCACCAAAGAGAGCTCGTGCTAGACGTATTGATCAAGGTGGACCCAAGCCCATTTATGTTTGTACCCATTGAAAAAAAGAGGTCCCCTTAGAGAATTCTATTTTAAGTTAGGGAGAATTTCTCATATGTATGTTCCCCGGTATACTCCAACACGAGTTCTCGCACACACTCCCACTCATGTTACTCCGCATGATCCCACACATGATCATAATGATTTTGTGAGTTTTAGAGAGAAGGTAAAGTTTTTAGTAAAAAAATCATAATGTTTGATGGAGGAATTTCATAGCATGACTTCTCTTTTTGAGAACTACTCCGGGCCTAATGATTGAGGTTGAGACTTGTTTCTAGAATAGGATGATTATCATGGGTATATTTCTTATTCCCATTGCTAGATTTTACTATCATAATACCTATCTAATTTTCTTTATGATGTTTTTAGGCAAATTCAAAACGATTTTTATTTTTCCGAAAAATTTTGAAATATACAAAAAGATTTTCCTTTTTTATAAAAAAAGGATAAAAGACTTCTTTGATAAAAAATTTAATAAACACAAAGGATTTTTGTATTTTTTATCACCATATGTGGATGAAAATTCGTTTAATCCAACAATACTAAATAAATAATAAATAAATCATAGTTGTCCCCGTATTATTACATCACTTGTCCAAAGACTCGAATGAAATGATTTAAAAAATTTCCAACTAAATGTTTCGTAAGACAAGTTCAAAATATAGTGGCAGAGCTTCTAACGATAGTTATTACCCTCAGGGCCCTTACCGACATCCTTGCAAAAATCCCTACTCGATGTACCTAGGGTGGGGGTAGGGTTTTAACATAAAAAGCATGGGTGAATGAACGCTTAGCAGAGTGGAAAGAACTAAGATATACTTTTTCTACAAAAATACTATACATATAACATGTATTTTATACAATTTTGAATAGTTTTAATAATTTAACTAGTACTAATTCAATGCACCCAAGCGATGTGGTCAAAATCATACTTAACAATTTCACACTACCCTTTACCGGGTTTAAAGACTATTTAATCATATTTTATTCCTTAGTCTCCATTTTATCCCTTTTACTAAGTTGTATTCTTAACATTCCTTAAGAACAACCAAGTTCATTTTCATTTCCATTATCTTTTTCTCAAAATCCTCTAATTATCTGCATACTTTAATGGGTTGTACACTGCCGGCTATGCTATCATATGCTCTGGCCAGTGATTTTGGGTCTTTCACCCTAAGGCTTAATTATTTCTCACTCTCATCCGAGTCCACATTAATGTGTTTTAAAATTTTTACCAATGTCCACATCATTCCTTTACTTTCATCATTCTCCTTCCATTTCATTCCTTTATCCGTTCTTCACAAAACCGATCGATTAGGTAAAATGAGAATGTCCAACCACTAGGACTCTCTAATTTGATCAAAACTACCATTATACCCTTAATTTATCGAAACCTAGTAAAAAATACATTTCTTTCATCATGGCATTATAAATCTTCATTTTTACATTCAAAGCCACCTTTCATGATTTTATGTCCCAAAAATCATACATTAATCTTTTTTCCAAAAACATCCTATTTCTTCGTATTTCTTTTCCAGAAACATATTTAATATCATAAAGACCATTTTTCAAATGACCGTTTTACTCTTATACCCAAATATTGCATTAAATATATTTTGTTCTTCATTTTACAACAAGAAACTGATTTTTAATTCCACATATCATGTGCATAAGTCCTTATTTAACACACTATAATATTTTAAGCATTTTTGGAGGATTTCAAGTCTAAAACCCCTAAAATATGCAACTAAAACATGATATTAACATGGAAATATATCTTCATGCTTATTTCCTCATTTTTCCAAGATTAAAATATCATTTGTTCATTAAAAGCCATTTTGAACTTAGTTTTTTTTTTTTATCAAAAACCCAGTTTTTGTAAGAAAACCTTTCAATAAACATACTAAAAATAATTTTGCAAAATAAGTTCTTCTATCATGCATCCTAATAGCTTTTAATCTTGAAAAAACTTTGAGAAACAACCTGCCTTGATTTGAAGAGGAGAGGCTTAAAGGGAATGACTTGAAGCTCCTAAAAACTCCTATGCTCCAAGAAAGCTCCAACTTATTCTCCAACAATGTCTTTTTCAACCCAACTTCTTCCTCAATCCTTGGAAAATGCTTTGGATGGAAGGGGGGTTCTTTGGGATGGTGGAAATGGGTTGAAAATGGTGGAAGGTGGCCTAGATATAGAGAGAGCTCTAAAACTATGTTGAGAAATGCCTCTATCTCCTCTCTTACCTTTATTTAAACCCAGAAAACTTAACCACTCAACTAATGGTGAAACCCATGTTTTGATCTTGGTTGTTAGTATCTCAGCAACAAAGCAAATTCAATGCTCCACATCACGACGACACATTAAAATGCGCAGATTTTTCAAATTTAGATCTGCTCGCTCAAACAACTTGGATGTCGTTCGAACTAGATCCCCTCTCATTTAAATGAGGTCCCCTCTCGTTCAAATGAGAGTTCTAATGAGGTACAATTATGGGGAAATCGGGGACTAAAGCAGGGAAAATAATCAACCTCGTTCAAACGGGAAACTTCCCCTCATTCAAATGTGAGATTTTAATGAGATTCTAAAGAGCGAGGGAAAATAAACAGATCCTAGTCATTATAAGGTCATTTGAATATCATTCGAACCATAACCCCTTTTCCATTCGAATGACAATGACCTTCATTCGAACGGCGGCCAAAAATTCCTTTATCAATTTGAAGCCCTTAAAACTCCAATTTAAATTGCTCAAAAGCCATAAGGTTAGCTTAAACTTAACAACCATTAATAATATATAGTACATGGCCCAAGGACATAAAAATTATAAGGGCTGAAGTACAAATCTCGGGCACAAGAGTTGTAGTTGAGGTCGTTCTACATACTTAGAGAGTTTAAATGATAAATTCAAAGGTTTGAGGTTAGTTTTGTGAACTTAAAGGGTTAAGATAACCAATTTAGAGGGTGGAGGCTAGTTTTGTGGATCTAAAGATTGAAATGACTAATTCAGAGGTTTGAGGTCAATTTTGTAGACCTGGGGATTTAAAATGATAGATTCAGAGAGTGAAGGTCGATTATGTGGCCATAAAGATTTTAAATGACCGAACCTAAAGATTAAAATGACCTATTTAGAGGGTCGAGGTGGATTCTTTGGACCTCAGGATTTAAATTAACCAATTCAGAGGGTCAAGGTCAATTTTACGGATTTAGGAAACTGAGATGACCGATTCAGCGGGCCAAGGTTGATTTTACGAATCGAAAGATTAAAATGATCGATTAGGAAGGTCGAGGTTGATTCTGTAGACCAATAGATTTAAAATGACCGATTCAAAGGGTTGAGGTCGATTCTATAGACCTATGGATTTATGTAAGGGAAGTATTTATATTTTTTTCTCTGTTGAGGAGGGTGTTAGTTATCATCAGTGTAGGTTCACTGAGGATTTTGGTTCCCCTAGGGTGTATGCTAGTGAAGAGAGCTTTATAGGTGCCGATGGATCTGCTTATGATCCTGTTGGGGATTAATGAGAACTTTGTAAATGGTTTGGTGATCCTATATGGGTCTTTCTCATAGTAGTTATGTTCTTGACTTCATGGGGATTTTCCAAAACAATTATGAATTTTTGGGCAAATTTTGGATTTTTCTAGAATTTTTGTGACTCGTGAGGAGGTGCCTATCGGCATAGGGCATGACTCCTGAGCTTCTTAGGGGAAGGGAAAAGTCACTGCCAATTTTAATCTTTTATGTGGTTATAATATTATATTTTCACTTGGTAGATTATAGAATCTTCATGGAGAAACATGTGATAATTTACCCTTAGCATTTGTCCTCGAAGGCTGCAGGGACTAGTGGAATGCATAACCAGATGCAGAGGTTATGGGCGCATAAGTTTGGGTACATGTGGTACCCGGGGGTGGGTGGTGTGATAAATTATGGAGGGTGAGGTGGAGGTTTAACCATCAGTGTCTCCGGAGCATATGAGGCAGGTGAACGAGATGTCTGACGAGGCCAAGGCGATGACGATGGAGGGTGAGCCCTACATGCATAACACTGATATGATGGCGGGCTACGACAACTTGGATTTTGTGTCCAGTTGGTTGATTCCGTCGTGCATTTATATGGATAACATTTCTCCACATACAATGAGATCAAGGAGAGGGATCTGTATACCGGCGGCGGCTCATAGCACGAGGGGAGGCACAGTGGACGCAGTGAAGAAGGTTATACTTCACCATATTTCCACACCTTCTTATCATATTCGGGTTCATGGTGGAGATGTGATATCGGTTCCTCATTGCCCCCTTTCAGTGATAGATGGGTTTATGGGTCTTCTTGAGGAGGCTCTCCAGGGAGAAGTACGACCTTTTTTCTCTTTTTTCCTTTATTTTATTTTCTTCTTCACATTACTGACTTTCTTAAGTTTTGGTGATTTGGTTCTTTTTGCGTTCTACTCGTGTGTCGACAACCTGGCTGAGGGATATCCGGGACTGGATATCATCAGTGTCAAATTATGTGAGGAAGTCAGCTAGTGCTTTCTTGGTTCCACTGACCAAGTCTGAGGAGATTTTTGGTTTCTAGCAGTAGTGGGTCCACCGCACGTCATCGGGGAGCGCGTTCATCGAAGTGCTTGACTGTGAGGGGGTATGAGAGAAATTTTGGAGGGTTCGGGTTAGCTCCCAATTTTCTTTTTCTTTTCCTTTTTCTTCTTCTACCTATAGGGAAAATGTAATTATTCTGGACAAGTTAATTATAAGGGATGCATTTTTTGTGTTATCTTGATTTAGTGTCTTACTCTACATGTACTTTAATTTTTTACTTAATTTTTTTTATTATCTTCAAAGATAAGGTAAAATGAAACAAATCAAAGAGGGACTCAAAGATTCATTTTTCATAAGTAAAAGAAATTTCTATTTAGGAAGTTATGTGCAAAAGAGAAATATAGGGAATTTCCAACACGAAACACTCAAAGTTGATTTTTCAAAAGAAATCTTTATCTTGGAAATGATATGTACAAAAGAGGAAAGTGAATAGTTTTCCAAAAAGGGGGGTTACCGATCGGTATACACCTTGGCCTACCTATCGGCATAAGGTTCAAGTTCAAATCACTTCCTTAGCTTTGACTACACTTCCTGTGTACTTCTGGGTACTTTGGGAGCAGAAAGCCTAGTGGCATCTTGAATGATTCGTCCTTTGTGGATTTTTTTAGTAAAAAATAAGGCTTTTGAAGATGGTTTTCATCATCACATCCCAATTTATTTCCTTCACAATTTCTTCTCCTTCTGTAGTGGCACTTATATTGTTCAAGACTTTTTTAACTTACCTCAAGGTTTCAAAGGCTATGTGCCTCTATAATGTTAACTACGAAGCTTTTGGCCTACACCATTGTTTTCTTATAGTGTAATTACCCCATAGACTGGAATCTCTGGGAAGCATTGGTACAGTACTAGTTCCCTAAAGATCATGGCTTTCAGTTTGGTCTGGATGTGGTGTGTCCGACCTACGAAGCATTCTCTATGATGCTATGTGCCAACTCCAGTGTGGCGAAAACTATGTCAATTTTTTCTTGTTATCCTTATGTGTCCTTAGAGAATTTTCTCCACTCAGTTGATCGATTTCTAGTGTATGGAGGGAAAATTATCCTCCCGATAGTCATGAATTTCATATGTCTTAGGGATTTTACTAATAACGGCTTTGTCACTATTGTAGTCATGGGATTGACTCCCAGGCTTATATTAGTGACAGGTGATCTGACAGCTGACCCTCAGGAAGCCATAATAGTGTTGTGGATGTCCTACCACTATAGTCCTACTACAATGATATTGACGGAGATTTTGAATAGTTTAGATGCCTAACAGGAGGGTTAGGTTGGCTGCTTGCAAGGGAATCCTGTCATGCTGTTTATGTGGTTATCCGAGAGACTCGACCTTAAGGCCCCTCCTCAGTATCCTCTGTTGGGTGTTCCTAATATTTTTTCTAGGCCATTCTTCATCTTAAGCTTATCGATGGAGAACTAGGTTAATTGGCTTATAGAGTATGAGGCCCAATGCCTTCGATAGTTTATACCCTGATAGGGTAACTTATAGCTTATTTTATAGTTGGGGGACTACCGGTACATGTGGTTGGTGGATCTACACCAGACAACTTTCTACTTTTCATAGTAGATTTTCTTCCAAATTGGATGGGAGAAAATTTTTCATCCCCTCATAACTAACTTTTTTCTGTGGAGCACCTGACTGAGTCTTTGAGGATGATATTGGGGCCCCAATGGTAGTGTCATCGACCGTATACCCATCCATCATAATTTGTTGGTATTTTTAGCTCCATATCAGTGGACTACCTAGAGTGGTTGTAGAAGTTTGTGGTTGAGAAGATTCTAGCCGAGGGGACTAGGCAGAGATGGATTATAATGTTCGACACCTTAGAAGAGGGCGATGTCATTTCATCCAAACTTATAAATGCCAATCATCGCATGGAGCACAACTGGATCTATAACTAGGAATTAGATTCTTGGGGTTCTATAGGTTCAAGCAATGATGATGAAGTGGGTCCATCAGGTAATTGAAGGTAAGGTCTTTAGGGGTATTAGAAATTTATATAGGTTTTTGGAAGTTTATGGGAAAGTTTTGTTTGGTTTGGTAGGTGTTTAGATATTTATGAAGTTGTTAATGATGTTGGTTTAGGGTTTTGATGTTTTGTGGTGGTTTATAGGGAAGTGGGTTATTTGACTCCCATCACTGATATGTCATGTAATAGCTGTGTTCCTGATTTTTAATTAAAAAACAATGATTTTGACGTGTTTTGATGTGTCTTTAATGAATTTTGTATTTGAACTATCTATACTGATCACTAAGGCATACATAATCCTTTTATAATGAAAAGAGAGATTGTTATTATGGGAGGTAGAAAATAATAGCATTTAGTAAGATAGAAAGGACCGTGCCCATATGTGGCTTATTGGTTGCCTACGTACCTTTGTGGGTTTGAAAAAAAATGGGTTTTTTTAAAAATGGGTTTATGAGGGTATTAAGTCCTACGTAATTCTGAGTATAAGGGAAAAGGATTTTTTTTAAGAATAGAAGGGGGATGAGAAGAGTTGTAGTGCGAAGAGAGTTTGGACTAAGGGTAAAACTTTTGAGATGGTCCAAGTTAACTAGATGCATCATTTTCTCTTCGTCGAGATCTGCGAGTACAGCGGCGCCACCGGACATGATTTTTTTAACAGTGAGGGGGTACTATAATTAGGTTTAAATTTTCTTCTCTCATCCCAGATGGGTTCTATAATTTCCTTGAGGATAAGATCTCCATCTTAGACACCGCAGTCCTTGACCTTTCTATTAAATGATCACATAATTTGGCGATGGTACCCTTGTATGTGGTATAGATATTTCAATCTTTTTTTGTCCAGTAATGAGAGTTCATCATAGCAACTTTGACACCAGTATTCTTCACTGATCTTACTTTTCAGCATAACTCGTAGAGAAGGTACATCTAATTCGACTGGGAGAACCCCCTCCATGCCATATACCAGAGAACAAAGAATATCCCTAGTGGGCGTTCTGATGGAGATATAGTATCCCAGTCTCTATAGCTTTCATTCATCTTGCTGATGATGGTATTGAGGCTCTTGTTGGCAGCTTTGATAGTTCCAATGGTTTGCGGTCGATAAGGAGAGGACTTATTCATATGAATTCCATATTCATCGATAAACTCTGTAACCTTAGCCTCGAAGTGGAATCCATTGTCTGACACCAACTAGTGGGGAACTCCATAGTTGCATATGATGTTCTTTCTGATGAACTTCGACACGTTTTTTTCATTTAGTACCGCGTATGACTTAAATTCAACCCATTTTATAAAGTAGTCAATGGCGACCAGGGTGAATTCACGCCCATTAACGATCGAGTCTGACAGAACCGAAAGCAATTTTATAGTGATATCTTTCCTTAACATCTCCATAGTTTGTGTTTTAAGTACACCTTTTTGGTTAACGAAACCTTAAATGTGACGACTTAGCACCTTAAGAGTTTGACACCTAACCTAATATCTTTTTAAACACTTTCAACCTAAGGGTATATAGTTATGAATTCCATATTTTTCCAAACCAAGAGTGATGACTTTGAAAAATATTTCAGTTGATCAAAACATTTTAAATATTTGATATCATATTTTTCACTGCTCTTCTTTAAGTTCTTCGAGCCAGTCATTTTGGGTTTCTCTTTAATAAGACCTTAGAGATTTATTTTATTATCTTTGTGTTCAAACTAATTACTAAACTTTTTGTTCATGAGTAAATATTATCTCTTCTTTGTCTTGAAAAAATCATTTTGAGATTTAAAGAATTATACCCTTTCATATACCAAATCAACCTTTTAGGATTCCCTTAAAATCCTTGTGTATCTTTTGTGGATTCTTTAAGGTAACAAATCATTGGCAAAATATTTGAGGACATTGGCCGTGGACTAAAATCGATGGCGGTTGTGTAGTGTCCTTCAATTGTCGGCACAGGTAATGGTATGAAAGAGTTTTTACTCGGTCATAGCATTGTATGGTTGTAAGTATTTATCTTGTACTTTTATGGTTATAAGTCTTTGTCTTGGATTTTTAATTCTCTACCATAGTGGAATTATCATTCTAATCGGCCCAAGGTTTTTCTTATTAGCGGTTGTTTTCCTCATCCATTCGGTCTTGAACTTATTTTACTTTTTTGCTCCTTTTAGAATCATTATTTTAATTAAATAAGATAAAATTTGGATTTTAAAACCTAGTAAAATATTTTATCACATAGACTTTCATATTTTTAATCCTTTTGCAATAACAAATTATAATTCATTTTTCCTGAATTAGGTGTAAAGTGCGTGTGCAGTGTTGATTCGAATAGATTCGCAATTTCTAATTCAAACTTATTTAATTGGATGTCAAAATACGCTAAAACAAAATTCCAATTAAATTAGCCCCTAAACATGCATTTACGTGTCAATTCAAATCTCAAAATAAATCATGCGATGAATAAGCTGACAAAGACAAATTTTAGGAAAAATTCCCCTCAAGTTAAAAACCTTTTATTTCCACTATAATTTGTAAAGGAACGGTTTACAATCGGATTACAACGAAAATACAATTTGACTAACGAAATACCCGAAGGTGTCGGTTCTTAGTCGTCAACCCAAGAACACCGCAGCACTCCCTATGACACGCAGTCGATGATCAGCCCAGTACCTTCCGCAAGTGGCACATATGGTCAGCCCAGTACCTTTCCAAGGCACCTATGATTCAGTAGCAAAACTAAGCTTTAGGTTCCATAAACAACTCACACAAAAGTCTGGAATTTTGTGAATTGTAAAAGCAAATTTTGAACCCTCAAAAGTGACGGAGAATAAATAAAAAGCACCAAAACTGTATTTTAATTGAAATAGTGTCTTCTCCACACGAAATATAGAACCCGAATACCCTTTATGTAAGAAAATTCAAGGCGGTGATATGTTAGAAATAAACTCTGTCATTCGAACGAAACACGACATCGTTCGAGCGACAACTCCATCTTGTTCGAACGAGATGTGACGTCATTCGAATAACCGTCACTGATCCTCTTTATAAAACTTTTTAAAATTAAATAACTTGGAATCCTTAAAAACCAAAACTGTTTACGGGATCAGGAGTATCTATCCAAAATCTTTTTATGATTAAAATTATTTAAAAATAGTTTTTCTTTTCAGAATAACATCCCAACACTTCTAATGTAAAATGTAAATGGAGCTAAAACACATTTTACCAAATTCGTCCTTATTGGGCATGATTGTTGAAGATGATTTGAAATTCGAATTGTTGATTGTAGATGTAAGCTTCCCAATTCTTTGACAAACTTGTACTGTATACGACATACTAATGTGACGGACAATGTCCTTACATTAGGTGAATTAATTTTTATTTGGGTAGTTAACATCGAGAGTCACACTCTCAACGCGTAGGTTGAAAGAAACTTAGTCAGCTCCTCTACATCATAAACTACCCCTACCTGGGGAACAAAAGCAGAATATCGACCTATGTGCCGACAAGGGCTTCCCACTAGATCTACGGACATGGGTAGGTAAAAATAGGACCTCAATCCAAAACTAATCATATGGCTTGATCCTATACAAATAAATATAGTAATGGATGTAATCCATTCACAACAGCCGATCAGTCTTGCTCAGCCAAAGGGATAAATGTTTGTTCACCAACAGATGTTGTGGAGGAATCAAAACACTACATTAGGAATGTTAATGCAGTACACGCTCTTACAGATATCTCATTGCTTATGAATCCACACCATAGTCTATTCATCCTCTCACCTATCTCAGACGAACCCCAATGTATTCATGTTTACATAGAAGTTTCACCAATACAAATGTATCACGACATTATCAAATAAAAATTAATAATAACAGGTGAATTACAGATGACTAGATGACAGGTTGTGTTGTTTGCATCATCTCAATAGTAACTAACACACTATTAAGGTAGTTTTTTAACCACCTCAGGTGACAAGGCCACATCCCCCTAGGATCCAAACTCGAATACACACCTAGGCCATCTCCCAGGTCAGTATAAGACAAGCATTGCACGCAACATTAACATTAGTACCAACAGAATACAAGAAAAGGGAAAAGTAACTAAATAACATGACAAGAATGTAAAAACCTACCTCCACCTCATAGGTATAAGCACATAGATATTGTGATGCCCAGTGAAAGCAAGTGGTCAACATCATATATAGGTTCCCTAAAATTAAACCTCCCCAGTCAAAATGAAGAATGTAAGTAAAATCCATCAAAAATGACAACAACTAGCAGTGTATGGTCCTACCCCCAAACGTCAGAAATTGCCCTAACATAGATAACAACAACATTAAGGCGTGACGACAAATATTCCCATTATCATCATTCACCCTCGGCAATATCCTTAAGTTTCTCTTTAGGGAACTCGGTGAAAATATTTATAATCTGACGCGGGATGGATACCACCCAAAGCAGGCCTCTCTATAGCATTCGTGGGACTAATTTCCTTGTCAACAATGATTGGCTCATGATCGAGCGAGAATAGTGCGTCGTGTAATACGCAAATTGTTGTTATCAGTTCGACGACTCAATGCAAAAAACCTAAACTACAACTACACTTGACAAGCAAGCACAACGGTAAGTCGGGTACCAAGAATCCACAGGGAGTGATTGAATTTTAGATTTTAATTATTTTATTACTTCAAAAAAAAGTGCAAAAGGTGATAGGTTGGAAATGGTGAAAAAGAAAAAAATTAAAAAGTTAACACTAAACAATGTTTAATAAAAATGAGAGTTGGGGCCACTTCCCCTCCATGGGCTAAACAACTAATAATTATAATTTCGGTTCGAAAATATTTAACGGTGCATTTTTAGTTAAACATAAACATCACACACGAAGGGATTTTAACCCAAAAATGTGAGATAAAACATTCGATCAAAAATGGTCACACGCGTCTTAAATTCGAATTAGCGCTATAAACACTAACGTTGAATGACAAAGAAAGTTAAATGCATAATAAACCAATTTTAACATGCAAGGTTTCAATTAAATGCAATTTTATACAAAACCTAATTTTCGAAGCTCGACGCCCATCAATGGCGGACACACAACCCAAACTCTACTTAACTACTCATTAAACAATTAATTAACTAATTAAAGAAATAAATAAACTAATTTATCTAGGCATGGAAAGTAAGTAATAAGCAAGAAATAAGCTAAAACAAGTTGAATAAATGAGGAAGAAGATGAATAGTGCTTACAACAATCCAAATGGTACAAACCCTAGGAGAGAGAAACTCCACCCAACAAATCCCCTCTTCTAACCTAAAATGAATTATATGAAGTCTATAAAATGATTCCCACACTTAATACAAGTTTTAGATCCGTATACACCACCAAAAACCCACTTAAAAATTGAAATATACGAACTTTCAACTGAATCGATTCGCACCAGACAGTCCTGAATTCTCAGCTTTGTCCAACTTCACGAAAAAAGCCATAACTTCTTCATTATAACTCAGAATTAGGCACAGTCAGAGGCTACGCGAAGATAACTCGGAGGGATACAATATCCAATAAGATATTAGGCCAAAAAACTAAATTATAAAATGACTAAAATGCCCTTGAATGTGACCTTGAGTGTGATTTTGAAGACAAAATCATCCTAAAATGCCATAACTCCTTCATTATACATCAGAATCATGCACCGTCGGTGGAAACATGAAGATAAATCAAAGGGATTCAACTTACATGTTCGGGATCAAAATTCGAATTCTAAAATTACTAAAATGCCCTCGAAGTTGCAATATTCAACGAAATTTTTTCGAAAAGCAACCAAACTTCAAGCTAAGCACTTTAATACCTACAAAAGTTCAATTATACCTTATGTAGCATGTAAACATTTAAACCATAGGTTTTCTGATTAACGAGTATAAATATAGGAATTAAGGTACCTGAGGGGGTTAAAATGCATAAGTATAAGGGGTGAAAAATACAATATTCGTGCCGAATCACACCCCCTAACTTACACATTGCTAGTCCCTAGCAATGAAATACAAAGATAAAAGAACTACAAGCAAACCACAAAAAAGGATATATGTACAAAAGGGATAAATGACACTTTAGCGGGCAAACGATTGCATACAACATAAGCAATAAGTCGTTAAACCCCTAGGTTACCCTAGTGGACTAGTGTCGTCTCGTGAGGGTTTTCAGGGATGAAGCCCACAAACATCACAGTTTTTTCAAAATAATACCAATCAACATGGGACAAACTCAAAAATACGAAAAAGATTTCAAACATGTTATTAGCATATTGAAGGAATTCAAGATAAAGTTCGTAGTTATTAAAAGGTTTAATACCCCTCGTAGAATTGAAACTTTAAAAGTGGGAGGGGGAGAGCACATGCATAGTATGAGTTGAAAAAAACTTAAATAAATCGGATAAGCATTAAAGAAAGCATATATTCAATACTCACAGGCGTTACGCTTATCAAATGAATTCACTCGAAATAGGGAGGTAACACATGGGACATGCGGGCATAAAGAGTAAATGTAGATGGAAACTAGACCGCGAACATGTCACTAATAAAGAACGCTATATAGGAAATAAAAACTTGTAATCCCAATGAAAGATAGCGCTCATTAAAGGAGGTGAAATGCATTTTCACAGATTATCAAACTATTTTAATTTTTGAATTAAATTCACTTTAAGATCACATAGGACTTGTATAGAGTTGTAATGTAGGCTAGGCTCGGGTTATGAAATGAAGGAAATGTGTACGGATTCAAAGTGTTCGGGGATGAACAACTTGGGATAATGGGAATTAGATATGAAATTGAAGAGAGACAAGGATTATTGAACACTATATACAATATATACAAACTTTCTTTTTCGTTTTCTTCTTTTTTTTTTGTTTTTTTTTTGTTTTTCTACTTCTCTTTTTCTTTTTCTTTTTTCTTTTTCTTTTCTTTTTCACTACTTTCCTTTTTTTCACTTTTCTCACTCTTTTCATGCTCAAATTGAAACCACGAGACACTAACATCATTTAATCCCAAGTATCATTCCAAACAAAGGTATGGAAGGAAATAAGTATGGTTTATAATTCCAATGTGGAGTTGGTTATGGGGTTTTGGGTAATGAAATGAAAGGCTAATATTTAGGCTCAAAGGGGTTAATGAGGGAAAATATAAAAGGTGAGGTCAAGGATAATATGGGCGATATAACGAAGATGCCCTATAATCATTTTATAAAGTTTACGCAATTCTCGAGTCAAAATAAATTTTCAAAATCATGCTAAAGTAACACATTTCAATATATAAACTCAATTGATGGACGATCAATGAAAGAATAGAGAGATTACCAACGAAAATAACATTTTCAAAGAGGAAAGAAAAGTGTATAACACTCACAAACGAAGAAAAATCTCTAATCTCACTTGGTGTGGGTATATACAATGCAACAAAAGATTACCGAGTTATAAAAATCTTAAAGCAAATCAATATAACAAGAATGTTCATGTGCTCATGGGATAAAGTTTAATTCATGAAGTTATTCATAATATCAATGATTTGAGGACTAAAGTCTAATAACTTCTAAAGTTGAGAAAATTCATCGTTGAGTTGTCTATTGGATCGGGCAATTATTAAATTTTATCATCGGAACCAAGGCAAAATCCCTGAGAAATGAGAAAAAAGAAAAAATAATATTTTTTTTAATTTTTAATTTTTTATCAAAAAGCATGCTTTGTAACTAACATGTGATAAAATCCATGGACTAAACATGCAATGGATAGAATATCCTACACCCCCTAACTTAAATATTTCATTATCCTCAATGTGCATTAAGAACACAACACAAAGATAGGAAAAGAATGGTATTACCCAAAATTTAAGCGATCCCCATAAGTACAATTCGAAATGAATCTACAAAACAAGTTAGTACCGAGCATAATGAAAAGCAATAACAAAAAGTTTAACTAATTGCACTAGACTAAACTAAAAGGAAAGAAAAACTTAAGAAAGAAAGAATAAAAAAACTAACTATATACAACCTAATATTTGGACTTCACATTAACTATACACTAGAAGTTTAAATAATTGAGGATCCACCCAAACAATATTTTGACTTTGGAAGATCAGCGGTGGACCCTCCATAGCATGCATGCCTCCCGAAAAATAGGAATTCCATTTGAAAAAATGAAGGCATGTGTAAGGCGTAAGAAATGAACCATCGTCAATTAAAAATTTGAGAGGGATGATGGGGGGTTTGGATTTTAACGGAGACAAGACTACATTAATCTCGAAAAAATTTAAATCACATCCTCAAGGTTCTTCAATTGGAAGGGGAGCTAGAGCTAGTGCAAGTGAATACCCATGAGATCAAGCATCTCAAAATAACATTCCCATTCAAGAATCGGGTCAAAGTTCTTAAGACTTTCAACCGATTCTTGTGATAATTTTAATGGTTCGAGAATAGTAGGGAATAAAGGAAAAGAAGGACCATCAACCTCAATACAATAGAAAGAATTAATAAGAGCTTGAAATTTTAAAGTGCTAAAGCTCGGATCACTCATAATCAAACGAACAAGAAGACATAACATATTCTTGTGAGGCTTGCTCATGGCTAATGGGATCCCCGCATTCCAAATTACATTCCCAAGGTAATGAGGGACTACTTACAACTTCTTGAACTTCACTCAAAAGGTGTTCATTTTCAAGAATCTGTAGGCATTCTCTTATTTTTTTGGGGAGAATAACTCGTAAAACTATTCTGAGAACAATTAAAGTTATCTAAAGAGTTATAGCGAGACATTTCAAAATAAGGAAATTCAATAAAAGCGACAAGCACCAAAATTTCAACTTCTCAACCCAATATAGCATAAGTCAAAAAGAAAGGAGAAAATAAAGAATACAAATATGAATGAAAAAAATATTACGAACTAATAAAACAATTACAATCTAAAACACACTCCCCGTAAATGACTCCATTTTGATGGGAGCGAACCGTGCGTCATGTAATACGCAAGTTGTTGTTATCAGTTTGGCGACTCAATGCAAAAAACCTAAACTACAACTACTCTTGACAAGCAAGCACAGCAGTAAGTCGGGTATTGAGAATCCACAAGGAGTGATTGAATTTTAGATTTTAATTATTTTACTACTTCAAAACTAAAAGTGTAAAAGGTGATAGGTTGGAAATGGTGAAAAAGAAAAAAATTAAAAAGTTAACACTAAACAATGTTTAATAAAAATGAGAGTTGGGGCCACGTCCCCTCCATGGGCTAAACAACTAATAATTATAATTTCGGTTCGAAAATATTTAACGGTGCATTTTTAGTTAAACATAAACATCACACACGAAGGGATTTTAACCCAAAAATGTGAGATAAAACATTTGATCAAAAATGGTCACACGCATCTTAAATTCGGATTATCGCTATAAACACTAACATTGCATAACAAAGAAAGTTAAACGCATAATAAACCAATTTTAACACGCGAGGTTTTAATTAAATGCAATTTTATGCAAAATCTAATTTTCGAAGCTCAACGCCCATCAATGGCGGACACACAGCCCAATCTCTATTTAACTACTCACTACACATGATTAAACTAATTAAATAACTAATTAACTAATTAAAGCAAGAAATAAATAAATTAAACTAATTTATATAGGCATGGAAAGTAAGGAATAAGCAATAAATAAGCTAAAATAAGTTGAATAAATGAGGAAGAAGATGAAGGGCTTACAACAATCCAAACGGTACAAACCCTATGAGAGAGAAGCTCCATCCAACAAATCCCCTCTTCTGACAAAAAATGAATTATATGAAGTCTAAAAAATGATTCCCACACTTAATAAAAGTTTTACATCCGTATATCCCACCAAAAAACCACTTAAAAATTGAAATTTGCGGACTTTTAGCCGAATCGATTCGCACCTCACGATCCTGAATTCTCAGTTTTGTCCAACTTTACGGAAAATTTTGTAACTTCTTCGTTGTAACTCAGAATTAGGCACGGTCAAAAGATAAGCAAAGATAACTCAGAGGGATACAACATCCAAGAAGACATTAGGCCAAAAAATCAAATTATGAAATGACTAAAATGCCCTTGAATATGACCTTGAGTGTGATTTTGAAGACAAAACCATCCTAAAAATGCCATAACTCCTTCATTATACATCATAATCATGCACCGTTGGCGGTCACGCGAAGAGAAATCAAAGGGATCCAACTTTCGTGAAGAGTTAGGGATCAAAATCCTAAAGCTAAAATTACTAAAATGCCCCCGAAACTACAATATTCAACGAAACTTTTCTGGAAAGCGACCAAACTTCTCGCTAAGCACTTTAATACCTACAAAAGTTCAATTACACCTCATGTAGCACGAAAACATATAAAACAGAGTTTTTCTAGTTAACGAGCATAAATATAGGAATTCAAGTACCCGAGGGGGCTAAAATGCATAAGTATAAGGAGTGAAAAATACAATATTCGTACCG
This sequence comes from Sambucus nigra, assembly GCA_949130495.1. Taxonomy (NCBI): domain Eukaryota; kingdom Viridiplantae; phylum Streptophyta; class Magnoliopsida; order Dipsacales; family Adoxaceae; genus Sambucus; species Sambucus nigra. The sequence goes on along the minus strand of OX422208.1, from coordinate 402,140,651 downwards.
AATCAGCTCCCCACATACCGGGATACTAGTAAACTTCAAAAAGTCTAAAGGGGTCAAGGTTATTTCACTAAGAGAAAAATTAAAAGTTTTGGTGGAATCCAACCGATACTCAGAAACTTTCGTAATCACATCATGATTGCAAGCCAAAAAATCCCACAAACGATCTAAGGAAGGCCGAAAGTTAACAGAATAGACAAGGACCTTCACATAATCTGGTGTGGACTCCCATATATTGTACATGTACCACAAAGACCCTCAACTCCTTGATATTACCACCTACAAGAAAAATAATAATGAATCACTAATCAGTGAACTAGAAGTATCTACCACTCAATAAAAATCATAAGTTATCCAAAAGGCTTCACGCCGTACGATATCCTATTATGCCATCTGATATTCCACTAAGTCCAAATTGCTCATCTGCACCCAATGTATCTCAATAAGTAAGAATTTCATTCGTAATCTTGTAACCCACTACCCCTTGACCACCCACCCCCAAAAAAACAACATCTCAAAACTGCTCTAAAACTTGGTTAGTATCACTCGACATAGCTTTGCGTCATCTAGCATTAGGTCACCAATCCTTATCTTCTACAAAATTAACTAAAAATTATCCTTTGCATTCCACCAATACCCTTCCATCAAAATGGGACTTCATCACATGATTCGAAAGACAACCAACACAATAAATCCTCAAAATTCGAGGACAAAATCGTCATCACCATATCATCCAACATGGCAAACCAAATCTCATACATTATGCTGCAATAATATCTCCCCACCAAAATTTACCAAGATGCAGACCTCACCAAATATTGTCCTTGACATCAACTAGAATCTATTGTTTACATCTAAATTGTACATGAAGTAAAGACAAAAAATGATCCAGCATGAATACGAAACTTATGGGGTGTTCTTGAACGTTCTTCCATAACTTTGGATGCAAAATCCTCACATCCCCATTCTTTTACTATCAACGTAATGAGACATCGCCCCCAAGGTATTAAATGTCTCGTAGGATCCTCTAGGTTATCCATTCTTTTGTGTGTGGTTTGGCTTCAGTCGATCACCAAAATCTCCCCCACTAGCGGTATCACTACTAGTGGAAGGACTTCCATTGTAGGATATAAAAGTGAAAATCTTATTTCTTAGGATTTGAGGGTTTATTTTGATGAAGAAAATTTATTTCCCTCTAATCGTTTGAATTTAAACTATATTCCTCTCCTCTATTTATAGTTCTCTTCGTCCCATGATGTCCGACATAATTTTGTTCAAATACCATGTCATTCGGTATGACCATCTTAAAAACATGAGTCAAACAGGTCTTCCCCTGCCCCATGTTCCTTCTACATCACTCATAATGTTTTATCATATTAAACCAAGTATCATAAGTTCCATATGGCATGAATTTGGCCATCAGTAATGTCATGCGATGTCAATATCAACCATCCTCATATTAGACCATAATGGGTTCCCTCCACTCATTCATTCCCCTCTCCTCGATTAATGATGTGTCACCATGAGAGAAAATTCAGCAGCAACATCATTATCCTGGATGCAGGTATAAAACAAAATTTATTTCCATCCTTAACACAAGTTAATTCATGTTACGTACCGTTATTATCCCAAATGCTAGTATAATATAATATTTTTTTTCAATCCTTGACAAAAGTTAATCCTTGTTATGGACTGTCCTTTTCTCGAACGCATGTATAATACAACATTTCCTTCCATCCTTAGCATGGGTTAATTCCTATTACGGATCTTCATTATCTCCGATACAGATGTAATACATCATTACTTTCCATCAATGACACAGATTAATTCTTGTTATATATTGTCATTATCCCAAATGGTGGTGTAATACAACATTTATTTCCAACCTTGGCACATTTTACTTCTTGTTACAAACCATTTTTATCCCGATATGGATATAATAAATCATTTATTTTCGTCCTTTACATTAGTTAATTCATGTTACGAACCTTCATTATTTCGAATGCAGATATAATATAACATTTCTTTTCGTGATTGACATAAGTTAATTGCTTTTATTAAAATCAATATCTTAGATGCGAGTATATATAAGGTTTCTTCCGTCCTTGACACATGTTTAATTCTTATTACAGAATCATTTCTCTCGAATGCAGGTATAATACAACATTCTTTTTCATCTCAATTGAGCCTTAGGAAGCACATGCGTAATACTTAATAGGTGGTATTCCCTATTTCTTACTCGAGTTAGACCTCATCATGACCAACAACCTCATGACCAACAACTAGCTTAGGATCTCTTAAACACATTTTCTTACACCTATTTTAGGGCATCTGTTTGCATCACTACATTCAATAAAGCTCATTCAACTGTGGTGGTTTATAAACACACAAAAATTTATACCCCATCTCTACTCATCGCGATGTCACTCCAACTAAGCGATTCGTCACTTACTAAGTTCTAACTCCGTTGAAACTTATCTGGGACCTCTCTTTAATCCCATGAAGGGCCCAATAACACACCTTTGACTTATATGAACTCTCACATACATCGGACAAACACCTTGGTAATCTATTATAGTTTGGCATACAAGCCCATCGTCACCTAGCATAGCCCATGTCGTACGACACTCTACCTCCCATGTTCCATGTTGAACCATCACATAATAACCACATTAAATGTGATGATCAAATAGTATTTTCAAAGATCTTCCTAGTCATATTGAACAAATGGCATTCGAGTTTGATAAACCTCTATATTCCCGCCATACGACATAATAGTATAAGATCTCATTGGTCCTTTTTACCACCCTCCTTCTCCTATAAATAGATTCCATTGACTCTCATTTTTAAAGGAGAATACTCGGATTAACCTTTATTTTCCCTCAACTCTTCCAAAATCAATCATCAAACTTAAAGAAAAAAACTTCTATAAATTCTCAATCAACCTTCAAAGCTTGAAAAATACGTCTTTTGTCAAATACCTTTATTGTTTATACAAGTGGAAATTCTTCTGAAGCTATGATAAGTTCATACGAAGAATGAAGGACAATACAAAAATGTTATCTTATTAAAATGATAATATAACTCTCCTACACCAATGAAAGAACTTTGTATAGGAAAGTAACTCCTCCCTAGTCACACTCATATATCCTCTTATAATTTCAATACACTACACCATTCCTCGAGAATAATTAGGCCATTTATCACTCTCTTTCTTACACCTCTCACATAGAACTTTATATTATTTATATATGACTCTCCTTGGGGCACCCTAAGCACTCATACATCGACTTTATTCCATGTAAACTTAGTAGGGAGTCTTAAAGGATAGCATAAAATGGGGGTTTAATGAGTATTTTTTGTTTGCACAAGTTTTAAAAAACCACCCTCTTTTCAAGACCAACTTAGTATTTTTTTTATAAAAGGAAAGTTATCTCCAATTTTATGATCTATATAACAAGGAAAATAATCCCCAAAAAGGACATTACCTGATTGGCACAAGTCTTTGTCATATGACATAAGATTGTTGTCAAATGCATTGAGCTTTCAAAGATTTCACAAGCATTTTTTAACACTATAAACTAGTATTCCAACATAAGACTACTTTCTTTCAGTCACGCTTCAAACTATTAAAGTTTAGTTAAGGACAATGATTTCCAAAATTGTGACACCCCGCCCAATTAAATAAAGGGTGATCAGTCCTGTACCAATTTAAAACAGACTGTTCGGTTGGTTCATTCTTAAAATCACTGTCGAAAAAACTTTTTAACATATTAATCACCTGATATAAAATTATGCTAGGTGTCAAAACATTTCCAATTTTAGTAAAACCAAGTAACTTCATTTTCATTAAATCTTAAAATATAAACCATTCACCACACATAGGAATATAATAAATACTAAACATGAATCAAGTACTGAAATAAATAAGACTAGGTATCCTAGTTCAAAACTCCAACCCATAAAATAAACTGAATACAATATCTCTGATGAAGGAACCAGAAGTGGGCGACACATGCCCTAGATAAGAAGTCTAGAAGAAACTGAATGGAAAAGATAAATGCGTCTACTACAAGGACCTGCAACTTCCACAACAACTGCAGCACGTCTGACACTCCAATCTCTAATTCTGGTACTCATGTGGCTGAGCATCTGATAATATATATATATATAGAAAAAGAGAGAAGAGGTACAAGAAACGGAGCAGAGCCCAAGGTTTAAAAATGATTTAGCAAGTGTTTAAAACTAGTTCTTAAAACAAGTCTTATACGCATGTTAGTTATCGAACTCTCACATGAGTTTCTCACCTCTCATCTATTCTGCATGCCTAACGTACATCTAATCTCCCCCTGGTTATACCACCCAGTCTAATGAGTCAGAAACTAAACTAATACTAACTATGCTCACTAGTAGTATTCTCGTATCGCCCATACAATACGCTATTCAGATAAATTATCTCACATGCTAAGTTTCATTATTCACCATTTGAATCGTTAATCTTTTATCCACTAAAATTATTTTGTTTCTCATTTCCATTTTATCTACTAGTCTCACAAAGTAGAAAGTTCCCCAAGTACACTCATATATATATATATATAGTCTCATCATCCCTATATATATACACACTAATCCTTCACCCTTAGCTTAAGACACTTGGGGCAATGTAATGATTATTATTATTACCAAGTCTACTAATTTCACACAGTAGAAATATTCACAAATTCATATATATATATATATATATAGTCACCTCATCCCTAAACATATATATATACTGATCCTGCACCCCCGGGCTAAGACCCATTAGTGCACCTATCAAGAAAATCCTGCATCCCCGGGTTAGCACCCATTAATGCCCCTACTAATAATAATCCAGCACCCCCGTGTTATCACCCATTAGTGCACCTATCAAGAGAATCCTGCATCCCCGGGCTAACAACCATTAATGCACCTATCAATAATAATCTAGTACCCCCGGGTTATTACCCATTAGTGCGCTTAACTATAAGATTCTTGCACCCCCGGTTTATCACCCATTAGTGCTCTTAGCAATAATATCACATAATTGGCATACACACATCTTTTTAAAATTTATACGTATTTCCCCGACCTACATATATACTTCTAATACGTATTTTAATCTCAGCACTACGTATAGTATAAATATTTAAATTACTATCTCTCTCGTAATATCCAAGGTATACTCTCTCTATATCAAAATAATTAAAGTATTAATTCTCACATACCTTACCAAAATTCTGTCTTGTTTAAGTTTACTATCGGGTAGTTTATCTCACTCCAATAAATCGACAAACTCAAAACTGGACTCTAAGAAAATTCCCAGAAATTCACCCTGTTGCTCGAACCGGAATGACATGTCATTCGAACCAGAATGACATGTCGCTCGAACGAATTCCACATGACATTCGAATGACTTCGCGCGAGATCCCCATCTCGTTTGAACCACTTCGCGCGAGACCCACTGTTTCGTCTTCTTCACCAAATTTCAGTGTTTTCTACCATTTTTTAACCTACAAACCTCTAAGATTCAACACCCCACGCCTCATCATCAATACCCATCAACACATAACAGGTTATAAATCATTCCTAACATCCTAGGATCATTAATTCGTCCTTAATCATCATAATTATGTAAAATCGCCAAATTAATTCATATGAACCCTAGTTTCCAAATTTTCAATTAAAGAACCTAATCAACCCAGATTCGTTCATCAGTATATAATTCAATTTCGTGATTAATCATCTACGTACATGAAGGATTTTCAACCACTAATTAACCCAGTCCTTAATCATAATTTAAATCCTCAATTTTCACCCAATTAACATGTATATCATGATTAATTTCACCTAAACTAACATGAGCATGATTATTGCTAAAAGAAAGCAAGTAATAAACACTTGCATCGAATGTGGTGATCTGATCCGTTGGTGATGTTGGTATAGACGCGTTCCTCTCTTCTCGATCTACGCTTTGGTGGTGGTGATTGTGCAAGGTGGTGATAATTTGGCCTTCCCCCTTGGAAATTGGTTATGCCTCACACCATCTATGGCCGTTCTTTCCTTTCTGTGTTTTCCAACCCTAAAATACTTTTCTTGACTGATAAAATAACTCCCAATTTTCGTCCATTAATTAAACCAAAAAATACAATTTACCATAATGCCCTCTCGGGACGCCGGCTAGGCCTAAAATTTCCCCGGGACCCAAACTAAACATCCGGGTATACCATTTTGACTATATCAACCCTCTCGGACTCAACGGTGCACTCGAAATGACCATACGAGTTAATAAAAATAAATTCTCTTTTTATTCCATTTTATTAGTCTCGACACCACTCACACGTGTGTCAGACTTAAATTACCAAACTGCCGTATTTCTCACTTCCGACAATTTATCAAATATCATAATTCCATATTACATATCACACAGTAATATTTAATAGTTCACAACAATAATTATTAACCCTTGTCACGCTAGTTAATAATTATTTTAATCCGGATTAATAACAATATATTTCTCGCATTTTAATTTAATTAATCCAACAACAATAGTTAATTACATACTTATTCCCACAATAATAATTAATCACATAATTATTTAAATCATAAAAAATATGGGGTTTTACATACTTCTCCCCTTACAACGGAATTTCGTCCCGAAATTCGGAAAAAGTATACTAGGTACAGACAACGCCGTACAAGTATTGCGTAAAGGCTCTTGTCCAAGTCTTTCCGCTTAAGTTTCACTACTTAATCTTTATTTTAGATATTCACTATATAGCCTTCTATTATTTGCACCTTAGTAGATTTATCCTCCTTTCAGATACATACAACTTCGCCTCGTATCGTTCATACAAGTAAATTGGTTGTGAAATATATATTTCACACACAATATATACGATAATATCGATTCTTCTACGACATTTCTAATCATAATTGGTCCCCCACCTTTAACTCTCAAGTAGGACAGCAAGAAAGTTTACCGTGCCATACTTCTACTGGCACTATGCCCAAATGTGAACTTATAGGAGTTATTTGGACACAAACTCCACTAGTGGAAGGTACTCCCCCCGTCATCCTCTTAAGATCTCAGGGTCCACATAAATTTTTCTCTCCCGGATCCGATTAGACCGCTTGTCCTGTCTATCCCTCTGTGGGTATTAAGCCGTACTCAATCGCAATTTAGTACCTATAATCTCACCATCTCATCTACATGAGAAGATCCTTGGGGATACTCTTCCATTCTCTAGTGGAAGGAGCCCCCTACTGGTTTCGAATTGTCCACCTTTTTTTTCTAACAGTCAGGTGACCCACTGCAAGCCAAACTTTGAAAATCACACTACATTAAACCCATCAACACTGTTATTTGTAACTTGATACGTATTATATTTCTTGAATAAATTTCAGTTTATCTTAAAACGTAAGTCTCTGCCAAATCTTACGGAGTACTCTTCGGCTTACCTGACTACATGTTATCGAATTCATAGGATAATCGTAATCCATTGCTTGATTGAATCACCTAGGGCGCCCATACACCCTATGCCTCGCTCATTATTGTACAAATGACATGTAATTTTCTTACTTCCATTCTTGCACACTCGGTATGCTGATGTGGTAGGGATGCACTCAACCACCCCACTAGTCAAAACTTAGTCAATCCTTTAATGGTATCATTGCTCTATTCCGAATGATACTAAGGCTAAGAGACTCTATTAGCCTTAAGTTATAAAAGAATTATCAACTCTCAATTATATTCTCCTATAGGTACAATAACCAACATACAAAACTTATGTACTATCGACCAAACTTCTCTCCAACTCCCGACGTTCACTAGTTTCATGCGTGGGATGTCTTGCAAAGCGAAATCCACACAAGGAATCCCCCCGATACACTAGTATCTAACCTAGTCGGGTGTCAAGGTCTGTAAGGCCTTCAGTACCTACTATGTACTTTCCCACAATCTACGTATTGTGACATAAAAGCCTACTCGTCCACTCTCATGTCCCTAAAGATATAACATGAAGTATGGCGCTCTCACTAACCCAAGTACTCAGCACAAAAATATAACGGGTTCTATCTCTATACTTGAAGAATAACACAATGAAACCTGAGTCTCCTCAGTAAAATAAGTTCCTACGCATTGGAATCACATATAACTAGACAACATACTCGCTGAGGTCTATAATACCATGAAAATTTTCATATATTCATATATCTGGGCCCAACCCTATTTCAGGTGGCGCTGCACAAAATAAAGATTTCTCCTTCTGGAGTATCCGATATGACTGTCATAACACTATATTTTTTCTATCGTTTAACCATACGGTAATTAATAACTACACATTACCATAATAAACTCTACTAAAGCTGACTCAATGTAGTAGTAAATTATAACAACAAAAAATATTCTTAAGGCCCACCCGGTTCACTCACGGGCAGTCATCAAAATGCCCTGCTAACAACGAGAATTGAGTTTGTAACAAGATTGCTAAGACTGACGTTCTCACTAAACTCGACCCGCATGAGAAGTTTAGGGTTTCCAATTTACCTAAAAGTTATGGCACACCCATGTGACTAGAATTAATCCTTTACTCACAAGGAAGAAGCAAAACCTCACCAGTCTTGCCAAATCATAGGGTCTCATCACGTGGTTGCCATCACGACCCATGAACATCTACAATCGTTACACATCTTAGGATTTCATCCTATAGTTCTCCCCTCTCATCATAGACAATTTATTCCATTATGTGAGTTTCACGCCCACTATTGAAACGTTGGCCCAAACTCTCTAGGACTCAATTATGGTTTTACTGAACTCCTGTTTACATCCTGGGCCCTGTCGACCCTGACATACTGTATGCTACTATTTATAAGGACTCTACTGGTCCATCCTGAACCCATCACTATCGAGTTATAAATTTCCTGGGCCTAATTCTCCTGACCCCAAATTCCTTTGTTGGAATTATCACTCCTTCAGTTCTTATGCCTAACTGGCATGATTTACCATTTCTAATCTTTTCGATCTCACTTCTTAATTGTGAACACATTCAACACCTATAGTTCTAATTCCTTCACATAGGGAAACTTCACGAGCCATTTCCCGTCATTGGTCCCACTGACCATTTTGGAAAAGTCCTTCTCTTGGATCGAATAGTCTTAACTTACTGGTTATGCTGGCCTTTCGGGACTATGGTTGGCCTCAACGGCCCTGATTGACTTCATCGTCACTTTGTAGGAAGTTAATCAACTTAAAATCATTTAACAGTGTTCCCTAATGGGTATACTCTCATGTGGGGTTTCACTAACACCGTTAAGTTTAGTTTTTCTTTTCGGCCAGATTCTCTAACCTTTCTAGCTTACTCCTTCTGGAAAGAACGCAATAACTAGTCACCGTATAACCTTGATGACATCAACATTAGTCATCCTAGTTGGATTTATCATTTATATTTGTATTCAACTCGCGGGTTCTTAATCAACTATAGACCCTTTGGATAATTTATGCCCCTCTTCCAGGTACGAAGTTCATTATGCAATTCAACCTTTCTCTCACGATCGATTTCTATCTTACCCATTGTGGTAAACATCAATTTTCACTGGCATTTTGTTACCATATCGAATGGAAGACCTCATGGTCAAATCGTACCCAAATTCCTCTCTAAATTTCAAACACACTTCTTCATATGTGGTGATTGCCTCTAATCACTACATGATGCTCCTACGAGCTATAGCTTTTAACTCTCAAATTTAATTTTGAGTGTCGTCACACTCCACTCTACGCAATTGCCTTTAGATTTTCTACCTTCGTTGGTCTGTTACACTCTCTTTTTCTTCTTCGCACTTTCTCCGATGGGTTTTCAAAAGTGTCCCTCCGATTTCCCCCTTATCGACTATGCTAGGTGGTCTTGAAATCATTCCACCGTTATCTACGACTGTGCCCTGGGAACCCACTGTTCCCAAGTGATGATTTCTATTATCATTTGCTTAAGTAACCCTCATGGTGATTTTTATCACGATCACTATTTCCCGATTACTATATGTCTTATGTTGGGCTTCTTCTCCTGCAGTTCTTCTTACGACCCTCGTTGGTCGGCCTAAAATGTTCGGTGTTCGAATCACACAGAATTTCGTATAATGAGTCACATCCATTATAATTTGTAGTAGGAGAACGTAAGTCGCATACGTAAGGTAACACAACAATCCTATCATAAGGCTCTACATCAAAGAACAATACGCAGAAACGTAATAAGACGCACAGATCCTAAGGACACTAGAACCTGATGCTTTGATACCACCTGTGACACCCCTCCTAATTAAATAAAGGGTGATCCGTCCGGTACCAATTTAAAATAGAATGTTCGATTGGTTCATTCTTAGCATCACTCTCGAAAAAACTTTTGAACATATTAATCACCTAATATAAAATTAAGCTAAGTGTCAAAACATTTCCAATTTTAGTAAAACCAAGTAACTCCATTTTCATTCAATCTTAAAATATAAACTATTCACCACACATAGGAATATAATAAATATTAAACATGAATCAAGTACTGAAATAAATACGACTGGGTAAAGCCTCCCAGTTCAAAAATCCAAACCATAAAATAAACTGAATACAATATCTCTGATGAAGGAACCAGAAGTGGGCGACACATGCCCTAGATAAGAAGTTTAGATGAAACTGAATGGAAAAGATAGACGCGTCTACTGTAAGGACCTGCAACTTCCACAACAGTTGTAGCACGTCTAACACTCCAATCTCTAATTCTGGTACTCCTGTGGCTAAGCACCTGATAATATATATATATATATATATATATATATATATATATATATATATATATATATATATATATATCAAAAGAGAGAAGAGGTACAAGAAACGGGTCAGAGCCCAAGGTTTAAAAATGATTTAGAAAGTATTTAAAACTAGTTCTTAAAACAAGTTTTATACGCATGTTAGTTATCAAACTCTCACATGAGTTTCTCACCTCTCATATATTGTGCACGCCTAACGTACATCTAATCTCCCCCTAGTTATACCACCCAGTCTAACTAGTTAGAAAACAAACTAATACTAACTATGCTCACAAGTAGTATTCCCGTATTTCCCATACAATACGCTATTCAGATAGATTATCTCATATGATAAGTTTCATTATTCACCGTTTGAATGGTTAATCTTTTATCCACTAAGATTATTTTATTTCTCATTTCCATTTTATCTACTAGTCTAAAAAAGTAGAAAGTTCCCCAAGTACACTCATATATATATATATTCTCATCATCCCTATATATATACACTAATCCTCCACCCTTAGGTTAAGACGCTTGGCACAATGTAGTGATTATTATTATTACCAAGTCTACTAATTTCTCACAGTAGAAATATTCACAAGTTCATATATATATATATATATATATATATATAGTCACTTCATCCCTATACATATATATATACTAATCCTGTACCAGCGGGCTAAGACCCATTAGTGAACCTATCAAGAAAATCCTGCATCCTCGGGTTAGCACCCATTAATGCACCTATTAATAATAATCCAGCACCCCAGGGTTATCACCCATTAGTGCGCCTATCAAGAGAATCCTGCATCCCTGGGTTAACACCCATTAATGCACTTATCAACAATAATCCAGCACCCCGGGTTATCACCCATTAGTGCGCCTAACAATAATCATCCTTGTACCCCTGGGTTATCACCCATTAGTACACTTAACAATAGAGTTTCTGCACCCCCGAGTTATCACTCATTAGTGCGCTTAACTATAAGATTCTTGCACCCCTGGGTTATCACCCAGTAGTGCTCATAGCAATAATATCACATAATAGGCATACACGCATCCTATTAAAATTTATAGATATTTCCCTAACCTACGTATATACTTCTCATACGTATTTTAATCTCAGAACTACGTATAGTATAAATATTTAGATTACTATCTCTCTCGTAATCTCTAAGGTATACTCTCTCTATACCGAAATAATTAAAGTATTAATTCTCACATACCTTCCCAAAATTCTATCTTGTTTAAGTTTACTATCGGGTAGTTTCTCTCACTCCGACAAACCGGCAAACTCAAAACATGACTATAAGAAAATTCTCAGAAATTCACTCTGCCGCTCGAACAAGAATGACATGTCATTCGAACCAGAATGACATGTCGCTCGAACGACTTCCACATGTCATTCGAACGACTTCGCGCGAGATCCCCATCTCGTTTGAACCACTTCGCGCGACTTCACGCGAGACCCACTGTTTCGTCTTCTTCACCAAATTTCAGCGTTTTCTACCACTTTTGAACCTACAAACCTCTAAGATTCAACACCCAACGCCTCATCATCAATGCCCATCAACACATAATAGGTTATAAATCATTCCTAACATCCTAGGATCATTAATTCGTCTTTAATCATCATAATTATATAAAATCCCCAAATTAATTCATATGAACCCTTGTTTCCAAATTTTCAATTAAAGAACCTAATCAACCCAGATTCATTCATCAATATATAACTCAATTTCGTGATTAATCATCTACATAAATGAAGTAATTTCAACCACTAATTAACCGAGTCCTTAATCATAATTTAAATCTCCAATTTTCACCCAATTAACATGTAAATCATGATTAATTTCACCTAAACTAACATGAGCACGATTATTTCTAAAAGAAAGCAAGTAATAAACACTTGCCTCAAATGTGGTGGTCTGATCCGTTGGTGATGTTGGTATAGATGTGTTGCCCTCTTCTCGATCTACGCATTGGTGGTGGTGGTTGTGCAAGGTGGTGATAATTAGGCCTTCCCGCTTGGAAATTGGTTCTCCCTCACACCCTCTATGGACGTTCTTTCCTGTTTGTGTTTTCCAACCCTAAAAGACTTTTCTTCGCTAATAAAATAACTCCAAATTTTCGTCCATTAATTAAACCCAAAAATACAATTTACCATAATGCCCTCTCGGGACGCCGATTAGGCCTAAAATTGCCCAGGACCCAAACTAAACATCCGGGTATACTATTTTGACTATCTCGATCCTCCCGGACGCAACAGTGCACTCAAAATTACCATACAAGTTAATAAAAATAAATTCTCTTTTTATTCCATTCAATCAGTCCCAACATGACTCACACGCGTGTCAGACTTAAATTACCAAACTGTCGTATTTCTCACTTCCAACAATTTATCAAATATCATAATTCCATATTACATATCACACAGTAATATTTAATAGTTCACAATAATAATTATTAACCCTTGGCTCACTAGTTAATAATTATTGACTCCGGCTTAATAACAAATTAATTTCTTGCACTTTAATTTAATTAATCCAACAATAATAATTAATTACGTATTTATTCCCACAATAATAATTAATCAAATAATTATTTAAATCATCAAAAATACGGGGTGTTACAGAAACTAGAACATTGAACACAATAATGAACCATTGCTTAAAACTAGAACATTGAACACAATAATGAACCATTGCTTGTCACCACAGTTCCCTTCCCTAAGCATTTTAGCCTCTATGGACATAATTGTTTTACCCCAACAAAATTAAGTTTAACTTGATTGAAAAAAGTACTTATTTCTAGAAAAAGTCTATTATATTCCATAAAGTATAAGATTGTTGTACTTTATATTAGCTATATGACCATGCTGGGCATTTCCTTAATGCATAAGCCAATGCTTTACAACATAATCTTATTGCCAAATGGCAGTGAACTTTTAGAGACTTTTCAATAGTATGTTTGAACACAGAAAAACCAATGTCCAAACATCACTTTTAGAACCTCCTCTTGTACAAACTACTTCCAAATCATAAATGTGTAGTTAAATCCCGCTCAGATACATAAGCACTATGAGCATTTACCATTTTGAAGCATAAGTCAAAACATATCCAAACACCTTATGTTGTCATGTTATTCATATGTCAACACACATTTTTTTATCTTTGCCATATTCACCCATATGCCAGACATGAGCACACACATCAATTTTCTATCATTGTTATGTATGCACATATTACAAACACACTCACAAGAACTTTTATATCTTCACACATATGTCAAACACACGCACATGCACCCGCACACACACTTTCTGTCTTTGTCATATTCGCACAAATGTCAAACATATGCACACAATCAAATTGTAAATAACATACTTATTACACATAGACTCACACATAGCAACATGTTAGGAGTCACATATGCCTATCACATCATTGTGACATACATAACGCATTGTATTCACATTGAGACCAAAAGTGTAGGGTGGATGACAAACACCTTCCCTCTATGTAATCTAGTCGTCGTACACAGAATTCTAGTTTCTCACATATATCAATACCTTACACATATTTGTACGGTTATAAACTGCATTTTGTCTTTTTCAAGGTAAATATACTGGAAACTCTAAATATATCATAGACATTCATGAGTCCACTGAAACTGGTAATCTTAGACGCACATGAAATTAAAAACCATGTGAGCGTGCATAGGCGAAGACCTCGCTCTCAAAGGACATGATTCTTATAACAAGAACCTATATTATTTATATATCCTAACTAAATAAACACTAAATAATAACAGATAATGTAAATAAATTTTTGTTCAAGATAAAGATAATTTTCAAATAATAATATTTTTTCAAGTAAATAAAAAAATCACTGTATTAAATTTTTAAAAGAAAAAGGAAAAAAAATCCTTTACATAAGCAAAAAATCATATTTTAATTTCTTGAATAGTTTATTCAATTAACATTCCAATGTGTGGGCATGTGTTCACGCACGCATGCATGTGTGTGTAAAACAAAAAAAATATTTTTATCCCCAATATTTAAGTACCAAACCCAAATTAATTTTTTTTGAGATCTAGATAAATGCATTTTTAGGGATTATACACAAATTTGATGAGGTGGCAAATAGTTTGACCATTAACTTAAGGATTTTGTTAGAAATGGGGTCTTAAAACTAAGAAAGTCAAATAGTGGGAGTTGGACTGAATATTGAAAATAAAATGGGAGCCGAACCCAAAAATGACCTTAATATATCATGCCCATGGTTGCTCTTTGTCTTTATTTTATATGCACACTGATGTTTCACCTCTTATAATTCTATTGTAATGGAAATTAAAGATCAATATGATATTTTTCTACCAGTTATTAAAATGTAGAGTTTATATATTAAAAATAAAAACATTGATTCACGCCCACCTATCTTCTCACACCAAAACCCGCATTTTCCACTCCGTCTCCCATTACAAAAAAGTCGATGACCTCCATATTACCTATTTTCCCCAACCATGTCCTTAAATTACCCCTCTCAAATACTACAAGAAAATTGACATTTAGTAATTGACCTACAATGATACCTAGATTGAAGTTGCCACAAAAGGAAATTTTTCTATGACAACTTATGTCTGGTTATCACTATAAATATGTCACTCAATGTCAATTATATATATATATATATATATATATATATATATATATATATATATATATATATACACGCACACATGTTTACATTTATAGGAGGGTAGTGATACTAGGGGTTATGAATAATGATTAATAGAGAGGCGTGTCCCATGCTTATGAAAGACTTTTCTAAGGTAATAATTGTGACACCCTGCCTAATAAAATATCGGGTGATCAGTCCTATACCAAATTAAAACAGGAATTCCAGTTGGTTCATCCTTATCATCACTGTCGAAAACTTTTTAAAACTTAATAACCACCTAGTATTCCAAAAGCTGGTGCCAATTTTAACTTTTTAATTAAAAAAAACAGTACATGCGGAAATAAATATGAACCATTCACATAACTGAATAAAAACTGAATAATTAATTACACAACTTGCCGAATAAACCACCGGCCACCAAAGCTAAATAATCCAGTACAAATATCCAACACCGGAATAAACTAAATCTGAAAACTGAACTGAAACTCTGGGTGACATGCCCTAAATAAAACTGAAACTGATAAATGATTCCTACTCTAGGAATGAATGAATGATGAGTCTAATCCAAACTCCTACTAGCATCCACGTATGCCGCAGCTCCGTGTCCCTGGAATATAATATCAATCCTGGCGTCCCTGTGGCTGGACATCTAAAAGGTTTTGAAAATAGTTTTATACCAAGGGTTAAAACCCAAAATATTTTAAAAATATTTAGCAAGTGAATTAACTGCAATAATTTAAAATGCATGAATGCACTTCATATTTAAGTTAGTGTCGCACTCCCTTGTGGACATTCTTACCCCTCCACTATTGTGCACACCTAACGGTTACCTTGACCCCCACCTAGTTGTACTACCCCGTCCAACTAGTCCTGGTATAACCTTCCCTTGCCATACTACTCTAACTCGAGTATAATGATTCCTAAATATTATAAGTTATCTCACCATTAACTTAATTAATTCCTTCTTAATTAGTAGCATATAACTGTGTCACAAGTTATATAAAGTAAATACATCACACACTGTATTATTACCCGCGTATACTATTGAATACCATTATATACGTACATTTACTAAAATGTCCACACATATAACATACGTAAATCCATCCCTTCGAGTATACCCTCGCCGGATGATTCCCTGTAAAGTGTCATCTCACTAGGTGTGCTCACATAACCTAGTTACCCAAGTTAGAATCGCTCACCAACCTGGCCCTATACATAAACAAAGTGGAGGCGGCCATATTCCTTCCCTGAAAGTGAGATAAGCCCCTCACCCATATACCGGACGCTATGACCTGGGGATATACTCACCCTAATCCTCAAGCTAGGGGATTCACCCACATCGCGCAACCTCCCTTGATAGCACTAGAGTATAATTAAAATAAATATCTAATCACTGATATTTAATAGTACACACAATATATACGCACACATATATATATACTATCACGACACCGTATATATATATATAAAATAAACCCGGCTTCACCGTGTACTCTCAACTCGTAACACTAGCCTGTAATTTCCTGAGTCCCTCGCCTGACTCAACTAAATAAATTTTCTCACTTATTAAATTATCATTATTCCGAGTCTATGGTCCGACTCTAATTTAATTAATTCACACATTAATTAATATAATATTTTCTCCGAGTCTATGGTCCGACTCTAATATAAATACTTCACTCATTAATTTATATAACAATTGCCCGAGTCCATAATCCGACTCTTATTTAATTAATTTACACATTAATTAATTAATACCAATCCGAATCTGTGGTCCGACTCTCATATAATTAATTTACACATTAATTAATTAATACCAATCTGAGTCTGTGGTCCGACTCTCATATAATTAATTTACACATTTATTCATTTATTACCTTCCCGAGCCTACAGCCCGACTTTAGGTAATTAATTACACATTAAATAAACTTAACACTTTCCCGAGTCTATAGTCCGACTCTACTTTAATTTATTTCTCATTAATTAATTTAATACTTGGTGTCGCCCAACCATCATACCCGGACTCACTCACTTGGCCCATAACTTAATATTTCCCGAGTCTATATTCCGACTCCAAATTAACCTATTCTCTCAATAATAATTTCATACTTTGGTGTCACTTAACCAACATACCCGGACTCGCTCTCTTGGTCCATACTTAAATCTCAGAATTTAATTCCCACATATTCACCCCTAATGTGTCACGCATTTATCCCTCCCAAATCTCCCAATTATTTTTATCTATAATCGCTAGGAGCCATGTCTTGTATTTATTTTCACTAAATAAATAAGTCTCAAAAGGGTTTTATCTAAATTTCTCCCAATTAAAATTATATCAAGAGAAAATCCAAAAAAAAATAAAACAAGTGTAACAAACCAGCCCGACCTGCTAAAATTTCTCCATCATCGATCGATCGATCGATCGATCATCCCTGGGAAACCCTTCTTCTCCACTGAATTACACCATTAACGAATTCCAAGGTTTGTAAACCTTAATTTCAACCTCTAATCAAGTCATCCCACAACATAAACATGTTGAACTATGACCCTATACATCATATACACCTTTTAGTATATAAATTTCTCAACTTATCTCACAAATTCCGAAATGTTTTTTTTTATTTATAAATCTCCATTATCCCTAATTCTAGATTCAATTTCCACCATTTTATATTCCGGTTTATCATTCAAATCAGATATCTATAATCAAAGATATCTATAATACACTTATTTCTTACTTTGAATCTCAGCCTAGTATTCCATTAACAAAACACCATTTTCACCCATTTATACCCCAAAACGAATTTCAAATTATACATCACTAGAATATGAATTGGATATCAAAATTCAAGATCACAGTAAGTTAACCACTTTCCTGGAATTGTTCGTAGGGTCTGATTCCGTTGGTGTAGAATGGTTGATGAAGAACACACCAATTAGTCCCTTAATTTGGCTCTAAAATCCCCAAATTGGCTCTTGATTTGCTCTCCCCCAACTCCCTCTCAAACCTTAGGTTCTCCCTTGTGTTTTCTGCCATTTTCCTTTCTTAGATTTAGGTCTTAAAACACTAATCCCGTTTTTAGCCTAATGGGCCTAATTAAAATAGCCCAAATCACCCCGTGTGAGCCCGACTATGCCCAAAAATACCCCGAGATCCAATTACTACCCCCGGGTACTCTTTTCTGACTATCTCGACCCATTAGGACTCAACCGTGCCCTCAGAATTTCCATCCAAAATACTTTTTGACATTGTCCAATTTTGACCTCAAAATGCGACACATGAGATTTCAAACAATTAAACATAAAAGTAGCCAATTATAAATAATTCGGCTCACTCAAATAAATTTTCCAACTCATGAATTTAAGTTTCTCCAATTTAAATATTTTTATAACTCCCAAAATAATTAAATATTTAATCCTCAAAATTACGGGGTGTTATAATAATAGTCAAGCCCTTGAAATAAAATAACACAGACTTTTAATTATAACAGCTCAATCCTTTTACCTTAAAGTAATAGAAATCATTGGGGAATAAATAAAATAATTTGAATACAATTGAGGCCTTTGGTGAATGATCTTGGGAAAATAGTTAAAATATTTTTTAGAATGTCTAACTCTTTGGTGCAGATCATAGAATTTTGCATTAGCTTTGTCTTCTTATATGGGTGATTTATCTATAAGGTTAGGTGGTCCCACTACTCCTTCTCACACGAGTGTTTGGTAATATTCCATTGCCTGTTCTATTGTACAAAGCAAAGGTTGGGGTATCTAGTTCTCAAACTTTCTTTCACCACTTCCCATTAATGGATAATATTTGTCTGCTCTTCATCCCTTTAGTACTACCGTCTGCAATATTAATAGCCCACCTTTAAGCAACTTGAAATATTCCTTGTAGAGGGACTACTTGAGTTCTCTAGTTTTATGATTTTGTTTTGATATTCATTTTGATGTCTCTTATTGTTCGATTTAATTCTTTGAACATACCTTTTCTTATATCATTTACCCAATGAATCTTATATCTCTTCAGCAACCTTTCCACACAAATTCGTAACAACCTTGCTTCTGGTGCCTCTTCGTACAAATCCAAAGACCTTTACCTAAAGTATTTGATGTATTTCACTAAATCCTAATCGGTATTTTAAATTTCTTGGGCCAAGTGACTTAGAGTAAACTTTTCCTTTGCCACGAATACTTCTCGAGAAACTGCGTGTGCATCTTAATTGATGGAAAATCAAGAGTCGTGTAAATATGTTTGTCATTGCCTTCAGTTTTCCACATCAATACAAAAAACAACGACTTTAACTACACATGTTTTATATGTATAGTAGCGAGTTCGGGTATCGAATCCACAAAGAATGTCGTTTAACAATATTTGATTTATTACTTCTCCAAAATATATAAAAGAGATAATTTTTAGGTTTTCAAATATTTTATACTATAATTAAACTAGGTGAATATTTAAACTAAATTAATTAATAAGTAAGAAAACTATAGGTTGAGAATTAAACCCCTCACCTTGGAATACAAACCATAAATGGTTACATGGTTAGACATATTTCAAATATGATTAATACTCATTTAAAAAATTATTTCAACCCAAATGGTGTAACTCGCTCGGGATATGTAGTCACAAAGAGTAATTGTAATTGGAAGCAAAGCCTTGCATATTTTAGTGATGAAAGACATTTATATGAAATGATAAAATATAATCTCGTGATTGGATGCTATTTTCTAAAGAATATGAAAATATAATATTTTCAATGTTGAATAAAATCACATTAACCGTGTGATCATTTAAGGAATTTTCAGGATGAAAAATGCGAATATGGATGATAAAGGTCAACACCTCAAGATGATTTTATAATTTTGAAAAGAGGGTGAACTTTTGACGACTAAATTATTTTTTTCTTTTCTTTGGAATTATTTGCCCTTTTTGAATTCCCTAATTTATATTTCTTTTTTCTTTTCTTCCTTTATTTTTGTCCAAGCCTTATTTCACTTTTTATTTCTTTTCAAATCAATTTCCAAGATGTTGGTGAAGTGGATAAAATGATGAAAATGAATTGCCTTTTATCAAAAGTGATGTTAAAACATAATTTTTGAATTTTGATTTGAAAAAGATCATATCACCATTCTTTAATTGACAATCAAAATAAGAATATTGAGATTACCAATGACTTAAAATATTTTCAACGAATAATGAATAAGTGTATACATTACATAGAATAAGAGAGATCATAAATCTCAGATAGTAAGTATACCTATGCATTTTTAAATTTACTGAGTCATTTCACTTTTAACAATTACGCAAGTATAAATAGTGTTACATAAGGTGTGAATACATGAATCATATGAATTAATAAAGCATAATAGTGATGGCAAATAAACTAAAGAACTATTTAGCCAGGTAAATCCTTAGATTTGTTTATTGTTTTTTGTTTAAAATAATGAGATAATTTAGAGAGTAAGATCTATAAACAAATAATAAAAAATTTAGGCAAAAAATATTTTTTTTATTTTTTATTTATTTAAATGATTAGAGTTGGTATCACTGAATTTTTTTTGCCAATGATCACTTAAAGAAAATGATATTTATTCAAAAAAAATTATTTTTTTTCTTTTATTTAATAAAGGAAAGTGAACATGATGTATGCATTTATATTATGACACCCCCTAACTAAAACGTTACAGTGTCCTCAATGTTATTTAACAACGATATTTAATTCAAGTGATGGAGAAATGTTATTCAATATGGACTGATCCCCACATATCATGTTTATTAATCTGGTAAAATACGTTAGAAATATGAAAAACAAATAAAAACCAATATCCATTTTATTTTTTGATTTCTATTAATAAAAGTATAAACTAAAAAATATCATCTTTTAATTTATCATAAACTAGGAGACACAGTTTTTTAGGGTTCACCTAGAAAATATGTTGACTTTATGGGATTAATGGTGGACTCCCACAATGTTTCATGCCTCCCCAAAAATAGAAATTTTGTTTATGCGAGAAGGAGAATGCCTTGATCAAGAATTTTGAACCATAAAAAAATTTATGATTTTTTTTGGTGATGGGTGTTTTAAATATAACGAGGTTGGCACAAATGATATGAATATGCATAGTGTCTCTCGGTTATAAAATCAAATTAGTTTTAAGAAAATCGACATGATCTCCCCCAGATTTTTCAAATTTAATGGTAGGTAGGTCACATGTTGGAAAACTATCCATTATAGAAAACATTTAAAGTAAGCATACCTCAATAAGAATTAAATAAAAATTGTCAAGAATTTCTTTTGATCCTTTTGTAGTTCTAATTGTTCAATAATGGTTCGAAAAAATTATGACGAAATAAATTCAATTTATAAAAATTCATCAAGTGTGGGTTGAATTTCACACGAATTAGAGCCATTTATAATAAATTGATAGTCTAAAAAGTATTGAGATGGAATAGAGATTTTCAAAACCATAATGTTTTCGAGAGAACGTTTCAATTCATTTAAAGGTTCCTCTAATCCAATAACTTCATAATTTTTTAATATTTTTAAAATTAAAAGCAACTCCGTGAGAAAACTTCCATTTCCTTTAAGCTTTTGGTCATTAGGAATATGTTTTGTTCCAAAGATGTCAATCGTTGATCAAAATCCAACGATTCTTCATATAGTTCAAAATATTCGCTATTTAAAAGTTTTGCAAAAATGATGTTCAATCCTTGTATTTTTGATGAATTTGTAAGTAATTACCAAAAGACATCAGTGCGGGTCTTCATTATCAAGAATTGTAACGTCATTACTATAGCTATTAACAAAATTTTCATTTCAAAAATTTTAAAAATTATTATTACAAAAGTTTGGAATACTATTATTATAATAATAATTTTCACTATAGCTACTGTAAAAATATTGTGATCCATTATTATAATAATTACTTTTATAAGTTCCTGAATATTTTCAAATTTTCATAAATATTCATCGAAAAACATTAATGGTGGAAGACTTTGAAAATTGTTATGATAATAATAGGGGGAACCATTATCGATACTATTAAAACTATTGAAAGAATTAAATGAAGACATGCTTACAAAAGGTTCGTTATCCGAGAATTTCCAAACACGTACAATTCATTTTTTTATGTTTTTTAGATCTTAAATGGTTGTTGTACCTATAAAATAGATTAAAACAATATATATACAAAAAACAAATTAATTAAATTCTAAAATAAAACAATCCCCAACAACGGTGACATTTTGATCCTATGCGTTGTCGAGATCAAAGCAATAAATGTTTTAAAGTTTTAAAGAAAAATATTTCACGAAAATGGCGCCATTTTAATTAGGGTAAAATTGAGCATCGTGTAAATACACTTGTCTTTGTTGTCGATTTTGATCCTCAATACAAAAAATCTAAACTTTAACTACACATGCTTTACATGTATAACGGGTAGTTCGTGTACCGAATCCATTGACAATGTCATTTAATAATATTTGATTTATTACTTCTCAAAAATATATAAAAAAGAAGAAGATAATTTTTAGGTTTTGAAATATTTTATAATACAATTAAAATAGGCGAGTATTTAAACTAAATTAATTACAAGTAAGAAAACTATAGGTTGAAAATTAAATTCCTCACCTTGAAATACATATCATAAATGGTTACATGATTTTGACATATTTCAATATGATTAATACTTATTTAAACAATTATTTAAGCTCAGAGTGTCACTCTCCATATTTTCATAACAGTCTAAATACGAGTTTGGTATCAATAATATTCTCAAAATTACACACGCAAGGTAGCAAATATAGTGCATACATGATATACCCTATTAAAGCTCCTAGATGTAAATACCAGAATAATTAACCTATCAAAACAAGTTTATTCCATCATACCATAGTGAAGAAACTACATACCCAAGGTGAGTTCATTAATCTCAACTTAAGTTAATTAACTAGAAAGCATGTTTAAATAATTAAATAAAATAGTGTATGAGAGAAAGTGAAAAAATAATAACACTTACTTGAAAAAAAAATGAGAAGAATTTAGATTGAATATTTGAATGTCTCACTCAATCATCATATTACAAGTGTAAGGACCAAATTTCCAATTGAGTTTTAATGCTGTTTTGACATATTCTCGGAACAAAACACGTTTGAGTCATAGGTATATTTTTATTGTCCGATCACTACGAGACTATAACTTGTCGAAGATTAATTAAAGACGTTGCGATAAAGATGCAGGGAATTAATCATGCCGAAGTCTAATTGGTGCAAATTTCTCGTCTTCAAAGTTTAATTGCATTTTCGAGATCACTCAGGTATGCATAATGTTAATGAAACTTGTGGTGACAATTATTATTCAACACAAATAGATAAGAGAAGCGCAATCACCCAGAAGAATAAAGAGGACAAAATGACAATCACACAACAGGAGATGTACGTGGTTCAGCAAGAATGCCTACGTCCACGGTGGTGGAGTCAGTATTATTTCTATATACTCCGGGGAGTGATTACACAGAATACAGTGCGTGTCCTATGCCCTAGACCTAGGGTTTCTTATATACATGTTTATTTTCAGGGAGTGGGAGTGTTGGAATCCCCACGTTCTCCATCTTCTCCTGGAACACCTCTTTACGAGGACATGGGAGAAGACTAAGTCATAACCGAATTAAATTAAGGTGCGTTGGGCTTCGACTTTGGGCCGTTTAAATTAAGCTACTTGTCCGGGCCCGTAATGTCAAATTCGGGTACCCACAATTGCCCTTAAATTTGTTGGGCTACAATTTGGGCTCAATAAATTTAAATGATTAGCCATAATGGCTCTTTTACATATCGTGCAACTCTTCCCAAAGTTTGAGGGCTGATTTAGGCGGCACTTGCTTCGTGTTCTGTGGACTATGATTAGTAATATTCAAAAGTTATTCTGAGCAGTCGTTTCACCATCGCCTTTCCAAGCTTCTTAGTATTCTCTCATTTTCTGCGAGTTCTAGCGATTTGCGTTATCTTCTCCAGGTCTTCATTCTTTTCGCTTTCGATCTCCCTTGTCATTTGGGCTTGTGATTCTTCACCGTTCAAGTCTAACTTCCATCTTGTAAATCTCTTATGCCTCCTTTTTTGTGTTTTTTCTTTGAATTTTTAGTTTTAGGGCTTACAAATGGCAAAGATTGCTAATAGATCGGTTTCTGAGTTTAGGAAGTTTTATAATATCCCAGAGTGGGTGGAGATTGAGTGCGCCTCTCCCCCTAGAAATGTTAGAGAGATAGAGGGTGCCCATTGGATTCACGTCTTGTTGCTTTCCCAAGGGGGGCTTACTTTTCCTCCAAACAATCTATTCTTGCACTTCTTCGGTTATTTCAACATTGTTCCTCCACAGTGTTCTCCCAATGTATGGAAGATAATCAATGGCGTCCATAGAATAAATCAGCTCTATGGCACCAAATTAGGGCTTGCCAAAGTCTGCTTTTTCTATTCCTTTTCTCTAACTAGTTCTGGTGTTCTCTATCTCAAAGCCAGGAGTCCTGACAGGGTATTAATAGTAAGCCTACCTGATTCCCACAAGGTCTATTGGCAAGATGGCTTTCTTGCTAGAAATTAGCAGTTTTCCCCTCAGACTGAGGGGTCGAGGTCTGATAGGTTCACTGTTCGCTTTTATGGGGAAGAGTATATAGGTAGTCTTTGCTCTGTTCTTTTAATTTCTTTATTAATGTGTGATATTCCTGACTCTTTCCTATTTTTTCTTCAGCGAGGTCGAAGAACTTGGAACCTGCTCTCAGCGAGGTTTGTCTTTCTGAGTTGGTCAAATCTTGGAATATCAGGGAGCCTCTAGCTGACGGCGAGCATCCCCGATCTGCTGCTTTCTTGGTTGAGTACAAAAATGTCGGTTCTAGTTTTATAGCGAGGCCGATAGATAGCATTCCCGAGTTTGATACCCCTAAAGAGACTGTTGCCGATCCTATTCAGTTAGACGAGGAGGAGAGCAGTTCTGAGAGTGATATCGTAGGCGGTGTTGAAGGCAATTTTGGCGAGGGGAGCTCCAGTTGTGATAGTTCTTCTGATTCAGAAGAGGTTTTTGAAGCCCAGGAACCTTCGAGCACGTCCAGCAGCTCAAGCGAGGAAATGGTTCCTCCAAGGAAAAATTTGATCCGGGATGACGATGATGATGATCATGTGCTCCTTGCTCAGAGGTCGAAGAAGCAGAAGTCTAGTACTGGGGCTGTTGCCACTGGTTCTCGGTCTACTGCTCAAGAGCAGGAGAGGAAGAGAAAAGAAGAAGAACACATGAGAGAGAGAGAGAGAGAGAGAGAGAGAAGGAAGAGGAAAGAAAGAAGATAGAAGAGAAAAAGAGGACGGAGGAGAAAAAGAGAATGGAGAAGGAGAAGGAGAGGGAGGAAGAGAGAAGAAAAATGGAATCGAGGACGAAGGCTGAGTAGGCCTTAGTCCCTGTGTCCGCATTGCCCGAGGGGGCCTCAGTTGTTATTTCTCCTCAACAGGCCCCTGCGCTGCTCGAGAGGGCAATCCTTCCTACAGATCACCAAAGGGAGATGGGGTCTGATCACCTGGCTCTGCAAGCTAGTCAGAGGCTAGCCTTGGTAAGACCTTTTTCTTTCTCTAATACTTTGATAAATTTCAGCGGTTTCCTTCTTCTGATATCTTCTTTTACTTATAGTTTGTGACTGACTTTATCATACTTTATCGCTCTCGTGATGAGATGATGAAGAAAAATGGTGAGCTGGAGCAGCAGAATACTGCCTTGAAGCTAAAGGGTACATAGCTCGAGGCTTGTTTGAAGGTCGCTGATGCTGCTCGGGACACTTTCAATCTGGCTCTTGTTAATGCCAATCGAGAGAGGGATGCGGCGACCAAAGATTGGAATGAGCTGCGACAATCCTACGATCTGGTTTACTCGAGCAAGCTGGCCGTCATGGAGGAGAACAAAGTGCTAACTGAGGAGCTGAAGAAGAAAGAGTCTGAGGCAGCCACCATCAAGGAAAACTCATATAACTTCGGGTAGGTGGCTGAATACAAAGATGTCGAGGTTCAGATAGGCTATATTAGCCGTCTGAATTTCAAGAAGGGCTGGAATAAGTCCCTCTTAGCTGCCGGAGTGGATGTTGCATCTCCGCTGCTCGACGAGTACGACCCGACCCCAAAGCTAATTATGGATAAAGCCCCTGCCCCAGCCATTGGAAGTGTTGATCTTGCCCCCCAAACAGTTCCTGTTGATGCCCCTTCTGCTCAGGCGACATAGTTTATCCGTGTTGAGGTAGGTGCTTCTACTACCGCTGACAAGGGGAAGTAACCGGCCTCTTCTGAGAAGCCTGAGGTTGCTAGTTAATTTACCCTTAGGGTTGCTCTTATATTTTTTTTTGGCTGTAATTTTCCTTTTCACCCTTCAATGTATTCTAATCCTTTTTGTATTAATGAAATGAGAAGGTTTTTCATTCCTTTAGTGTACAAAATGATTTTGTCTTTCATTGCTCTTTTATTGCTTATAGTTGATTGATGCTGATGATTATATACCAACCACTTCTCAATTGGGAAGAATGCTTGGACCTGATGTAAGCTCTAAAGTTCATCATACCTTTGTGAGGATTTATAAATCATTACGATTAAGGAACAAGCGTTTCATAGAGAAGACTGAGCTTGTCGTTAAACTGAAAGACAGGCTCCAAGAGATGGAGGAAGTTGGTGCCTTAGTCCAAGAAGAGGTGAATACACTGAGAGCAAAGCTTCTATATGCTTCTGAGATCAACCAGGTTGGGGAAATTCTTCAGCAAGAGAATGAGGCTTTGAGGAGAGAGGTCTCGCGACTTAGGAAGCATGCGCCGAGCATCGCTCCTGCAGTATTATGAGGTTCCTCCTCATCACGATTTAGAATTGGCCCGAGCGATGTTCCTCCAGTGCTTTGAGGCTCGGCCCCGTCAACTGTTCTGCGAGACAGTAGGAGTGCAAGGAGTTTAGTTAGGGAATTGGAAGATCTTTGAGGTGATGTCCAACGATCATACGTGATTTCTACTGGGCTTCAAAGGGACGTCACCCGGCTAAGGCATTTGTTTAGGAGAGGACCTCGGCAAGTATGGGCCGATAGCTACGACCAAGGTTGGTTAGATGATCCAATGAGGCTAACAGAGTTTGAAAAGATCGCCTTTATCAGGGTATGGTTGAGTTCTCTGAAGGAGCTGTAAGTCCCAATGAACTCAATGCTCTGGTATTGCCATGAGATCTTTCCTTCCACTCTAATGCCTAACCCCTTCCGAAGAGATGATCAGTGGATCCCCATTGATGCCATCCCTCGGCAGCTACTGGAGTCGAATGCGAATGAAGTCGAGGAGGAGTTAGTACCACATCCTGACGACGGTCGAAGAGCTCAAGTGGCTGATTATCTTATTCAGAGGCCTCGACCTCATTAAGATTTTTGCCAATGGTAACCCTATATATATATGTAACAAAGCGATGTAATTTTGATGATATGGGCAAGCTCGCCGACTAAGCATGTATTATATTTGTTGTAAATGTGACGAATTAATATAAAATTCATGTTTTGGGCAAATTTGTCGACTAAACAAGTGTTATATTTTCCACATCTTTGCTCAATAATCTTGAGCCTCTCTTGGCTGACTAGATTTGTAAGTTTGCATTATCAAGTAAGTGTCCCTCCAGTCTAGTATGCCAACGAGATAACATTCTACCCAACTTTACCTTTTAGGTTGTGTCGTCACAGTCCCTTAGGCCTAAGTGTGGCAATTAGTGAGGACACACCTAGTGTTGGATGCTCTATCCGATCAGGATTTTATTCAACCAAATATTGTTTGGTGACCAATTTTGACATGGCCATATTGCCTAAGGATATCCTGTAGGTCTTCATATATTACCAGGGGCAATGCTAAGAGGTCTTTCATGTTTCATAATGAAAACCTGAGGAGGGTTATTTACCTGCTATAGTGTAATGATCAGTGTGCCTGTCACTTGGAAAAGTGGGTTATAAAGTTTATACATTAGTTAATTGACACCTCGTAGAATGCAAATTAGTTAACTGATACTTCGTAGAATGCAACTGCCAAATAACTTTTATTAATGATAAGGAAATGAACTTCCAGTTTCATAACTAAAGAATAAAAGAAGAATCTAGAAATGGAATTTCTTAAGATTGACTGCATTCCATGCTCGGGGTATCTCTCTACCTTCCAATGTTTCTAAGTGATAGGATCCCTATAGATCATCTCTTATTATCTTGAATGGTCCTTCCCAGTTTGGCCCTAGCTTTCCGTGTGATGGTTTCACTGCACTGCCCAGGACTTTCCTTAGGATATAGTCCCCAACTCAGAATGCCCTTGGATTGACCTTCTTGTTATAGTGCCTTGCGAGTTGTTGCTAATAGCTCACTAGTTTTACTAGGGGCAGCTCACGGCGTTCATCGGCTAGGTCAAGATCAGCGAGCAATGCTGCATCATTACGACCCTGGTCGATAAGGCTGGACCTCATTATTGGCAAGCCTGCTTCTAATGGGGTGACTGTTTCCATTCCATACGTCAATGAGAATGGGGTTTCCCCTGTCGCTCGTCGTGGAGTAGTATGGTAGGCCCATAGAATATGTGGTAGCTCATTTACCCATGCGCCTTTGGCTCGCTCCAATCGTTTCTTTCTTTCATCGATCACCGTTTTATTAGAAGCCTCGGCTTGGCCATTGCTCTGAGGATAGGCCACCGAGCTGAAATGGTGTCTGATTCCATGCTCATTACAGAAACTCTGAAAGGAGCCGCTCTCTAACTGCGTTCCATTGTCAGTGATGATGGTTCTATGGATGCCAAAATGGGTGATTATATTTCTCCATATGAACCTTATCATATCTTTATCTCGAATGTTCGCTAGGGGTTCCGCCTCGATCCATTTGGTGAAGTATTCAGTTGCGACCAACAGATACTTGCGATTGCCAGCGGCGGTAGGAAGTGGTCCTATAATGTCCATTCCCCATTGGGTGAATGACCATGGGCTGGAAAGTGATTTTAGGTCGCTAGCAGGTTGATGGACCATAGGAGCGTGAAGTTGGCATTTCAGGCACTTGCGAACATACATTGCAGAGTTGTTTTGCATATATGGCGACCAATAGCCTTCCTTCATTACTCGAAAAGCCAGAGACCTTCCTCCAATATGGATTCCATAGATTCCCTCGTGAATTTCATGTAGAACTTGCTCGACATCCCTCGAGTGAACACATTTAAGGTAGGGACCGGAAAACAATATCTTGTATGGTTTACCCTCAAGAGATAAGTGAAAGCGAGCAGCTTTGACTCTTATCTGGTGGGCGGTCTTCTTATCGGTTGAAAGTGAGCCATCCTTCAAATAGTCCCTTAAAGGATCCATCCAACTGGGTGTTGATTCAATTTGGAGCACATGTTTGACGGTTGGTAGTTCATTGTCATGGTTAATGCTCGAATGATCGAGGAAGTCGATGGGGATTGTTCTTTTTAAATCAGAATCGATTGTCGAACTCAGGGCTGCTAGGGCGTTGGCATGGCTATTCTGTCCTCTGGGAAACTGTTGGACACTGACTTCCTCAAAGCTAACCATTAGCCTTTTTGCTAAGGCAAGGTAGGATGCCATTCTTTCATCTTTTTCATTATAGTCTCCACTTATCTGATTGAAGACTAATTGAGAATCGCCGAACACCTGTAAATGCTTTGCCCCAAAGTGTGTGCCTTCTGGAGGCCAGCTATTAAAGCTTCATATTCTGCTTCGTTGTTGGAGGCTGCAAATCCAACTCCGATTCCTTATTCGAGGATTGTATCCTCCGGAGTAATAAGGACAATGCCTATTCCTGCCCCCTTTGATTTAGAGGCTCCATCAATAAATAATTTCCAGACTCCCTCTATTGCGTGGTTTTCTCTTTGCATTACTGGTTGAGGTTTTCCGAGGGGTTGCTCACTTGTGAATTCGGCTATAAAATCAGCAAGGACCTGCCCCTTGATTGCGTTCCTTGGTTGAAATTGGATATTAAATCATTTGAGCTCGACTGACCATTTAGATAGTCTGCCCAACAAATCTGCCATCCTCAGGATTTCTTTAAAGGGGTTCGATGTAAGGATGATGATAGTGTGAGCATCAAAGTAGTGCTTCAGCTTTCTTGAAGCCACTACTAGTGCAAAGGAGAGCTTCTCCAGTGGTAGGTACCGCTGCTCAGCGTCTAATAAGGTCTTGCTCGCATAGTAAATAGGGTGTTGGGTTCCATCTCTCTCGCACATCAATGAAGAACTAACGGTGTGGTTGGAAATGGCGAGGTATAAGTATAAGGAATATGTTTCTTGTGGTATGACGAGAAGTGGTGGCGAGCTAAGGTAAGCCTTGAGCTCGTCCAATGCCCACGAGCAATCTTGATTCCATTCTACTGCTTTGTTTCCCTTTAAGAGCTGGAAGAATGGTTTGCACTTCTCAGAGGATTTTGAGATAAAATGGTTCAAGGAAGAGATCATGCCGGTGAGTTTTTGTACGTCTCGGATTGTGCGAGGAGGTTGTATCCTGTTTATAGCATCGATCTAGTCTGGATTAATCTCGATACTTCTTTTACTAACCAAGTACCTAAGAAATTTTCCTGACTGGACACCAAAAGAACACTTGCTTGCGTTAAGCTTCATTCGGTAATTCCTGAGGATTTCGAAGGTTCTTGATAGGTATGAGAGGTGGTCTTCTTTCTTCTTGCTTTTGACAAGCATATCGTCGATGTAGACCTCTATGGTGTCTCCCATCTAGTCTTTAAACATCTTGGTGACCAACCGCTGGTAGGTTGCCCCTGCATTTTTAAGTCTGAAGGGCATGACCTTGTAACAGTATAACCCAACTGTGGTGATGAATGCTGTCTTGTCTTGGTCTGGACTATATTGAGGGATCTGATGATACCCTGAGTATGCGTCCAAAAAACTCATTCTCTCGTGAGCTGCTGTGGTGTCCACCAGTTGATCATTTTTTGGAAGGGGGAAACTATCTTTAGGGCATGCTCTGTTAAGGTCAGTGAAGTCGATGTAAACTCTCCATTTCCCATTGCTTTTTAGAACTACTACTGGGTTGGATAACCATTTAGGGAATTGAACTTCCCGTATGGATCCTGCATCCAGCATTTTTTCAACTTCTTTTTCTATGGCTCTGGCCTTCTCGGGGGCGATTCGTCGTGCCTTCTACATGGTAGGTTTGAAAGTGGGGTCGACATGAAGTCGATGACAAGACACACTAGGATCGATTCCAGGTAGCTCGTATGGCTCCCACGCAAAAACATCTATGTTGCTTCTTAACAGAATTATCAATTCCTTTTTCTTTTGATCGGTGAGAGAAGCTTCGATTAAGAAAATCCTGTCATTGCTGCTATCTCCGGCTGTAACTTCCTCCAGGTCCTCGACGACCCGTTCATAGGGGAGGAGCCTGGTCTCCTTTACTCCGGGTCTTCCATACTTTAACTGCTATTTTGATGGTGTCAGACCTTCTTGCTCCTCAACTTTCTCTCTGGGTTTGTCGACCTTCTTCTCTGGTCTTGGATGGATGGCCGCTATGAAGTACCTTCTTTCTATTGCCTGAATGCCATGGATCTCTATTGCTCCTCGCTTGGTCACATATTTGAGTTTCTGATGGTATGTCAAGGAGACTGCCTTCATCGCGTGCAGCCATCCTCGAATGAGGATGGCTTGGTATGGCGAGTCGATGTCAATTACCAAAAACTCAATCATCTTAGAGACATTTCCTGCTCTTACTGGTAGCACGATCTTTCCCAAGTGCATAGTTACTATTCCAGCGAAGCCAACTAAAGGGACAGTGGCTTCCCTTAGGTCGATGATGCTTAACTTCAATTTCCTGAATAGGTCGAGATACATTACCTTGGACGATCTTCCTTGGTCGACGAGCAATTTGTCGATGTCATAGTTAGCTATCCTGAGAGTAATGATCAAAGCATCATGATGTGGGGTTCTCACTCCCACTAGATCCTCATCTGTGAATACAATATGCTTACTATAGTCGACGTCATCTGCTCGCCGACGCTTTCCTGACTGTGTTTTTTATGGATCGATCTGAAAAGCTTTCATTACCGCTATAAGCTTTTTTACCTCCATTCGAGCTGAATTTCCTTGAATCTGTTTGACATCAGATTCCCCATGAATTACTGTGAATTCATGTCCAGCATCGTCTTCAAGCACGTTGTCAGGCCTCACTTCTCCATTGGCAGCAACTTTCTCTGCCTTCCTCTCGACAAATTCGTTCAAATGCTCGGATTGGGCTAGGTCCTCTAGGTTGGACTTAAGCCTCTTGCAATGCTCGGTCTTATGTCCTCACTCTTTATGAAAAGCGCATCTCAGCGCGTTGTTTCCCTTTAAGGGATCTCCTCCCACCTTTCTGGGCCACTTAATAAATGGCTCGTCCTTGATCTTTGCGAGAATCTTGTAGATCGGTTCTTTGAAGACAATATTGACTGCTTAAAATGCTTTCGGCACATCATTCTTGCCTTCTTTATTGGAGCCACTCTTGCCCCCATTCTTTCCTCCTTTCTTCTGGTTCTTATTTCTATCACTGCTTTTGGTAGCGAGCTTGGTTCGACCATTTTCTCCAGTGCTAAGGCGAGTAACATCTTCTACCTTGGCGTATTTCTCGATGCGAGCCATCAGATCGTCGATGGTCGTGGCCTCTTTCTTCGTCAAGGACTTGTAAAGGAGGGAGGAGCTGGGTAGCCCAATTTTAAAAGAGGCCATCGCTACCTGCTCCGAGTAGTCCTCGACTTCGTTGAATAACTTCCAGTATCTCTTCGCATAGTCTCGGAGGGTTTCTTGAGGTGTCTTTTTCATTGTGAGTAAAGCATCCATCCTTTTGGGATGGGAGCTACTAGTAATGAAACAAGATGTAAAGAGCTCTTCCAGGGACTCGAATCTCCTGGTAGACTTGTGGGGGAGCCTTTTGAACCACTTTTGGGCCACGTCATGCAAGCTTGAGGGGAAGATTAGGCACATCAGTGCATCTCGATGGCTCCAGAGGGTCATGGCCTGCCTATATTGTTTAACGTGATCAATGGGATCAGTTTTACCATCATAAATCCTGAATCTTGGAATAGAAAATTTCTTTGGGGCTTCCTCTTCCTCTATTTCTCTTGAGAAAGGGGACTTCATCTGAGTTTGGAGTGCTCATCTAGCGAGCTCTCGGGTTGACCTGGCACCGCGATGTGCAGGGTGTTGGTCCATCTCCCTTCGGACCAAATTTCATATTTTTTCATTGCTGCGAGTTGGGCTCCTGTAATGGAGAGCTAATTGCAGTTGCTTGAGCAGGTCATCCTCTGACTCGTTTCCCTCAACCTTTTGGGATCCGCGTCTGGGCCTCCTTCCTCTGCAGCGAAACTTGCTCGCCTAAGGGATAGGAGTGCGATATGGGCGTCTCCTGGTGCCACGATAGAGCTCTCTCTCCATTATTTCTAACCTTCTTCTGAGGCGAGCATTCTCAGCGTCTTGCTTGCGAGAAAACTCCTTTTGCTCTTGGAGCCTCGCCTCTTATGCATCAATTAACCAGGAGATTTGTGTGGACCTCGCCAGTCCTTGGCTTTTTTCTGAGGCTGGACTTTCCAGGCGAGCCCTCTGATCTGAATGTCGAACTTCAGACCTAATTCTACGAGGAGTAGGTTGTTCCTGGATATCTCCTGCCTGAGGAGCATTACTACTGTGACCAGACATTTCGAACTAATTTGCTGGTGTGGACTTTCTCAGGGAAGATAAACGTTCCCACAGACAGCGCCAATTGTGGTGACAATTATTATTCAACACAAATAGATAAGAGAAGCGCAATCACCAAGCAGAATAAAGAGGAAAAAATGCCAATCACACAACAGGAGATGTACGTGGTTCATCAAGAATGCCTACGTCCATGATGGTGCAGTCAGTATTATTTCTATATACTCTGGGGAGTGATTACAGAGAATACAGTGCGTGTCCTATGCCCCAGACCTAGGGTTTATTATATACATGTTTATTTTTAGGGAGTGGGGGTGTTGGACTCCCCCACGTTCTCCATATTCTCCTGGAACACCTCTTTACGAGGACATGGGAGAAGACTAAGTCATAACCGAATTAAATTAAGGTGCGCTGGGCTTGGACTTTGGGCCGTTTTAATTAGGCTACTCGTCCGGGCCCGTAATGTCAAATTCGGGTACCCACAAAACTCAAACTTTTATTTTACAAATATAAGGACGTTATTTTTAAAAGAATATGTTTTAAAAAGTGTTTTAAATGTTTACACTTCGTTTTAATCAGAGGAGGACAGATTAGAGTTAGATAAGAGTTAGTTTTAAGAAAAACTCTATTTTCAAAGTTGGATGAATCAAAACTCTAATATGGGCGACATCGTTCAAACGACAAACACCGTCGTTCAAACGAGAGCTGCTATCATTTTAATGACACAGTATCTCGCTCGAACGAGATCCTTCACCGCCTTAAAATAATTATAACTAGGCATGTTCAGTTTCCTCAAAATGCGTGCAGTGCGAAAAATAGTTTAAAATACAGAAAGATTTATGCACAAATTTTTCTAAGGGTCCATTTGATAGAAAACTGGAAAAATGCAAATGATTCCAGGGCAAACAATTCCAAGGCAAATGAATATTTTCCAACTTGTGTGTGTTTGATACAAGTTGGAAAATCATTAATTTTCCACATTTTCTATCAAACGCAAAAGTTGGAAAATAGATATAAATGTGGAAAATTTATTTATGGAATATATATATATATATATATATATATATATATATATATATATATATACACTAAATATATATTACTAAATATACAAAATATATGAATATATATTATATTATTCGCAAAATATATATATATATATATATATAAATGTACAAAAACACATTTAGTATATATAATAATAATAATAATAATAATAATAATTATATTATTTATGAAAATATATATATATATATACTAAATATATATTATTAAATGTTCAAACTCTATGAAAATATAATATATTATTTATGGAATATAAGAATATATATTATATTATATATTGAATAAACTAAATATATATTATTTACATAATATATATAATATATTATTTATGGAATATATGAATATATATTATATTATATATTGAATATACTAAATATATATTATTTACAGAATATATACATATATTATATATATAATATACATGTATATTCTGTAAATAATATATATATATATATATATATATATATATATTCGTATATTTTATATATTTGACCATATATATGTATATTGCGTATATTTCGTATATTTATATATATTTCATATATTTATATATTCCGTACATTTATATAAATTATATAATTCGTATATAATTCGTATATTTCGTACATTTATATAATTCGTATACGAATTATATAATTTATATAAATGTACAAATTATATACAAATTATATACGAATTATATAGGAATTGTATAATTTATATAAATGTACGAATTATGTACAAATTATATACGAATTAAAATATACGAATTATATAATTTATATAAATGTACGAAATATATAAATATATATATATATATATATATATATATATACGAAATATATGCAATATACATATATGTGCTCAAATATATAAAATATACGAATATAAATATATATATATATATATATATATATAGGGAGAGGTTCAAAAGTGAACCAAAAGAATGAACTTTTTAATGAACCTACTAAGAAATTAAAAATTGATCCATAATTTTTTGTTGTAATTGGTTCGTGCCAGCGGGGGGATTGAAAAATTATTCATTGCCGCTGGCGCGGACCAATCATAAGAAGAAATTAAGGATCAATTTTTTAATGTCTTAGTAGGTTCATTAAAAAGTTCATTCTTTTGGTTCACTTTTGAACCTCTCCATATATATATATATATATATATTATATTATATTAAAATATACGAAATATATATATTTACAAATTTATTAATAGTATATATTTATATATTTATGAAATATATTGAGTTATAAAAAAAAATGGTTTTGAGTGATTTGCCACCCAAAGGTGGCAAACAAAAACCTGACCCCCCCCCCCCCCCCCACAAAGAATTGAATTCCACCCTAGGGTGGCAAATTGTGCTTAAGGGGTGTTGTACATAGAAAACAAATTCCAAGGCAAATTAAGGCTATCAAACAGCCCAAAAGCTGGAAAATACCAGAATTTTCCAACTTTTCTGAATTTGCCTTGGAATTGGAAGGCTATCAAACGGACCCTAAGTGTTTTCACTATAAAACATCCTTAGAGTTTCAAGATCCGAGCTTTTCATTATTATATGGTCTTGTGATCTTGTCGGCACCAAGTTTAAGGTTCTATTGAAGACCTATTGTTGGTTTTGCGGTGAAGATTCGACGGATACCGGTTTTGACATCGTAGACGACGCAAGGTCGTATCGATGGATACCGAGGCATTCGTGGAGGCGACTGCTGTGGACGAGCATCGTAGAAGAAGGTTAGTTTCTACCTAGACACTGTAAAGATTGGTAGAAGATCAGAGGAGTGTCAAGTCTCATGGGGATCGATTCGTTGTATAAGACTACCGTCTGACATTATAAATCATTGTCATAGTGATTGTCTGGCCTGGGTCGTCCGAGGTTTTTTCCCGATTTGGTTTTTCCTCATACACCGACGTTGT
The DNA here is from genome assembly GCA_949130495.1 of Sambucus nigra. NCBI lineage: Eukaryota > Viridiplantae > Streptophyta > Magnoliopsida > Dipsacales > Adoxaceae > Sambucus > Sambucus nigra. The sequence continues at coordinate 402,103,500 of OX422208.1, read as the reverse complement.
GAGTATTGCTTTACTTTATTTTACTTGCTTTAATCACTAGTTGCATGCTTAGGGTTAAACAAGATAAAATCTGGTTAAGTTAATTTGTGTCACAACTTGGTTTGATAAAATTGAAAAAGAACTTTTCAAAAAGAGAAAGTTGTTTTACATTCATCCTTAACATAATTCTACTCAAGAAAAAGTTTTTGTTAAAAGTTATATTTTGGGGACCTAAAAATAACATAATCCTTAAAGTAGTTGAGCTTTGGAGAATTAGGCTTAGCTAAATTTCGAGGACAAAATTTTTGTAAGTGGGGAAGTTTGTAACAACCCGAGGTTTTGGGAGTCGACAATTTATTTATTTTGGGAGAAATAAATAATATTTTATTGGAGAAATAATTAAATTGGCAATTGAGGTCAAAATTTAGAGTCGTTAGAGAGAGTGTCGAATGTCAATTCTGAGGGTACCATTATTTTCGGAAGGGTCGAGAAAGTCGAAATGACTGTACTTGGGGTCTATTTAGGTTTCGAAATAAATTAGGACCGTTTGACTCGAATTAAAGTCACCGAGTCATTTAAAGTGTGTATTATCATTTAAAGATGTGTATTTTGGGATTTAGGCTTATAAAGCCTACGGGAGATATTTCTCCAAAAGAGAGAAAGAGAAAAAGAAAGAAAAAAAGAGAGAAGAAGAAAAAGAAGAAGAAAAGGGAGAGAAAGTGGAGGTTTGCGGCCAATACGCGATTTCAAGGAGGATTCAGACCCTACGAACCCGAGGCAAGTGATTAAACTTGCTAAATAATTGTTGTGTTGATTTATTGCATGACTTGTGGATTGATTTTTGGGTTTTAGGTTTATTTTAACAAAACCTAACTTTTGGGGAAAAACCTTAGATTTGTAATATATAAATGGATTTAAGGTTAGAAATTAGTTTATTTGTATCCTAGGATGAATATTGATGATATATTTGTGATTGGGGTAAAGAAAAATGGAGAGAAAACCATTAATATGAATTTTGGGATTTTTGGCTTACTAAAAAGTAGCCATTTTCGAGCCTCCAGGTAGGCCGAATCGATTCGGCCCCCTAGCCGAATCGATTCGGAAATATGCAGGTGCCCAGGTCTGAGTGACCGAATCGATTCGGACTCCAATTGAATCGATTCGGCCTGAGACAGAGTCCCAGGTCTGATGACCCGAATTGATTCGCTGGGCCGAATCGATTCAGAATAAGCCCGAATCAATTCGAAAACAGGGCTTTTGGAGGGATTGTTTTTCTAAAGAGAAATTCATCCCGTTTCGTTCGAGGTTATCGATTGGGGATCTCTATAGGAGATATTTGGAGTAGGTTTTGGAGACTTTTAGCGAGTTTCCCCTAAAAGAAATTTTGGAGTCATATTGACTAAACTTGAGGAATACCGATTAGAGACTTTGGTATTTTTCCTAAGTGGGGAAGCCCACTTTTATTTGAGGTTTGTTTGGTGATGATAACTTTAATGGTTCATAGACTATATTGAACCTTATAATGGATGGAGAATTATAATACTATTTGATGTGCAAATGGATTTAGAAATATCCTGATTGATGATTGATTTGGGAGATATCTCACACAATGAGAAATGCTAATTGAGGTGAAATAGGATATAGAATATCCTTAACTTAAATTGAATTGAAAGACAATTCATACTAGAAGCGACATGATAGATTCAAGCGAGAATTAGTATAGTATATACTAAGTGGGGTAAATGTGTGAGTATTGACGGTTAGTGTATCATGAGAGGGATATACTAAACAATGATGTTAATCAAATTTACGCCTAAGAGCGTATAATGAAAATGAATATGATATTGCAGGTATGCCTTATATAAATGGTATATCTTTATTATGTGGGATGTATGTATACCTTATATGATGGTGTATATACATGTTAAGCATACCCCCTCCTTGCTATCATTGGGAAGTTTCGTGGGTAGAGGGTGAGCATTCTGACTAGAAAAGCAGGATGTGGATATTCCCCAGGTCATAGTCGTCCTTTGTGGTCGGCAAATGACATTTATGATATATATATCTATTTATTTTGGGGGTGAGAGGTCGGGGGTATGTGACGCTCTCACTTGCCGGTTAGGAACTATGACCGCTTCTCGGGACGTTGTGTGCGTGAGTTGATCACGAGGTGGGTGTCGTTGAACCCCACCAGGTGGCCCCAGTTTGCTACGTATATGGGCTGCTGGAAGATGATAGCATGTGAGCCTGCGTCCTTCGAGTTATAGCTCGGTTGGATGGTGATTATTGTTTGTGGTTGTATTTGGGTGTCAAGGGCATAATGGACCTCAATGACCCACATTGCCAGGATTAGTGTATCGGGGGGGTTCCTTGTTTGGATTTTCCTTCGGCTAGACGTCCCACGCATGAACCTCAGTGTAATGTTGGAACTTGGGGATAAGTTTAGTCCTTAATGCTCATCATTATATAAATATATCACCTATCCCGACAATCGACAGTGCCAGGAGTAGTGTAACGGGGGGGTTCCTTGTTTGGATTTCGCTTCGGCGAGACGTCCCACGCATGAAACGCCGTGTACTGTTGAGAATTGGGAATATTCCTTAATTAAAATTGGAAAATAATCATTTGGGTTACATGCATCTTGCATTGAGGGCATAATGAGCCCCGAGGATCGATACGGTCAGGAGTAGTGTAACGGGGGGTTCCTTGTTTGGATTTCGCTTCGGCGAGACGTCCCACACACGAAACGCAGTACCGTGTTGAGAATCGGGAGGAGTTTAGTTCTTAACTCTTGATGCTAATAACTCATCTATAATAATTATATATATGGTTTCATGCCTTATATGGGCATCACTAGAATATAAATTCTAGTAAATGAGATTGTGGATGTATTGTGATGATGTGGACATGATTGGATCATGTAACTTTATATGTTCAACAAATGAACATTATAAAGATAACTATAACTATTACATTAAAGTTAATGTATTTGACTTCTAAATCATTGGAACGAATGTCGAATTGGGAGATAGGTTAGATGGTTTCACTTAAATACTTTATTTGGGTTTAAGTTAGAATACTCTTACCTAATTAGAATCGGACATCCTTTTGGAGACACGTGCATACGTTTAGTGCGCGCTTTAGATGAGAGGTGAGTTGAATTGTTATGGAGTGTTCGATTCCAACTAAATCATGTAATAATGCATTTATAATTATTATGCATTTTAATACACTTGCTATAAACTGTTTTTCAAAACTCGGGCTCTGACCCATTTATATTTTCCTCCTCCATGTATATATTGTATTACTTCAGGTTGTCCTCCGCAAGGACGCCTTTGATATTCCTCCATTTAGGATTTGTGGAGCTGTGGCAATAGCGGACTGTTGCGGCACTTTGCTTTAGTCGATTCCTATCTATTGTACATCTAGATTAGGATTCAGTTGTATTGAGTTAGTATTCAAGTGTTGTAGATTAACACTTTCATATTTTATTTATCAGATTATTGTATTGTCTGTTGCCCGACAGCATATTCGGGTATTTCATTGTTGAGATTTTGTTGTACAATGTATTGTACTCTTTCATATTATTGGAGCATGCACTTTTCACTCATCATAGTTAGATGTATATTATTGGTTATGTGCATTATTGGTTTTGTTGTTGTTGTTAAAAATAAAAGTTTTTAATTTTTGACAATTCGCACTTTATGATTTTGGGTAGTTAGCCTTATATTATAGTGTTTAGTTGTTGATGTTGAGACTGTACCATCTGAGATACTTGATTTATGTAGTATAGGGTTGGCCACCCGTTATTATTTGGAGCGGGTTGTCACAGGTGGTATCAGAGCATCAGGTTATAGTGTCTTTAGGATCTATGTGCGTTACTATGATCTTCCGTAAGCGTTCTTGATGTAGATCCTTATTATTAGGACGATTACATTCATACGTCCATATCTTTCTGTGATTCGAAAGTATTTGAAAGGCGTTCTGATACAATTGTTCTTGTTTCAGATGCCACCGAAGGGAGGTCGTTCAGTCAGGGCAAATAAAGGGAATGTACAACCCCAAATGCCTCAAAGGAACATGACTACAGATGATGTTGCCAATATAGTGGCACAAGCGGTTACTGCTGCCGTTTCTATGATGGCTCAGCAATCTGCCGCTCAAGCAGCCCCACCCCATTTAGGATTGTCTTTATGGGAGAGAGTGAAGGAAGATTTTAGTAAGGGGCATACTCCCGAGTTTGCAGGGGGAGTTGATGCAATGGTTGCAAGTCGTTGGAAAAATATTATGCAGAGGCATCTTCGTATGGTTGAGTGTAGTGAGGTGCAGAAACAATTTTTAGCCACTTTTAGGTTATTGGGTGCAGCTCTTCAATGGTGGGAGTCTGTCACCACATCTGAACAGAGAGATACTTTACTTATAAAAGAATTTTGGGAACTTTTTGATCGAAGGTATTTGCCTTCCCCTACTCAGGATATGGGGATTTTTTAAGGAAATAGGACGGTGGCAGAATATGAAGAAGATTTTTCTCTATGGGCGAGATTAGTACCTTGTAAGGACATTTTTGTCCATTATCAATTTGTACGTTGTACGCCGTTACACCGTTGAAGAAACTCAAGATCGCATCTACATCAACGGATCCAAATATCAAAGCGTCTTCAACATCGTAGCCTCTGCGAGAATGAACTTGGTAAAATTTTGTTTTTACGTTCCTTAAAGTTCATATTTAGTATTGGGAAATTTTTATAAAATGTTTTTTATAAAAATAAGAAGTAAGTTTTTTCAAGAAAAATGTGGCTTTTAAAAGGATTTTATTTTTCTGGGAAAAACGGACCGATCCGCCCCATACCGGACCGATCCGCCCCATACCGGACCAATCCGCAACCGGACCGATCCGCCCCATACCGAACCGATCCGCTTGCTGCAGATCCAGTATACCTCGAACCATAAGCGAACCGATGGAGGCCAAAAATAAAAGCACCGATCCGCTTGACCGGACCGATCCGCCTCAGAACCGGACCGGTCCGACTGGGATAAATTCGGCCAGGTTCGCTGCGTGTGGATTCATTGCTGCCCTCCTGGAAAGGGATATTTCCAGCCGCCGACTACAGAATCCGATACCTGAGGGTAATTCTTAGTCACTGTATTTTCATTGTAATCCAATTGTAAGCCGTTTTCTTACAAATTATAGTGAAAATAAAAGGTTTTGCCCCTTTGGGGGATTTTTCCTGAAACTGTTTGTTTTTTTATCCTGCATGCTATATTTTATTTGATAAATCATCTAGATGCATGTCTTAGGGTTTAACTAAAATTTGGGTTTAATTAAAAACTGGATTTTATTTGAGAAGTCGCAATATTTCCGCTGTACCTAATGAGGTAAATAGGGAAGAGAAACGTATATCAAAGTTTGTTCGAGGTTTGGATTAGAAAATCCGACAACATTTGTTAGGGAGTCCTAGGTTAGTGACTTTCGTCGAGGTAGTGAATGCGGCACTACTAAAGTGTCATGAATATCGCCTTCGTTCTCAAGAGGGTAAGAACTATGGAGATTCGAGTTCATCGAGAAATTTTGGCAAGGAGAGTGCCAGTAATGCGAATTCGCAGAAGGAATTTGCGGGTAAGTGTTTCTTTTGTAAAGAAATAGGTCATAAAAAGAGAGATTGTCCTAAAAGAGGTAAAGGACCACAGTTTGATGAAATTTTGGAAGTGCAACCCCTACAGCAGATTCGAGGTCGCTTTAGACCGGGGGACTACGTTTGGGAACCCATTGATGAGGATGGGCAATCAGACTAGATATGGGTAATGTAAGTTAATTTTCCTTTATAAATAGGATAATTACTAAATTGAGTTTTGGGGATATCATATGTATGATATTTGTGAAAGGGTAGAAATATAGCCCTATTATGTATGTAATGACCTTAAAAAGGGAAATTTTGAGCAAGATAGGCTCTTATTCTATTATTTTGAAAGAAGGATTGAGGATTTTGTAAGGTGCTCAAAAAGAGCTTTAAACCTTATGGTAAATGTAAGTGTGGTAATGGTGATAAGTAGTAATGATAAAAGCTACTTCTTTTTATATAGTCATGATGGACTATTATAATTGTGGTATTCCAGATATGGATGTGCCTTATTAAAGGCTATATATTGAAATGATGTAAGATGTTGTTTATGTTTGTAAGTTTGATTGTGGTTTGATGGGACGCAGGTAAAATTTTAGCTCATGGGTATGATAATATTTGCGAGCTACATGTTATATAGATGATGATCTAAAAAGACCTTGTGTTGGACATAAGGCATTTTATAGTATATATATATATATATATATATATATATATATAAACCGTTTTCCCAAAATAAATTAGTTTTTCAAAATAAAACTTTTATCGGCCTTCGGGCCCTTTCAAACTAAATTTTTCACTAAAATATTTCAAGCTCTAGTCCGGATTTAACAAACTCTCAATCCCCGACGTCGCCACACAGTAGTGTATTGGGAGGGTTCCTTGTTTGAATTTCGCTTTTACGAGACGTCCCCCGCACGAAAGTGGCGATTGTCAGGAATTGAGAGGAGTTATTTCTTTGGACCATTCAAAATTTTCACACCATTAAAATTTTAGTGTTACTTATTGTTGGAATTGTGGAACTTAGAGGCAAATAAAGCCTCATTATGATTGGTACGAGTGCTAACTCGAATATAAAGCGTGTATGAGCGCCCTTGTTGTGGAAATTAGTTGTATATAACTCATAATCAACATAAATTAAATTAATTCATCGTGGGAAGTTAGAAGTTTGGAGATAGGATTAGTGATGATGGGTAGAGTAAAAGTAGTTGAGCTTTGGAGAATTAGGCTTAGCTAAATTTCGAGGACAAAATTTTTGTAAGTGGGGAAGTTTGTAACAACCCGAGGTTTTGGGAGTCGACAATTTATTTATTTTGGGAGAAATAAATAATATTTTATTGGAGAAATAATTAAATTGGCAATTGAGGTCAAAATTTAGAGTCGTTAGAGAGAGTGTCGAATGTCAATTATGAGGGTACCATTGTTTTCGGAAGGGTCGAGAAAGTCAAAATGACTGTACTTGGGGTCTATTTAGGTTTCAAAATAAATTAGGACCGTTTGACTCGAATTAAAGTCACCGAGTCATTTAAAGTGTGTATTATCATTTAAAGATGTGTATTTTTGGATTTAGTCTTATAAAGCCTATGGGAGATATTTCTCCAAAAGAGAGAAAGAGAAAAAGAAAGAAAGAAAGAGAGAAGAAGAAAAAGAAGAAGAAAAGGGAGAGAAAGTGGAGATTTCCGGGCCAATACGCGATTTCAAGGCGGATTCAGACCCTACGAACCCGAGGCAAGTGATTAAACTTGCTAAATAATTGTTGTGTTCATTTATTGCATGATTTGTGGATTGATTTTTGGGTTTTAGGTTTAGTTTAACAAAACCTAACTTTTGGGGAAAAACCTTAGATTTGTAATATATAAATGGATTTAAGGTTAGAAATTAGTTTATATGTATCCTAGGATGAATATTGATGATATATTTATGATTGGGGTAAAGAAAAATGGAGAGAAAACCATTAATATGAATTTTGGGATTTTTGGCTTACTAAAAAGTAGCCATTTTCGAGCCTCCAGGTAGGCCGAATTGATTTGGCCCCCTAGCCGAATCGATTCGGAAATATGCAGGTGCCCAGGTCTGAGTGACCGAATCGATTCGGACTCCAGCCGAATTGATTCGGCCTGAGATAGAGTCCCAGGTCTGATGAACCGAATCGATTCGCCTTTCTGGCCAAATCGATTCGCTGGGCCGAATCGATTCGGAATAAGCCCGAATCGATTCGAAAATAGGGCTTTTGGAGGGATTGTTTTTCTAAAGAGAAATTCATCCCGTTTTGTTCGAGGTTATCGATTGGGGATCTCTATAGGAGATATTTGGAGTAGGTTTTTGAGACTTTTAGCGAGTTTCCCCCTAAAAGAAATTTTGGATTCATATTGACTAAACTTGAGGAATACCGATTAGAGACTTTGGTATTTTTACTAAGTGGGGAAGCCCATTTTTATTTGAGGTTTGTTTGGTGATGATAACTTTAATGGTTCATAGACTATATTGAACCTTATAATGGATGGAGAATTATAATACTATTTGATGTGCAAATGGATATAGAAATATCCTGATTGATGATTGATTTGGGAGATATCTCACACAATGAGAAATGCTAATTGAGGTGCAATAGGATATAGAATATCCTTAACTTAAATTGAATTGAAAGACAATTCATACTAGAAGCGACATGAGAGTTTTAAGCGAGAATTAGTATAGTATATACTAAGTGGGGTAAATGTGTGAGTATTGACGGTTAGTCTATCATGCGAGGGATATACTAAACAATGATGTTAATCAAATTTACGCCTAAGAGCGTATAATAAAAATGAATATGATGTTGCAGGTATGCCTTATATAAATGGTATATCTTTATTATGTGGGATGTATGTATACCTTATATGATGGTGTATATACATGTTAAGCATACCCCCTCCTTGCTATCATTGGGAAGTTTCGTGCGTAGAGGGTGAGAATTCTGACTAGAAAAGCAGGATGTGGATATTCCCCAGGTCATAGTCGTCCTTTGTGGTCAGCAAATGACATTTATGATATATATATCTATTTATTTTGGGGGTGAGAGGTCGGAGGTATGTGATGCTCTCACTTGCCGGTTAGGAACTATGACCGCTTCCCGGGACGTTGTGTGCCTGAGTTGATCACGAGGTGGGTGTCGTTGAACCCCACCAGGTGGCCCCAGTTTGCTACGTATATGGGCTGCTGGAAGATGATAGCATGTGAGCCTGCGTCCTTCGAGTTATAGCTCGGTTGGATGGTTATTATTGTTTGTGGTTGTATTTGGGTGTCAAGGGCATAATGGACCTCAATGACCCACATTGCCAGGATTAGTGTATCGGGGGGGTTCCTTATTTGGATTTCGCTTCGGCGAGACGTCCCACGAACGAACCGCAGTGTAATGTTGGAACTTGGGGATAAGTTTAGTCCTTAATTCTCATCATTATATAAATATATCACCTATCCCGACAATCGACAGTGCCAGGAGTAGTGTAACGGGGGGGTTCCTTGTTTGGATTTCGCTTCGGCGAGACGTCCCACGCATGAAACGCCGTGTACTGTTGAGAATTGGGAATATTCCTTAATTAAAATTGGAAAATAATCATTTGGGTTACATGCATCTTGCATTGAGGGCATAATGAGCCCCGAGGATCGATACGGTCAGGAGTAGTGTAACGGGGGGGTTCCTTGTTTGGATTTCGCTTCGGCGAGACGTCCCATGCACGAAACGCAGTACCGTGTTGAGAATCGGGAGGAGTTTAGTTCTTAACTCTTGATGCTAATAACTCATCTATAATAATTATATATATGGTTTCATGCCTTATATGGGCATCACTAGAATATAAATTCTAGTAAATGAGATTGTGGATGTATTGTGATGATGTGGACATGATTGGATCATGTAACTTTATATGTTCAACAAATGAACATTATAAAGATAACTATAACTATTACATTAAAGTTAATGTATTTGACTTCTAAATCATTGGAACGAATGTAGAATTGGGAGATAGGTTAGATGGTTTCACTTAAATACTTTATTTGGGTTTAAGTTAGAATCCGCTTACCTAATTAGAATCGAACATCCTTTTGGAGACACGTGCATACGCTTAGTGCGCGCTTTAGATGAGAGGTGAGTTGAATTGTTATGGAGTGTTCGATTCCAACTAAATCATGTAATAATGCATTTATAATTATTATGTATTTTAATACACTTGCTACAAACTATTTTTCAAAACTCGGGCTCTGACCCGTTTATATTTTCCTCCTCCATGTATATATTGTATTACTTCAGGTGTTCCTCCGCAAGGACGCCTTTGATATTCCTCCATTCAGGATTTGTGGAGCTGTGGCAGTAGCGGACTGTTGCGGCACTTTGCTTTAGTCGATTCCTATCTATTGTACATCTAGATTAGGATTTAGTTGTATTGAGTTAATATTCAAGTGTTGTAGATTAACACTTTCATATTTTATTTATCAGATTATTATATTGTCTGTTGCCCGACAGTATATTCGGGTATTTCATTGTTGAGATTTTGTTGTACAATGTATTGTACTCTTTCATATTATTGGAGCATGCACTTTTCACTCATCATAGTTAGATGTATATTGTTGGTTATGTGCATTATTGGTTTTGTTGTTGTTGTTAAAAACAAAAGTTTTAAATTTTTGACAATTCGTACTTTATGATTTCGGGTAGTTAGCCTTATATTATAGTGTTTAGTTGTTGATGTTGAGACTGTACCATCTGAGAAACCTGATTTATGTAGTATAGGGCTGGCCACCCGTTATTATTTGGAGCGGGTTGTCACAGAAGCTAGGCACCATCAAAATTATGAGAGATAGGGGTGGTATTGGCTTTGATGTTCGTGTTATTCCCATTCCCTCCGCACCTGTGAGAGAGCCACATAGGAACGCTAGAAAAGGTCCACATGTAGGCCACTTTCCATACCATCACTACACTTGCACGTTTTGTGGTAGGAAAGGTCACCTTAGAAAGTTTTGCTATGACCTTAGGAATGCTCCTCCAAAAGTTTAGGAAGTTTAGGAATAAAGTTACCCCGATTCCCCCCACCCCCATGCGGCATTACACACCTACTTGGGTTAGGAAGTTGTATTTGGTATCTTTAGGAATAAAACTTCATGGTTCTCATTTGGTTGCACTTGATTCGTCTCATGCTAAATCCAAAGGTTGAGTGTATTACCACGTTTATCGATTTGTATTATTTTTTTTATTGCATCTTATTCAAAAAATACAAAAAGATTTTATAACGCATAGTCCGTCACACTTAGTATGTCGTATACCGCTACAAGTTTGTCAAAGCATTAAAAAGCGCACATCTACAATCGACGATCCGAATTTCAAGTCATATTCAACAATCATGCCCAATAAGGATGGCTTTGGTAAATATGTTCAAGTTCCATTTACATTTTTCATCAAAAGTGTTGGGATTTTTTTATGAAAAATTAAAATATTTTTTCCGTTAAAGAAAAATGATTTTTGAATTATTTTAAATGGATTTTTATCTTTTAAAAAACATTTTTATCATAAAAACTTTTTGATAGCTGTTCTCAGATTCTTAAGAGTGTTGGTTTCTAAGTCCCCAAATATTTTAAAACTCTGTAAATCGAATCTAGATATTTGTGCCTGGTCGTTCAAAGGAGATCATATCTCGTTTGAACGAGACCAGACGTCCTTCGAACGTCATGACAGCTCTTTCGAACGAGAATTCTTTTTTCTTGACACATCACCACCTTATAAGTTTTTATAAATAAGGTGTCAGGGTTCAGTATTTCGTGTGAAGAAAATTTTGTTTTGATCATAATACGTTTTTGAGAGTTTACCTTTTCTCCAACACAATTTTTGAGGGTTCAAATTTGTTTTCACAATTCACAAATTCGAGAGAGTTTATTTTATGTGAGTTGTTTTGTGGAACCCAAACCATACTTTGCCTAAAGTTCCAACCTTTGTGAGAAGAACTCTGCAACTAGAGAGTCGAGAGCTATTGTGGAGGGAGATCCCACAAATAATCAAGACTAAGTGTCTGGGCTGCATGTCCAAATTGGTACCACTGCGAGTGAGCCACTGCTGAGTTCTAGTTGAAGCTTTAAAGATTTGACATAGATATCATGCATTACGCTTGAGGGAAGTTTTATGTAAGTCAAAGGTCGTGTAACAGTGTCAAAGTTCTAGAATATAAAAGGTTTTGCCCTCAGGGGAATTTTTTCCTGAAATACTCTGTCACTTGCTTGCCTATTTTTATTTACACATGCACCCACATGGAAGGATTTTAATTTGAATTTGGTTTTGTTAAATCTAATTTACCTAATAAATAAGTGAATTTGAGAATTAAATCAATTGGTATCACACTACATCTACATATTTTGTTCTTGCTAAATTTTTTTGAAAAATAAAAAAAGAATTTCGGTTTTGTTTTTGTGTCGTGAGTTAACATGTTTGATGTGGCATATTGGTGTGCTTGGACCCCCTTCCTTCCATTATCCATGTGGCTAGGACATTTGGTCATTATTATCGATTCTTAGAATGATCTTAACCATTATTTTTATGGGGTTGTTTCGAAGTTGATATGCATTTTGATTCGAATTTGTGTATATGCCATGATTTCACACATGCACGAGTTTATATGGATGTTTGACTACTCTTGCATACTTGAGTTTTGTGAAACGTTCTTATCTCAATTTTATCATCTATGTGTAAGTAGATTTAAAGAGAGGTGTGCATGTAATAACCGTTTACCTTAAAGATTAAATTGAAATATGATGAGTGTTCACTGGAAAGGGTTGTGAGAGTGTAAAATTAACTCGTCCTGAAATCCACTGTTTAAAAGAGCCCGAAAAAATTCATAAGAAAATAAAAAGAATCATACTCCAAAAATGGGCCAAATTTGTTTAGCTCGTTCAAAAGAAAAATATGATATATATTTGAGGGAGTTTGGATGGATTAAAAATTTAAACGGGTTTGTACAAAGAATCCTAAAGTTGAAAATTCGTTTCATGATGCTATTGTTTGCAGAATCATCAAAATTCTGGATTCGTGTGCATGATGTTTGTTTAGTTCATTAAGCTCACACCTAATTTGTCACATATGGCTATAATAAAGATTGATGATAAATTGCTATTGACTAGAACTTCTTGATCGTTTCGATGTGTTGGAATTGTGATTAATTTGTTTTAGTTCACGCACATACATTCCATGTTCATGTTTAGGCACATCAATACTATGTTGGAATGTTACTCATATTTGATTGTTTTGAGTTTTTTCTTAGTTTAGCTTCTGTTTTGCTACTATTTTGCAGTTTTGAGCCCCTTCCAGTTAGAATTTCCTGATATATCTTCACTGGGCAACACTGTTTAATTTTCTGGGGAATATGTGAGAGTTTGTTTATGTCGTTCAAATGACATATGTCTTCATTCGAGCGATGCCGCTTCTCGTTCAAACGAAATCCTTGGCTCGTTCGAATGACAGCCTGTTTGACAACTTTGACTTTTCTAGTTGATATCTGTTTCTATACCCTGCTACATATTGATTCATATTTTGGTACTGGGTTTCTATTCATGCAGTTCACTTTGATCATTGTTATATTTAGCTGCATTGGTTAGTTTATCACGCCTACTTAGACTGATATATTTTTGTGTGATTCATTGTTTGCTAGCTACTGATTTGGCATTGATTGATCATATTTAGCTAGTTGTTATATGTTTATCTAGCATAATTTCAGTTAACGTAATCAAATTGGTATATACAATGCTAGATTTGTTTATCTTTTCACCGGATTGTCTATTCGATAAAAAAAAGGGGGGGGGGGGGAATGATGTCTGTGATGTTGGGGGAGTTTTGTGTGTGTGACTTGATATCCTGATTTATATATTTTCACATATTGGTATCATATTTTGTTCACATAACAAATTATTTGGATTTGATCTTTCATATTGATATATCGTTTGTTCCTCCATACTTCATTGGGTATTTGTTTGTTTCATGTGTGTAGTTATGCTTAAAGAGATTCGAGATTTGAGATTCCTAGTTTATATCACATTCAGACATTCAGAGACAGTTTCATGATTGCCGGTTCATTGTTTTTGAGTCTTAGCCTGTACTGATGATGTAATTTTATTTTTGGGTTTATGGGATGGGATTTTGGCGTCATACGGCTTGACAGCCTTGCTTAGGCATTTTACTGTTGCTTTTGTTCTGGAATAGTCAAAGGGGGAGATTTGTAAGCACCAAATTTCCAATTGACTATTAATGTTATTTTGACTTGTTCTCGGAACAAAACATGTTTGAGTCATATGTAGATTTTTATTGTCCGATCACTATGAGACTATGACTTGTCGAAGATTAATTGAAGCCATTGCGGCAAAGCTAAGAGAAATTAATCATGACGAAGTTTATTTAGTGAAAATTTCTCGTCTTCAAAGTTTAATTGCATTTTCGAGATCACTCGGGTATGAATGCATAATGTTAATGATACTCGAAAATTTATTTTACAAATATAAGGATGTTATTTCTAAAAGAAAATGTTTTAAAAAGTGTTTTAAATGTTTACACTTTGTTTTAATCAGATGAGAACGGATTTGAGTTGGATAAGAGTTGGTTTTAAGAAAAACTTTGTTTTCAAAGTTGGAAGTATCAAAACTCTAATCTTGGCGACGTCGTTAAAATGACAAATGCTGTCGTTCTAACGACGTAGTATCTCGCTCGAACGAGATCATTCACGGCCTTAAAATAATTATAAATAGGCGTGTTTAGTTTTCTCGAAGTGCATGTTGTGCAAAAACAGTTTACCATACAGAAAGGTTTCTGCACAAAGTTTTCTAAGTGTTTTCACTATAAAACATCCTTAGGGTTTCAAAATCTGAGTTTTTCATTATCATATGTTCTTGTGAACTTGTCGGCACCAAGTTTAAGTTTCTATTAAAGATCCATTGTTGGTTTTGCGCTGAAGATTCGACAGATACCAGTTTCAACATCGTAGACGACACAAGGCCGTATCAGTGGATACTGAGGCATTCATGAAGGCGACTGCTGTGGACGAGCATCGTAAAAGAAGGTTACTTTCTGCGTGGGCACGGTGAAGATTGGTATAAGATCAGAGGAGCATCAAGTCTCGTGGGGATCGAGTCATTATATAAGACTACCATCTGACTTTGTAAAACCTTTGTCATAGTGATTGTCTGGCCTGGACCGTCCGAGGTTTTCTCCCAATTGGGTTTTTCCTCGTACATCGGCATTGTGAGTATTGCTTTACTTTATTTTACTTTCTTTAATCACTAGTTGCCTGCTTAGGGTTAAACAAGATAAAATCTGCTTAAGTTAATTTTTTTCACAACTTGGTTTGATAAAATTGAAAAAGAATTTTTCAAAAAGAGAAAGTTGGTTTTCATTCATCCTTAACATAATTCCACTCATGCAAAAGTTTTTGTTGAAAGTTATATTTTGGGGACCTACAACAAGCTCATAAATTTCTCTAAAAGTACTAAACTAATAAAACTTTAAAACAACTTCTAGAACTAAAAGAGAGTTTTCTCCTTTGAAATTGGTTCAAATCTAAGAAAAAAATGGATGTTTAAATATGTCGTCAAATGGCCCTATTTATAGGTTGGTGAAATTAGTTTATGGATTTAAATGGAATTACACATTAATGGGTGATTTAGTTAAATAATAAAAAGGTGATGATGGGCAAAGGAATTGTTATATAAGGGCATGTGATGGTTGATGGGAATATTATGGGAGAGGAAAAAAAAAATGAGAGGAAAAAATAAGAAGGTAGGAGAGAGAGTGGGTGGAAAAAGATAGGTAAATAAACTCGGTTGAATTAAGGGTTATATATTAATGGGTGCATGATTATTATCAAAGCTTTGCATGGTTTGATGGTTAAAGGAAGGAAAGGTAAAGGGGAGGTCATGGGTTTAATACTCCCCCCATTTAATTTCTAGAAGCAACAAAAAAGCACCATGTGTCATGATATGATGGCTTCACGTGTCATCATTCACTGGTGCCACGTGTCATGATGTGGCACTGCCATTTTTCATGATTAGCTCAACCCAATTTCCTTAATTATATTTTTCATCATAGAGCTTGTAACTTCTTCGTTTGACCTCAAATTCATGTGCCATTTGAACTAATATGTTCCTCGTTTTGAGGTAAACAAATTTTGGGGAGAATTCGGGTTAAAAGATTTGAATTTTTTCAATGACCTGAAACATTGACTTTTGACTTTTTTGAGTTTTAAATTTTCACTCTTGATAACGTCTTTGTTTGAGATTGGATTGATGCACTACTTGAATACAAACATTTCTTATTTTGAGGTCGATAATCTTCATGAAGAGTCCTAGTCCGATACTATGTTTATGAAATTATCATTTTTCCCTTGAAAGCGAATTTGTGGATCTTTGTGTCTCCAAATGCTTCCATACTTTATATTTCGATCTCCAAACCCTGTAAATACTCAAATAAACCTTGTAAAACAGATTAATCATGAATATCAAGGTTATGCAATAAATGAGTATAAAATGTGAGATTTAGTGACCATGAGACTGCAATATTGCTTGGAAATAGGGGCAATAAAATGCAATATTTGACATTAATCACACTCCAGAACTAATTTTTTGCTAATCCTTAGCGACTTAGTAAAATATGCGTTCCTGTCAAATTCGTTATTTTATTCAAGAAGTATAAAAAGGACATAGATCCATTTTCGCGAGATGCACGATTGCATTTATCTTATGCAACAAGTCGTTAAACCCATAGGTTATTATAGTGAATGTATTTTGGCACATGAGAGCTGAAAGTAATGATACTCACAAACATTATATTTTTCTCAAAATTGTTCCCAATTCTCTTAACACAAAGATCAAAACAATCTTGAATTTTAATAAGAAAATAGTAATGACTATAAGATTTCTCCAATAGTTTACTTACTATAATCATTATGTTGAATTAATTCAAGAAATTTATATATATTGACTGAGTGTGTGGAGTGCGACAAAACAAATTCAAGCGATATTGTTTTAAATTTTTAATGATTCAATGATTATAATGAAGCGTACTAGTTCAATTCTCACCGGTGATTATACTAAAAAAATGAAGACACTCTGAATTAGTGTAAGTCACTCAGGACATGTAGGCATAAAGAGAAATTATAGTTACAAGCAAAAACTTGAAAATGTTAGTGTAGTTTGACATTTATATAGAGTGATAAAATATAATCTCATGATTGGATACTATTTTCTAAATAATGGGAAAATATAATATTTTCAATATTGAATAAAATCATGTTAACCCTGTGGTAATTTAAGAACTTTTCAGGATGGAAAATGTGAACATGAATGATAACAGTCAATACCTCAAAATGATTTTTTTATTTTTGAAAAAAGGATGAACTTTTAAGGAGTAACTGTTTTTTTCTTTTCTTTTCTTTTCTTTGGAATTCTTTGTTCTTTTTGAATTCCCTAATTTTTATTTTTCTTCTGTTTTTTCCTCCCTTTTTTATTTTTGTGCAATCTTATTTCACCTTTTATTTTTTTTAATCAATTTCCAATATGTTGGTCAAGCGGATCAAATGATAAAAATGAATTGCCTTTGATCAAAAGTGATGTTAAAACATAATTTTTGAATTTTGGTTTGGAAAAGATCATATCACCATTCTTTAGTGGACAATCAAAACAAGAATATTGAGATTATCAATGATTTAACATATTTTCAAAGCATAATAAATAAATTTATAAATTACTCGGAATAAGAGCTAACACAAAGCTCATGTGGTAAGTATATATATATTGATGGTAAAGCATAATATTGATGGTAAATAAACTAAAGGGCTATTTAGGCAGGTCAATCCTGAGATATGTTTATTTCTTTTGGTTTAAAATGATGAGATAACTTAGAGAGTAAAATCATAAAAAATATAATAAATATTTTTGGCAAATAAAAAAAAAGAAAATATATTTTCATATTTTATTTATTTATTTAAATCATTAGAGTTGATTTCACAAAGATACTTTTGTCAATAATCACTCAAAGAAAATTTTATTTATTCAAATTTTTTAGTTAGTTTTTCTTTTATTTAATAAAGAAAAATGAACATTATGTATGCAAATATATTATGACACCCCCTAACTAAAACGTTACATTATACTCAATGTTATTTAACAAAAATATTCAATTTAATTTATAGAGAGTTGTTATTTAATATGGGGTGATCTCCGAATATCACGTTCAATAATCCTACAAAATATGTTAGAAATAAGAAAAATAAACAAAAACAAATATATTTATATTTATTTTTATTTATTTAAATAAAAAATGTACAAAATAAAAAATAGCATCTTCTAATTAACCATAAACTAGAAGACAAAATTTTTGGGGCTCTACGAAGAAAACATGCTCACTCTGTGGGATTAATGGCGGACTTCCATGATATTTCATGCCACGCAAAAAATAGGAGTTTTGTTTATGCAATGGGGTGTATGCCTTGGGTGAAATTTTTTAACCATCAAAAGTTTTTACATAAATATTTTTTTGGTTAGTGGGTGCTTTGGATATAGCGGGGTAGGTACGAACAAGAGGAATATGCGTGGTGTCTCTTAATTGTAAAATATAATAAGTTCTAAGAAAATCAACATGGTTCCCCTCCAAAATTTTCAAATTGAATGGGAGGTAGGTCACGTGCAGAAAAAAGTCCCATTATAGAAAATATTTCAAGTAAGCCTCAACAATAATTGGATCAAATTATTGAAACTTTCTTTTGATTCTTTTGCTAGTTTTAATGGTTGATAATGGCTGAAGAAAATGGTGACAAAAGAAATTTAATTTCTACAAATTCATGATTGTGGGTTGAATTTCACATGAATTAGAGTCACTTTTAATAAATTGATCTTTTAAAAAGTATTGAGAAGGAATAGAGATTTTCAAGTTCATAATATTTTTAATTGAAGAGTTCAATTCATTTAAAGGTACCTATAATTTAATAACATCAATATTTTTTAATATTTCTAAAATTGGAAGCAACTCCATGAAGAAAACTTTCAATTCCTCTAAGCTTTGGGTCATTAGGAAAATATTTTGTTCCAAAGAAATCAATTGTTGATCAAATTCCTCCCATTCTTCATATGGTTCAAAATATTTCATATCTAAAGTTTCGCAAGAATAATGTTCAATTCTTGTATTTTAATGAATTTGTATGTAATGACCAAAAGACATCGTTTTGGGGCAAATTCTTTATTATCAAGAATATGAAGGTCATTAATGTAAATATTAAAAAAATTCAATATAACAATTTTAAAAATTATTATTATTATTATAGTAGTTTGGAATACTATTATATTAATAATTATCACTACCGTTATTGTAAAACTTTTGTGACCCATTATTATAATTGTTATTTTTATAAGTTCCCATATATTGATTTTCAGAATTTTATAAATATTCATCGAAAGACATCGGTGGTGGAGAACTTTGAAAATTATTATATAAAAACTGTGAATCGTTATCGATACCATTAAAAGAATTAAATGAATACATACTTACAAAAAGTTTGCTATCCGAGAATTTTCAAACACATGAACTTTAATTTTTTTTTTTATATTTTTTGGATCTCAAATGGTTTTGGTACTTATAAAATATATTAAGACAAAATATATGTACACAGCAATAAATAAATTAAATTAAAAAAAAAATCCCGAGCCATGACGCCATTTTGACCGCGTGCATTGTTGAGATCAAGGCAATACTTGTTTTAAGTTTTAAAGTAAATCATTCCCCGACAACGGAGGCATTTTGATTTGAAAAAATCGAGGGTCGTGTAAATATGAAATCGTTGTCGTCAGTTTTGCACCTCAATACAAAAAATTTAAACTTTATCTATACATGTTCTATATGTATAACGGAAAGTTCGGGGTGAAATTCACATAGAATGTTGTTCGAAATTATATTGATTCATTACTTCTTAAAAAAATGTCAAAGATGATTTTTAGGTTTTCAAATATTTTATGCTATAATTAATCTAGGCGAGTATTTAAACTAATTTAAGTAAGAAGTAAGAAAACTATAGGATGAGAATTAAATTCCTCACCTTGAAATACATACCATAAATGGTTAGACATATTTCAAATATGAACAATACTCATTTCAAAAATTATTTAAACTGAGAGCATCACTCTTCAAATTTCCATAAAAGTCTAAATATGAGTTTATCATCAACAATATTCTCAAAATTACACACGCAAGGTAGCAAGTATGGTGCACATACATGATATACCCCATTAAGATTCCTAAGTGTAAAAACAAGAATAATTGACCCCTCAAAATAAGTTTATTCCATCGTACCATAGAGAAGTACCTATATACCCAAGATGAGTTCATTAATCTCAACCTAATTCAATTTACTAGAAAGCATGTTTAAATAATTAAATAAAATGGTGCATGAGAAAAAGCAGTAAAAATAATAACACTTACTTGAACAAAAATGTGAGGAATTTAGATTGAATATTTGCATATGTCACTCAATCGGCATATGATAACCTCGTAAATTTCTTGTAATATACTAAACTAATAAATATTAAAAACAACTACTAAAACTAATAGAGATTTTTCTACTCCAAAATTGGGTCTACTGTAAGAAAAAAATATATGTCTAAAAGTGTCTCCAAATGACCCTATTTATAAATTAAAAAAATTAGTTTATGGAATAAAAATGAAATTAGACATTAATGGATGAGTTAACTAAATAATAAAAAGGTGGTGATGGGCAAATGAATTGTTATATAAGTGCATATGATGGTTAATGGGAATATTATGGGAGAAGAATAAAAAATAGGGAAAAGATAAAAGAAGGTAGAAGAGAGAGTGGGTCGAAAAAGATGGGAAAATAAAGTCGGATAAATTAAGGATTATATATCATTGGGTGCATGATTATTCTCAAAAGTTTGCTTGGTTTAATGGTTAAGGAAAGGGAAGGGAAAGGGGGAGGCCATAGGTTCAATACTCCCCGAGCCCATTTAATTTCTAGAAGCAGAAAAAATGTGCCACGTGTCATGATACTATGGTTCCATTTTTCATGATCTGATGGAGACACATGCCATCATAAATTGGTGCCTTGTGTCAGCATCTTGTGGAGCCACATGTCATGTTCTGGCACTGCCACTTGTCATGATCAGCTCAACTCAATTTCTTTAATTATATTTTTCACCATTGAGCGCGTAACTTCTTCATTTAACCACATATTCACGCATCGTTTGAACTTATATGTTCCTCCATTCCTGGTTAAAAAATTTCTAGCGGAGTCTAGGTTATAAGATTTGAATTTTCGTTGACCTGAAATGTAACACCTCACGCATTTTGACAAGCGAGGTGTCTAGCCACTGCCGCTAAAATACGTATGGCGTTATTAAAGAAGTTATCATTCTCAACATGTGACAGATATATGATACATTTAAAAACATTTTCTATAAAATAAGATTCAGATTTATCAAACCAATATAAACATTTATGCAAATTAAAATCCATCATTATGCTGTATCCAAAATAAATCTAACTCCAAATTATTAAAACTCAAATGAAATAATCTAACTATAAATATCTGACTGAAACCATAAACAACATGGAACCAATTGGCAAACCAAATCAATAAATGAAATTTTCATAATAAAAACGAGGAAATGGAAAGTAAACCTAAACTACTAAAGCCAATAAAATAAATCTCCAACTACACTCCAAATGTCTCCAATCACTCCTACATAGCTACTTCAGTATTATACCTAAAATGTTAGTCGACACAATGGGTCAGAGCCCACCGTATGAATATTATCTACTCCTCCCAATTAGGGTCCATTAACCTAAACAGAAGAATTATACATGATAAATATCACAATAGTGTATTTTAAATTATACAAGATATATAGTAATAAGCGAGTAAAGTAAGTTACCATTATCTACCCACATAACTAAGTCACCCCACTATCTAAGTCCTATTTATGTTATTATAACATCTAATGATATTATAGCTATTAATTAAATTTTTGCAATTTTATTAAACCAATTCAACTCATTTTATTTAATTCAACTCATTTTATTTATACTACACTAGTATATCCAGTCCACCCAATTACGAGTCATGCGCATATTGCTAGAACGCCTAAGTTTTACACCACACACTATCTCCTCACTATAACCAGTTCATCCAATTTCCTTAGTCCTGCACATATTGGTGAGATTCCATGCACGACACGTCACTGTAGCCAGTTCACCCAATTTCGTTAGCCTTGTACATATTGGTGACGTCAACACACACCCATGTCGATATAGCCATTTTGCCCCTTATTGTTAGCCTTGGACATATCGGTGACGCAAATTCATTTTAACACCTATTCTTTGTCTTAGGCATTAATTTTCCAATTTATTATCAAGTTATCATTATTCATTATTAGTCCCACCCTTTATTCGGGTAATCCATTATAAACCATCAATAGTCCTATACCTAGATGTTACCAAAACCTCCAGCATACCCTTTCCTATCACTTAGGAGGAATACCTATCAAAATGTCTACCTAGTTTCGTACCTAGGCTAACGGAAAACAAAAAAGTGTACTACTTAGCCCACCCTGAAAATACTCATTCGTTAAAGTCTACACTCGCTAGTCCCATATCTAGAAAGTGTTACAACAACAAATTCCTGCTTACTAGTCACATATCTAGTAAGAAACCTAAAATAAGGTGAAATCATCGCTACCGCAATAATCCTGTCATCCCCGCGGTGTTGAATATTAACATAATTAGCGATTACATAAGGCATATTTCAACCTATAATAACAAGTCTTTCAATTAATCACGAGATTTCTATATCCAAATTATGTCCATTTAATTATAATATTAATTGATTTTTTTGAGTGAAATTCAATTCATAAAGTTCCTTAAATTTATTCTAACATATGAATATCCATATATTCTAAAGAAATCCCAAACTTTAATCTAAGCACGCGAGAGTTTTGAGCCTTAATTCGCATTAGATATTTGAATAAAGACAGTCCTAACCTTAGTTTCACTTTTCCTAATAAATACCTTTAATTTATTTTAGGAAAATATTTAATTATTAGTGTTTAGGCAACATTTAAAGCGCAGAATACTAAAGGGGAACAATAGAAGTATTCATGCCTATAAAAATAAGTTTAAAAAATCCAATTGGATGGTTGTGTTACTCTTGAGAAAATAGTGAAGATACCTACTTGGTTGTTCTTGAGAAATGTTGGTTTAACCCTTTAAATCTTAGGTTGAAAGTTTTGTTTAATAGGTTTGTTGATACCAAATTCAATCTGCTGAAGTGGAGCAATCACTTGAAGACACGTGTCAACCCACATGGCAAATAAGAATACGTTCTACGAGAAACTCATACATTCCGAGCAACTCAAACGCACCGAGCAACTTAGGCACCTCAAGAAACTCAGGGGCCCCGAGCAACTTAAGCGTGTCGAGCAACTCAAGCGGTCCGAGAAGCTTAAGCGGTCCGAGCTACTTAGCATACAGCGCATCCAAATCAAGAGAATCAAAGAGACGACTGTGCATTAAATGCTCATTATTATCGTATAGATGTATATGTCTACCAGATAACAGCGCATTGTCCTTTCATTTGTACAGCCTCAAGGCTATAAATACATTGTAACCTCCTCGTTAGAGGGGACTTCGGATTTCTTGATAAACTCACTTATTAGGAATTCTAGGAAAATAATCAGTAATATAAAAACAGTGGACGTAGGCCATTCTTATAAGGCTGAACCACTTTAAAATCTTTTGTCTTATTTATTTTATCTTTGATTGATTAATTATAGATAATCTAATTTTTTACATCAACAGATTGGCGCCGTCTGTGGGAAACGACTGTACTTATCATTTTTTACCAAAATAATTCATCATCAATGGCTGATAATCCGGAATCCAGTAATCGAAACGCTGGGATCCCTCCAAATCCGTCTATTCCACCAAATGTGTCAGATCTGGCTGGCATAATGGATAGTTTAGCCCAAGGTCAAACGGCCATGCAAGAAACCATGCGTCAACTTATACAAACTGTTCAAGGTGGAGTGTCGGCCCAATCAGGACAACGAAGTGTTCAGAGAAATACCCGTTTACCCTCTTTGCGAACTAGGAAAACGTTATTACCAAAGGAATCTCAATCCAGACGCACTGATTCATATCGTACTGAGAGATCTAATGATCCTTCTTATCATCCTGGTCGGACTTTATCAGTACGAGCTACAGATTCTCAACGAAACATCACTCTATCTCCAAAAAAAATAGTGCTCTAGAAAGGCTGAGTAGAGTCTCTCATTTTGATCGTTTGGGCCCTAGGAGGAATAGAAGTCCTCCTAGGATTGCATCGAGGAACTCTCCACGACCATCCGATCTAAGGGAAGGCTCTGCCCAATCACGACCAACTGCTCGTAATGAAAGATCCCAAGAGGCAAATTCAACGCGATCAGTTGCTCGAACAAATAGGCTCGAGGAGGGAAACAATGCATGGAAGGGCTCTATTCAGAGGTTGGAGGACAGATTAGGGGAAATGGTTAAGGCCAAGAATCCTCTACAAAGAACTTTTATCCATGGAACACCATTTGTACAGACAATTGTGGATTTTCCCACACCATCAAAATTCAAAGCCCCTATGGTGACGCCCAAATATGATGGAAAAATTGACCCTGTCCTTCATATACAATAATACCAAGCTGCTGCCGACATCTATGCAGTTCCAGACGAGATGAGATGCAGGCATTTTCAGGAACTCTTACCGGATCAACCCAGATATGGTACAACAACCTTCCTCAGGGAAAGATCGCGACTTTCTTTCAACTGGCTATTGGGAATTTATATTTTGGGGCAAAACCAGTCAAACGAGTAGCGCACTTATTGAGTGTTAGACAGAAGACAGGTGAAAGCACCATGGACTATATTACTCGTTTCAATAACGAGAAACTTGAAGTTATTAATTACGAGGAGAAAACAATAATTAATGCTCTGATGAGTGGACTATTGCCAAATAAATTGTACTACACTTTAGCCAAAGATCCGCCTAGGGCCATGGCTGAATCAATGGCACAAGCAGCTAAAATCATGAATGCCGAGGAATCTATGGCTGTGAAGAAGAATACAGACACTAAGGAGACAAAGGTCGAGGCTGATAAGACTGAGAAGAAGGATCAAAAGAATAATGGTGGCAACAGGTAGTCGAAAGCAAAGCAGGCACTGGAATAATTGAAGAAGTTTGGAAGTTATACTCCTTTGAAGGGAGATATAAACCACATTCTGGAAGAGATTAAGAACAACGAGGAGCTAAACTGGCCAGAAAAACTGAAGGCAGATCCTGATAAGAGGAATAAATCCAAATATTGCGAGTTCTATAAAGACCATGGTCACATGACCAAAAATTACATAGCTCTCCAGAATGAAATTGAAGCACTCATCAGATGAGGAAAGCTGGCTAAATATGTTGATCATCAAAATGGTGGAAAAAAAAACGACTGAGCAAGGCATAGGTCTAGATCTCCTCGTCGAGCAAAAGAAGATAAGAAGAGAAGTCATGAAGAAGACCCAGAAGATGACCAAGATGACCCTGATCTCCCTTAAATACCAAAGCATCCAGAACGTGAGGTATTTTCAATCCATTTTGGATCATTTGAATGTAATATTATTACAGGTGGAGATACATGAGGTGGAGATCTAACTGCGGAAAGAAAAGCTTACCTTAATGAGGCTCAAGCTTGCTTGTACATTTAGCGAATAAATCTGGATGAAGATGATCACCCGAGGAAGGTGAACAAAGATAAATTGATCATTATTTTCTCTAAGAACGACTTGGCAGGTGTATTATACCTCACGATGACCCATTGACGATCAATATGAGAATGAAGGAAGTGATGATTTCATGAGTACTAGTGGATTATATCCCTTCTTTGACAGTTTGAATCTAAAGCTAGCCCAGTTAGAGCCCTATCATAAGCCCCTCCTTGGCTCTACTGGTGAGAAGCTTTTTCCACTTGGGACGATCAAGTTGGATATGCTTATCGGTACATGACCTTCTTGCTGAACAGAAAGAGTACGCTTTTTAGTAATGGATAAAAATATCCAATCATCTTATAATATCATCATAGGAAGAGTAGGCTTGAAGAAGTTCGAAGCAGTACCATCTATCGTACATCAATGTTTAAAATTCCCAACCAATTTTGGAGTGGGAGTTGTGAAAGGCGACCAAAAAGTAGCTCGGGAATGCTATTATTCATCTATCGAACAGGAAGAACACAAAGAATACAGAAAGAAGACTACTACGTACCAAGTGGATGAAGTAGAAGATGCAGAGATTGAGACGTTAGACCCTAGAGACGAGTCTCAGCTCGTAAAGGGATAGGTCATGGAGGCTACTGAGAATATCATTCTGGACAACGAGCACCCAGAACGAACAACTCAAATTGGTGCATCACTGGATGTATCGATAAAACAGGAATTGATATCATTTCTAAGACGCAGAAAGTAGACTTTTGCATGGAGTCATGAAGACATGATAGGGATAGACCCGAGTTTCCTGTGTCAACGTGAACAAGGAAGTCAAGCTAGTAAAGCAACGAAGATGAGTGTTTAGTCCTGAGAAGAACCATGCTATACAGGAAGAAGTAGAGAAACTACAAAAAGCCTCTTTTATTGAAGATGTCAAATATCCTGATTGGCTAGCAAATGTGGTGATGGTGAAGAAGAAAAATAACAAATGGAGGATGTGTGTATACTTCACCGATCTCAATAAGGCATGCCTAAAGGATCATTTTCCTTTGCCCAGAATCGATCAACTAGTGGATGCAACCTCGGGGCATGAATTTTTGAGTTTTATGGATACTTATTCTGCTTACAACCAGATTAAAATGAAGCCTGAAGACAAGGAGGGTACCTCTTTTATCACCCCAAGGGGAACTTATTATTATAATGTTATACCTTTTGGACTTAAAAATGTAGGTGCAACATATCAGCGGCTGATGAACAATGTGTTTGCGAAGCAAATTAGTCATAACATGGAGGTTTATATTGACGATATGCTGACGAAGAGCAAGAAAGCTGTTGATCATCTAGTTGACTTATGTCAGACCTTTGATCAACTAGAGAATATCAAATGAAGTTGAATCCCACCAAATGCATATTCGAAGTACGAGAAGGCATGTTTCTCGGATATATTGTTAACCAATGAGGAATTGAAGCGAACCCTGAAAAGATCAAGGATCTATTGGAGCTACGATCGCCAACAACGTAGAAGGAAGTGCAAAGTCTCATAGGGCAAGTTGCAGCACTTAATAGATTTGTGTCACGAGCAACTGATAGATGCCTACCATTCTTCAAAACACTCCAAAAAACTTTTGAATGGAATGATGAATGCGAGGAGGCATTTTGAGAATTGAAGAAGTATTTGGGGACATCTCCATTGTTGTCCAGATCAGTGATGGGAGAAAGATTATACTTGTATCTGGCAGTATCAGAAAATACAGCGAGCTCGACGTTGATAAGGGTGGAGGACGGAGTACAAAAACTAGTCTATTACACTAGCAAGGCTTTTCGAGGAGTAAAAATCAGATATCCAAGGCTGGAAAAGTTGGCACTAGCATTGATTGAAGCAAGCAGAAGGATGAGGCCATACTTCCAAGCCCATACTATAGTGGTGTACACTGATATGCCATTAAGATAGACTTTGCACAAATCGGAGAAATCAGGAAGATTGATGTATTGGGCAGTAGAACTTGGAGAATATGATATAGTTTATGAGCCTAGATCGTCACTCAAGGGGCAGGCAATAATAGATTTTACTGCAGAGTTTACTCAAGAAAATGTCTTCGAAGAACAAGATTTGAATACAGACCAACATGTGGATGTTACAGGATCATCAAATTTAAACCCCGACCAACTAACGTTGGTAGACGAGCAAGAGAAAATGATCAACGAGCAGCAAGAAGTGATAATGGGGGACAAAAGTAAGCACCAAATATTCCACCGAGGAACTCTCTTTGATAAAAAAATTGATGATGAAGTACCTATATGGAATTTGTATGTGGATGGCTCTTCGTACATTACAGGCAGTGGAGTAGGGATTGTTCTAAATAGTCCGGATGAGATTGATGTGGAGTATGCCATGTGCTTTCAATTTAAGGCTTCTAATAATGAGGTCGAATTTGAAGCAATGATCGTGGGTCTAAGTCTGGCTAAAACCATAAAGGCAGAGCAAGTCGTTGTATTCAGTAATTCACAATTAATCATAAATTAAATTCTGGGGGTATATGCAGCAAAAGGAGAATTAATGATCAAGTATCTTGCAAAAGCGATGGAGGTTGTATCGAGTTTTAATGCAGTACAGTTGATTAGAATACCATGATTGGAGAATGCAAGAGCAAACGCCCTAGCTCGATTAGCATCAGCCACACGCACCGAGCTACGAAGAACAATCCCAATAGAAATCCTGGATGGTCGGAGCATCGATAAAGATCTGACGATAAACTTCATCACCCTTGACTTGGGACCATCTTGGATGGACCCCATCAGAGCCTATATTGAAGAGGGGGCTTTATCAACTGATAAGCTCGCAACTAAAAAACTGAAGTTTAAAGCTGCTCGTTATGTATTGACTAGTGGTATTTCACATAGACGAGGAATTATAGCAGGGCTACAAAGATGTGTCCATCCCTCCGAAGTGAAAGATTTGATCGAAGAGATTCATGAAAGGGCCTGTGGAGCTTATGTAGCAGGTCGAACACTTTTTCAAAGAATAACAACACAGGGGTATTATTGGCCAACGATGAGAGTTGATTGCACAACTTATGCTAAGAAATGCGATAAATGCCAACGCTTCTCATCCATCCGAAGAACTCCCCAAGCATTGTTAACACCCATAACGTCCCCTTGGCCATTTTCCATGTGGGGAATAGACTTGGTCGGGCCACTTCCAATGACCAGGGGAAGATTCAAATACCTTGTGGTTACTGTGGATTATTTTACAAAATGGGTGGAAGCTGAGCCTCTCATTGATATGACATACGATAAAGTCTATCAATTCATTTGGAAGAATCTTATTTGCAAATATGGTCTCCCATATGCATTCATTACTGACCATGGAACCCAATTTGACAATGAGGAGTTTGCTGCATATTGTCATCAATCCAATGTACTTAAGATCCACTCTACACCAGGACATCCCCAAAGCAATGGGCAAACTGAGGTGACAAACAGAACACTGCTGAATGGTTTGAAGAAACGACTAGATGATGTAAAAGGAAATTGGATTAACGAGCTATATTCTGTGCTGTGGGCTTATCGTACCACACCACGAGCAGCAACAGGAGAGTCTCCATACATGCTGGCATTTGGAAGTGAAGATGTCATACCTACTGAATTGGGTCTACCCACACATAGGGGGCTTAATTTAAATTCTCATGTCAGTGATTTAATTAGAAGATTAGATCTGGATATGCTCGAAGAAGTCAGGGAAGAAGCAGCGATCTGAAATGCAGCATATCAACAACGAACAACTTTGTTCTATAACAAAAGAGTGAAGAAGTGTGATTTGAAGGAAGAGGATTATGTGCTGAAGAAAGTAATACAAAAGAATAATAAATTGGATGCCAACTAGTATGGACCCTACAGAGTGACAAAAGTTGTTCGTCCAGGGACATACATGATTGAAACATTGGAAGGAGAATAATTCAAGAATGCATGGACTGCAGAGCATCTGCGCAAGTATTATCAGTAATTGAAATTCCTATGTGATGCAATTTCTTTAGTATGAATAAAGTGTTGGATGTTTTACCCAGTTCTCTCTTTTTGTTGAAATTTTTCGGAATACTAGTGCTACACACTACACATCAAATTCAGAGCAATTACCACCAACTTCGGTTGGTCGGAAAATCAATTACCACCAACTCCGATTGGTCGGGAATCAATTATCACCAACTCCGGTTGGTCGAGAATCAATCACCACAAACTCCAGTTGGTCAAAAAATCAATTACCACCAACTCCGGTTGGTCGAGAATAAATTACCACCAACTCCGGTTGGTCAGAAAATCAGTTACCACCAACTCCGATTGGTCGGGAACTAATCACCACCAACTCTGGTTGGTCGGCAAATCAATTACCACCAACTCAGGTTGGTCGGGAATCAATTACCACCAACTCCGATTGGTCGGCAAAATCAATTACCACCAACTCTGGTTGGTCGGGAATCAATTACCACCAACTCTGGTTGGTCGGGATCTCTAGTTGGTTGACAAATCAATTCCCACCAACTCCAGTTGGTCGGGAATCAATCACCACCAACTCCGGTTGTTCGAAAAATCAATTACCACCAACTCCGTTTGGTCGGGAATCAATTACCACCAACTCTGGTTGGTCGATAAATCAATTACCACTAACTCCGATTGGTCGGGAACTAATCTCCACCAACTCTGGTTGGTCGGCAAATCAATTACCACCAACTTCGATTGGTCGGGAATCAATTAACACCAACTCCAGTTGGCCAGCAAATCAATTACCACCAACTTCGGTTGGTCGGGAATCAATTACCACCAACTCCAGTTGGTCGGGAACTAATTACCACCAATTCCGATTGGTCGGTAAATCAAATACAATCAACTCCGGTTGGTTAAACTAAGCAGGAACATGGAATGCAAATCATTTCATTGCTTAGGCCCAAAGAATGACAAGCCACTATAATGAAACAACAAATGGGACAAATTCCATTATCCCAAAACAAAAATAACAAGCAAACAAGGATATTCTATAAACTATTTAGAAGAAAATAAAATGGCAAAAGACTAAAAATTTATTCATTGAAATCAAGTAGAATTACATATGCTGTGAAAAATATACTTTATTACATAAAAAAATCCTATTCTATTGGTTTTTTCCCTTCTGCTTTTGAAACAAGTTCTACTCCAGCAGGAGGATCATCTAAGGCATAAGGAGAATTTATAAAATTTACATCTCTCAGCATTCTAACATTCATTATAGATGGCCGATCAAGTAAATGTTTTTGGCGAGATATCTCGAAGTTGGCATGAAGACTGTAATCACCAAGATACTTGGAAATCAGACATTAAGGAATTGCACGAGCAGGAATCCAGCTAAAATCAAGTTTAAAAGGAGGTACGGGTAAATCAAGCACTCCGGGCTCATAATAATCCCATAAATAATGTCCCTGCTCCAATTGTAGCACACACATAGCATTTAACCATCCCTGCTTGTACCCTTCATTATTCGACTGTTGTATCCGAGCATCCAGATGGTATAGAGCTTCATTATACCCAGCCATCCAAAAATCTCTGGGTTGTTTATGGAACTGATAAGTTAACCTCTCCATTTGCTCGTAGAGACTATTCACCAAAATTTCCTTATTTTCCAAAGCAGAACTCTGGTAAGAGAGTTGTTCGCTAAAATTCAGAATCCTCTTAGACATTTCTTCTAAGGCTTGATTCTTTGCCATTAACTGAAAGGCCTAATTCTCTAAAGCCGACTGCGTTCTAGCTTCCTCAAGGGTGACCCGACCAGCCTTCGCTCATCCATGAGAAGAAGATCTTGCTCGTCCACGAGTAGATGAGGAGGGTCCAACTCTTTTCAAAGTTTCCAACTCATCTCGTAAGTTAGCATTTTCTACCTCCAAGAAAAAGAAACCTTCATCATTAATAGGGACCAAGGCTCCCGAGGAGGATGCAATAGATTTGAGTTATTTTATCTCCTCTTGCAAAGCAATGTTCTTCTGCTCTAATAACTTGGTGATATGCCTGTGCTCTTCAGCCTCAAGCTTCATAACACTCTATTTCTTCTCATAAGTAGAAATAAATTTATCATACCCTTTGTCATCACTCAATTGCTGATATTTCTTCTCGTATCCTTGATACAAA
Source organism: Sambucus nigra (assembly GCA_949130495.1). NCBI lineage: Eukaryota > Viridiplantae > Streptophyta > Magnoliopsida > Dipsacales > Adoxaceae > Sambucus > Sambucus nigra. Next base: position 402,071,982 of record OX422208.1, on the reverse strand, counting down.
AGTGTGGAGGACTCTTTGTACTGCTGCTGAAGTTCCTCGATTATTCTTTGGATATCTTCAATCATATCATAGTAGGCCACGTTATTGGCAACAGCACGATCGAGCAAGCATTTCAAATATTGGTAAGCTTCGGCTGCCCGTTCAGAAGTATCTGGACCAAAGATATCAATAATTTGAGCCTCATTAAGATCTGCATGACCATCTTTAAAATAGTCATTGCATTTCTTCATCAATTATGTATCATGAGCTGATAAGAGCTCCATCCTGGCCATAAACTAGCAAAGAGAAGAAATAAAAAGAATCAATAATGATGCAGACAGAGCAAGTAAAAGATAGAGTCAAGATGAATAACCAAAGTTCAAATTTTTATTTCATCATAAGAAAAAATACAAAGTTTGAGGTTACATTCAGTAGAACAACAAAATAAAATCCTAATCAACTTTACACTTTCTCCTTGTTCCCTACGACTTCCTCAAAATATTTGGATGAAGAGACTGGTTGCTCGGAGGGCAAGATTAGCTGCTCGGTAGAAGAACTGGTTGGTTGGAGTTGTTCGAAATAAGGTTGAATAGCAGGAACAGTAGGGACCTGATCTTCAATCATCATAGAAGATTCATCTGAAGCAGCTTCATCCTCTTCTTCTTCTCCAAGAGAGGGAGGAGGGCCATGAGTGTGCTGCTGAAATAATTCAGAATTCTCAGCAACTTTCAGCTCCTGCAAGGCTGCAACCCATCCATCCCTAAAATATTTGAGGCTGGCATACTCCATTTAAGAGGACATGGCAGCCAAGCCCTTTTTCCAGCGTTTGTCCCAACCAGCACTGAAAGATTTTTTAACTGCCTTCTTCCTTTTTACCTTCTCCAAGGAGGTCCTTTCCCTAAGGAGCTCATCGACAGCCTTCAACTTCTCTTCCACCTCCATTTTCTGTCGCTCAACATCTTGAAGTTTAACAACTTCCTCTTCAGCAGACTTGAGCTTAACTTCCAGCTCCTTGTTGCTTTGATCAAAGTCTTTGATACTCTACTCAAACTCTTTCAACTTCTTCTCCAATTCCTGGGAGGTATTCATAACTTGGTTCATGTCCAGCTCAATGGACTTGAGTTGTTTCTCCCAAGCAACTTTATCTTCCTCGTACTTTTGACGAGAGTCTTTTAAAGACTGGGTCAAACTAAAAAAAGCTTCCTTTACCCCTCTCGAGGAACTTGAAGCCTTGATAGCTTCATCCTTCTTCAGAATGCTGTTGAAACAAGTCATCAGCTGAAAAAAAAAAAGAAATAACTTTAAGTCAGTACATGAACATAGTATTAAAAAATGGGGTCGAGTTAAAGATACTTACTGAGGCAATGTGTTGAGCAGCAAGGGTATTAATTCTCTTACGAGAAAGAGAATCTTCAATTCCTTAGACTTCTGGGACAGTCCAAGATCTCACCAAACTCGCAACAGAGCTCGGAGCAACAAAAGATGGAACATTACCTTCAACAGTTGAAGGTTGAGAAACAGGTTCAACAGGTCTCTCAGAAGATCTCTTCTTTAACCTCCTCAGAGGAGCAGGAACATTTTCAACTAAAGACGTTGTCTTTGTTGGTGAAATAACAATAACCTCACTCGGAGGAGAAACAACAACAATCTTGCTTGGGGCCATTTGGGGCTTCTCAACGGCTTTCTTGGCAGCAGCAGGAGGAAGTGCATCAATGGTTCTCGTCCCTTCTTCTGGGACATCTTGTTTACTTTTCTTTGACTCCACATTGGTAGAGGCAGATTTATCAAAGAAGACAGGATCTCTTCTTTTCTTCATTAGGTCACTGATGGGAATACTCGACTCAAAGGAAGAACCCTCTAGGCTAGTCTCAGAGGCAGGTACTTGGTCAAGGTTAACCACCACTGGACGAGGATGAGCAGTGAAAGATGAAGTATAGCTCTTATACGACAACAAGTAAGAGGAAGATCTAATATGTTCCTTAGTAACAAATAGATGCAAATCCCAGATAAGTTTTAAATGCTTTAAATTAACATCAGCCTCTTTTGGAGGTTTTCTTTTACTATCAACTGTAACAAACAAAAACAAATATCAGTGATGCATTTTATCAAACATAAAGAAAACAAGATTTCAAAAAATAAAATCAACCTATCCCATTACCATAAGGTGGACATCTGGGACCTTGGTATACATCATCTCCATTTAAGGGAGGGTGTTGCCAATTTTTCATCACCATTCCATGTTCAAAGTAATCCCTATTGACATCAGGAAGATTGACAACTAACGCTCTATTCAAAAACCTAGTTTTTAAATAATAAGTATTATCCCTGATAACCCATATGTAGCAATACATAATCTCTGGAATCCCTAAACGGGTTCCATGAAGTTGATTTAACCTGTGTACACCATTAACTATCCTCTATGTATTTGGAGCTATTCTTGTAGGTACAACATCAAAATATTGGCAAAACTCCAAACACAGGGAATTTGGCGGGAAAGAAAAGCCACATTCGGCTACAAAAAGACTAGGGAACCAATGTCCCTCAGCCAAAGAAAAATAATCAGAAGGTTCAGAAAGTTTTTCCAAAATAACCCATGAGGGGATTGAAAATTTAGATCAAAATTTGTCCAGTGACTCAACAAGATAAACCATGATGAACAAATCAAATAAAAGAAAGGGAAGAAAATCTTATAGAAAAAGAGAGATCAGTTGAGAACGAACAATGGACAGAACGAAGGCACAAGATAGAGAGGAAATGAAGAGTTCAAAGATACATATTTGAAAAGTGAAAGATGATAGAATTTTTGTCGCGCTCAAATACTTTATCTAGAAAATAGAGAAAGACAATGATTACAAGGGAAGACGTTGGCGTTTCCGGTGGCTAAAAGAATAAAAGGGCACAAATATCGAAGCGATCATGGAAATTCAAAATGTTTATGAAGCTTGATATTGTGCGCTCAAAAAAAGGGATTATAAAATTTTCCTAAAATCCATAAAGATCAATAACCTAAGCAGTTCTCAAGATAAATGTCCCACACTCTCCTTCAACCTCAACTGTGAAACAGGGGGCTTCTGTTGATACCAAATTTAATCTACTGATGTGGACCAATCACTTGAAGACACGTGTCAACCCACATGGCAAATATGAATACGTTCTACGAGCAACTCATACATTCTAAGCAGCTCAAACGCACCGAGCAACTTAGGCTCCCCGAGCAACTCAGGGGCCCCGAGCAACTTAAGCGTGTCGAGCAACTCAAGCGGTCTGAGCAGCTTAAGCGGTCCGAGCTACTTAGCGTACAACACATCCAAATCAAGAGAATCAAAGAGACGACTGCGCATTAAATGCTCATTATTATCGTACATATGTATATGTCTACTAGATAATAGTGCATTGTCCTTTCATTTGTACAGCCTCAAGGCTATAAATGCATTGTAACCTCCTCATTAGAGGGGACTCCGAATTTCTTGATAATCTCACTTATAAGGAATTCTAGGAAAACAATCAGCAATATAAAACAGTGGATGTAGGCCATTCTTATAAGGATGAACAACTTTAAAAATCTTTTGTCTTATTTATTTTATCTGTGATTGATTAATTAGAGATAATCTAATTTTTTACATCAACAAGGTTTATGTTTTGTAGAGGAAAGAAGATGAAATTTATGGGAGTCTACTACTTTTGGAGGATCTTAAAATGTGTTTTAAAAACCCTAAACCCGTGCCTTTATATTTTAAATAAAATAGGAGTGTTTGAGTCCTAAACAAACTCTAGAAAAAGGGTCCAAACTTTAATCTTCCACCGGAGAAAATTGATTCACCCCCAGGGCCAAACCAGTTCGGATTTCTGTAGGACCCAAATTTCCCCTATTTTGTATAAGAATCTATAATACTCTGATTTTAATCCCGATTTCAATTTCAATTCCGATTACAATTTCATATTACTAAATCAAAACCAACATTTTTAAGCATAAAATTAATTAATTCCAATTTTTTTTCCTGAACTTTTAATTTCTAAAAGATATTTTAGTTTTAAAATCATGGGGTGTTATTCCCTCTATTTTATGTAAGAATCTATAATACTCTGATTATAATCCCGATTTCAATTCCGATTAAAATTTCATTTTACTAAAATCAAAACCAAAAATTTTAAGCATAAAATTAATTAATTCCAAAATTTTATTTTTTTCCTAAAGTTTTAATTTTCAAAAGATTTAACCATTTTAAAATCACAGGGTGTTACACTGAAGCTTTGACTTTTAAATTTTCTCGATTTTCAATGTTCACCCTTCATAACTTCTTTGCTTCAAATCGGATTGACACTCTGCTTAAACCAATACATTTCTCGTTTTCAGGCCAACAATCTTCATGAAGAGTCCTAATTCGGTACTGCTTTTGTGAAATTATCATTTTGCCCTTGAAAGTGAGTTTATGGATGTTTTTATTGTAGAATGATTCCATACCTCATATTTAGCTCCCCAAACCCTGTAAATACTCAAATAAACCTTGAAAAAAGAGATTAATCATCAATATCAAGGTTATATAATAAATGAGTATAAAACGTGGGATTTAGCGACCATGAGACTACAATATTGAGAAAAAATATGGGTAATAAGATATAATGTTTGACAATAATCACATCTCTTCTCACGTAGGGACACTCTTCGGTGTTAGATGGGAATACTAAAAATAAGATTTCCCTATAAGGGTCATAAAAAATTATCTCATCCTTAAGTTCTTATCATTTTAATGAACTCCCAGATACGCCATGAACCTTTAACACATTCTTTCGAGTTTTTACTATTGACGTTGAATTTGATAAACTTTGGTGGGATATACACCTTAGGATATGGTAAATCATTAAGGCTTTCTTGAAATGGGTTCCTCAACTCCACATAGAAAGGGATATTCCATCTATTGTGGTGAGAAAAAAAAAAAGTTTACCACTTCAAGAGTGACTTTTGTTAGGGGACTTCCTCTTTTTCAACTTTTTTGGCTGGAAGGGGGTTAATAAGTGATTAGGTAGCTGCTCGGTTGATGCCTTCTAACTAGTGATGCTTCTCTCTGCGTGGTTATCTCTATATTAGGGGTGACCAATTTTGTTGCACTAACTTGCACAAAACTAGACATATCGACATCGTGTACCTACAGAAACTCAAAAACATCTACATGACATTCAGTCATATAAATTGTGTAACTGTGGCCAAATTGCTCGTTTGGCCAACAAATGGACAAAATCTCGATTGTTCATGATAATGACCTCTTCAACATAAGTTTTTATTGGGTTCTTAGTTAACCAATAACGTATCTTTAAAAATAATATTCTTATAGATATTATGACCTTCTTTTCCCGTGTCTATGAGAAAATCTCCCCAACATAGTTGCCAAATATTAGAGGGTAGTGATATTGGGGTCTATGAATAATGATTAATGGAGAGGCGTGACCCTTGATTATGAAATATGCTTCTAAGGTAATAATAGACAAGCATGTGAAAAAAAAATAACCCAGACTTTTTACTATAACAACTTGAGCCTTTTCCACAAAGAATAACAATCATTGTGAAATAAATATAATGCTTTGAATACAACTGAAGCCAAATAATAATAATTCGTCAAGATCATTCTGAGTTATGATTCTTTGAGTGAGGAGAAGTAATCACTTCAATAACTATAAGAGAGAAGTGGTAAGAGAGTGTTATTGCTCTTGTGTTGTGAGACTTCTGCAATATAACAACTCTTAGTTATGCGATGGTTTTTACTGTATAAATAAGGTCCTATTTATTCCCATATCCTAGGCTTACGTGTCATCATACGCACTCAAAATACCTTGTAATATATTTAATGCAGTCAATACTTAAAGACACTTTGTCTCTCAAATTTGTCTATTACAGTCAAACAACTCTTACTTTTGAGTGGCAAGACATCTGGTGTAATGGTAACAAAAATGGTATTTTATCGGCCAGTAACATGAATAGTGTTGTTTATATCTTATACTTTTGTACTGTGCAAAAACTATGCACAAATATTAAGAATGATATTAACCTTGTTTTGGAAGTATGAAATCTTGTGAGTGACTGGATAGTCACTCGCTATTGTGAGAATATATAAGTAGAATGTTGCAAGCAACTACATTGCTTACTTACTAGTTCTAAGTTGTGTAATTTCACTAATCGTGTTCATATGACATTTATGGTCTCTCTCTAGTTTGTTTATTTCTAATCTGTGTTACCCAAAGGATCCCTCTTTGTGTGTGTTTATAGGAATGACCTATGAGGTCTCTCATACCAATACTCTCTCTTTCTAAAGTTATTGAAATGTTTTAGCTTTTTCAACAAGTCTTACCTATCAGCGTTCAAGCCAAAACTCTCAAAAGATCATCAGAACTAACTTGGTAACTTCTGGTCACTTGAGCCCTTCTTGCTCGACTAAGGCAGTTGTTAGTCTATCATATCATAAATTAAGAAAAACTGATTACTCTATAAACAAAGGGTTACTCATTCACCCCTATACAGCCTGATCTAGGGCCTAATATCAAAACACCTAAAACCATTTCAATTTGTATGTTCAAATTCCTCAAATCAACTTTCATCGAAGATTAAAAATCAATTATAATTTCCATGTAGTTGTCCGATTGTAGTGGCGGGAAAGGTGATCGTGGATAATCAGAAAGGGTGAGTGGATTTTTTTAATTTTGTATTTTTAATAGGGTTTTATGAGTTATATGAATTTTTAGTAGAATTTTAAACAATAATTTGGTTTACTGAGTTTGTAGTCACATAGATGTTGCGTATTTTTTTAGCCCTATTTAATATCAATGAAAAATATTTTTGCTCTAATAGTTCCTATTAGAAAACATGCAGTAAATATTTACTACATACAAAACTTAAACAAAATATATGGTTACTACTATTTGTGTTAAATATGAAATGTAGTAATATTTTCTACTTGTGTAAAACATGTAATAAGACTTGTTGGGAAAAATTTCTCTCAATGGAACCATCAGGATATATTTATATAATTATGACTTATTTGTCAAACTCATATTTTTAATTCAATAAGATAATTTATTTTTGTAAACACACATTTGATAGTTAAGTGCTTCAAAAAGTCTAATTAGATTAAACTTTGCTAGTAATATCTAGAGTTACTTAGTTCTTGCTCATCTCACCACTTTGGTCCATGAACTTTCAATTTCGACACATTAGATAATGATCTTATTCACCATTTGTAGAGTCATCCAATTGGTAACATGGTTGTTAAAACCAACGGGAGTTAGACATGTTATTAGTATATGTTGACATTTTTTTATCAGTACATTTGTCAAATAATATATACTTATTGGGAAGTAATAAACATATTTTTTTTCTAAATCAACACTCTTAATAACTAATAATAAACAAAAATTCTCTAAAACCGACTCTAAAAAATAAACAAACAAAAGGACAACGTTTATCACAACAACCGTGACAAATGTTGTTTCCCGTTTCTTTTACAACGGATCAGTGGATTGTCTATTTTCTTGTCCATTTTTTCTAGTCCATCAAGAGAATCTCCTATGATACATCCTAAACCTATTACTAAATACTCCCTCAGTCCCAAATTAAAAGTTCGTTATTTTATTTTGGGTTGTCCTAAATTAAGGATACACTTTCCGTTTTTAGATGTAATGACCAAACCTACTGATTTTTGAGTAAATATTTCATATTTATTCCCTTAATTTTGGTACTTTTACGGTCTCGTGCATTGTAATTAGATTGGATTTATCTCATAATCATGCTACTAACCTTTTTAGTAATTATTTCATGTTTTGTGTATTTCACTCTTATTTTACATGTATTTTGTATAAGAGGATGCGAGAGGAAATATGCAATAATGGAAGAAATTAAAGGAGATGAGAGCCAATGGAAATTATGTAATTTTTTAGCCAGGACTTGGAGACGGAGCCCACTGAAAGGTCGAAGATCTTGAAGTTATGAGCACATTGGAAGAAGCAAAACTCAAATATGAGTCACGGTGAAGAAGTTATGAGCTTTTGAAGATGAAAATCAAACCTAAGGGAAAAAGTGAAAAATAAGAATTTCCCCACAGCAGAACCGGTTCTAGTCCATGCCAAATCAGTTCTACAAGGGGGACATTTTTATTTTTCACTTTTGCCACTGGATTTTCTTCTCAGATTCAAAATCTCACAACTTCTTCACCGTGACCTGAATTTGGGTGTTGTTTCTTCCACTGTGCTCATAACTTCAAGCACTTTGAATTTTTAGTTAGTTGCACCTTCAGATTCTGGCTAGAAAATTACATAATTTCCCTTAACTCTCCTCCCCTTCAATCTCTTCCATTGATTCAGTTTTCCTCTCGCATCATCTTTCACGAAATATTTGTAAAATAAGAGAGAAATACACGAAAAATATGTACTTTTCGAAAAGGTTAGTGTGACAACCCGGATATAATTATGATACATTATAATTAAATCATGCTTAACTTATGTGATATTAATAATGTGTTATGATTATATCTAATGTTAAGTGATTATGTTTATTATAGTCCTACTTCCATAAATCATGAAAGGTCGAATTATTTACAAACACGAGATTTTGTTGTTTTCGATAGAAATGTTCCGGTTGGAGACTAGTTTTGACCCTTATATTATTACAATTGACTTGAGGTAAAATTATGTGTTAATATTATTTTAATCTTGTATTATACTTATTTCAAAGTATATAAATCGTGAATTACTGATTAAAATTCCATTATCCTTTGTGATAATATGTATTGGCTCATATGTGAGATAAGTAGTGTTTATATGTCATATTGCTTTGTATTGAAACCACTTGTATTCAAATCTGCATATCTCTTTGTGTGATTATTGGAATTGAGAAATTACAATTGGATATGAAATTAGACTCATATATTCATATCATATCCGAGAATTAGAATTTAACACTTTTTGGTTAGGCCTTGCTGATGGTTGCAATTTGGTATATAGTTGTTGTTTGTATATTTCATTTCGATATATCCTGAATTTGGTCAATCTTTTGAGATAGAAAATGAAGTCCAAAAATTATGAAACTTTAATTCTGTACTATTAATTATGCGTACTAAAAAGTGGTTGAAAATCATGGAAATTTATGATGCAAAAAAATTATGAAAATTCTTGGAAGTTGAAGGAACAATAGAGGACCTTGTATGGAAGATTTCTTGTGTTGTAAAGAGATGGTCATAACTTGCTCTGGGAAGCTTGAAAAATTACACCGTCACTTGTACTGGAAATTATATTCATATATTATTTCAAATTGATAATATTGGATACCTGTAGTTGTGCGATTGGTGAATATAGGATGGTTAAGTATGTAGGACAATAATTTCAGGCCATACTGGATACCCCTTGAATGAATGTTTGTATTTCATCCTTACAAAGGGTATTTTGAGTACATGTTTCATGTGTATATACATTGAGAAGTATGTTTTCATATTTACTTGGGTTTAATTATAAATCCCTTATGAGGTATTTCCTACGATTGAATGTTCATAACTTTATCAACATATGTACCATTGTTTTGTCTTTACTCATGTTTCATGGAATGTGACTGAAGTTAAATTATATTGTTGTTGTATAGTCAGGGAAATTTACATAATTATGTTAGGATAATACTTATGATTGAGATTCAGTACTGATTTAGTTGGATTGACAGGTGTAAGGTCTAATCAACCCAATTCAGCTCCACCTGAAGGAAACATAAATACATAATTGGCAACATAAGGTGAGTGTACTCACTAGAATGATGTATTTGTATACTATTACAAATATGATCATAATGTTATGAATATAAAATTGTTCATTTCGGTTTACTGGAATGGGAGGTTACTCCTCGACCCGGAATGGGGGAGATTTGTCTATTAATGACAAGGGGTTACTCCTCGACCAGGAATGGGGGAAAATTGTCTATTTAGACAGGATATGTGAATCATGATTCAAAAAAGTTGGTCATTCATTATGAATGAGTGGGATAATTTAATACAAAATTATATGAACATGATTTATTGCATTTGAATTCATGTAGTAGTATAGTAGTGATGCATTCACTGGGCTATTTTGCTCATGGTTTCTATGTTCACATTTTTTTAGGTAATGCAATGTCACTGCCAAATCTAGAAATCGGTTGGCTTAGCCAGGAACGGGAGAAACAATGATTTTATGTAAATGTAAATGATGTAATTAAGTTAACGTATCCTTCAAGAAAGTTTTTATGGACATGACTACTCTGATGTTGTAAAAAGGCTTTCAGTTATATGGATTTACAATGATGACTTTGAAATTAAAACTCGTGTTTATGGTTTGATTAGATTAATTATGGTTTGACTCGCTTTGACTTTCAGACTTAATTATAAGTAACTGGGTTGGTGTGTGTCATCTTTTGGTATCAAAGCCTAGGTTTTAGAGGTTCTGGAGTTAGAAGAGTCTAGATTTGGCAGTGAATGTTAAAAATGTGTTTTGTTTGATACTAATGATTATGTTAGGAAATATATCTATATATGTATGTAATTATATCTTTGATCCATTTCAGATATAAAAGAATGGAAGGAGGGAATGTGAATGTGGGAGTAGAAGATGAGTCTTCAAATATGGCAGCAGAGGTGAAGGTTGAGCAACCTGTTCATGGAAATGTGGAACCTGACCCGGAACAATTGACAGACATGAAAAAAATAGCACATGCAATGACTCTAATGGCAGAGCAACAAGCTAGATTTATGGCTGAGATGGAAGAACAACAGACCAGACAACTGGAGGCATAATCATTGGCTAGGGCTTAGGAGGTGATACACCGGGAAGAAAGGAGTACTTCATATGAGAAATTTATTAAGATAAACCCACCATTGTTCGAAGGAACAGTTGATCCAGCAGAGGTGGAAGTCTGGGTTAAAGAGATTGAACTTATCTTTGGGGTAATGAGGATGAATAAAAATCAACAGGTGACCTTAGCAGCGTATATGCTGAAAGGAGAAGCTAAGTACTGGTGGGATGCCACAAAACATTTGTTGATTACTCCAGAAGGTGGGAATGTGATCTCATGGGATGCTTTTGTCAAAGCCTTGTATGACAAGAATTTTCCCCCAATGTATCGAAAACAAAAGGAGAAGGAATATTTCATGTTGAATCAGGGGAGCATGATAGTTAGAGAATACGAAGCTAAACTTACAATCTTATCTCGGTTTGCTTCGAGGTTTATACCAAATGAGGAAGACATGTGTAGCCGATTTCTTAACGGACTTAAGTTAGTTATTAAATCAAGGTTATCGGCTTTAGAGACTGTTAACTATTCAGCCTTGGTGAACAAAGCCATGCTAGTAGAAAAGGACGTGAATAAAGCGAGAGGGAATCGAGAACGAGGCGTAAAGAGAATCAAATTCGATCCAAGTTATCAAAAGGGTAGTGATACAGAATATTCGAGACTTGGAGGGCAAAAATTTTAGCATGGTAGAGGTATGGGAGGTGGTTCACAGAGGGGTGAGGCTAGTAGTGGGAGAGGTTCAGGAGTTTCAACATAAGGAGATCCAAATGTTTGTTTCTTTTGTGGGACATCGGGCCATATAAAGAGAAATTGCCCAAAGTTACAGAATATATAATGTTTTAACTTCCATCAGAAGGGCCATCTCAGAAAGAATTGTCCTATGTTATCAAAAGCGATTGCAGTTCGTAGTGTGGGGCCTCACAAAGGATCCTCTCCAGGAAGTGCCACTAGGGGAAGAGTTACAGAATAAGCAACTGGATCAAGGGCAGGAGGAAGAGTGTTTGCGGTGATGCTACAAGATGCCCATGCTACATGAGAAGTGGTTACAGGTAAACTTTCTATTGAAAACAAAGACTTATATGCACTCATTGATCCTGGATCTATGCATTCATTTGTGGCCTTACATATTGTTTCATATTTGGGTAGACCATGTTCATTTCTCAATTGTGCCTTATATATTTCTACCCCAATGGAAAGTGTAATCCTGGTGGAGCATGTTTATAAAGATTGTGTCTTACAAATGGATGAACGAGATTTCTATGTCAACTTGATACCATTGGCCATTTGGGATTTTGATATTATATTGGGGATGGACTGGTTATCATTGTATCATGCTTCCAATGATTGTTTTCGAAAGGAAGTTACATTTCATCTGCCAGGTGAACCTGAGTTCCAGTTAATAGGACAAAGGAATGTTGTCCCTAATTGCCTTATCTCAGCAATTAAGAGCAGAAAGTTATTGAGTAAAGGTTGTGCAGGGTATTTAGCTTATGTTGTTAATGTTAGAAAGGAAGAACTTCAAGTTGAAGGTATACTAGTAGTTAGAGAATTTTCTAATGTCTTTCTAAAGGAATTGCCAGGATTGCCACCCGATAGAGAAGTAGAGTTTTCCATTGAATTAATTCCAGGTACTGGTCTAATTTCCCTTGCTCCATATAGAATGGCACCAACAGAGTTGAAAGAATTGAAAGTTCAATTACAAGATCTGATAAGCAGAGGCTTCATTCGGCCTTTCACTATGGGGAACCCCAATGTTGTTTGTGAAAAAGAAAGATGGGACAATACGATTATGTATTGATTATCGACAATTGAATAAAATGACCATTAGAAATAAGTACCCTCTACCTCGTATCGATGATTTATTTGACCAATTACAGGGGGCACAATATTTTCAAAGATTGATTTGAGATCGGGTTACCACCAAATGAAAGTAAAGGATAGTGATATTTCCAAAACAGCTTTTTGGACTCGATATGGGCACTATGAGTTTTTGGTGATGCCATTTGGATTAACTAATGCTCCAGTAGTTTTTATGGATTTGATGAACCGGGTATTCCACCCTTTCATTGATTCATTTGTGATTGTATTCATAAACGATGTGTTGATTTACTCGCGTAGCATGGAGGAACATGAGAAACATTTAAGACTTGTATTGCAGATTTTGAGAAAGAAGAAATTATTTGCTAAATTTAGCAAGTGTGAGTTTTGGTTAAATGAAATTGTGTTTTTTGGGCATGTTGTCTTGGTAAATGGGATATATGTTGATCCAAAGAAGGTGGAAGCAATCGTTGAATGGGAAAGTCCTAAGAATGTGACAGAAATTAGGAGTTTCCTAGGATTGACAGGTTACTATCTCATATTCATTAAGGGATTTTCAGCAATAGCATTACCACTGACAAAATTAACTCGTAAAGAAGTGAAGTTTGTATGGGATGAAGAATGTGAGAGGAGTTTTAAAGAATTAAAGAATCGGTTGGTTTCAGCCCCTATACTTACTATTCCATGTGGGAATGAGTCTTTTGTGATCTATACAAATGGTTCATTTCAGGGGTTAGGATGTGTTCTTATGCAAAGTGGGAAGGTAATAGCATATACTTCTAGACAATTAAAGATGCAAGAACGAAACTACCCTATACACGATTTGGAGCTAGCAGCCATTGTTTTTGCTTTAAAGTTATGGCGACATTACTTGTATGGAGAAACTTGTGAGATATTTATGGATCATCAAAGCTTAAAATACTTATTTACACAAAAAGAACTGAATTTGAGATAGAGGTATTGGATATAGATGATTAAAGACTATGATTGTACCATCCATCATCATCCTGGGAAGGCCAATGTAGTAGCAGATGCTTTGAGTAAAAAATCATCAGGGAGTATTGGTTGCATACAGCGTGCCCGTATTGGAAATATTCATGACTTGGCATCGATGAGGATTGAATTGAAGTTTTCAAAAAGCGAAGGGTTATTAGCACATGTCATAGTGAGACCTTTATTAGCAGAACGCATACAAAATTTGCAGATTAATGATCCGTTCCTTGAGAAGAAAAAACAAGAAGTTCGGGATAGTAGAGAGAGTGGCTTTGAGATTAAGAATGATGAATCATTGTGTTATAAAAATAGAATTTGTGTACCAAATGATCCGTCCTTAAAGAATGATATATTAGAAGAGGAACATAGTTCTATTTATTCTATGCATCCGGGAGGTACCAAAATGTATAGAGATTTGAAAGAGTATTACTGGTGGAACAATATGAAACGTGAGATTGCAGAATCCATAGCTAAATGTTTAGTATGCCAGCAAGTGAAAGCAGAGCATCAGAAGCCGGCGGGATTATTACAGTCATTGCCTATTCCGGAATGGAAGTGGGAGCATATAACAATGGACGTCGTTATAGGATTACCCCAGTCACCAAAGGGGCATGATTCTATTTGGGTGATTGTAGATCGATTGATGAAGTTAGCTCGTTTTCTTCCAGTTAAGACCACCTACACTATTGACAAGTATGCACGTAAGTACGTTGATGAGATTATCCGTTTACATGGGGCACCAGTCTCAATTGTATCAAATAGATATCCAACATTCACTTCTAAGTTTTAGCCTCGTTTACAGAATGCCATGGGCACAAGTTTGAAGTTCAGCACTGCATTTCATCCACAAACCGATGGGAAATCTGAAAGGACGATTCAAATATTAGAAGACATGTTACGAGCTTGTGTATTTGACTTCAAAGGTAGTTGGAATGATCATTTGCCATTGATGGAATTCTCGTATAATAATAGCTATCAGTCCACCATTGGTATGGCTCCTTTTGAAGCTTTATATGGGAGAAGATGTATAACGCCTTTGTGTTGGGATGAAGTGGGTGAAAGGAAATTATTGGGTCCTGAATTAATAGATGTGATGACTGAAAAGATCAAAATGATTCAGGAACGGATAAAGATAGCGCAAAGTAGGAAAATTTTTTATGCAGATAAGAGGAAGTATCCATTAGAATTTCAGAAGGGGGAGATTTTGTATTCCTCCGTATTTCACCATGGAAAGTCATCATGAGATTTGGGAAAAAGGGGAAACTAAGTCCAAGATACATTGGACCATATAAAGTTCTAGAAAGAATTGGGACCCTGGCATATAGATTAGTCTTACCTACAGACTTGTCCCGTTTACATGATGTGTTTCACGTATCGACGCTTCGTAAGTATTTGGCGGATCCATCTCATCAGTTGAAAACTCAGCCAATTGAACTGAAGGAAGACTTGTCGTACATCGAGGAACTAATGAAAATTATTGATCGTAAGGAGAAAGTATTGAGAAATAAAGTTATTGCCTTAGTTAAAGTTATGTGGATGAGCCATGGTATTAAAGAAGCAACTTGGGAAATGGAGGATATCATGAAGAAACAGTATCCCCATTTGTTTGGTAAGTGAACTTCTTATTAAATTTTGGGGACGAAATTTTCTAGGGGGGGAAGTTGTGACAACCCGGATATAATTATGATACATTATAATTAAATCATGCTTAACTTATGTGATATGAATAATGTGTTATTATTATATCTAATGTTAAGTGATTTTGTTTACTATAATGCTACTTCCATAAATCATGAAAGGTCGAATTATTTACAAACACAAGATTTTGTTGTTTTCGATAGAAATGTTCCGGTTGGAGACTAGTTTTGACCCTTATAACATTACAATTGACTTGAGGTAAAATTATGTGTTAATATTGTTTTAATCTTTTATTAAATTTATTTCAAAGTATATAAATCGTGAATTATTGATTAAAATTCCATTATCCTTTGTGATAATATGTATTGGTTCATATGTGAGATAAGTAGTGTTTATATGCCATATTTCTTTGTATTGAAACCCCTTGTATTCAAATCTGCATATCTCTTTGTGTGATTACTAGAATTGAGAAATTCCAATTGGATATGAAAGTAGACTCATATATTCATATCATACCCGAGAATTAGAATTTAACTCTTTGTGGTTAGCCCTTGGTGAAGGTTGCAAGTTGGTATATAGTTGTTGTTTGTATATTTCATTTCGATATGCCTTGAGTTTGGTCAATATTTTGAGATAGCAAATGAAGTCCAAAAATTATGAAACTTTAATTATGTACTATTCATTATGCGTAATTAAAAGTGGTCAAAAATCAGGGAAAGTTATGTTGTAGAAAAATTATGAAAATTCTTGGAAGTTGAAGGAACAATAGAGGAGCTTGTAGGGAAGATTTCTTGTGTTGTAAAGAGATGGTCATAACTTTCCCTAGGAAGCTTGAAAAATTACACTGTCACTTTTACTGGAAATTATATTCATATATGATTTAATATTGATAAGATTGGATACCTGTATTTGTGCAATTGGTGAATATAGGATGGTTATGTATGTAGGAAATAATTTCAGGCCATACTGGATACCCCTTGAATGAATGTTTGTATTTCATCCTTACAAAGGGTATTTTGAGTACATGTTTCATGTGTATATACATTGAGAAGTATGTTTTCATATTTACTTGGGTTTAATTATAAATCCCTTGTGAGGTATTTCCTACGGTTGAATGTTCATAACTTTATCAACATGTGTACCATTGTTTTGTCTTTACTCATGTTTCATGGAATGTGACTGAAGTGGAATTATATTGTTGTTGTATAGTCATGGAAAGTTACATAATTATGTTAGGATAATACTTATGATTGAGATTCAGTAATGATTTAGTTGTATTGACCGGTGTAAGGTCTAATCAACCTAGTTCAGCTCCACCCAAAGGAAACATAAATACATAACTGACAACCCAAGGTGAGTGTACTCACTGGAATGATGTATTTGTATATTGTTACTAAGATGATCATAATGTTATGAATATAAAATTATTCATTTCGGTTTACCGGAATGGGAGGTTACTCCTCGACCCGAAATGGGGGAGATTTGTCTATTAATGACAAGGGGTTACTCCTCGACCAGGAATGAGGGAGAATTGTCTATTTAGGCAGGATATGTGAATCATGATTCAAAAAAGTTGGTCATTCATTATGAATGAGCGGGATAAGTTAATACAAAATTATATGAACATGATTTATTGCATTTAAATTCATGCAGTAGTATAGTAGTGATGCATTCAGTGGGCTATTTTGCTCATGATTTCTATGTTCACATTTTTTTAGGTATTGCGATGTCACTGCCAAATCTAGGAAATCGGGTTGGGTTAGCCAGGAACGGGAGAAACAATGATTTTATGTAAATATAAATGATGTAATTAAGTGAACTTATCCTTCAAGAAAGTTTTTATGGACATGACTACTCTGATGTTGTAAAAAGGCTTTCAGTTATATGGATTTACAATGATGACTCTGAAATTAAAACTCGTGCTTATGGTTTGATTAGATTAATTATGGTTTGACTCACTTTGACTTTCAGAGTTAATTATAAGTAACTGGGTTGGGGTGTGTTAGTATCATGATTATGATATAAATCTAGTCTAATTACAATACACGGGATTGTAAAAGTATGAAGATTAAGGGAAAAAGTATGAAATATTTACACCGGATCAAATCGCCCTAACTTAGAACGTTGCTCGTCCCAAGCAATGTAAAAGTATAAGAGTATGATCTAAATGAACTTCTAAATAATTTTTGGGATAGAATACCTCTTTTGCGGGCAAGCGATTGTATTTAGCGTATACAACAAGCCGTTAAACCCCTAGGTTACCATAGTAGGACGAGTGGTGACTCATGAGGGTTTGCAATGAATTTACCTATAAAATTTATTTTTTGACTATAATAAAATATCAAAATAATTAAAAATTGTACATTTTAAATTCCAAAAAATAATCACTTTAAATTTTTATTCATAATCTCAATTCATAAGTGTGTGTGTATGTGCGCGAAGCCAAAAATTAAATCTCTAACTTCCATCGATTAATCATTACGTTACTTTTCCAAAAAATCGCTTTGATTCAATTTCTCACAAGACGCACTCACAAACGAATCACTAAAATTGTGGATATTTTCTTTCGGTGTGCGTGATATTAAAAGTAAATGTAATGGAACACGATTTCAGGCATACAAATTGAAAGATGGAATATTTTGGTGAAAAGATCTCATGAACGGATTACGGTCGTTCAAAAATGAAAAACAACATACTTTATTCGCACCGTTTTGTCGCTTTTATTATCTTTTTGTGTTTTAGCTCTCCACGTCGAAATTAATTTCATTATTTGGACTCGGTTAGGACTTTTTTGGGTTAACGTGTTTGGGTGATAATGGAAACTTTGGGAATTTCATAGTTGAAATTTTTTCTTGCGATGTCCTTTGGCACTTTTTCGGGCTTTTTGCTCATTTTTCTCTTTTTCTCTTCTTTTTCCTTCTTTTTTTTCATATTTATATATTATTTTTTTATTTTTATTTATTTTTTCCTATTTTTATTTAAGCAAATTTTCTATTGTTTTGTCCCCTTTTATATGTTGGACGGACTTAATTTATGAAAATTTTATTTTCACAACTCCGGGCCAATTGGGTTTTTTGGGTTCCAAATGAAAAGGGTAAAAAAATTTGGGCTTAAAGTGGCTTGCAAAAGGATAATTTTATATGACTTTTTATAGATATATTTTCGGTAAACAACCGATGACCTAAGTTCATTTGTTTGAATTAATAACTACATTACCATATGGGCTTTGAGATTAATTTTTATTTTGAGACATTTTTAGCGCGTTTTCAAAACGATATTTTACTCGTTTTTCGTAACCAATCAAAACAATGATTTACAGATCATCGACGACTTTTTAACACTGAAAAGAACTTTTGCAAAAATTTTTAACTCAGATTGATTTAATTATTCGAGAAAAGTGATATGTCAATGGGTTAAAATCTACACATTTATTCGTTAAGTCATCAACTTTCACTCAATTTTCGTTTTGGCCAATTTTGGCTTTATGCATTGAATTTTTACAAATTGATACTTCAAACAAAAAGTTAGTGATGTTTTTGAAGAATTAAAATTCAAAATTTTATTTATTTTGAAGAAAAATATTTTTGACTTTTTTCAATTTTCCAATTTGTTTGAACTTTTTGACATTTTTCAATTTTTTTAGCATTTTAAAATTTGTGAAGTTTCAAAAGACGCAATTCCCCCCCGCCCCCCAAACTTAGACTTTTACATTGTACTCAATGAAAACGAGTAAAATCTAAAGAAGAAAAGAAAAGTGCGAAATAAAAAACACACAAATAAGTGAAATGCAATTTTCATTACTAAACCATGCAAATACAACGAATTAAAAGGATAGAAATTACATACACTACACCAAAATGACAAAATTGTCACCTTTCAGCCGGCCACCCTTGTCAAAATCATTGAACGTGACAAAAAATACGCATTTTGTGTCACGATCATTGACCTTGACACGACCGTGACAAGGACTTATCACGGTCAATAACCGTGATAATTCTTTAAATAATTGTCACGGTCAGTGACCTTGACACGACCGTGACAACTTCTACAGCAAAAACCTTTGCCCCTTCTTTTTTTCCCTCCCGCTGTTCCCTCCCTCTCTCTCTCTACGCTGCTCTCTCTCTCTCTCTCTTCCATTTATATATATGTTTGTGTGTATATATATGTGTGTGTGTGTATTTATGTGCATGTGTGTGTGTGCGTGTGTGGGGGGTGGGGCAGGGGGCTGTTGTGTGTGTGTGTATATGTGTGGTGGGTGGGGGGTCTGGAGGGAGGTGGGGTAGGGTGGGGGGTGTGGAGGGAGGTTGTATTTTACTGTGACTGGGTAAGAGTTGAGTATAAAAATGCTTGTAAAGTTGATCCTGTCACCAATTTGATCATGATTGACTTGTCCAAGTTGAAGAGCAACCACCACGTGAGCGATGAGCCGTTTGTTTGTGCATTTCAAAAGCTTAAGCAAGTGTTTTATTTGGAGTATATCAACAACGATCCGTGGTCAATTGTCCAACATGCTCCAAGGTGTCTAAATAGTAGTGTGGATGACTTGGCTGCTCCTACCGAATATCAATCCATTTTTTATGATAACCCGAATTTGAAACAATTTTTCAATTTGTAATAAATATTTCAATTTGTACTGAAACATCCATTTTTAATGCTTTTAATTGATTTGCACTTTATCATTTTCACTCTTGTGTGGTGTGCGTATGTGGAGAGGAGATTAATACATAAATATTCCAACTACATCTAAGTTTTGTTTATACTAATCCATGAATATACGCTTCTTACCTTTAATAGGTGATTAGTACATAGTTATTTGGGGTGCCCTATTTGTGGAGAGGAGACTGAATCTCTTCGTCTATCGGAACACTAAGAAATGCCATAATCCTATGGAGTTATGCTCTGCAAATTCCTCCCAACCGTTATGTAGCCAAACATCACCAGTTGAAGTTTTCAATTCCACTTTCCATACCCTACCACTTGGAACCTCTAGCAAAACATGGGAGACCATTGAAAGGTGGAATTGACAACTTCAACTGCTCATTTTTTATATCTGCAAACCAAGGAAGAGGGGACGACCCCCATGACTATGTAATTCATGATATATGCAAACCAAGGAAGAGGGGAAGTGGCAAATAATTTCTCATCCATAAAATGCTTGTCTATGGGCATGGGATCTTTAGGTACATCAGATGAGATCCCCGATAAATGGTCGGCTGCGACGTTCTCTACTCCTTTCTTTTCTTTAATGGAAAGACCAAACTCTTGGAGTAGCAAGATCCACCTAATGAGGTGCGACTTTGCATCCTTCTTGGAAAGGAGATATTTGAGAGCTGCGTGATTGGTAAAGCATGTTATGGGTGACCCAATAAGGTATGAACAAAATTTATCTAAGGTGAATACCACAGATAGAAACTCTTTCTCTATAATGGAGTAATTCAATTGAGTCCAATCAAAGCCCAGCTAGAATAGTATATGACGTGGGCTTTCTTATCTCTCTGTTGCCCTAAAATGACCCCTACCATATAATCACTCGTATCACACATAATCTAGAATGGAAGGGTCCATTTCAAATATTGCAGGATGGGAGGAGTGATTAACATGCTTTTTTATCGCAACTAAAAACTGCCTAGGCATGACACTCTAGCCACCTAATCTCCACAGTGGGATTTAAAAATTTCATGTTTCTAATTCAATGGGCATCACTAAGCTCAATCAACACCTCAACGGACCTCTCATCTCATCAAGGATTGGCATACAATCACCGCACACTAAAAACCACGGTGTCACCAGTAATGGCTCGCACAGACACTTGCAACTTACTAAAATGTTAAATCAGATGCGAAAGCGATTAAAGATAAATAACTTGAATGCATGACACTTGACAACTAATTACCCATCATGCACATCTCCCTGACTTTATTATTGATAGTATGAATCGAAACCGTAACCAATCTAGCGTGAGTAATCCAAAACCAATGCCAACGTCGAAAGATTCAATACCGACCTTTCCACATCACTCCCTAAAGGATCCTTGAACTTAGAGCTCTTATACCATTTGTAATGCCCTGACCCAAATTTATGGGTTACCCGTCCGACCCAAGCGTTAGGTGTGAAGTGCAATGAAAAAACCTATATAATGTTGCTAGTCCAATTTTATTTAATTACCATTTCACTTGTTTAACATGGGATTCTCATTTAAAATCAAGCTGTATTAGGAACTCATGAGAACGTCCCCAAAATCCAAGTATACAGAGCTACGAATATAAAATTAAAAAGAGTACTTATCTGTATAACGCTCTCAAAATACAAAATCACGCCCAACCTGCCATAACAAATACGAGGGAGTGAGACGAATGCTCAGTGAAAAATATACAAAATTCAATATAACATCGAACGATAGAAAGAAAACTCTAACACATATAACTACGTGCACATGCAACTACCATATATATATATATATATATATATATATGCATGAAACCTTTTTTATTCTAAAAACGTTATTTACCTTGATTAATTTACCTTAATATTGCAAAAGAAATCCCTTTTACTTAACTTGACATTAACTCCTTGATTTAACAGACCCAGTTAAATACTTAAAACATAAACGCTTTATTTAAGGTAAATCATTTTCTTTCCCGAAATTTCCCCTTCATTTACACCAATTCAGGTTAGTATTTTCCTTGAAAATCTCCCTTTCAACAGACGCAATACCGTGCTAGAAAATACTTATTTTCTTTCTAAACCTTTCATGAACACACATTTTTGTTACTTATGGGTTAAACCTCTTTAGATTTATTAACCACCCATTTAATCGCTTAACTTTACCCTTTCTTTACCTTGTGGACATTAATCAATTTTCACATTAATTGTCCATTTAGTCCTTTACCGAAACATTTATTAATTCATTCAAATTAGGTTGTATTTTTTCATATTCACCACAACTCATTTCCGTACGTGTTCCATTTTTATTATTTTTTTCTCAGAATCATTCAATAATCGCATACTTTGATGGGCTTCACTATGCACACCATTTGCTCTAGTCAGTGATTTTGGGCCATTCACCCCAAGGCTATGGGCCCTTGTTAATTACCCCAGTGTTATCCGAGTTCTTATTAATGTGTTTAAATTTAGCAAATGTCCACATTATTCCACTTTTTACTTTTTATCGATCGAAGCCAAAATTTGGGGTTCCACCCCACCTTGTGTTACACTTTAAAAATCATCTTTTCTCGTCCTTTTTACTCTACCTTGATTTCATCCCAAAATCACGTTCATTTATTCCAAATATTTTATTTCATACAAATATTTCACTTTGCATAATATTACCATTTTACTCATTTGTTTTCAAACTTATCTTTTCCTCCATTTTCACAAGAGTTAATTCCCAAAACACCATTAAGTTATCCACACTAATTTATTAAGTGTTTTTAACACATTAACACCTTTTTAACATTTTGGAGTAACACTCTTCTCAATTGGAAACATCTTTATTTCATTACTTTCCTTTCCAAGAAATCATTAACATCTAAAACCGCATTGTAAGAAAATACCATTTTCTCTATTAGTTCATGTATTCTTATAACAACACATTTATCACCTTTCCAACACCCTTTTCTCACTCTTTAAAGTCTGAATTTTTGAACTTCCTTATTTCATTTTTAAACCCGAATGAACCCCCATTAAACTTTTTTATATACTCAATATCAAAGTACTACAAGTTTACATAAATGGGAATATGGATTTTAAGTCGAAAAATCCTATTTAAAAGGTTCAAACATATAATTTATTCTAGAAATTTCATACTGTTTGCCCAAACAGAATTTTGAGGCAAAAGACGTATTGTTTCTTCAAACTTGCATAAAATTTCTATTTATACCTAAAATCAAAATTTTTCTCAAGAAATCTCTGAAACATTTATTCATAAATTGTTCCCAACAAAATCATCATTCTGCCAATATTTCTATTCCATAAAAATATTTAATGCCATATTTTCTTAAAATATATCAATTTACTCAAAATCATTGAAACCCATTTTCACAAATCTTAAAAAACATCATTCTTGAACAACATATGCATCATACTCTTAAACTCTATATAAAAATCAACAACTAATATCACATAGTCTTAAACTTAAGAATAGAGTTTTTCCACCTCAAATGAAGATCCAACAATGGTATGATGAAATGTATAAGAAGATGGCAACCTCCCACCTCCTAAGGTGTCCTCAAGGAGGTTGCCTATCTCCACAAGCATGCTCTATGAATGCTCCAAGCAAAACTCCCTTCAACTCTATTAATCTTACCTCTTTATCTTCTCCAAAAAACCCATTAACAACTCCACAAACTCACATCTCTACTAAAAAATTATAGAAATGGGTATGTATGGCTCACATATGGAGGAATACATGTAAATTAAGGTGGTATAAGGTGGAGGGCTGATGGTAGCATGGTGGCTTGTGGTGGAAAGAGGGGAATAAATGATGAAAATTGTGGGGGAGACCCCCCCCCCCCCACACTCTCTCTTTTTTTCAAACTCAAATGACCCATAAATAACCAAACACACCCTTATAAGGCACCCCAAAACCTCAATTCCCATTTTTGCCCAATTTGGTCTCATCAGAGCTCGACACCTCATCTATCTAACGATCGAAAATATGATAGCACACGAGGTCAACCCGATTTAAAATTTTCTGATGTGCTCATTTGAACGAGAATAACCTCTCATTCAAACCAGCCTTCGAACGACCTTCTAACGTGCCTATTCAGGTATTTAGTGGAGTCTTGTTCAATCCTTGTTCGATCCCCACTTCGAATGACATGAAAATCTCATTCGAATGACCTTCAACTCGTTTGAATGACTACTTCCTATATTTTTTCCAAATTCTAAATTTAACCCACAAACTTCTAATAATCCTCATCAAGACTCCAAAATAGTTAAATATAGATATAAACACAATCATAAATATTCAAATCCTAAGGTTTTCATATATTTAAAATGTATGCCGGGAAAATAATAAAATATTAGGCACAGACGGGTGTTACAAGTTATACTCGGAATAATCATCTAAAAAATACTAAAATGGGTGGCCCGCGACTCTCTCAAGCATTTAGTCCATTAATAAAAAAAGGAAGTGATCTTTTCTAGTTTTGACATTGAGCTTCTAGTATTCAATGAAAATAGGCCACTCGATGGTGGTACATTATAGGATAAGTTCTCCCATTACGTTTTCGACCACAATCATTCTCGACTTCTTCGGGATGACTTGAATAAAACTCACCCATTTGCTATTCAAGATGGGATAGATGATGCCCTCATCCAATAACTTAATGATTTTCTTTCTAACAACGTCTTTCATGGTCGGGTTCAAATGCCTTTGCATTTTCTTAGAGGGCTTCACGTCCTCCTCTAGGTGGATTTTATGGGTACAAATTAAATGACTTATACCCTTCAAATTCGTGATGGTCCAACCAAAAGCACCTTTGTGATTTCCCAAAATGGCCATACAATTTTCTTCTTTCTATTTATTCAAGCTCAAGGAGACAAAAATGGGATATGTCTCATCGTCTCCTAAACAAGCATATTTAACATTGGAAGGAAGATTCTTCAACTCGAGGGTAAGAAATTGCACATTGAAAGGAATCGTGCAAGATCCCCTCGGTGGTAGTTCCTCGAATCAAAAGACCCATGTAATATCTCTCACATCATCATCACTCTCACCCGCATTCAATAAATCTCCCATATCCTTCACCTCTCGATCGAAATTGGTTTACGTGATATCACTCTCACTCGTCGTAAGTAGACACGCCTCTTGAGGATCCCTAGTGTGATTAGCCTTAAATTATTCGTGTAATACCTCCTCTATAAGATTCTACTCATGTAACTCATCCTCATCACCCATTTTCTTATTGATGTTAAATATAATAGTCTCAAGTGTCATGTTCCTGAACATGAGTTTCATTTGCCCATTATGCGTGTTCATCAAAGCATTAACCATAACTAAGAATGGGCGGCCTATGATCACGGGAACATGATGACTCGAGGGAGAGGAGGGCTTCATGTCAAAAATGAAAAAATCTATCCGAAAGTAAAAAATGTCTACTGGGATGATCATGTCCTCAATAATCCATGGAGGTATCTTCACGAAAGGATCCTCTAGTTGGAAATTAATTTTTATGCGCTTAAGGTCTCCCAAATCTAGTTGTCGATAGATGGAGTAAGGGAGAATGTTAACACTCGCCCCTAAACCTAATAAAGCTCTCTAAATTTTACTCTTTCTAATGATGAACGAAATGGTAAGTGCACCCGAATCTTTATACTTCAAAAACTACTGAACTTACATTTTCTACTAAGAACACCTTCTTCTTTGCCTTTAATCTTCATTTCACTGTGAGCAAGTCCTTAAGAAACTTTACATATGAGGTAATTTTCTTGATAGCCTCGAGAAAAGATAAATTAAACTTTTCTTACTTAACCACTTATAAGATGCTGTAACGGAAGACCCCTTTTGGAGGAGAGACCAACCGTTGAGGGTAAGGATCAGCACTAGGAGGTTTCACAACAACCTTGGGCCTAATTGTTTCATCTTTATCACTCTCTTCCAAGGAGGCATCTTCGGCTGCTTACGTGTCGGGCAGAACCTCCTTATCATTTTTCTCATTGCGTGGGGGAGGTGACAAGTCAACAACTCTCGCACTATGTATAATTATTACCGCTTGACATTTCTCTTTATTTTCATCAGTATTAGCGCTAACATCGTTTTGAACTTAGGGAGGTCTTTTTCCTTGTAGAAACATACCCTTCCCTTGCACATAGGGAAGATTGCAACTTAGATAATGACGCCTTTAAGTCGGCAAAATTTTGGGTGATTTGGGCATTTACTACAGACTGAGTTTGCATGAGTTGAGCTAAAGTGTCCTCGAGACTCTTTCACTGTGGGATTATCTAAGACACAGGAGGAGGCGCTTGCATAGTTGGTGCTTGTTGATACGGTGGGAGTGGTGTCAATTGTTGGACAATGTGTGGATTCGGGTTCATCGCTGTGTTCGGTTGCTCGTAACTAAAATCAGGATAGTTTCAATATGAAGGGCTAAAGGAATTCCCGTGAGGGGCGTTAAAACTACCCTTATAGGCTCCCACCGTATCAACTTGATCTTGTTACATGATTTTACTGGCGGGTATCATCAGACATCCCTTTATTAAATATCCTGCCTCACAATTTGCGCACATCTCCTCTTTAATTGCTTGAGAGGAGCTTAATATATCTCCCCCTAGCTTTAACAATGTCCTCTAACCTCTTGGATAATTGGTTAATTTGAAGCTTCAACTTGGGTTCCTTGTCCAAGTGATAGAGTCCGGATGCGGAAGGAGCTATGGATGTGATTCTAGCTTTAGGTTAAGTGTTCGGATCCGATGTGTCCGAAGGTTGAGTAGTATTAGAAATATACTTTAAGTGGTCCTCTGCATCATCTGCATCTAACCCTAAGAACTCTCTTGGGCACATAGTTTTAACGAGTTGCTTGGAGCTTAAGCTTAGCCCATGATGGAAGTAGGAGATGACACTCGACTACTCAAAATCGTGGTGTGGGCACATGTTAATTATCTTATTGAACCTATCATAACATCTATTGAAGGGCTCGTTCTTGTTTTGTCTAAAGGTCTAAATTTGAGCCCTGGTAGAATTGGTCTTATGTGCACGAAATAACTTTTTGGAGAAACTTAGCCTGCATATCCCTTCGCGTGCTTATTGAGTTAGGTGCTAGTGACCAAAGCCAAGTCTTGGCCTTGTCCTTAAGAGATAAGGGAAATTTTTTTAGGCGCACTACATCTTGGGTGCACGTTTGATAATTAAATATCTCGCACGCTTCCTCGAACTCTCTAATGTGGAGGTAAGGCTTTTTCCGACTCCATACTGTGAGTCATTGGGAGAATCTAAATCATCACATTCCTAACATTGGGGTATAAGAGGTCTCTTATGGGGAGATACGACATCATTCCTTCACCTGTGTCAAAACTAACATGATCATAAATCGCACTCACACTTATAGAATCACTTTCCTCACCAGAGTTCCTAGACGTATGACTCGTGGTGTGACTACGCGGTGTGGGAGGTGGTACACATAAATTCAGAGAGTTTGGCGTGTAAGGGATAGTAGGGGTGAGTTCAATTGCATGATTTTCGTTTACTATAGGAGGATTGGGATTTGGATTGAGATTAAGTTGAGTATTTTGCATTTAAAGCACGAGAGAATATTTTTATTTTTATTTTATTTTATTTTTTAGTTTTGGATCTTGGATTTTTTCTGAATTTTTTGGGGGTTTTATATTTTTTTGGCTTTTTATGAATTAGAGTCAAATTCTTAGGTTAATTTGACCTAACTTCTTATGTCTACTAGACCCTGGCAATGGCATCAAAAACTTGACGTGACGCAATATGTGTGTGCAATGCGTGTAAATACTGCTTAAGTGTAAGCCAGTTGCTAAAATAATAAACCCAATAAGTTGGGTGTCGAACTCAGGGAATAGGATGATGGTCGCGACGACAACTAAGGAAAAACGTTTAAAACCTAATTATCAACTCACAAAAGAAATAAGAAAAGGTGATGAAACTTTTTATGAGAATTTCTACGAACTAATGCAAGCTAACTAATAAATGTAATTAACTAAATAAATGAAACACTAAACTTTTGATTTTTTAAATAAACTATATGATAAACGGGGGTGGGGATACACTCTCCCGAACCGTCGGTAATTACGTTGGATATAAAATTTTATGAACGAAATATACAATTAAGAAAAAATCTTAAATTTATCAAAGTACTAAACATATGAGGATTTCACTCCGCACAATATCTAGTCAAAAATAAATTAACACGAACGACAAACTTAACGACACGCGAATTATATCCTAAAATACTCCAATTACCTAGGGTAAATGAAGTTAAAAGGTCTCTAATACTAGTTCCAACAAAGTGTCAAACCTCCTAATTATTTATTTAAATCTATATTCAATTTTATATCCATCCATAATACTTAGGTTGGGTTCATATACCCCAACTCTCTAAAAACCTAGCCGAACATGTTAATTCTAACTATGCATGTGATTTTTACGTAGCATGGAGACATGATGATGGATTTATTGCAATTAAACTTATCAACAATATCAAAAAATAAATAAAAGAGAAAGATCATACGAAAATCAAAGCTTGAACGGAAATTGAAAGAAAGCTATACTTATATTGAATTTGCATGCAAATACCGGTTCGCTAGGGCAAACCTAGCGAATCGGTTTGGGTACAAGGCGAACCTGTTCAACAGACCTGAGTGCGGGAATTTGATTTTTTGCCTTATTTTTATCTAGAGAGTTATATGGTTATAAAACACTTTCAAAACGACCCAAGACTTATGTTAGGTCACATAAAGAGTCTAATAACATAGGGAGACATAGTTTTATATAGTTTTTGAGAGGAGAAGATGGCTAAGAAAACAATTAAAGAAGAAGACTCAATTATTGTTCATATTTACATGCAAATTCAATATAAGTATAGCTTTCTTCCAATTTCCATTCAACCTTTAATTTTCATATGATCTTTCTCTGTTATTTCTTCTTTGATATTGTTTATATGTTTAATTGCAATAAATTCATCATCATGTTTCTATACTACATAAAAATGCATAGTTAGAATTAACATGTCCAACTAGGTTTTTAAAGAGTTGGGGTACATGAACCCATCATATGTACTATGGATGGATACAAAATTGAAAGATTTAAATAAATAATTAGGAGGTTTGACAATTTATTGGAACAAGTATTATTGACCTTTTAACTTCGTTTGCCCTAGGTATAATACGCGTGTCATCAAGTTTGTCGTTCATCAAGTTAAATTTATTTTTTACTAGATATTGTGAGGAGTAAAATCCTCATATGTTTAGTACTTTGATAAATTTAAGGTTTTTTTCTTAATTGTATATTTAGTTCTTGAAAATCTTGTATCTAACGTAATTATCGATGGTTTGGGAGAGTGTATCCCCACCCCGTTTTTCTCATATAGTCTGTTTCAAAAATTAAAAGTTCAGTCTTGCATTTATTTAGTTAATTTGCATTAGTTCGTAGAAATTCTCATAAAAAGTTTGATCACCTTTTCTTATTTCTTTTGTGAGTTGATAATTAGGTTTTAGATGCCTTCCCTTAGTTATCGTCACGATCATCATCCTATTCCCTGAGTTCAACACTCGACTTACCGGGTTTATTACTTGAGGGACCAACTTACACTTGAGCCGTATTTACACACACTACACACACATTTTGTGTTGCGTTACCTAGTTCCACGATCCCGGACAAAAGTTAAATTTGACTATTGATTGAGTTTGATCTATACAAATTAAAAACATAAACTCTTAGGTCGCGTTTGGTTTATATTTCTGAAAACTTTTTTTGTATTTAAAACCCAAAACTAGTAGAACATGCATTTCGTAACCTGTTTTCTAAAACCTTTTTTTAAAACCAATTTTCAAAAACATGTGTTTAAAACACCATTTTTTGAAAACAGGTTTGAATTTCGAACCTGTTTTCAAATTTTTATTTTCGTATTTCATTATCAAGCACAATTAACCACCCACCGCTACCACCCACCCTAACCCACTACAAAGTGTCCTAATCCACCACCATCCATCACCACCCACCCCAAACGCCACTCGCCCTAGCCTACCACAACCAATCATCACCACCTCGTGACCCAACCCACCATCACCTGCCCTAAACCGCCATCACACGCCCCAACCCAGCCCACCCCACCCCCACCCACCACTCTCCCCAACCCACCCCCATACGCCTTAACCCACCACCACCTACCATCATCAACCTTAACTCATATATATAGAGATGAAGGTTCTCTTACATCACACCTAGTTCTATGCCTTAAAAAATCTTTTTTTCAAAATTGTTATTTTTCCTTTGAAACTAACCTTTCAATTAACATATGTTAAAAAAATTAGGTCAATATATATTTACTAGTTATTTTTTTAAAAATCACAAAAAATTGCTGGCACAAACCCTTATAGATAAGATATTTTCAGTAGTTTTTTGTTGAATTTTTAAAAAATAACTAAGAATTTTATTTTGACCTAAT
The DNA here is from genome assembly GCA_949130495.1 of Sambucus nigra. Lineage (NCBI taxonomy): Eukaryota > Viridiplantae > Streptophyta > Magnoliopsida > Dipsacales > Adoxaceae > Sambucus > Sambucus nigra. The sequence goes on along the minus strand of OX422208.1, from coordinate 402,041,637 downwards.
TTTTTGAACATATGTTGATTGAAAAGTTAACTCGAAGGGTAAAATAAAAAAATTGAAAAAAAAAATTTAAGACCTAGAACTAAGTATTATATATGAATGATGTAGGAAGCATGATGTATAAGAGTTTTGCTCTCTTTCTCTCTCTATATATATATATATGTGTGTGTGTGTGTGTGTGTGTGTGTGAGAGAGAGAGAGAGAGAGAGAGAGAGAGAGAGAGAGAGATAGAGAGTTCAATTTTTTTAATTGTTATTAAATTAAATTTATCAAACGTTTACTAATGTTTAAATTTTTTGTAAAACTAATCTATAAAATTATTCTTAAAAATAGTTTTTAGAGTAAAGTACCTAGCAGTCCCTTACCTTTTTATTGATTTCAATTTAGCCCCTTATCTTTTTATTGTCTCAATTTAGTCCCTCACCTTTCAAATTAGTTCAATTTCGACCCTGTCCTTTTTATTGTTTCAATTTCATCCCCAACCTTTCATTTTGTCTCAATTTAGTCCATCTGTTAACTATTTTGGATACAATTGACTATTTTACTACTGTTTATTGAAAAATAATATAATGAATGTTATAAATTTTGAAAAATAAGCTATTTTATTATTATTTGGGCATAAAAAAAAGAGTTTTTTATCCGAGAATAATAAAAAAATAGTTTTTTTATTCTATTCGAGTTGTTTTAAATTTTGAAAAAAATCCGAATAATAATTTTAATAGTCAACATAATTTTTTTATTTATAAAAAACTCTTTTTTTAATTTTAGTTAAAAATGTAAAATTTTATGTTTTAGATTCACAATTAATTAGTGCCGCTGGCGCAACCCGCATCACAGAAATTTTTTAATTTATCAATTATATTATATAGATGGGGGAAATTGATGTCTTAGATTCGCGATTGGTTAGTTCGCTGGATCGGACTCATATTCATTAAAATAAGGGGCTTGACTACAATGACTTGTTCCCAAACCCCTTATTTTAATGAACGTGAGTCCGATCTAGAAAACTAACCAATCGTGAATCTAATATATAAATTTTTCCCCATCTATGTAATATAATAGATAAATAAAAAAATTCATGTGACGTGGATCCGCGCCAGCGGCACTAATCAGTTGTGAATCTAAACCATCAAATTAAACATTTTAAATTAAAATTAAAAAAGGAGTTTTTATAAATAAAAAACTATGTTAACTATTAAAATTATTATTTGAGTTTTTTTTTTAAACTAAAAAGAACTGGTATAGAATAAAAGTAAAATTATTTTTTAAATTATTCTTGGATAAAAAATTGTTTTTTATCTCCAAGTAATAATAAAATAGCTTATTTTTCATATTTTATAACATTTATTTTATTATTTTTCAATAAAGTGGGGTAAAATAGTCAATTGTATCCAAAATAGTTAACAAATGTACTAAATTGAGACAAAATAAAAGATTGAGAATGAAATTGAAACAAAAAAAAAAAGATAGGAATGAAATTAAATCAATTTAAAAGGTAGGAGACTAAATTAAGACAAATAAAAAATAATAAACTAAATTAAAACTAATAAAAAGATAAGAAACTGATGAGAAACTTTACTCTAGTTTTTAAAAACATAAATCAATTCAAAAGAAAAAAAATCATTAATGTTATTATGTTCGTAAATTACGGACACTACATATATTATGTTTGATCATGCAACCTAGGTAGAGTGGGCTGCGAGCCGTCTTCCGCTAGTTGGTTCATTGGAGTGGCCCACTTAGCCTTTAGTAAAAGGGTGAAGTACTAGGTACTAGCCACAATGCTGCAGCTCGGGACCCAACGCTCGGGACCCAACGCAATAGGTTAGCAGCACTACTTAGGACACGTGGCACGCATGCAGGCAGTGGGGGCCAAAACATTAATTTCGTGGGGTTTGCTTCTAAAATTTTGACCTTTGGAAGTTGAATTCAAAGTGATTTAGTTGATATCGGCCATTCTTTTTAAGGGAAGGAGAAATGTCTCAAGAAAGCCAACAAAAGGTCCCACAAAAGATAAAACAGTGTGAGTTGCGTATCAGAGCGATTGCAAATGAAATGACCCACCGTCTACCATGGAGCTTTTCCTTGTTCACACGATCACCTGATTTGCAGCCACGATTTTGTGATGCCTTTCGGCTTTTGATATTTAATCCAAAAGGGTCCCATCTAGTGATTGAAATCAATGTGTATTTGATCTCATATTCCTAGTGATGGGATGTTCTCAAACAAATTAAATATGTGCCGCATCAAATAAAATTGGAAATGTTAAATATGTATATATTCTTCCTCTAGTACAAGATATCAAAAATATTTTATTATGCCCTCTCACTTGAACTAATAATAGTATTTCTCATTTGAGTCTCTCCAAAACTAATAAATGATGAGCTTAGATGTTAGCCCAACGTAAGCATTGCTCGGTTGTCATTAGATCGCATTCCTAAATGGGGTGTTAATTTCACCTGCCATATTAAACTTCGTCCCCTCCCACCCATAGTGTGACGGATTTGAGAAAGATTTTAAGAGTTCAGGATGAATTTGGGTTTGTGGAGATTAATAAGGGGTGGGTTCAGGCGTAATCGTAACAAATCCCGCCTGACCCCTTTTACGTAGATAGTTTAGCGAAAAATAGATATTAGTATAATTTTACTGGTAACATCTTTAGATAAATATATCTAAATTATATATTCTCAATTACTAATCATATAAGTGGGCAATTATAATAGTGTGATCTTCATTGTTTTTGATATGTAAGAATATAACTCCATTAAATATAATAAGTTTAATAAGTGGGTCATGTCGAGTTTTGGTTTCACAAATATCATTTCGGGATAGGTTCGAGTTTAAAAATAAATCCATTTTGAGTTTCGAGTGGGAGTGGATTAGTGTTTTCCTAAACCGGTTGTGTTTGAGTTTTACAAAACCCAAATTGGATATCCCTACTCATGGTGAGCTCAACAGTCAGTAAGTGAGTTCAAGGCTGAGGTTTGAGGATCATGAATCCTGATCTCCACTATTCAGACCAGATAAGGGCTAATCCCGAAAAATAAAGTCCTCGAACTGGGTTCAAACTAGAAAGAATAAAGGATAACTTAAAGGTATCTGAGATCAACTCAAAGTCCAGAACCAACTATTCGAGGATGAACATAGTATATTTTGACCTTTATATTCGAGTCACTTTTATATACTCAAACTTTTGCTACCCTAACCGATAATTCCCAACACGTGAGTTCATCGGTGATAATTTGGCCAACCATTGTAATCTTTTTCTATATATTGCAAACATCCTCATCCCCCAAAGTGGACGCAGGTCGTTCCCTAGTTCAACCACTATAAATCTCATATTTTATAATCTTTACTACTTTCTTTGTTAAAATTACACATAATCAATTTGCATCATCGGTGGGAACAAATGTGTTCTCTTGAAATAAGTTTCATTAATCAATGTTGTCGTTATCTTAAAATAAGTTTCACTAATTAATGTTGTCTCCTTGATAAAGAACCATACAATTTGTTCTTATCATGCTCAACAAGCAGATCCTGGAAATGCTGGCCAAATGGTCAAAAATCAACACAACATGAAGGAAAACTTGGAAGCACTCTTGGATGATATTTTCACATTGCCATCATCTTAGGAATGTAGTGGGGAAGTAAGCGACAATGAGCATGATCATGATCAACATCATGACCAAACTTTAAGAAGGAATAGATCAGTTATTGTCTGCTCATAAACATCCTACTAGAGTCAAAATCTTAGGGATCCCTGCTAAGCATTATGTAGGAACCATGCCTAGTCTAAATCTCGATCTCTTTAACCTCGAGATTGCTTAGGATCAAGGGGGCCAAAGGGATGCATGACATGAATGTAAAGTTGATGGTTCTCGTTCTATCATTTATAACCGAAGATCAAATCTTCGCAATTAGCTAAATTGTAAGAGTAAGGTTTTATAATTGCTCATAGTTTAGATAATTTGATGCATCCCGTTACAAACCGAACTCTACATTCGCATATACTTCCACAATATTTAAAGACATGTTAGTTACCGAGCATCATCTCTAAAATTCAAGTCGTCGTAATCTCCACGAACACTTTATGGAGGTATATGGATTTTTGGTTTTGATTTTTCTCAGTCAAATATATTCCGGGATGATTTCTATTCTCGAGACATTTTGTATAGAAAAAATAATTTTTGCAATGTGGCCATCCCCGGATATATCCTCGCGGAGGGAGAGGATCCCTTTAGGTCCCGCGCGTCCCTCTCGGGAGCGCTTCGGCGGGCGTCGTTGATGAGGTGAAAAATGTAGAAAGATAGAGTCGCCACTTTATTTTACTCAAAACAGACAAAAGAAAAGGGAGCCATCCCGAAGGACAACATCCAAAGACATACTGATACATGCGAAACCAAAATGATTCGAAAAGGGTCCGGAGGCTAAGTTACGAAATGAAAAGGTGTTAGGCACCCATTCCGCCCTTACGGTCTCTCATGGGTTGTTTCTATTTTCGTTTATTTCCCCATGATATGTGTGCATGTGTATATGTAGTGGAGATAGGAATCATCGACTTGTATCATGGAAGAGATTCATCCATAGGAAGGTTCCTAAAAATAATTTTAGAAAATAGGATTTATGCGATTATCCTAGCGTCGATTATTATAAGGGAATGATAACGCATGTGGAATAATACGCCACTAAGAACAAACATATATATATATATATATATATATATATATATATATATATATATATATATATATATATAGAATATAAGAGAGTTAAGTTTGAAGAATATAGAAAAATAGGAAAAAAGTGGAGAAAGGACTCGAGTCTCGGGTTTTACCCCGAGACGCCTACGTAGCCTATAGAGGCATCAAAGTCCACATAGTTCGTATGCAAAACGAGGGGTGGGATTTATCCCATAAATACAACCGGATATACTTAATATAACTCAATATATTTAGAAGTTAACAGGATATACTTCCAAATAAAATGAGGGATTTGGTTTAAAACAACGAATTACCAAACACGGAAGCACGTTTAGAGGGTTTCCCGTATTATGCATACAAAAGTTAAACTATCACTCCTAAATCCACGACCATGATTAAAGATATATTAGCAGCCCCTATATAGCAGCCAAGGAGGGTTGGCTTATGTAGCAGCCATGACCATGACCAAATATACGATAATGAATTACCAAGGAAGGTTTCTGCTTCAATAGTAGTAGCCCATATATCTGTACCAACCGATGTTAATGCAAATAATTAATAAATAGAGAAAATACTGAAACACATTTATTTTTATGTGGCAGCATTTTAATGCCCAATACTTTAATCCAAGTATCCAACACAAATGGCCATAAATAAGGAGTATAATTTTTTAGTATACTACAACTTACGTTTAGGTAAATTCACTGGCTCCACATTGATGTTGATTTTTTTATGGTTACAATGTATCGCATAAGTCTCATTTGACCGAAGCCATCTGAACGAAGCTTCCTCCATTATACCTACAGAATGACATAACATAACAAATAAGAATATATATTATACATGAAAAAACCATAATAAAGACCTTAAGACGTGGTGTAATGTACCATAATATATAAAATCCTTTGCGAGAAAATAGTGTGGCATTTCTCCATCCATTATGAATCTTAAAGTTTGAAGTACCTATAATTTCAAGATATGCAAGAATTAGATAAGAGGGGGGCTGAGAAAATGCAATAAAGTAACCTCAATGTAATTTAACACTGAAGTTATACATAAAGAGTTCGATTTTGCAGATGCATTCACCTTTTGGGCAAATGAATATCATCATTTTTGCTACAAATTTATTGAGGAAGCAATGGTAAGTAATATGATTATGAAATAAAAAATACACTATTTAAAGATGCAACAACTTTTACTTTGCTGACTCATCTCAAGTGGACCCATTTGATCCATTGGCAACCACTATTTAGAATTTTGTTAATACTGTAGAACTGAATGTAGCTGAATTTTAATATCATTGTCCATAAAACTGGTGTATAAAACCATATCTTAAAATTAGGGGTGATAATTTTCGTCACGACACAATAACACAAATTGACCTCTCATCCTGTAAACATCCCAAACTTCACAAATGCACATATCGATAACACATTTGTAGTTACATTCGATAATACTACAAGTGTAGAGCATTTTGCATGAGCGAGTAAGAATTCTTGGGATAAGAGGGGTTTTGAATTAAAGAATATTTTTGGGTAGATCTATAACACTTTGGTCAGGGTGAGTCAAAAGGGCTTGTCTCGATATTTGGATTGCAATATAGTCTTTTGGCACGTTTTATAATTACCCAAATTTAGCATGTAAATTATGAAAATGCCATGGTAACGACAAATTTCAGCTTTCTTTGTAAGTTATTCAATTGCCATAACTTTTCAAATATGGACAACAATTATCCATCAGACACCTTTATATAAGATTTGGAATAGTAAAAGCCCCATATTATATAGACCCCATGTTAGTATTTTGCATTAAATTTATAAAGATGCTCTTAGATCGGTGTACCATTGAATATTCATAATCATAGGAGAAATTTCTAAACATGTATTATTAATGTTGTTCAGTTTTTTAGGAGAAATTTCTCCTATGAATACTCATAATCATAGGAGAATTCTATTAGGTAATGTCCTAGAAATAAGACCATCAGTTACCCAACCAGCTAGGTTACTGTCATTTTTCACATGGTTCAATTCCCTCAGAACATATTCTAGTGAAATTCGTAGCTTGCCCTTAGTCTGCAACCGTTATAGGCGCCTCAATGTTGGTTGCAAAATACATATCAGTACCCCTTCTTTGTTTCTCTGCACTCAGAGCTTTCAACTGCATTGACCGCACTTTTCTGGGCAAATATAAAACAAATGCTAATGCTTAGGTCCCACAAAAATTAGAAATATCTCCCAGCAACAAATTTTATTATTGATCCTACATTTTATAAAAAATGAGAATAGTACTAAACCTGTTTTATGTAATTAATAACTAACAAAGATTTCAGCAACTGATATAAAGTGTTTTATGAAGCCCTTATAGGCAACAAACTATGGCAAACGAAATAGTACCACAATTGTAACACCTGTGGAAAGGAAGCCGAGATGACTTAAACCTGATAACAAACCTTAGATTAAATCTAACAAATAAGAATCTACTATATTTTTGCAAATAAAAACTGTAATCCCTACGTGAACCCTTAAACATATCTATGTAAAAAACTATCCAATTTTTTGAATCATAAAATATTTATAATGCCTACAATACACCTGATAATCAGTTTATAGCATGTCACAATACTACAACATATTCCAGACATGAAAATTCTCCTTCTTAAAAAAAAATAATTAGAGTAAAAACCAAAACATTTCATGAAATGTGCACAAACCACAACAGAGATACCCAAATTGTAAATGTGATCTCTTAAATTGTTTATAACCCCATCAATTTCTTAAAGGAAATTGTCCCTCGTATTTAAACATATGTTTAGTTATAACATATGTCTAGTAAGGAACATAATGATCTATTGGTTGCTATCATTTATGGCTTTAAATGCTTTAAACCAAGTAAAAATGAAAACTCAAAGAAACATGAGAAACTATGGAATAACTTCAAGTTTGATCAATCAGTGTAATAATTCTTAAAATCCCATGATAGGAAGGAAAAAGGAACCAAACTTATTCTTCGATAAAAAATCGAAAAATAAGATGCAAGATACTGATAAGAAAACAACCAACTTCACTGCTATTTATCCTCACAAAGTCAGAGGTCCACAAAGTCAGATTGTCGCAAAGAAGCCGCATTAACAGAGTGTTATACTTATATTTAACAACAAACAACATGGTGTTGATCACCTATCATACCTTAAGCAATAAGCAAACCAAACACACAATATAAAATCAAATAGGAACCTCAAAAGTTTCAATCATATGAGCTAATCCATTCAGATATTTAAAACATAAATTAATATTAAACTTAAGTATCTGCAAAACCAAGCAAAAACACAATTTCAGCAAATGTCAAAAAACTCACTCGGGCATTCTTTCAAACATTTGGCATTCAACAAATTAATATACTCTACCTAATATTCAAAACATAAATTAATTTAAGTTAGATACATAAATCCAACATAAAATTGCTGGAATTCCTCCGATTCAAAACAACACACAAATGTGTTAATACAATAAAATTAAGATGGTTGTGAAATAAAGCCAACGCATGTACGAAGAACATTAATTTTCAGTAAACATGCCCAAAACACTCCTAGAATCGACAATCTACAACTGAACATGCCCTAAACGTTGCAAGTCATATAAAACCAAAAGGGAAACAAAATACGTACATCAAAATTAATATTAGACTTAAGTATACCTTTTGAATCCAATCCCTTTTGAATCCATTCAGATAAAATGCAACATGAAACAAATCGATCTGCAAAACCAAGATGAAACTTAAAACATAAGGGGGAATATGAGATGATCAAAATGCGAGTATCAAGATGAAATCTAATATGAGGAAAAATGAACCAATAGCAGTGCTGAGGTTAGAATAAGTTCAAATTAAAACTAAATCACACACTTTCTAAATCAACAAACATTTAGAGAGAATAAGAACCCAAAACTTTAGATCTGAAGTACGTATTAGATATCATACCTGATAGCTTCGGGTAAAATGTATTAGACCTAAAGTACCAAAGTAAAACACAGATTCACAACTGAATAATCACCAAAGGTCAAAAATAAAGTGGAATATATCAATAAAATGTAACTTCCATAATCTAAAGCATAAAATCTAAACCTAACAAAAGTTTTCGCATGAACATACCACAACTGGATTAACTTTTGGTAGTCAAAGCCAACTTCTATGACAACCATTGAGAGTGGAAATACATCATTTGCAGGTAAAAAACTCAAAAAATAAAGTCAATCGGGTTTTTAAAAGAATCAACATTAAAACTAAAATCAAATACATGTCTTTAAGTCTCCCATTTTTAAAGAAAATCTTAACTCTCCCATTTTAGAACACCAAATCCCCAAAAAAACATGTTTTCAAATTCCTAAAAACCAAATCCTTGATTTTGCACCCAATTGGAAAAGAGAAGATAGAAACGAAGCGTATACCTATGATTCGAAGTGTGAAATCCAGTTAGTGGAGAAATGATTGTAGAGAGAGAGAGAGAGAGGTATGGTTTCATGACGGTGGGTTTAGAGAGAGAGAAAGGTATTCCGATTGTGTTAAAGTGAAATGGCTTTATTTGGGTGGCATATGGGAAAAGTTTAGGCGGGATAATTGATTCGAAGAGTCAATCTCAACCTTTGATTTGGTAAGGGGAGAGGTGGTCAAATCTACACCCTTATTGTCTTTTTACATTTTTGTCAATTCAAAAACAATGCTACTCTATTATATGGATGTAAATATATAGAATCTAAAAGAGTTAAGTTTGAAGAATATAGAAAAATAGGAAAAAAAGTGGAAAAAGGACTCGAGTGGTTTTACCCCTAGACGCCTACGTAGCCTATAGAGACATCAAACTCCACGTAGTTCGTATGCAAAATGAGGGGTGGGATTTATCCCATAAATCCAATCAGGGACTTCTCTTGTATGTGTGTGTGTAAAAAAGTGTTTTAGTTGTGAGAATTCCCGTTTGGAATTTATGAGTAAATCCTCCTTTTCTTATTTTTTGGGTTTATTTATATGAAAATAAGATATGTGTAATAATACTAAATAAAAAGTATATTAGGATATGTGAGATAAGAGAATAAAAATGCTAAGTAATAAAACAAGTTAATGTAAACTTAAGGGAATTTAAGGAGAGTGGAGAAAGTTGGACCTTCTTGAATATCTTGAGATTGATCATTAATGTTGGAGAGCAGCCCTTTGTACTTGGGTGATGATGGAAAATACTTAATTCACCAAGTTTGATGAAAAAGGTGATGAAAGGTGAAGGTAGGAAAGGGATTTAGATGTGGAAATCGCGCTGACTTCGAGAGGGGTTTTCTGAGTTTGCTGAGAGTGATGGATCTCTGATCTTATTTTTCTTTGAATGAGGTTTGGCCCTCCTTTTTATAGGCCCAGGGCATTGTCAATCGGCATAGCCATTGTCCTTCCAATCGGCAGGTGTGTTTAGGCACACTTCCGATAGGCAGGGCTTGGAACCTGTCGTTTGGTAGTGTCTTTCAGGTACCTTCGGAGAATCGATCGTAGAGTGCGAATTGTTGATCCGAATCGTACACATGATGAACCGTTGGAAAGATATTTCAGAGACCTTCAAAAGTTCTTAGACTGATCCGAGGTTCGGGAGTTGACTTTGGGTTAAATGTGGCTCAAAAGCATTTATCGATCCTTTAGACGAGGAAACTTCAGACGCAAATGGATCGTTCATCCGTATGGTAAGTCAGAATTGTGCATGGGGTGGACTATTGGAAAGGTTAGGAGATGTACTTCAACATTCTAAAGAGCTTGACTCATTTTGGGGAGTTAACTTTGGTCAACCGGGGTCTGGAAGTGTTCGATGACCTTTCAGAGTAAAATGGATCATTCGTCCGTACCGTAAGTCAGAATTGCACACGGAATGGACCGTTGGAAGTAGTTTTAGTGCCCTTTGAAGATCCATTGAGTCTCGGTTGAGCTGAAGAGCTGACTTTGGTCAAATGGGTCCTAGGAGTGTCTGTTGACCTCCTGGTCGAGTTTCGAGAGAAAATGAGTCGTTCGTCTGCATGGTAAGTCAGAATCGTGCATGGGGTGGACCGTTGGAAAGGGGTTTCAGTGCCCTTTAAAGATTCATTCAGTCTCGGTCAAGCTGAAGAGTTTGAATTTTGGTCCAACGGAGCTTGGGCGTGCTCGATGACCTTTAGTTCAGTACCCGGGGTATAACTTGGGTTTATAATGATGAAAAGAGGTCATAGGGACCTAAGGAGAGGTTAAGGGGGTATTAGAATGAGGTGTCTACAAAGCCCCTCAATGAGTGAGTTTGGAACAAATGATAGCCGTCGAATAGACACCATATGATGCATTTGAAAGATAATGATAAGAGGGTCGAGGTCGATTCTGAGGACCTAAGGATAATGATGATCGATTCTGCGGGCCGAAGCTAATTCTAAGGGATTGAAGATGAGGGTGATCGATTTTGCAGGTCGAAGCCAATTCTGATGGCTTAAAGATAAGGGTGACCGAATCTGCGGGTTGAAGCCAATTCTTAGGGCTTGACGGAACATGCTGGGGATGGTCTTAAAGTAAGTGATGACCAAAGCAATGATGGGGGTGACCAATTCTTTGGGTTGAAGCCAATTCTGAGGGCTTAGGTTGTGATGACTGATTCTGTGGGTCAAAGCCAATTCTGAGGGCTTGAAGATGAGGGTGACGATTCTGCAGGTCGAAGTCAATTTTGCGGGCTTAAAGATGAGATGACTAATTCTGCGGGTCAAATCCAATTCTGTGGGCTTAAGGATGAGATGACATATTCTACGGGTCAAAGTCAATTCTGTAGGCTTCAGTTAAAATGACCAATTCTGCGAGCTTAAGTTGAAATGATCAATTCTACGGGTCGAAGCCGATTCTGCGGGCTTTAGGTGAGATGACCAATTCTGTGGGCTTTAGGTGAGATGACCAATTCTGCGGGTCAAAGCCAATTCTGGGGGCTTAAGGATGAGATGACCAATTCTGCGGGTTGAAGCCAATTCTGTGGGCTTAAGGATGAGATGACTAATTCTGCGGGTCGAAGCCAATTCTGCGGGCTTAAGTTGGAATGACCAATTCTGCGGGTAGAAGCCAATTCTGTGGGCTTAAGGATGAGATGACCAATTCTGCGGGTTGAATCCAATTCTGTGAGCTTTAGGTGAGATGACCAATTCTGCGGGTCGAAGCCAATTCTGTGGGCTTTAGGTGAGATGACCAATTCTGTAGGTCAAAACCAATTCTGCGGGATTTAAATGACCTCGGGGAACTCTGCCGAGAAAATTACCTCATAATTTTGATTCGAGCTGGGGAGTCTATTGCTAGGGAAATGATTAGGTGGTTCAGGGTTTGGACGTATTTCTCGGGGAAAATTGAGACCATTGGGGAATAGGGGATGATTCTGAAGTTTTGGATATTTCGGAGGTCCTCTGGGGACGTTGCTGGGGAGAGATTCGCTTGTCTTTTGAGAGTTTCGCTGGGAAAATAGGGGTTCCGCTTAAGAAAGTATGAGTTTTTCTTGGTGAAAATGTTCTAAATCCTTTTGGGGATTTTTAGGAATTTTCTGAGGATTTTCTAGGGTTTTCTTATATTTTTTGGGAATTTTTGTACAAAATTTTAAGGGGGTGCCGATCGGCATGGTGTAGAGGGTTCCATTTGGTAGTGGCACGGACTTTTGGACTGCCTTGAGAAGGCAAAAGGTCAGTGCCGATCGATAGGGGGGTCAATGCCGATCGGCATGACCCTTGGCATCCTATATAAAGGGGGTGAATTCCCCTCATTTTTCACAACTTCTTGCCTTCCCTCTTTCTGCGATTTTCTTTTGCGAATCGTTCTAGCATTTTGATCTCTAAAAATGGTCACTTTTGTGAGCACCGTAGTACACCGGGAATGGTTGGATGTTGATGACTGGGAAAACATGGAATGGAGGGCCAGGGTGCCTCTTGCTTTGGGGAGTGAGAATTCTTTTGACGAATTCGAGCCGGTTGCGTATGAGCGGACCTTATTGAGGGAGCTGTCGTGTCATCGCTCTTCGAGGGTGATGAACCCTGGTGGTTATGTAAGTAGATGACTTATGGCATTCTTTTTTGATGATTTTCCCTTTTTCTTGAATTTTGACAAGAATTTTCTCTTTCGGCAGTCTGATGTTTCTCTGTCAAACATGCGTGTTCGCGGGACGACGGGGCTTAAGGATGTCTGGGAGCATCTTCCACCTGTGGTGCATTGGGGGGGTATCCTCAACAGACTTTGGGAGGTTGGCGTCTGTTCTGGATGAGATGCCTCGTTCGACAGCAGTCTTATGTGCCCTAGGGGAGAGGTGGTGGGATACTACCCACACCTTCTATTTTGTTTTTGGGGAGATAACCGTGACTCCTATAGATGTGCAGCAGTTACTGGGGCTGGATTGCGATGGGGAGAAGATAGAGGTGGATCGCTCTTTACGGGTGAGGCCGGAGGCGGTGCGCATGACACTTGGTGATGGGGGGAGGATAGTGTCTGGGGATTCCATCCGTTTGTCGCTGCTGAAGGATGTTTTATTGGGTAGATTGATCGATGTTGAGGATGGGCTACTGGTGAGGTAGATGGCTCGGTTGTTCATTTTTCGGGTGTTGGGGGGATTTTTGGTGGCGTTAAGCGGCGACGTTGTCCACTTATGGTTTTTACCATACTTGAGGATGTTTTTGAACATCCCTTTCTATGATTGGGGGAGCTTGACTTTGGCGACCCTTTATTTCTCTTTGTATGCATTCAGTCGGTGCTGCCAGCCTTTCACTGGAGCCATGTATCTTCTTGAGGTATTCTTTAACTTTGTGCATTTTCCTTTCATGCATTCACATTTTCCTTATGCATCACTTTTTAATTGTGAAATTTTTTTCTTTGGCAGACATGGTTCTATGAGGTGATCAGGTGTAATACCCAGCTGATCGCTTTGAAGGATGAGACTCTTGTGGATTTTTACCGATTGCATCAATGGCAAAAGGCCAATCGGTAGTCGAGGAAGTCTCTTTCTCTGGAGGCGGTGCGCCAGGTCTTGAATGGCTTGACCAGTGATAGGGTAAGACTTTTCCTTTTAAAGTTCCATTCTTTGTATGCTCTGATTCTGTATTGACTTATACCTACTAGGGATTTTCCAGGTGACCTTTTACCTTTGGGGGACGGCTGTTTAGGACACTGGGTTGATCGGAGTAAATGCGCAGATGAGACGTTTGCTGGCACATGAGTTTGGTCACTCTTGGTATCTTGGGGAGAGGGTGGTTCGTCAGATTGCTGAGGGGGAGGTGGTGGTGCCACCTGCGAGGCCTACTATGTCTTTGAGGCGGGAACAGTTGCTGCCGGAGGATGCGAGGATCACGACGATGATTGGCGAGTCCTACTTGCTGTACACCGATACAGCTGTGCCATATGATTATGTGGACTTTGTGATGAGTTAGATGATGGCGCCCAACATATATGATGCACTGCCCTTCCTCCTTGTGGGTTCAAGTCGGCCAGTGGGGTCTTCCCACAATGGTGGTGGTCCTTCGACATCTACGGCAGCGGCGACTTCGTAGGTTCCCTTTGTGCGGCTGTATACTCCTTTGTACAATATTATGAGGGCGGATGGAGGGATGGTGCCTATGCTGGATCGTCCTCATGCGATGGACCCGAAGGAATTGGGCTTGACAGAGGAGGTTCTTTGCCCTGAGGTATATCTTTTCTACTCTGCTCCTTTGGTTTCTTTTGATATTTTCTGCTTGATACTGATTTTGCCTTTTTCTTGCAGCACGTCCGGGTGTCCACCACTTGGCTAAGGAATATTAGGGACTGGATATCTTCGGTGACACCCATATTCGGGATGCAGTTCCTGTTCCTTCTTGCTTGGTTCCATCGACCTCATCCGGGGAGGAGTTTGGTTCAGGAAGTGGTGGTGCGTAATCTCGCCATCGAGGAAAGAGAGCGCGTCGTAGGGGTGGAAGATCTTAGGAGAGAGATGTGAAGACTAGGTGAGAGAGAGAGGGAGAATGTGGGTTCGGGCTGAGTCCCGTTGTTTTTTTCTTTTCTTTATTTTTCCTGCAAAACTGGTGTAACACAGAAATATATCTATGCAATACAATGAAGTTTTTTTTGATTATCTTCTGTTAATGATGAATGAATGAATGCATGCACATGCGCTTTTTAGTTTGCTACTGAGACCATAAAAAGAAATATTTTTGGTATTTTGAAAGAAATTTTTATTCAAAATGAGAATTTATATAAAGATGAAAAGGGGATTTTTGAAATTCTGTTGAGAATATCAATTTATTTTGAGTTTTCTGAATTTTGACAAAAGAGAAAAAAGGAAAATTTCCAAAGTAGGGGGTTGCCGATCGGCAAGAACCTTGTCCTGCCTATCGGCAGGTCAGTCCAGTCCCATCAATTCAAAGCTTTGATTGGTACCCTCTTCAGCCTTTGGTACCTTGTGGGGCAGGATTACCTCTGATTTATACAGGGGTTATGTCTTTTGTGAAGTATTTTTAAGTATAAAAGAGGGGGTAAGGGTGGAGTGTTTCTTCCTCACACCTTCATATTCTGACTTTCTTGTTCTGTGAGATGGCTCTCCCTGGTAGTGTTGAGTTTGACAACTACCTCGCGAATTTGGAGGCGATGTGCTCCTATAACATCGATTATGATGCTTTCAACATGCGTCGGGTTTCTTTATGGCATAATCGGCCCATAGAGTGGAACATGCTGATAGCGGTGGTACAATTCTGGTACCCCGAAGACCATGTATTCTGCTTTGGCTTGGAAGAAGTCTGTCCGATTTATGAGGAATTTTTTGCATATTGGGGATAAATACCAGCGTTGCTGCTGATCTGCCTGAGTTTTCCCGTTCTCCCTGGGAGTTATTGGCTGGGATTCTTTGGATTTTATCCTCAGTGGTCAGATCACTGGTGGATGGAGGTATGATTTCTCTTCCGGCGGTGTTGTGGTTCGTACATTTACAGGAGGTTGGTGATGCTGGATATGCTGGAGTTGTCATTATAGGCTTGGTTTAAAAATTACTGCTAGTGACTGGGGAGCTGCTGGTGGACCCACAACTTACAGCTATTACCTCATGGATGTCCTATCATCGCAATCTTGCGACGGTGATACTGGAGGAGACTTTGAATGGTCTGGATGCCTTGCGAGAAGGCCATTTTGACTTTCTAAGGGGTAGCCTTGTAATGCTGTTCATGTGGTTGTCTAAAAGATTCCGTATGGTAATCCCTCAGAATTACCCTTTGTCGGTTGTACCCAATTTCTTTTCGCACCATTTTATCAGTGTTTTCCTGGATATTAAGAGCTGGGAGAACTGTTTTATGGAACATGGGGCTCTAAATCTCCACTGGTTGGTTCCTTGGTGGGGACAGCTGCTGCCTATTCTGGAACTGGGAGAATACCAATATGTCCGAGTGGCTGGTCTCTGAAAAACCTCTTTTTATTTCTCTTGGCAATTTCTGAGCCAATTTGGCTGGGAGCAGATCGTGCCACCTCGGATACTAGACTTCTTTCTGATAGAAGATTTGACAGAGCATCTGCTCATGCGGCTTGGCTCTTTGTGGGAGAGTCGGCATCCGTCGACCTATCCCTCTCAGTCTGCTGGGAGAGTTTGGCACATCCCTGAGGATTATATGAAGTGTTTGTAGAGGAGAGTAGTTAGCAAGATGTTGGAAGTGGAGACTGGACAAAGGTGGATTTCCTTATCTGATACCATGGAAGGAGGTGTGGTAGTTTTTCCGAGGTTGGTTCAAGCTTATCGGTCCATGGAGCGTCTGCGGCACTCCATTTAGGCAGGGGAAGCTCGGGGACCCTAGGATGTAGATGACGATGATGAAGCGGGCTCCTCTGGTAGCTGTGGATAGGGCTCTTAGAGAGTTTATTTTGTAATGGGGAATAAATTTGGGAATTAATTTGGCTTTTTAGGAAGGTAAGGGGGGAAGGGAGTCATTCGTTCCTTTTCTTATGTAATTGTACCGTAATTTCTTATTATTGAAATAAACAAGTTTTTTATCATCTAGTTGTGCCGTTTGATGAAATTTGTATTTTGAATTATCTATACCGATCGCTAAGGCATGCATAATCCTTTTGTTCAAGTATATGTTAAAGTGAGCTGTCATTCTCGGAGATAAGAAAAGAATAGTTTTTTATGAAAAAGAAGGGGCTGTGCTCATGTAAAATGTATGACTGCCTACGTACCTCTAGGGGTTTTTGAAATTTTTTATGAGAATTATTTTTATAGAGGATCATCCCCACGTAGTTCTGGGTAGAGGGAAATGAAGAATTTTTTTTAGAATAGAAGGGAGATGAGAAGAGTCGTAGCGCGTCGAGATTTCAGACTAGGGGTAAAATTTCTTGAGACAGTCCAGGTTGACTGGACGAGCCATCTCTTCTCTGTCCAAGTCGGTGAGCATGGTGGCACCGCCAGACAAGATCTTCTTGACAATGTATTGGCCTCCAATTGTGCTTGAATTTCCCTCTGGGGTCCCAGATGGGCTCTGCTATTTCTTTGAGGGATAAATCCCCTTCTCGAACACTGCGGTCCTTGACTCTCTTATTAAATGAATGCGCTATTGGGCGATGGTACCCTTATATGTGATACAACACTTTTAATCTCCTTTCGTCCAAGAGTGAAAGCTCCTCGAGGCGGCTTTAATGCCAGTCCTCCTCACTGACCTTGCTTTCAAGCATGACGCATAACGAGGGCATTTCTAACTCCACGATAGGATTTTTACCATGCCGTATACTAGAGAGTAAGGGGTATCCCTAGTAGAGGTTTGAATTAAGGTTCCGTATCCCCAGAGGGCGTATGGGATTCGATCGGCCCAATCTCAACAACTCTCAGTCATTTTGCTGATGATGGCTTTGAGGTTCTTATTGGCGACTTCGACTACACCATTGGTTTGAGGTCGGTAGGGAGAAGATTTTTGTCTCTGGATCCCATACTCATTGACCACTTCTTTGACTTCTTCCTCGAAATGCAACCCATTATCTGACACTAGCTCGTACGGGACCCCATATCGGTAGATGATGTTTTTCTTGATGAATTTGGCCACTTTTTTGGCGTTCAGCACTGCGTATGACTCAGCTTTGACCCATTTGGTGAAGTAATCAATGGCAACCAGGATGAACTCATGTTCGTTAGAGGCCTTAGGTGTAACCTTCCCTATGATGTCGATGCCCCAGGTGGAGAATGGCCAGGGAGAAGTCATGTTGTATAATTCTTATGGAGGAAGGTGTTGAAGGTTGGAGAACTGTTGGCATTTGAGGCATCTTCGGACGTAGGCGGTGCAATCCTGGATCATAGTGGTCTAGTAGTAGCCTTATCGGATGATCTTCTTGGCAAGCATGTGACCATTCATGTGGGGCCCGTATTCCCTGTTATGGATTCTCTGCATTACCTCTTCAATATCAGCCCCTACGATGCAGTGTAGATGGGTTCCATCAAAGTTTCTCTTAAACAGTGCTTTATGAAAGATGATGTACTGGGCGTCCAGTCTTCGGAGGGTTTCCTGGTCCTTCTTGTTGGAACACTCGGGATACTTACCCTGCTTGAGGAGGTGTCAGATATCATAATACTAGCAGTTGGCTAGCTCAAGATCTTCTTTGGTGATGAGTTCAATGTGGTAACAATGGGTTGGTTTATCTTGCTTTTAAACTAGGAAGGGGGCCATTGTTATTCCTTCGGGCATGTCGACCATGGAGGCTAGGGTATCAAGGGCATCGGCTAGGTTATTCTTTTCTCGAGGTAGGTAGTGGAAGGTGATATCTTGGAATTGGGAGGCTAGTTCTTCTAAGTGGGCATGGAAGGGTTGGAGTTTCTCGTCCTTGACTCTCCACTTTTTGAGAACTTGATCGATGATGAGGGCGGAATCCCCGTAGACATCTAAGCATTGAATATCTTTCTTGAGAGCAACTTTGAGGCCTACCATACATGCCTCGTACTCACTCATGTTGTTAGTGAAAGGGAAATCCAATTTAATGGCGATAGGAGTGTGCGAGTCATCTAGGGGGATCAAAAGTATCCCAATGCCATATCCCTTTTTGTTGACCGCGCCGTCAAAGAACATTTGCCATCGGAGATCGTCCTGGGCAACGCAGAGGATATTTTCAGCTGGGAATTCGGAGATCCAGTTGTCAGCTTCTTCCATGGGGTAGTCAGCAAAGTAGTTAGAGATATCTCTTCCTTTCATGGTTTCTATGTGATGTATACGATATCAAACTCGGCTAAGAGCATCAACCATTGGGCCATTCATCTAGATAAGGCGGGTTTCTCAAGTAGGTACTTGATGGGGTCCATTCGGGATACAAGTTTAATGGGGAAGGCGAGCATGTAATGTCACAACTTTTGGGTGACCCAAATAAGTGCGACGCATGCTTTTTCCAAAGCGATGTAGTTGACTTCGTACCCGACCAATTTACGACTGGCATAATAGATGGCTCTTTCTTTGTGGGAATCTTCAAGGTATTGAGCTTGCAATGCCCCAGCTGTAGTGTCGATTATGGTTAGGTATAGGATCAAGGGGAGATTAGGATATGGTGGCATGAGTACCGGAGGTTGAGTCATGTATCATTTGATTCGACCGAAGGCTTCTTGGCAGTCCTTGTTCCAAATTTTAGTTAAATCCTTTCGAAGGAGTTTGAAAATTGGTTCACAAATGGAGGTGAACTGGCTGATGAACCGACTGATGTATTGCAATTTCCCAAGAAAACCTCGAACCTCTTTCTCCGTTAGAGGAGGTGGCATCTCAAGTATGAATTTTATCTTGGCAAGATCTTTTTCTATCCCTTTTTCACTGACCAATAATCCCAAGAGTTTTCCCTTTGTAATGCTGAAGACACATTTCTGTGGATTGAGTCTCATCTGATATCGTCGCAGTCGTTTGAAGAACTTTCGGAGAGAGGGAACATGACCTTCTCTAATTTTGGATTTGATAATCATATCATCCACATAGACCTCGACCTCTTTGTGAATCATATCGTGCAGGATGGTCATGGCATGGCATGACAGTGTAGCAAAAGGTGCCCCATAGGGTGATGAACATAGTTTTTTCTTGATGATATGGGTTCATTTTGATTTGGTTTTATTCGGCAAACGCATAGACGAATGACTTGAGAGCATGATTGGTCATATTGTCCACAATCATGTCGATATTGGATAGCGGGTAATCATCCTTAGGAGAGGCTTTGTTCAAGTCCCAGTAGTCTACACACATCCCAACTTTCCCTCCTTATTTCAGTACAGGCACTATGTTGGCTAGACATGTGGGAAATTCGACACGAAGGAAACCCACGTTTAGTTATTTGACCACCTCTTCTTTGACTTTGAGCGACCATTCAGTGCGGAGCTTTCTTAGATTTTGTTTAATTGACTTGTAATCTGGAAGAATGAGGATCTCATGCTGAGCAATTTTAGGATCAATGCCGGGCGTATCATCGTAGGACCAAGCGAAGACATCCACGAATTCCTTTAATAATCCTTCGAGTTGTGCGCGCTGATGCTCGTCAAGGGTAGCCCCTATCCTAATCTCGCGCATTTGACTACTAGAACCGAGGTTAATAATAACAGTCTCTTTTTTATTAACTTGAATGCGGTTATGCCATTTGTTATTAACCTTATTTAGATTAGTTAAGAATTTTTCATTTGTAAATTCATCATCATCAAAAGTTTGATTAGAATCTAAACAATTAATGTAGGCACAATAAGATACTCAAAATCTTCATTTATTTCATTGATAGGAAAACAACATTGAGAACCTCATTAAAGGAGGTCTCGATTACATTTAAGCAAGGATGGATAATAGAAGAAGAAATAGGGTAAACATTGGGGTTAAGTGGGATTTCAATAGGTAGAACCGGTGCAGCATGCCAGTTGAGGAGAGGGGTATCAACAACTTTAATCAAGTGGGATGGATTCAGGGATGTAGTGCAAGTGTCAGCCCCAGTGTCTATAAGTTGAACGAGTCTTTGGAGTCACTTTCTTCAGTCTCTTTGGTATCTTTAATGAGCGGTTGTACATGGCGTTGGGAACTTTCGGCCCATGGGTAGCTATCTTGGAAAAAGATCTCCATTTCGGGCTTCATCTTTCTGTCTGTATGGTCATACCATGGTTTCGGAAAGCCGCAAAAGGGGAAGTCCTCACCCCTTTTGATGAATCGTCCATTCAAGGAGTCACGTGAGATGGTCTGAATGCGTTCTAGTCTTATCTTTCATCGAGATTGGCGGATCATTCTGAGTTCTTATTCTGATGGTTGATACCCCAAATCACAAGGAGGGAAAGCTTTATTCATTTCAATGAGATCAAGTATTCGTTACTGTCTTTGTACTAGCCCCATTCCGAGCATGAAGTGCATGTTTCTGAACATCTAAATCACATTGACGTTGCCATGAGGGTCATATTCTGGACAAACCCTTTCTTTAAAATTGTCCCTTACTGGGAGTAGAAGTGGTTTAACTTAGAATCTCGATAGGAGCATGTCATTTGACCCATGATGTACCTCATGGATTGGATTGCTGGTACTTGCACCCTCGGTATTATCGTTGTCGGCTAAAATGGTAATGACTCGTCCGTCGGCGAAGAACTTAAATTTCTGATGGAGTGAGGAAGACACACCCTTGATACTGTGGAGCCAAGGTCGTCCGAGTAACAGGTTGAAACAAGCTGGGATGTCAATAACTTAGAATTCAATGACGGGGTTTATAGGGACATCCCCTATTACAAGTTTTATAGATCCCATCACCTCCCGACGGCTATTATCATAGGTGCGTACAACGGCAAAAGTTAGAGCGAGATCACTTTCCTTTAGTCCTAAGCATTTGAAGGATCTTAATGAGTTGACATTCAAGGCGGATCCATTATCGACAAGGGAGAGTGGTATGATTTTCCCCATAACTTCGACGGAGATGTTGAGTGCATGATTGTGGTTTGGCCCAATTCTGGGGATTTCTTCTTTAGAAAAGGATAGTATTCGGGTAAAGGTCAAGGATTCGACCAAATTTACTGCTTATTCTGGTGTAGGTAAAGGAGGAACTATGGGTCCAGTGAGCAACTTGATCAAAGCGCTTCTGTGTAGCTGGGAAGACATGAAAAGCCCCCATAGAGTGATGTTAGCTTGAGTTTTCTTCAGTTGATCGAGTATCTTGCTTTCCTCGAGGGTCATTTCTGGTATAGGAAGGTTTTCAACGCGCTTCCCTTTATCATTGGATGGTAGTGATCTTGGGATCTAGTAATGCCTTCCTGATCTGGTCATGTGATTTACTGAAGAAGGGAAGAACATGAACCCTATTTCTTGGTCGATCTCGGGTTATTCTGCCACTTTGTTTATTTTTTCGAGGAGCTCCTCAAATGATATTATCCCACACATGTAGGCTACCGGGCCAGTTTTCTCGAAAGATTGTTCTTTATTTGAATCTCCGAATTCTTTCCCCCATCCAGTGGCAATAATTATGTCTTTCCATGTAAAGTCAATGAATTTCACAACTTTAATGGCCTCTTCATACAAGTCTTCCCATTCTGTGGGGATATGTAAGGGTGAAGGGACCAGGAGCCCTTGTAATTTCAGAGTATCAAGTAACTCGGTTATACTGCAAATGTCATTGGTTTGCTTGAATAATTCTGCCATGATCTGAACGACATCATCCAAGCTAACTTCATTGGTTGGTACCACCCAACTGTCTGACTTTTGGTCCCATTTTCGTGCTTCCAAGAACAGCGTGCTGAACCTCTGGTAATCAATGATAATCTGTGAGGGCCATTTTAGCCCGAACTCTAGGAGTTGGTTTAACACTTCTGATAATTACATACTTTCATTTTTAGAATGGGTACGGACATCGATGCATGCTCTGGTGAGGAGTGATAGTGCCTGATCAGCGAGGCTAACAGGGTGTAGGAGGAAATATGGGCAAGTTTGGAGAGGTTTGGGAGAGTGTATGGACATGATTTGAGTCGAGGGATCAAATTCTGGATTCATTTCTAGGAAGATAGGATTGGTATGATATGGGAGTGGGTTATGAGTAGTGTTTGGCTTAGGATTGGCTGGTGGGGGAATGGTACTCAGGTCAATTAGACCTTGGATTACGTTTCGAAGGTGAAAGCATTGGTCGGTGGTATGACCAGCGGTTTAGTGAAAGGCGCAATAGGCATTTTCCTTGAAGTTTCTTAGAAGTGGATTGGGAAATAGACTGGGATCCAAGGGCTTGATGAGGTTTCATCTTCACAGGGATTGGTAAAATTTTAAGAGGGGAGCATGGAGCTCGGTGTATTCCTTTCGGACTGGGACAGGGAGACTTTCTGGTGCCCACTAAGTGGTTGGTTGTGAGATGTTGTTGATGGTTGAGACTGCAGCACTGGCAGGTTTATCATATTTTCTGGAGGTGAACTGTCCGGACACTTTCTTTGGTTCAACCTCTGTTTTAGCAAGACCTTCCTTGATTTCTACTCATGTTTCTCTGAGAGCTCGGAAGTGGGGATAGTATTATCCTCCCATAGTTGCTCGGACATGGGGCAAGAAGTTCTTCTTCACTATGCTGACTTGTTCTTTCTCGGATGGCCGATTGGTCATAATGGCTGCGTTTTCCCTCCATCGGTCTATTAAGTTACTGACTGATTCCCCAGAGTTCTATTTGAGCAGCTCTAAATCGCGGTGGGTGACCTCAAGCTCTTCATTATATTTGTACTGCGACATGAATTATCGAGCTACATCCTCCCAACTACGGATTCCGGATTCTTCGAGAGACAAAAACCATCGGAAAGTGCTATACTTTAATGTTTGCTGAAACAATTGGGCCATCACTTCTTTTGAAGCTCGAAGGAGAGTCATAGCACGGTGATAACTGTGAAGATGAACAATCGGTGGACCACTTCCTTCGAATTTCTCGATATTCGACATCTTGAACTTCTCAGGTAACCTTGCCTTAGGATAAGGGGACATGTGGGTGTAGTCCATGTAACTTCCAGAGATTCTAACTTGGTCAACTTCTTAGTCAGCATCTTGAGATTTTCTTTGACCTTTTTCAACTCTTCCTCTTTCGGGTCAACGATCATAGGCAAGTTAGACCCAGGCTGGGTAAGGTTTGGCATAAGAAGCTGGGCAGGCGGTGGCCCATTAACAAGAGGGACACGGGGAGCATGATGATATTCTTCGAGAACCCAGATAGGCTCGGGTGTACCCATAGTGCGAGGAAATAGGGCCTCGGTCTCTTGAGGAACATGAACCTGGTTTCGTTGCATCTCTCGGACCTCAGTCTGAAGGTTGTCAATCTTGGACACGAGCTGAGCTAAAACTGCCATAAGAACTGGCTGCGCAACTTGTTCTTGATTTGTGTTCTCTATGGAAAGCGAATGGATACCATACTCGAAAGAGGTAGCAGGGGAATGGATGGAACTCTGGGGTGATTTGACTGAAGACCGAAGCCAATAAGGAGCCAAGCCAAGGACGTACGATTGGCCTGAGAGGGCGTACAACGGGATTTATTTTTGAAAAGAAAGAAGGAAATTTTTTTTAACAATTTTTTTAGATTGAAAGACAAAATATTTTTGGATTTTTGGTAAAGAAAGGAGAAATGTTTTTGGATTTTTGATAAAGAAAGGATAAATGTTTTGGAGATTGGTCTCAGCATGATTATTATTATTATTATTATTATTATTATTATTATTATTATTATTATTATTATTATTATTATTATTATTATTATTATTATTATTATTATTATTATTATTATTATTATTATTATTATTATGATGATGATGTTCTCACTTGTATTAAATTCTCCCAATTGCAAAATGAAATGCCGTACGGGACCCGAGCTTGGAAAAGTTGAATTTGAAACATATACAAAGCTATGGCTGGACTTGTAAATCGGCTCACGGGTAGGGTCCCATTTTAAAAATGCACGAAAAATTCGAGCAACAGGCCGACTCAGAATTTCGGTAGAGTTTCAGGTTAAAACCGGAAATCTAATATGTGTGTCCTAGGCTTGACACCTATATGCGGGTATGCAGTTTGGTTGGGTGAATCGGAAAGGGTTCCCCCCTTTGGCGTGGCTTCCACGATATACATCTTGCATTTGAGGGCAATCGTAAGCCATTTAATATACCTGAGCGCAAGTGAATTGCCTCACTATATACCTCGTGGAGATGGTACATGTGAGAGAGAATTTGATATACTTGGCGTATGTGAAAGAATTCCCTGTGATATACCTCCTGTCATGACTTCGGTCAAGAGGTACTATGCGGGGCAACCGTTCGATATACGTCGAAGGTACTTGACCAATGGAAGGTGAGAGTCATATCTCTTAGGCTAACTGTGCCCTACCGGACCAGCGCCCATCACGAAGTGACCCTCTAGTTACGAGACAAAATTTGGTCAATCACAATGCTCTTTGGTGATATCGTGTGAATCATGCATGATCCTCTTATTAGTATCTTATGATGAGAGTATCTTTCTTGATCATGCCCAACAGGGGCCAAAGTATGAGTACCAATGGTATACCAGGTACGGGTGATGCGTTCAACATGAGGATATATGTGATCCTAGGTGCACGTGGTGTGAAATGTACATGGAGAATTTTCTACAAGTGTGTGAATAGAAACATAAGCACGAGGTACACATGAAAAAGGGGAACATGCAAAAATAGGGTAAAATATAAACAAATATGACACCCATATAAATAGAGTCTATCCCTCAAAATGAAAAATCCCCAACAGAGTCGCCACTGTGGTCAACCCCGGATATATCCTCGCGGCGGGAGAGGATCCCTTTAGGTACCACGCGTCCCTCTCGGGAGCGCTTCGACCAACGTCGTTGATGAGGTAACAAATGTAAAGAGATAGAGTCGCCTGTATATTTTAATCAAAATAGATAAAAAAGAAGCCATCCCGAAGGACAGCATCCAAAGACATACCGATACATGCGAAACCAAAATGATTCGAAAATGTTCCGGAGGCTAAGTTACTAAATGGGAAGGTGTTAATCACCCATTCCGCCCTTACGATCTCTCATGGGTTGTTGCTATTTTTCTTTATTTTCTCGTGATATGTGTGCATATGTATACGTAGTGGAGATAGGAATCATCGACTTGTATCATGGAAGAGATAAAGCTAGTCATCCATATGAATGTTCCTAAAAATAATATTAAAAAATAGGATTTATGCGATTATCCTAGCGTCGATCATTATAAGGGAATGATAACACATGTGGAATAATACGCCACTAAGAACAAACATATATATATATATATATATATATATATATATATATATATATATATATATATATATATATATATATATATATATATATATATATGTAAATATATAGAATCTAAGAGAGTTAAGTTTGAAGAATATAGAAAAATAGGAAAAAAAGTGGAAAAAGGACTCGAGTTTCGGGTTTTACCCCGAGATGCCTACGTACCTATAGAGGCATCAAAGTCCACATAGTTCGTATGCAAAACGAGCGGTGGGATTTATCCCATAAATCCAACCGGGGACTTCTCTTATATGTGTGTGTGTGTAATAAAGTGTTTTAGTTGTGAGAAAAGTGTGAGAATTCCCATTGGAATTTATGAGCAAGTCCTCTTTTTCTTGTTTTTTGGGTTTTATTTATATAAAAATAAGAGATGTGTAATAATACTAAATAAAAAGTATATTAGGATATGTGAGATAAGAGAATAAAAATGCTAAGTAATAAAACAAGTTAATTCGAATTTAAGGAGAGTGGAGAAAGTTGGACATTATTGAAGATCTCGAGCTTGATCTTGGATGTTGGAGAGCAACCCTTTGCACTTGGGTGATGATGGAGGATACTTAATTCACCAAGTTTGATGAAAAAGGTGATGAAAGGTGAAGGTAGGAAAAGGGATTTGGATATGGAAATCGTGCTGACTTCGAGAGAGGTTTTCTGAGCATGCTGAGAGTGATGGATCTCTGATCTTATTTTTCTTTGAATGAGGTTAGGTCCTCCTTTTTATAGGCCCAGGGAATTTCCAATCGGCATAGCCCTAGTCCTGCCAATCGGCAGGTGTGCTTAGGCACACTGTCGGTAGGCAAGGCTTGGAACCTCTCGTTTGGCAGTGTCTTTTAGGTTCCTTTAGAGAATTGGTCGTAGAGCGCGAACCGTTGACCCGAATCATGTACGGGGTGAACTATTGGAAAGGTATTTTAAAGACCTTCAAAAGTTCTTTGTACTGCTCCCGGGTTCTGGAGTTGACTTTAGGTCAAATGTGGCTCGGAAGCGTTTATCGGTCCTTTGGACGAGGAAACTTCAAACGATAAATGGATCATTCGTCCGCATGGTAAGTCAGAGTCACGCACGGGATGGACCATTATAAAGCTTAGGATATGTACTTCGACATTCCAAAGAGATTGACTCGGTTTGGGGAGTTGACTTTGGCTAACCGGGGACTGGAAATGTTTGGTGACCTTTCGGAGTAAAATGGATCGTTCGTCCGTACCGTAAGTCAGAATCGCGCACGGGATGGACCTTTAGAAAGGGGTTTCAGTGACCTTTGAAGATTCATTTAGTCTCAGTCAAGCTGAAGAGTTGACTTTGGTCAAATGGGTCCTGGGAGCAACCGGTGACGTCCTGATCGAGTTTCGGGGGAAAATGGGTCGTTCTTCCGCATGGTAAGTCAGAATCGCGGACGGGGTATACCATTGGAAAGGGGTTTCAATGCCCTTTGAAGATTCATTCAGTCTCGGTCGTGCTGAAGAGTTTGACTTTTTGTCAAACAGAGCCTGGGAGTGCCCGATGGCCTTTAGGTCAGTACCCGGGGTATAACTTGGGTTTGCAATGATGAAGGGAGGTGCTAGGGACCTAAGGAGAGGTTGGGGGGGTATTAGAATGAGGTGTCTACACGCAATAATTTTTTTATTTGTGGTTTGTTGGAATGAGACCTAGTTCTCATTCGAACGAGACTATAATGTCGTTGGAACGAAGTTCTTAAGTCATTAGATTGAACTTCTAACGGGGTTTTAACGTATGGTCTCAGTTTGAAAGAACAAACCTCGTTAAAAGTATGTTGGGAGCTACTTCAAACATACTTTGTTGTGTGATCTTTAAATTTTGAATTATATGGATAATTTGTATAATAGGGTTCCTATTTTTTATAGGTCTAATTACACTTATTCGAAAGTTCGAATGAGGTCGGGTTTTAAAACGATTGATGAACGTGTATGGCTTGTTTGTGAAAGTGGGTGGACACCCCCCACTGTGACTAATGGAGATTCCATAAGTACTAAACCCATCACCGCTTGGACGGATGGTGAACAAAAAATGGAGGAGTTTTAACTCACGTGACTTAAGTGCAATTTATGAAGCCATCACCCTTGACCATTTTTTCCGCATCATGATGTGCACTGCATCTAAGGAATCACGAGATACCCTCCATCTCACTCACAAGGGTATTAACGTCGTGAAATCTTCTAAGCTACAAAACCTCAACACAGAGTTTTAAACTATCACTATGCTAGAATCTGAGGCTTTTGATGAATTTTATCCTAAAATATCTAATATAGTGAACTCTAGCTTTAAATTGGGTGAGAGAATTCCTAATACGTGCATTATGAAAAAGATTTTAAGATCTCTTTCATCCTACTTTATTCATATTGTCACGGTCCTTAATTCGTTGGGAATTTCAGATACTCTTAGGTTAGAAGAACTCGTAGGAGATCTTCAAACTTAGGAAATCAATATATTTTTCAAAATTATTAAGCCAACGGAAAAAGGGTTTTCTTTAAAAGTTCAATCTAAAAAGAAAGAGGAGGTTTATTTTGGCTCTGAGTATGATTTTAATCTAGATGATCATATGCCCTTTTGGCAAAAAAATTCTCAACCTAAAAAAGGAAAATACTTCTATAAAAAATAAAGGTTTTGAGAAAGATAAAAAATTTAAGTCGGGAAAGAAAGGTTTTGAAAAAAGAGAGGAGAGTATCCTAAGAAAGATGGGAAGATATGCAATGAGTGTGAGGGTAAGCGTCATAAAGCTCATGAGTTTACTACTAGGTTAAAGAGGTAGGACACGGGCAAAGCTCCTTACAATGCCACTCTTAATGATTATAATGTTGATTCAGTGGATTTCGAGGGTGAATCGCCGCATGGACGTAAGTATGTCTCACGCGATGAGAATATTTAAAAACATGGTGACCTCAACAGTAAGTCTAATCATTTTGGAGAGAGTGAGGGATACAAAGTTTTGAGTGAGGGAGAAAGTGGTCTCCAATGCACTTATGCCGAGCTTTACACCGAGTACTTTAAAACTAAAAATAAAAATAAAAATTTGGCGCTTAGGGTGTTAGCCATTGAGAGAGTTGAGAGATTTAATAGAGAGCGAGTACTCGGTGGGAATTTCTTTGGGAGAGATAGTTATTTTAATGGAGAGGGAAAAGGATGACTTGACCAACAAAGTGGCTAGTCTTACGAGATATCTTCAAGCGTCATTGGAGACTCATGAGAAATTTGAAGCCCTTGTATCCCAACTCGAAAAAGATCTCAAACGTGTTAGGGAGGTTAAAGTTACTCTAGAGGATACATCGAATAAGGCTGGTAAGATGTTTCTGACCCGCTTTAGGTTTTAGGGAGAGGTAATGAATAGTTATAACGGTCCATCCAGTTCCCATGCTGAACCTAAATCAATTCTTAAATTTATGGTGGATAGATATGGGCTTTGACCTAACCCTCAAAAGAGAGTTTAACCTAAACGAGCTAACCAAGGTAGACCGAAACAAGTCTATATTTGCACCCATTGCAAAATAAGAGGTCACCTTGGGGGATTTTGCTACAAGTTAGGAAGAAATTAAGTTCGCATACTCCAACGTGCCACTATAGTGACTTTGCTAGTTTTATAAAAAAAAGTTGAGTTCCTTGTCACCACTTCTCAAAGCTTAATGGAATAATTTCAAAGGATGTATATGCCCCTTGACAACGTTTTCAATGCTATGACTAGTGCCAACAATGATAAGAGCAAAAAAAAGGTTACCTTAACTTAGGTACCTAAGCACGACGACAAAGCCCTTGTTGTTCACGTTGCTATCAAGGTTCAAGATACTTACTAATGGTATTTTGATAATGGGGGCTCTAGGAATATGATTGGTGACAAGTTATTTTTTACCAGCCTTGTGGATTGTAAGAAAGGAAATCTCACCTTTAGAGATGAGATTAGGTATAGCACTTTAGGACATGGTTGTGTTAAGATACCAGGATCTCCTAAACTAGAAAATGTGTTGTATGTCGAAAGGTTAAAAGAGAACATCATCAGCATAAGCTAACTTTACGATGCAAGTTCGACCGGTCCGAGTGTAATGTGTATGTTAAATCCAATGAGCTATTATTAAAAGGAGTGAGGACCGATGATAATTGCTATGGGATCACTCCCAAGTCCTCCTTTGTGTGCAATAATTCCACGGTATCCTCTATCGACCTTTGGCATTAATGACTAGAGCATGTGTATTTTAAATATCTTGAGAGATTAGTGAAGAAAGACCGAGTTCGTAGCTTACCATCACTTGGGAAACCAAATTTCGCGATTTGTGGTCCTTGCCAACAAGGAAAACAAATTTGAAGTCCTCATCAGAACTTGAATACCATTACCACATCTCACCTGTTAGAGTTGATACATATGGATCTTATGGGTCCTACTCATATGGAGAGCATTTGTGGTAAGAGATAAATTCTCGTGATGGCCGATCAGTTTTCAAGATACTTTATCGTGGGATTTTTTGAAAGAAAATTCCGATGTAGTTGAGTTCCTAACAACCAAGTATCGTGTCCTAGAAAACTAACATGGTGTCATTATTAATCGAATCCGTAGTGAAAATGGTAATGAATTTTAAGAAGTCAATGTGGATAGCTATTATGATGAAGTGGGCATCAAACATAAGTTTTTGGCAGTTCATACTCTTTAACAAAATGGGATTTTCAAGAGGAATAATCGGACGATTCAAGAGATGGATATATCCATGCTTCTTGGTAGGAACGTGCCGAGACATTTATGGTCGGAGGCGGTTAGTAACGCATGCTATATAATGAATAGGGTATATCTTCATCCACACATGTTACACATGCCATATGAGTTGTGGATATGGAAGAAATCCAACCTTTTGTATTTTCGAATTTTTGGGAGTCCTTGCTACATTTTGAGAGATAAAGATCACCTTAGAAAGTATGACTCCTGACTCGATGAGGGGATGTTATTAAATTATTCATCACCGAGTGGGGCTTATAGGGTATCTATTCTTGCAAGATCTAAGGTTATAGAATTAATAAACATCACGATTAGAGATGACGAGCTGTCTACGTTTATTGATCCTGATCTCGAGTGTGAGAACGATACACCCTCAGTGTCGATCCCATTATTCCTCTAAACTTGATCTAGAGGATCCAACCTCTTAGGTTCAAAATATCCGTGACTTTCTTGCTATACTTGGTGATCCTACACTAGGGGTCAAGACTTGCCCTCAACTTAAGGATGTGGTTATCTACTTTTGCTACACCTCCTTAGTCGACCCAAGAATGTGAAATAAGAACTCACGGATGAGTATTGGATATTTACTATGCAAGATGAGTTGCTTCAATTTTGAAAGAACGATGTCAAGGAGTAAGTCCCCCGACCTAATGAGACTAATGTGATTTGTACCAAGTGGATTTACAAGAATAACATGGATAATAATACTGCCATAGTTTATAATAAGACTAGGTTGGTCGCTCAAGGTTACACACAGATTGCGAGTGTATACTTTGATGAGACATTTGCCTTTATTTCTAGGCTTGAGTCTGTCCTCTTACTACTCACCATATCATGTCTTCTACGCTTTAAGTTATTTTAAATGGATGTTAAGATTTCTTTCCTTAACGACATTGTATAGGAAGAAGTGTACATGGAACAACAAAAGGGGTTCGAGGACCCATATCACTCGGGACACATATTCAGTCTTAAGAAGGCCTTGTATAATTTGAAACAAGCACCCCATGCTTAGTAAGAGAGGCTCAGTTTTTATCTCTTAGCTCATGGCTTCAAGAGAGGGGGAGTGGATAAGATGTTATTTATGAGGACATATAATGGTGTTATATTGGTTGCCCATGTCTATGTAGACAATATAGTATTTCGATCCATATGTTCCCAACATGCTCACACATGTGAAGAGGAATAAAGAGTGAGTTTGAGATGAGCATGATTAGTGAGCTTACGTTCTTCTTAGGTCTCCAAGTTCTTCAACTTAAGAATAGGATATTCATATCTCAATCTAAATATACTGGGGACCTAGTGAAGAAGTTTGGTTTATAAGCACTCATGCACCCCTATGAGTACCAAGACTAAGCTTAGCAAAGACACTTTAGTCAAGGACATAGAGAAAACCCTTATAGGAGCAAGTTATATAGTATTTTATACTTGATCACTAGGTATCTTGATATTACCTTTAGCGTTGGAGTTTGTATGCGTTACCAAGCATCCCCAAAAGAGTCTCACTCGCTCATACTTAAGTGTATCATCAAATACGCGATTAGAACTCTTTTCTATGGTATTTGGTACTTTTTTGATACCGATGACCATTTGTCCGCCTATTCGGACACCGATTGGGCTGAGGATGTTGATGGTTTAGGAGCACCTCGGGTGGGTGTTTTTACTTTGGGAGTGATCTTATCTCTTGGTTGAGAAAGAAGCAAAACTCTATTTCTTTGTCCACAACGGAGGCCGAGTATATATCCGCCAGGAGTTATTGCACATAACTCTTATAGATGAAGCAAATGTTGGAATATTATGGAATTTCCCAAGGCACAACGATTATATTATATGATAATACGAGTGCAATTTATAAATCCCTTAATCCAATCCAACATTCCCGCATGAAGCATATTAAGATATGCGAGCGCTTCATTCGTGATGTCATTGAGGATAAGGTCATGTCCTTGAGCTTTGTGAGCACCCATCAATTAGCCGATATTTTTATGAAATCTTTAGATGCACTTAGATTCTAGAATCTTAGGAAGTCTTTGGATATTTGTTCCATTGATTGAGTTCAGACACTTTAACTAGTATAGGTTGAATATCATGTTCATATCTTTTATCCCTATAGCTAGATTGTATTTCTATTGTATTGTTATGTTTATACTTGTTTATGCTTTTTGATATATTTTGAAAACTCCAAAAATATTTTCCATATTTTAGAAAAGGTTTGAAAAATGCCAAAGGATTTTAGTATTTTATTAAAGTTTTGAAAAAGGCAAAAACATTTTTGTATTTTGTTGTGCACCATATATGGATGATCATTTAAGATGTTCGAATCACCCCTACATTCCATCCTTTCATGGTGTTATGATACATGGCTTCATTTTTTTAGTGCGCTTAAACATGCGTGGCTAGCATTTAGTTGTACATTGATGCT
Source organism: Sambucus nigra (assembly GCA_949130495.1). Taxonomy (NCBI): domain Eukaryota; kingdom Viridiplantae; phylum Streptophyta; class Magnoliopsida; order Dipsacales; family Adoxaceae; genus Sambucus; species Sambucus nigra. The sequence continues at coordinate 402,008,571 of OX422208.1, read as the reverse complement.
TACTTTCTTCATGATATACTCTTTATCACCTTTTTTGCATACTTGCATAGACTTTTTGAACATTGTACTTCCTTATCATATGTAGAATAGGGTGTTCTCATATTAATAGTGATTAATAATGAACCAAATATATTTGAGATAAGTTGTGCATGCAAGAACTACTTCCTGGATTTCTTTTCCTGAAAAATTTCTTATATGTTAAGCAATGGAAATGGTCTAAGAAAAAGAAAATTCCCTTTGCGTTAAAATCCACCATTTGCAAAAAGAGCCTAAAATATTAATGGCACATAAAAATAGAAGTGCCAAGGCTACTTTTATATTCATTGATGTTTCGCTGTATATGATCATTCTGATATCTTCAAAAATTTGAGATTAAATTCTTAAATACTGAGGGTGTTATAAAGTAGAAGATCAATGGGTTTGTATAACAAACTCTCTTGAAAAGCAATAAATAGTTTCGCGTTATGAATTTGAGAAGCATTTAAATTCATGAAATGTTGCATAAGTCGAGTCAATTTCATCTTGTTCAACCTTCTTACACCTAAGGTTGAAATTGATTTCTCTCTTTAGAAGTATTTCATTGACTTCGTGTGCCTTTGTTATGAATGCCTATGTTGATTTTTCCATGAAAAATGTTCACGCAATTACATTCCATTTCCATGATTCGGATAATTTCATGCTATTCCATGGTCTTATCTATTTTGTACCTATATGTACATTATATATATATATATATATACCTTTTTACTTAAAAAAATTAAAAATTTCAAAAATAGTTGGTATTAGGGGTGTTCGCGGTCCGGTCCGGTTCGGTTTTCAGGTTTTTTTTGGACCGGACCGACTTGGTCGGTCCTCTAAAAAAATGGACCGAGATCGGACCGATAATGTCGGTTAACCGACCCTAGTCGGTTCGGTTTTTTATAGGGTCGGTTCGGTCTAACCCGTCGGTCCTCACATTAATGAATTACATCATTTATAATAGTACAAATATACCCGAGTCTATTTTTTTCAAACATTAAAAACTAAAAAAATATCAAAATTTGCGATTAAAACAAACCTACTATTGGATTAAACTATAATTTAAACTAATCAAATATTGAAATATATATTTTTACTATTTATTTATCTTATATATATAGATATATATGTAAAAATATATTATTTTATATACAGTCGGTCCGGGTCGGTCCTAACAGGGTTTTTGAAACTGTAAACTGTGGACCGGACCGACTAGGTCGGTCCACCAAAAAAAAAACCGAGACCGGACCGATTAAGAAAAAAGACCGAAAAAAGGGTCGGTTCGGCTCGGTTCGGTTCGGTCCGTCGGTCCAGTCGGTTTTTTGAACACCCCTAGTTGGTATGCTTCTTAGAAATTTCATCGCATTTGCTTTATTAATTATCTTTGTGATGTTATTTCATTTGGATTTGAGTGATGCTATCCTTCATTCTTAGTTTCTTACCCTTTGTCTATTACAAAAAAAAGGGGAGAATAAGTTGGGAGGGAGTTTTCTTATTCTATTTTAAACTCTCGTACGCATCACGATATTCTTTTGTTTCATATGTGTGGGTCTCTTCTTCATTGATGATGATCTCATGGACCACATAAAATGAAGAATTTCAGTTGAAGACAAAGTCTCGAATGTCATTTGGTTTTGGATTTGGGAGGGCATTAGTAGAACATTGTCTTAAGGGCTTTACTATAATCTGGTTTCAGCTTTTTTTTTGTACTTAAATAGTCAAAGGGGGAGATTTGTAAGAGAAAGGTTTTATAATTACTGATAGTTTAGATATATTCTGTTACAAATCGAACTTTACATCCGCATATGGTTCCATGATCTTTGAAGACATGTTAGTGATCGAGCATCGTTTCTGAAAGTCAAGTCATTAGAATCGTCACGAACACTTTACGGAGGTATAAAAATTTATGGTTTTGATTTTTCTCCGTCAAATATATTATGGGAGGATTTTTTCATTCTCGAGGCATTTTTTATATAAAAAATATTTTTTTTATTTTTGATTCATTGGAATGAGATTGTCATCTTATTATAACGAGACCTAGTTCTCATTTAAACGAGGCTATAATTTTGTTAGAATGAAGTGCTTCAGTCATTAGAACGAACTTCTAACGAGCTTTTAACCCATGGTCTCTGTTTGATAGAACAAACCTCATTCGAACAAGATAGGCCTTTCGTTCGAATGAGATTGGACCTCGTTGGAACGAAACTATGGTTTTCATCAAAATGAAGTCCAATTTTTATTCAAACAAGTTCTTAGCCTCGAAAATTTTGTTTTTATATGAAAAGGATTCTTTTGGACTATTTTGCACAATACTTTTGGCAAAAATCAATTCTCATACTTGTTCAAAAAGTCTTCTTCTTTTTTTTCCATAGAAAAACTTTTGTTTTCTAAATAATACATCCCTAAATATGATTTGTTGAGTTTTTTCAAACCTAATTTTCATACACTACATCGAACCCTTATAGAGTTCTCTCCACGACTGATTATGGAGTTGTGACTCTAATAAAGAGGAAAGGATTCCACATGCTGAGGCTGATCGGTGGATAATAAGGTAAGAACTTCTTCCTGTGGGTGGTACTGGACTACATCACTTTTTGTCAAAGATTTGAAGACCCTGTGCGTTATACTTAGTATAACTCTAAGTAGTCTGAATCATCGGGGATGTCAAACTCTTTAATAGTGCTGAAATATTGGTTTTGCCTGAAAGGGATTTTTCCTCAAAACTTCTTTTGCTTAGTTTGCTTTGATCGTGTGGTTTGACATAATATATTTGGACTTATCCCGCATTAACACGTAATACAAATCAATATAAAATTTGGTTAAAAATTGGATCGTTGTGTGTGTAACTAAGTTACAAGTGATTTCATAAAACCCCGCGTTTACATAAACTCCTCGATCAATCCATGTTATCTAGAGGACCTTTAGGAGCTTAAAAATAACTTTGGTGCAGAGGATATTTTTGCAAAATGTTTAAAAATTTAAGTGAAAAATTAGAGATCTTATTGATACATCAAAGAGGAATATAGATTTCCTTAACATTGAGACAACTAATCTTTTTTCCCATCAAATATGATAAGTTATGAAATGTATTTTCAATTTTTCTTCCCCATATTTGATCCCTAGAATGACATTGAATCTCACAATGATCACCTCTAAACATAAAGATCTCACATGGATATGAATAACGCAGGTGTTGAGTGTGACACCCCGACAAATTAAATACTGGGTAGCTACTCCTTTATTAAATCAATACAAAATGCCAAGTTGGTCCAGTTAATAGCATCACTGTCGAAAACATTTTTAATGATTACTAATCACCTAGTATTTAAAAAGTGAGTTGCCAAATTTTAAATTAAATCTGATTAACATGCAATAAATGAAATATAGAAATGTAGCACAACCATTCACGATAAAGTCCAACTATAGTAAATCATCAAGTAAAAATGAGTCTAGAGAAAATACTCCTCACAACAAACCCAATATGGAAAGAAATAAAACAAGTCTGCATCCTGAATTAATTACAAACCAAAAGTCTGAATAACTGAAAGAAATGAAATGTCTCTAAAAGAAATGGGCGACATGCCCTACAACTGATGAAATCTGAATATAGAGTCAAGGCAAATGAAGCGTCTACTAGCAAGGCCCTGTAACTTCCACAACAGCTACAGCTCGTCACCTGACTGGAAATACTATGCATGGTGTCCTTGTGGCTGTGCACCTAAAAAGGTTTTTACAAAAAGTAGATTTGAAAGCAAACGGGTCAGAGCCCGAAAGTGGAGAGTATTTTAAAAACAGCAAGTGTTTTAATAACATTAAAACAATGAATGCAAAAAACCATGTTAGGACGTGCCCTCACATGAAATACTCACCTCTCGACTAATTGTGCACTCCTAACGTACCGTACCCATTCAAGTGATTCTCATATGTAGCTAAACCGACATAAGTTCTAACCTTCCTACTCAATTCACACTATGAATTCCCAATGTTATCACTTAAATAGATAGCTTTATTTAAACTTGGATTCTCAATTATTAGCATTACCATTTACTAGAGGTTATCCCCTTATTTATCTTCTCAAGGAGTTACTATAAATTATTCTCGTAATTAAACATAACAATTCTGTTCATTTAACCGTATATCATTCACATCATAAATATACAATACAAGCACCCCGAGGCTAAGCTGCGGTGCACACATACTTTATTATCCATCCCGGTATATCACGTACATAAGGATTACAAATTCCGAATCTCTCAGGAATTGTTAGAATAAGCACAACACACGAAAATGGAGGCGAACATTATTCAACATATCTATGGGTCACGTACATACCTACGCTCCATAGTCAGCTGACTTAATAACTCACAATTAAGTCATTCCCTTGAACTATGTCCTCTAGGTACCACTCTAAATCCGGGCACACAAGGATTAGTTGTCCCTAAGCGAACGTAAACCTCCCGTGATAGCAAGTATGGTAGGTATGTCATACACATAAAATCATATACATATACTAATCATGCACACATCTTAGTAATTACCATAATTTATTAGTGGTAGACTTCTCATTATTATACCAATACACGTGTTCCCGGTTTATATATACACATCATTCATTATCCTCACGTCGTAATTAGTTATTCGCGTCCTAATCCACAATTACCATTTGGTTCAAATCATTCTTTTATATTTTACTCCCCAATATATCCCGAATATCCCAACTCTATCAATTAGTCATCAAGGTAAGGTTATCTCTACCATTAACCAAGGTTACGGGACATTAGAAATCAAACCAGGCCAAAAAGGCCAAACTGTCAACTCGTTAGAAGTCTCGTTCGAACGAGGTCGTTCGAACGAGAGTTCGTTCGAACGAAATGGCCATCTAACGAGATCTCATTCGAACGAAAGGCATCGAACGAACATCCCACTCGTTAGAAGTCAAACTGTCAACTCGTTAGAAGCTCGTTCGAACGAGCTCGTTCTAATGACCTGGGCAGGTCTTCTAACGAGGTGACAGTTTCAAGCCCAGAATTCCCCTATTTCGTTTTTCCCAATTTTCTTCACCTCTAATCTCATCTAAACGTTATCCCAATAGTATTTTAAGGTTTCTAATCATCCCTAAACATACTAAATCGTATCACAACATTTATATATGGGGATAAATCATTCTAAACCACATCTAATCATCAATTCTCTCCAATTTTCCCCAAATCCCATGAACATGAACCCTAGAAAATTAAAGTCATCCATAGACATAATTAAATCCGTTTTTGTGGTATAAAAGATGTAATTCTATCAGAATAATCACCCAAACAAAATTCTACATGCAATCTCTTTATAAAAAATAAATTTATAAATCCAATTCAATGGGTTTTTATCAATCTCCCAAAATAAATGAAATTTTCATAAATTCCTACACATGGAAGAAACATTCGTTGCAATTAACGTAAATAAACCACTTGCCTTAATCGTTCTTCAGATTGTTGTAGATTGGAGATGGTTGGATTCCTCTCTCTCTCTCTCTGCAGAATTCTCCTCTCTCTCTCTCTCTACAAGTTCTTCTCACAAGATGACAATGGAGGTGGGGGTTGGTTTTTGGTAAGTTTTAATCTTTCCTTAACTTCTCCCGTAGCCCACTACTTAGTTTAGTACTGATAATGGGTTTGTGGGTTTAATGATAAATCATAATTAAACTCTAATTTTCGTGGGTTTTAATTACCAAAATTATGAAATTACCAAATTACCCTTTTGGGTTGCCGGTATGGCCCAAAAATGCCCCAGGACCCAAACTAAACCCCCGGCTAGTGTTTTCTGAATATTTCGACCCTTCCGGACACGTTGGCGCACTCAAAATGATCATATGGTTGACAAAAATAAAATTTACTTTTTAATTTAAATAATTACATTTCTGACGCGACTGTCACACGCGTCTCAACAAAATTTCCCAAATTGTCGTATTTCTATCTCACGACAAATTCAATATTTTCAATATTCATATATCGCCATATATACACATTATAATCAAATACCAACTGACATCTCGCTAGTATTTTATCCAGATTAATTCTCAATTAATTCACATATAATTAAATTAATCCCATAAATAAATATCAATAAAAGTACGGGGTATTACATACTTCCCCCTAATAACAGAATTTCATCCCGAAATTCGGAACTAGAAAGTACCTGGTAAAAACATCTCTGGATAACGTTCGCGCATCTCATCATCGCGCTCCCATGTGGACTCGTCGACATTATGATGCCGCCACTGAACACGTACTAACGGAACTATCTTTGACCGCAGTTTCCGCTCACTTCGATCCAAAATAGCAATCGGCCCCTCCTCGTAGGAGCTATCCGACTAGAGATCAATGTCCTCCAAAGAAATGTGAGAATGAGCCAAATCATCTCTAAGATATTTCCTTAGCGAGGAAATATGAAACACTTCATGAATCATGTGTAGATGCTCCAGTAACCCAAGTCTATACCCAACAGACCCAATCCGCTCGATGATAGGAAATGGTCCCACGTATCTCGGTGCCAACTTCCCCTTCTTCCCAAATCGCATAATCCCCTTCATAGGAGATACTCTGAGTAAAACCTGGTCCCCCACTTGGAACTCCCTGAAGAATTTCTTTGCATCGGCGTAGCTCTTCTGCCGATCCTGAGCTACCCGAATGCGGCTCTGTATCAATTCTATCCTCGCCGAAGTATCCTAAATCACTTCTGGCCCATGTATTTTGTTGTCCCCCACCTCCAACCAACATGCTGGGTAACGACAAGGTCTACCGTACAACGCCTCAAATGGAGCCATGCCAATGGTGAACTGGTAGGAGTTGTTGTAAGCAAACTCCACCAGTGGAAGATACTGCTCCCATCCACCCCCGAAGTCAATGATGCACATCCGCAACATGTCCTCCAACATCTGATTTGTACGCTTGATTTGCCCATCGATTTATGGATGATAAGCCGTACTCAACCGCAATTCCGTGCCCATGGCCGCCTAAAAACTTTCCCAAAACCGTGAAACAAATATCTTGTCCCTGTGAGACACGATATTTAGGGGCACACCATGAAGTCTCACTATTTCTGCAATAAAGAGCTGGGCATACTGTCCCGTAGTGTAGTCTGTCCTTACGGGTAAAAAATGAGCAGCTTTGGTTAACCTGTCCACAATTACCCAAATGGAGTCGTGACCCCTCTGTGACGTAGATAACCCCGTGATAAAGTCCATAGAGATGCTCTCCCACATCCACATCGGGACCTCTAATGGCTGTAGAAGTCCTGCCGGTCTCTGATGGTCCACTTTTACCAGCTGACAAGTGGCGCATTTAGAAACAAACACGGCAATATCTCTCTTCATCCCGCTCCACCAATACTGTCGTCTCATGTCTTGGTACATTTTGTCCCCACTGGGATGTACCGCGAACCGTGAGCCGTGCGACTCTGCCATCACTTCGTGTCACATTTCCTCCCCTTCTGGAACTACCAGTCTCCCATTGAAGAGTAATCCTCCGTCTGAGCTAACGGTATAGGACTCGGCTCCCTCTGCCAATAATCGAACTATCTGCTCCTGACAGAACGAGTCATCTTCTTGTGCCTTTACCACTCTCATGATAATCTGCGGTGTAACAGTCATCACCGACATGAATGATCGGGCCACTGCATCCTGGTGTCCCAACTCCTTCCACTTTGCCTTCCACACCCTTGCCACTTCATCTACTGGCCTACGACTCAACGCGTCTGCTACCACGTTAGCCTTCCCCGGGTGATATTGGATATCAAACTGATAGTCCTTCACAAACTCAAGCCGCCTTCGTTGCCGCATATTCAACTCCTTCTGCGTGAATAGGTACTGTAGGGACTTGTGGTTCGTGAATAATCAAAAATTCTCCCCCAAAAGGTAATGTCTCCAAATCCGAAGGGCGAATACCACTGCCGCTAACTCCAAGTCATGGGTGGGGTAATTCTTCTCGTGAGGCTTAAGCTTACGGGAAGCATAAGCTATGGCCTGACTCTCCTGCTGCAATACACCTCCAAGTCCTTGTAAGGACGCATCAGTGTAAACTAGATACTCAACTCCCGGTCTCGGCAATGCTAACACAGGTGCTGAGGTAAACTTGTCCTTCAACTCATAGAATGCCAACTGACAGGCATCACTCCAAATGAACGACACACCTTTACGAGTCAGATGTGTCAAAGGTCCCGCTATCTTTGAGAAACCCCGAATAAACCTCCTGTAGTATCCTGCTAGGCCCAAGAAACTACGAATCTCAGTCGGTGTCATGGGTTGTCCCCACTCCCTCACCGCGGATACCTTCCCCGGATCAACAGATATCCCCCGGTCGGAAATAATATGCCCCAAAAACTGAACCTCCTTCAGCCAAAACCGACACTTCTCATACTTTGCATACAGCTCGTTCTGACGTAGCGTCTGCAAAACCTGCCTCAAATGCTCAGCGTGCTCCTCCTCTGTCTGGGAGTAAACCAGAATGTCATCAATGAAGACAATGACGAACTGGTCCAGGAACTCTCTGAACACCTTATTCATCAAGTCCATAAATACGGCTGGAGCGTTGGTCAAGCCAAAAGGCATAACCCGAAACTCGTAGGAACCATATCTCGTTAAGAAAGTAGTCTTCGAGACGTCCTCTTCCCTAATACGCAACTAATGGTATCCCGATCGCAAATCAATCTTTGAGAAGAAAGAAGCTCCTCTCAACTGGTCGAATAAGTCATCGATTCGGGGCAACGGATACTCCATATCATGACCTTATTCAACTCCCGGTAATCCACACACAACCTCAACGATCCATCCCTCTTCTTAACGAATAATACAGGGGCACCCCACGGTGAAGTACTCCTCCGTATAAACCCCTGACCCAACAACTGTTCAATCTGATCCCGTAACTCTCTCATCTCAGCTGGAGCCATACGGTAAGGTGCGCGGGCAATAGGCCGAGTGCCCGGCATCAAATCAATCACAAAATCTATCTCCCTACTCGGAGGTAGTCCAGGTATATCCTGAAATACATCGGTGAACTCACTAACAACGGGTATCGAATCAAGTGGTATCACCACTTCCTTAGAGGTCTCCTCCTCTATGTAGTACAAATGAGTGGACGATCCTCCCTCAGGGCGAGGCATGGCCACTAAAAACATCTCCTGCCCGGGAATGGCAAAGATAATACTCCTACTAAAACAGTCAATCATGGTTCTATACGCAACTAGCCAATCCATACCAATAATGGCATCATACTCGGTCATCTCTAACACTAACATATCAGCGGGTAAAGTAAACCTCCCGATCTCTATACCCACACCTCTACACATAAGCGAAATCATGGAACCCTTACTCAACGGTGAGTCTACACAAGTAGCGGTGCTCTCTGCGGTGTCTAATAACCCAATGGTGCGTGCAAATCTCATAGCAATAAAATAGTGTGTAGCCCCCGTGTCAAATAAAATACCCCCAGAGTCCCCTGAATAGAGAACATACCCTCAATGGCTGGTGGATCCTGTGGGGCTGCGACCTGCTGGAGCTGATACACTCTCCCATACTGAAGCTGTCCCTGCTGAACTGGGACTGCTGGAATGGGCGGTAATGCTGCCATCTGTGGCGCTGGGAGGGCGGCGGGAAACATAGGCCTCTGTGGCTCGTGTCGAGAACCCTGCTGCTGCTGATGTGGGGCCTTGCCCTTATCAGGACACTCCTGATGTTTGTGGCCAATCTTACCACAAATGAAGCACTTCCCCTGGAAGTTTCCCCCTCGCTGTCCCTGCTGACCACGGCCCTGGAGACCATTACCATTTCTGCCCTGGCCTTGCTGGCCCTGGTGAAACTGTTGCTGCTGACCATTTTGACCCTGCTGCCCCTGATGGCCGTTCGGACCCTGATGGCCCTGCCTAAAACCTCCCTGTCCGTGCCTGAAACCCCCTGATCGGAATCTCTTAGAATCCCCCTGCTGGGAACCCTGATCACCCTGCCTATATTGACCCTGAGCTGATTGTGCCCCGTTGACACCATTTCCCCCTGTCCTACCCTGATGGCTGGACTCTCCTGATCGCTTCCCCTCTGTCAAGTGAAAGCGGTGGTCCTGGAAATGGAGAAGTGCAGCGTTAACCACTTCAGAATAAGTGGCCAACGAGAGGTTCCCCAATAAATGCTGACGGATCCTCCAAGTCAATCCATCTGTAAACTTTTGAATCTTCTTCTCTTCTGTCGGTATCTCATCCGGGACAATATTCAGCAAATTTGTGAATTCGTCCTCATACTCGGCCACAGTCTTACCCTCCTGTCTAAGGCTCATCAACTTCCTCCTCATTTTTGTATGAACAGCTGACGAAAAATATTTGCGGTCGAACCTCACCCAGAACTCCTGTATCGTGAGAGTATCTCTCTCCTCTGCGGTGGTAATAGACTCCCACCACTGCAATGCAGATCCCACTAGCTTGAAAGTAGCTAGTATCTGCCTCTGAACATCAGTGCACTCATACATCCTCAGGTGCCTCTGAATATCCTTCCTTCATTGACTGAATACCACAACATCGGAGCTACCTGCGAACTCCGGAGGGTGTGCTTTCTGAAAAGCATCTCGAACACGTTCCCAAGCAGACGGGAATGCATGTGCCTGAACTGGTGCGGCTACTGGTGCCTGGGGTGGTGCCTGCTGTACAACGGCGAGAGCGGCATTTACCGCTTGGGCTACAATGGCTGCAACCTCGGCGGCATTCATGGTGCCCTGTACTGGAGCTGGCTGTGGCTCAGGCTGTGCATCCCTAGGAACCCGTGGTGCACGTCGTGGAGGCATCTGAAATAAGAGTAAAGTCTATAAGTTCGCAGTTATAAACTTAAAATAGCTGAAGAGCGAAGCATACATAAAGGAATACAACAGTCCTAAAATATAGGGCTCTACATCAAAGAAAGCTCAGCGGAAACATAATAAGCCGTACAGATCCTAAAGGACACTAGAACCTGATGCTCTGATACCACCTGTGACACCCCGACTAATTAAATACCGGGTAGCTACTCCTTTATTAAATCAATACAAAATGCCAATTTGGTCCAGTTAATAGCATCACTGTCGAAAACATTTTTAATGATTACTAATCACCTAGTATTTAAAAAGTGAGTTGCCAAATTTTAAATTAAATCTGATTAACATGCAATAAATGAAATATAGAAATGTAACACAACCATTCACGATAAAGTCCAACTATAGTAAATCATCAAGTAAAAATGAGTCTAGAGGAAATACTCCTCACAACAAACCCAATATGGAAAGAAATAAAACAAGTCTGCATCCTGAATTAATTACAAACCAAAAGTCTGAATAACTGAAAGAAATGAAATGTCTCTAAAAGAAATGGGCGACATGCCCTACAACTGATGAAATCTGAATATAGAGTCAAGGCAAATGAAGCGTCTACTAGCAAGGCCCTGTAACTTCCACAACAGCTACAGCTCGTCACCTGACTGGAAATACTATGCATGGTGTCCTTGTGGCTGTGCACCTAAAAAGGTTTTTACAAAAAGTAGATTTGAAAGCAAACGGGTCAGAGCCCGAAAGTGGAGAGTATTTTAAAAACAGCAAGTGTTTTAATAACATTAAAACAATGAATGCAAAATACATGTTAGGACGTGCTCTCACATGAAATACTCACCTCTCGACTAATTGTGCACTCCTAACGTACCGTACCCATTCAAGTGATTCTCATATCTAGCTAAACCGACATAAGTTCTAACCTTCCTACTCAATTCACACTATGAATTCCCAATGTTATCACTTAAATAGATAGCTTTACTTAAACTCGGATTCTCAATTATTAGCATTACCATTTACTAGAGGTTATCCCCTTATTTATCTTCTCAAGGAGTTACTATAAATTATTCTCGTAATTAAACATAACAATTCTGTTCATTTAACCGTATATCATTCACATCATAAATATACAATAAAAGCACCCCGAGGCTAAGCTGCGGTGCACACATACTCAGCTATCCATCCTGGTACATCACGTACATAAGGATTACAAATTCTGAATCTCTCAGGAATTGTTAGAATAAGCACAACACACGAAAATGGAGGCGAACATAATTCAACATATCCATGGGTCACGTACATACCTACGCTCCATAGTTAGTTGACTTAATAACTCACAATTAAGTCATTCCCTTGAACTATGTCCTCTAGGTACCAATCTAAATCCGGGCACACAAGGATTAGTTGGCCCTAAGCGAACGTAAACCTCCCATGATAGCAAGTATGGTAGGTATGTCATACACATAAAATCATATACATATACTAATCATGCACACATCTTAGTAATTACCATAATTTATTAGTGGTAGACTTCTCATTCTTATACCAATGCACGTGTCCCCGATTTATATATACACATCATTCATTATCCTCACGTCGTAATTAGTTATTCGCGTCCTAATCCACAATTACCATTTGGTTCAAATCATTCTTTTATATTTTACTCCCCAATATATCCCGAATATCCCAACTCTATCAATTAGTCATCAAGGTAAGGTTATCTCTACCATTAACCAAGATTACGGGACACTAGAAATCAAACCAGGCCAAAAAGGCCAAACTATCAACTCGTTAGAAGTCTCGTTCGAACGAGAGTTCGTTCGAACGAAATGGCCATCTAACGAGATCTCGTTCGAATGAAAGGCATCGAACAAACATCCCACTCATTAGAAGTCAAACTATCAACTCGTTAGAAGCTCGTTCGAACGAGCTTGTTCGAACGACCTGGGCAGGTCTTCTAATGAGGTGACAGTTTCAAGCCCAGAATTCCCCTATTTCGTTTTTCCCAATTTTCTTCACCTCTGATCTCATCTAAACGTTATCCCAACAGTATTTTAAGGTTTCTAATCATCCCTAAACATACTAAATCGTATCACAACATTTATATATGGGGATAAATCATTCTAAACCACATCTAATCATCAGTTCTCCCCAATTTTCCCCAAATCTCATGAACATGAACCCTAGAAAATTAAAGTCATCCATAGACATAATTTAATCCGTTTTTGTGGTATAAAAGATGTAATTCTATCAGAATAATCACCCAAACAAAATTCTACATGCAATCTCTTTATAAAAAATAAATTTCTAAATCCAATTCAATGGGTTTTTATCAATCTCCCAAAACAAATGAAATTTTCATAAATTCCTACGCATGGAAGAAACATTCGTTGCAATTAACGTAATTAAACCACTTGCATTAATCGTTCTTCAGATTGTTGTAGATTGGAGATGGTTGGATTCCTCTCTCTCTCTCTCTCTGCAGAATTCTCCTCTCTCTCTCTCTCTACAAGTTCTTCTCACAAGATGACAATGGAGGTGGGGGTTGGTTTTTGGTAAGTTTTAATCTTTCCTTAACTTCTCCCGTAGCCCACTACTTAGTTTAATGATGATAATGGGTTTGTGGGTTTAATGATAAATCATAATTAAACTCTAATTTTCGTGGGTTTTAATTACCAAAATTCTGAAATTTCCAAATTACCCTTTTGGGTTGCCGGTATGGCCCAAAAATGCCCCGGGACCCAAACTAAACCCCCGGCTATTGTTTTCTGACTATTTCGACCCTTCTGGACACGTTGGCGCACTCAAAATGATCATACGGTTGATAAAAATAAAATTCACCTTTTAATTTAAATAATTACATTCCTGACGCGACTGTCACACGCGTTTCAACAAAATTTTCCAAATTGTCGTTTTTCTATCTCACGACAAATTCAATATTTTCAATATTCATATATCGCCATATATACACATTATAATCAAATACCAACTCACATCTAGCTAGTATTTTATCCGGATTAATTCTCAATTAATTCACATATAATTAAATTAATCCCATAAATAAATATAAATAAAAGTACGGGGTATTACATTGAGTTCCTCTATCAAGCTTTCTCAAGCATCTGGATGGATCGACATTGACACATTTTAGTGTTCTAGCACACAGACATATTAACTTATTTGATGAATTAACTAAAAAGTTTTAAAACCAATTTGAGAATTAGATGCCCAAAGTTCAATACTCAACTACACGTTATTTTTTAAGAGAGTGATGAAACCATTATGTCTTACTTGGACCAATTTAATAAGGTGTCCATCCAAGTTTAAGGATTTGATGAGATATTAACAGAATTTGGCAACGTCAAATGTTCCATGCCTTTTCATTAAAGAAGGACAATAACCCAAAGCTTATAAATACGGTATGAACTTATGTTGACCTAGATGATTTACTAAAACTTGTTGATGAATCTAAAAAAAATGAGTACCCCTCTATTAAAGCACAATTAAGATAAATATTATTGCTACCATAATGACCATGACTAAAATAAAATAAAATTTTATTGATGATTGAGGAGATTGAGAAGTTGATAGAGAAAGTCACTTACAAGATTTTATGAAGAAGAAGTCTCGATGATGGCAAATGAGGACCTGATGAAGGATAAAGCCCAATAAAATTCAATATTAAGGTAATCGCTAGAGGATTATCTAGATGACGAAACTCAAATAACTCTCTTTGAATGCACCAAATGAGAGTACGAGATCTTCTTGATGTCCACATAAGAACCACAAAAATCCTCTAAAGTATCCTACCTTTAGTGAAGAAGATATATAGAGAATAATATTTTTAGATGGTGACACTCTATGTGACACTCCATAAAATCCATATTTGGGTTGATTAAATACAAATATAAAATTTACAAGAGTCAAACAATTAATAACATTCTAAGTATGAGCTGAATATAAAATAACAATACAAATATTGACAATGTGAAATATCACATTGAGAAATAAATAAGACAAATCTAATACCATTCAACTGTAATAATATAGAAATGACGGATTCCATTCACTAGAGTATATATAATAAAGTGAGTAAACAATAAATACAACTCTGAATAAAATCCAACAGAAATAAACCCAATTGAAATAAATAAATTCAATACAACTCTCTGACAGAGTAAAAAAGACAAAATAACTAGACAAACCATCTAAATAACAGAATATAAATGAATACATAAAAATTAAGGCGATCTAAGATCAACACCTACATCCTAAGACTGATGAAAGTGAGATGAAGCTAGGAAAACTATTTAAAAGAAGGTAGCTCAATTCATGGTGGCTGCGGAATAAGACCTGAAAAGAGATTCACGAAGATGATTAAACCTACCAAGTTTATAAAGAATACCATTACATTTGAGCTATAACAATAAAGAAATATCTTCCATCGATATTAAGTTGAACCCGTTTATACCATATTTTACCCGGTTCATCTTGTGACATTTTTTGATATGTGTCTAAATGACAGGGGAAGTTATTGACCATTATAAGGTGGTTATTTCACAATTTTTTGATAAAAGAAGTGGGTAGTTTAAAGCAGTTATTATTTAAATTCGAATTAGAGTTATTTGGAGACAAGTGTGGGTAGTTATTGTAAAGATTTAACTCAAATTCAATGCGGAAGTTACTTGGAACCAAAAAGAGTTAATTATGAGTGGTTAATGTAGAGAATTAATTACTTGGAGCCAAAGGAAGTTAATTATTGCAAACAACTATAAATTCATCCTTGAAGAAGACAAAAGATATCTTCAAACTATCACACTAACATATGTCTTTACTGCTCATTCTTTCCTTTAATTTTCAATAATGTAATCATATTTTCCTTCAATTCCATGCCTGTTCATTTAAATTCCATCCTTAAATTTTAGCCTTTACTTTTAAGAAATTTACATTACTCGTTTTGTCATACAGAAAGTCAAATTAAGTTAGTCAGGCCCACAAACCTATAACTATTGTGTGTGAATGATTTCATTTCCAACAGTTGGAATCTTATTGGCTTGACAATATCCTTGATTTCATTCGTGGGTTGTGTAGTATCCTAAAACACGTAAAATAGTCATAACTCTCTCTACAGAGGTCCAAATGGCTAAAAATAAATTTCATTGAAGGCTTGACTTCCATGGATTTATTTTGGTGTATGACTCGTTTTCTAGTTCAAAATACATATATAACGCCATATTCGAGAAGTCGGGCCAAATTTGTTTACTCTTACAACATTTTATATTGTCACCCAGAATGCATTTTAGTAAAATAGTAATATCTCTTTCTATAGAGGTCCAAGTGATAAACAGTTTATTGCATTGAAAGATAAAATTTTAGTCCATCTTTTGATGTATGGCTAGTTTTCTAGTTCAAAACACAAAAAATGTAATCTTGGGCAGTCTGGTCAAATTTGTGGACGATTACATAAATTTTGGGAAGTCCAAGTGTCACTAACGATGGTGAATATTTGCAATATTTATTAACCATCCTTAGTGACCTTTAAAGTTAAAAGGGATAAATTTTTATACCTTATTTGGCGACGACATAAGTTAAAACAGGGGAATAAATTATGCCATACACATTTCACCAATCCGATAAATTTTATTCAAGACTGCAATTATCAAGTCTCCACCAACAAATATTTTCTCAAAACCCATGTGGTGCAGGGGGTATATTTACACCATATTTTATCGGGTTCATCTTGTGATAATTTTTGACATGTGGCTAGATGAGAGCGGAAGTTAGTGGCATATGGTGGATATTGTAAGAATGTTTGGTGGAAAAAGTGGGTAGTTTGAAGTGGTTATTATTTAAATTCAAATTAGATTATTTGGAGGCAAGTATGGGTAGTTATTGTAGAGATTTAATTCAAATTCAAAGTGGAAGTTACTTGGATACAAAAAGATATATGGGAGATTATTGTAGAGAATTAATTACTTGGATCGAAAGAAAGTTAGTTATTTTAGACAGCTATAAATTCAGCACTCGAGGAAGACAAAAGAGATCTCCAAACGATCAAACAAAACTATGTATTTACATTTTATCCTTTATATTTCAGCACCTTTTTTGTACCTTTTATCCCTCAATTTTCAGTAATGTAATCTTACTTTCCTTCAATTCATTGAAAGTTTATTTACATTCCACCCTTTACATTCCAGCATTTACATTTCAACCTTTAATTTCAAGTAATTTACATTACTCATTTTGTCATATAGAAAAGTCTTATTATGTTAGGAAATCCTAAGAACCTATAAATGTTATGCGTGAATGATTTTATTTCCATGAAACCATAACCCAAACAACCTACAAACATGCTATGTTAATCCTTAATCCTGAAAGGTAATTCATGTTCTCTAGTTCCATCTTTTATTGAATTATTCCTCACTTTGACATTTACGATTTATTATACTATATATACATCTATAGTATATATACATAATGCGTTATCTAATAGTAAACCACACAATCCTAAATACATGTGTGCATATCCATCCTATATCCAATCACATAGTGACACACAATGCCCACAACAAAAGTATGAAGACCTACACCTATTCTTTTGGGGATCACTCATAACACTACTAGTTATAGCAATAGGATGTCCCAAACCTATAACGTCAAATAAATAATAAGGGAAATCACTACATCATCACACCTAACGTAGAACCTCATATATTTGGCTATATGAGAGGATTAATCTCAATTGTTCCAACTCAAGAGACGGGTGCCTCAACAGACAGGATTAGGGTAATAAGACCTTGGTAGAGCCCATAATATTCATCAGGGTACCACGTACGATCAAGTCATATGTGCCCCAACAAATTTTTACTAGTACGTTACTCATGAGCACCCCATAGGTATGTTAATATAATCCACACAATTTAGTAGCAAACTTTACTTTATGGGTTACTAAAGTTGTATATGGTAAATTCCTACTAGTATTTGTTAAATACATTTAAAGTCGAGCATAATATAAACATGCACATTCAAAAAAAAGAACAATATCTAAGTGGTTCGACAGTGTGCCTACATCCATAGAGTGTTACTCTCTCTTTATTGATCATCTCTTGATAAAAATAATTACATACCCCTTTTCCCTTGGGCAAGGGTTACATTTATAGAGGAAATAAATAGTTTGAGCCGTGTGGGACTCCTCGACCTTAGATAGCTATCTGGATTTGGTCGATTGTATATAATTATGAGAATTATGCTAATCGTCTTCAACTATCCTTATCCCCTTAAAAGGATATTATTGATATGATTAATGCACAAGTGTTTCTTCCTTGCACGTGATTGAATAATCCCCTATAATTTCTCTCAAAGCTTTGCAACTAGTTAGGGGTGCAGAGATTTGCTCGCTCTTCAAATTGGACTATGATCATGGTTGCTGATGATATTTGGTCATCCATGAGTGCTATGGTCGGAGGATGCTGACACTGGTGTTTGAGTTTGAAAACTTCTTTATTCTACCCATTAAACTTTGGAGGGTATGTGAGTAATTTGCCCTAGTGTTTTTTAGGGGCACGCTGGTAAAATGTGCAATAATCATCACAAAGAGCGGTTTCATGTGATGGGCCACCATTTGGGGTCGTGCCATCAAATGATAATATATTTCTCAAAAATTGATACACCCCACCATGTCCCTTCTTACCATTGATTTTGTTCATTGTCTCCTCATTTCATATTTAAGTTGTATTAGATCTCCATTGTTCTTATCCACACTATACGTCTATTTTTCTCTCGTTCTTTATTTTCATAAAATTTCTTCCACAAGCATCTATTTTTCCTTGCCTGTTATTCATTATCTCTCAATAAGGATGATCTAGATCATAAATGAAAACACCATAGGGAAGTTTAGGTGTCATTACATACCTAAGTGGGTGATTATTGAGATATGGGAGGGTTCCCTTGATTATAATATTAAAGGAGGGCAATGGGTTTTCTCTTAGTTTGTTGTAGAAGTTGGCCTTACCTTTCCTCCAAACTGGCTTTTTCTTAAGTTTTTTCAATTATTTGATGTGGTCCCAACCCAATGTTCTCCTAACTCTTGGAGAATTATGAATGGTGTCCACAAAATCAACCAATTATATAGGAATAAACTTGGGATCTCTAAAATTGCTAGTATTACATATAGGTAAAATTTGATGATGGAATTTACTACTTGAAGGCGAGGAGGGATGAGTGGGTGGGTCCTTGTAGTAAATTTATCGAATTCCAATAAATATTTTTGGTCACATGGGTTTGTTGTAAAGGATTGGGAGCACTTGTGCATCCCATAGGGTAGTGAACCCTATAGGGGACGTAGGTGTTCTGTAGGGGGGGGGGGTATGAGATAGGTCTAGCCTTAATTTAACATATCTCTTTTTTATTTCACTTCCTTTTAACTTTTTTAATTTTGGGGTTTCTTTTTGTGCAGATGGACGTAAGAAGAAAGAACCCAAACCTAGAGACATTAATTTTGCAGAATTGAAGGAAGCTTGGTCGCTTAAGCAACTTTTTATTATTGTCGAACACCAACATCGACTTCACTACTATTGTTTTATTCCTCAACCACCAGAATTTATGTTTTCTCGAATAATGGATAGGGAGACTATAATCCTAAAAGGTTTTTTTGAGAAAGATCCTTCATCAGCTATCACTTCAGGCTCATTTGATTTCATTGACATTTCTACTATCCCCATAGCCACACCCACGACATTAAAAGAAGGAATGTCATCGAGAAAGAGACTTCCAAACCTGATGGAGGGAACCCCAACTTCACTAACTTCTCATCCCTTTAGTAAGAAGGAGGTCAGGGGTTCATCCAACCCCATGAATTTATAGGATTCCCTTGAGAAAGCGAATGTGCATTCTATGAAGAAAGGCAATACAAATTCTAGTATTATAATAAATATGCCCACCTATATATTCCCCTAACAAGGGGAAGGGACCTGATAAAAGGTTAGTATTTAGGTTACCTGACTTAGCTCTTGGTTTGGTGAGGGGAGCTTGCCTCGCTACCGAAAATGTTTTAGTTGAAAGACTATCCACTGAGAAATTTATTTCTTATGTTGTTTAAACTCTTTCCCTGGTAAGTGTTGACTTTATTTGTTTGAATTCTTGTAGCTTTGAAATTTACTTGCATTAATTATTTTCCTTTGTCTTTAATATTGTATTATGTGGTATAATTCATCAATCTCCTCAACAAGATATTAGAGTAGGCAAAGGATAATGCTAACCTGGCAGGGCATTGTAGGAGGCATAAAAGGAATTAAATTTTTCTTAGAAGAAGGCAGAAGGATGCTACAATAAATGCCAATGACATGGAGATCTCTTCTCTAAAATTGAAATCTAGAGTTGGATAAGGCTGGTGAGGAATCCTCTTAGTATTTAGCAAAGGTATTAGAGGCCAACAATACTTCCTTTAACCAGGACAAAGCCTTTGCCCTTGCCCCAAAATAGTTGGACTTCATCCATAAGTCTTTCTTCAAGAAGGTCTAGGATGAGGCCTTAGCAAAGGCCGATATCCTTGTTAGGACTTAGATATTTTATCAGCATGCCCATAACACTCCTCTCAACCTAAATGAAGCAGATGAGGAAAAGGCGGTCGACCAATAACATGAGGTTGCTGATAAAGATAAGGTTGAACCAAATAAGGAGATTCCTACTAAGTAGATTAAGCTAGTATCTTCTTGTATTTTGTTTAGATTTCTTATGCCTTATTCTTTTGAACTCTGTAAGGGCTTGACCTAATTTTCACTGAATGAAATAATATAATACTTTTGGCTTCATCTTATTTTGTTCAGCTACTACTTTATAATTTCTTAATTTTTTTCTTGCCTTTAATTTCTAAATGCACTTATTTTGCCTTTGTAGTTTAATAATAACTTGGACTTTGTGCTAATCATCCAAGAGAGTAAAGATTTGGACCTAATACTTGAAGGATATTCTCCTTATCGATCTCGAGAAGCCTTTATCGCATTCACCAAGCACTTCAAAAGATGATAAGTGCCTATATTGACTAGATAAGTGTGGTTATCAGTCTTCAGACTGAACTGGGGAAAGCTAGAAACATAACTAGTCTTCTATAGACTGAAAATGCTTATCTAAGAGAGGATCTCAGCTAGGCCGAGAAGGCCTTTAATGAAAATAAATCAACCAAATCGGGTCTGCACTAGAGGATAATGAAATTAAAGTACTAGTTCAGGAAGCTCCTTGCTCTATCTGGGTTGTCGGCTAGGACAAAACTTGGATGGATGAGATAATGGACCTAGGTAAAGCCAGGTAGGTAGTCTATAAGCATGGTTAGATAAATGCATTGTTCATTTGTAAAATCCCTAAGGATTCTAAATTCTGGTATTAGTACCAGGTCTATTAACCGTTTACTCGGCTAACTCTCCTTAGGATTGATGAGTATTTGACATCCCCTGACACAATCCTTATATAACTAATGAAGAAATATCTTATCAACCATAATAATGATGATGAGTTCCAGCCTAGCCTTGATGGTGGTTGCCAAGATACCATAACTGAGCATGTGACTTACCAAAGATGACACAATTGTATTTGCAATCTTGTAATTTCTTATTCATTTATAATCACCCGATCACGGTCTACCTTGTATTAAATGAATGTTATGAATGAAATTATAACATATTTTGTATTCCTATTTCCCCATTTTATATGCCGATTATGTTTTTTATTGGTCTTACCTTTTAGGATAGTGTCGCCAGACCTCCTAAGTCCTAGAACCAAACTAAGTGAAAACACACCCGGTCATTGGGCTAGCCACTCATTTAGGATTTCAACCTAACAAAGTCAGGTTACTTAGTGCCCATGGATCCCTCGTAGGCCTTTGTCTTGCCTTGACAATTCTTAATGTTTTCGTGTTTGTTAATGATGAAAATATGTAACCTTAAAACATGACTAGGTGTAATCATAAGTAAGGTATCAAGATGACAATCATAATTTAGTTGGACAAATTTATAATGATATTGGCTTGCCATTTGGAACAATAAGAAATATAATTGCATTAAATGAACTTTAAACATCCAAAAAGTCAAAAATGACAACTTAAAATTTTCATAAAGCTAAAATGTTAATAAAAATTTCAGAAATAAAACTTCCAAAGGTTGTCTACATTCCAAGACCTAGGTATCTCCCCTCCTTCCATTTTCCAGATGGTAGGCTTCCTAGAGGTCATCCCTAATGACTTTGAATGGGCCTTCCCAGTTGGGTCCTAATTTTCCATTGGATGGCTTCCTTGTTACCTATGACTTTTCTTTGAGAATAATCTTTGACCTAAAACTTCCTTAGATTGAGGCCTTTGTTATACTACTTTGCCAACTATTTTTGGTAGGACGACAACTTGATCAAGGCTTGTTCTCTTCTTTCCTCGTCCAGGTCGAGATCAGTCCTTCTAATTTCGTCATTCATGCTTTGTGGAGTGACATTTATTCTCATGGTTGGTAAACTAGCTTCTAGTGGTATTATAGTCTCCATTATGTAAGCTAAGGCAAAGGGTGTTTCTGTAATTGACCTCTTGGGGGTTGTTCGGTATGCCTAGAGTACATGGGGAAGCTCATCCACCCAAGTGCATTTTTCTTTTTCAAATCTCCTTTTCGTTCCATTGAGCACCATTTTTTTAGAGGCCTCAGCATGTCCATTACTTTGGGGATAGGCTACTGAGACGTAGTAGTGCCTGATCTCATGGGTGTTACAAAAGTCTTAGAATGGTCCACTCTTAAATTAACTTATATTAGTGGTGATAATTGTCTTTATCACACCGAAACGGGTTATAATGTTCATCCCAATAAACCTGATCATGTCAAAACCTCTTATGTTCGCCAATTGTTCCTCCTCAATCCATTTGGTGAAATAATACGTGCCTACCAATCGGTACTTACAAATTTCAGGATCTGTGGGAAGTGGTCCCATAAGATCTAACCCCTGTTGTGTTAAAGTTCATGTGTTGTTTAAGGACTTGATATCGATGGATGGCTGGTGGAGCATTGGCAATACCATTAGGCATTTTTTCCATTTTCTTAAGTAGAAGATGAAATCCTTCTGTATGTAGGGCCACCCTTATTCTTCTTTTATGACTCTCAATGACATAGATCGTCCTCCTGTATGACTTAAATATATCCCAGCATGAAGCTTATAAAGAACTTGGTCGACACTACTGGGATGAACCCAATGCAAATATGGACTAGCAAAAGATCTTCTATAGAGGTTTCCCTCAAGGGATAGGTAAAATCAAGCAACCTTGACATTTATCTGATGACCATAATTTTTACTGGCAGCTAGTGTATCTTCTCGTAAATATCCAATGATTGGATCTGGGAGACTTTTGTAAGTTAAGAACTTGTTCGATATTTTTCTACTTCATGATTCTTGACTAAGCGAAAAGATTCCATTCAGATTATTTTTTGAGGTCGGAGTAGACAATTGACACCCAAGTAGATAAAGCGCCTGCTTGATTGTTAGTTGCTCGGGGAAATTATTGGTCATGGATCTACTTGAATTTGGTAACCAAGTTCAGGGCGATAAGGAGGTATGATGACATGCATTCACCCCTAACATTATAGTATCCTAATATTTGGTTAGATCTAGTCTTGAATCGTTGTATAGATCAAGGTGACCAGCACCAAGGTATTACACCTTCTTTAAATCGCCAATGAGGTTCTCGTACTCAACGTCATTATTAGATGCCTCAAAGCTAAGTCTAATTCCTTGCTCGAGCATGGTATGATATAGAAAAACCAGGACAATACCTACCCATGTCCCTTTTGAATTGTATGCTCTGTTAACATTGAATGTTTAGTTGTTGAGTTGGTATATCTTTTCACTGGTGGCTTAATTGATGAGCTCCCTTTTGTCGGGCTGATTCCCTCCAATTAATTCAACAATGAAGTCAGCCAAAACTTATCCTTCGATAATAGTTTTGGGATAAAATGGATATCAAGCCTCCCCAGTTCCACCGAGCACTTAGACATCCATCTAAAAAGGTCGTCCTTTATGAGGATTGCCTTTCAAGGAAATAAAGTGATAATAATAACATAATGGTTTTCAAAGTAGCGATTTAACTTTCCTTAGGCGATCAATAATGAGTAAGATAACTTTTATAGAGGAAGCTAGATTTTCTTGGCGTTCAGTAATATCTTGATGACATAATAGATTGGGTACTGGTACCCATATTTTTTGCATAGTAAGGTAAAGCTAATTGCGTGGTCGGATGTCGAGAGATACAAGTAGACTAGATCCCCCAAATTTAGGATCATAACTAGAGAAGGTTAACTTAGGTAGAGATTTATCTTTACAAGTGCATTCGATCATTCTTTAGTCCAGGTCTGGACTTTATCCTTCTTTTAGAGATAGAATAAAAGTTGTTACTTTTGAAGGATCTTGAGATATAGCGGTTAAGTGCTGCTAATATCTCGATCATCTTTTGAATGTCCCTAGCTATTTTGGGTGTCTTGAGATTGTTTATTGCCTTGATCTGGTTAGTATTTTCTTCGATTCCCGTTTAACTGACCAAATAACAAAAAAAATTTGCCGAATTGAAATCCAAAGGAGGATTTTATTGTATTGAACTTCATCCATTCATATTTGGGGACCTAAATTATCTACATTAGTCCTGTCAGATGACTGCCCTTACGTATGATCTTCACAAGCATGTCATTAACTTATACATTAATTCTTTCATCCCATTGATGCTTAAACATCTTGGTGACCAACAATTGGTAGGTCGCTCCCACATTTTTTAGCCAAATGGCACGACCGTGTAGCAATAAAGGCTAATGGTAGTAATAAATGATGTCTTATCTTGATCGGTCCTAAATAGTGGGATTTGATGGTACCCCGAATAAGACTTTAAGAAGCTCATTTGTTCATGGATGGCTGTGTCATCAATTAATTGGTAATCTTCGATAGGAGAAAAATGTATTCGGGACAAGTTTTTTGTAGGTCGGTGAAGTCTATACAAATTCTTCATTTTTAATTGCTCTTTTTGAAAATAATTGGGTTTAAGAGTGATTTTGATAATTAAACTTCATAAATGTTCCTTACTTCCAGAAGTTTCCCCACTTCCTCTTCCACTGTCTTTTTATTCTCTGGGGCTATTGGTTGTGCCCTATGTGTGATTGACGAAAATGTTGGGTCCACATGAAGTTGATGGAAAATTATATCGGTTTTGATGCCAGGTATGCCATATGGATGCCAAACTAACAGATCTTGGGTTTGTTTCGTGAGAAAGAGATAAGTTCTTCTTTCTCGTGATAGATTAGCGAGTTATTGATACAAAATTTCTTTTTTGGGTGAGAGTACTCAAACACAACTTCTTTCATTGGTTCCATGACTCTATCTTTTTTTTCTTATTTAGTTATGATGTTAGTGATATACAATTATTGAGTAGTATCCTAGTTCCTAAGTATATCCATTTCTCCCCATCGGTATTGCATTTTAGCTTCTGGTGGTAGGTGTATGGAACTACTTTCCTGGTGTGAATCCATCCTCAACCCAGGTGTTAAATGTAGGGTGACTCAATGTCCACTACAAGAAACTATACCATCTTAGATATGTTCCCATGCCGTATTGGGAGGACCACCTTCCCTAGGGGCATCGCCATCCTATCGGCGAAGCCGACCAAAAGGATGGTCACTTCCTTTAGATCCTCCATATTGCGGTTGAGTTTGCTGAAAAAATTTAAGTTCACGAACTCTGAAGAGCTCCCTTGGTTTACTAGTAGCTTAACCATAGCCTAGTTGGCAATGATGAGATTAATTACTAATGAATTAATATGTGGAGTTATGACTCCGACCAAGTCTTCCTTGGTGAAAGTGATATTCTTTTCATAGTCAATATATTTTGGTCGGTGATGTTTAACCACTGAGGTTAAGAAGGGTTAATTAAGAAAGCCTCCATGATCGTAGTAACCTTCTTTAGCTTTATAAACACACCATTTCCTTGAATCTGATTTGGGCTTGAGGCTCTATGGATAACCACAAACTCATGTCCCATATCGTCATCTAGGTTGTTATTAGGATTTTGGTTGCGCTCCAATGGGGCCTTTTTGCTCTTCTTCTCTATGTAATTGTATAATTGAACTGCCCGAGCCAAATTCTCTATGTGTGAATTGAGCACCTTGTAGTTTTATGTTTTATTCCCATGCTCATTATGATAGGAACATCTCATGGAAATATTCCTCTTCGACGGATCCCTTATCATTTTATTCGGCCATATAATATATTGTTGATCCTTAATTTTGTTTAAGATTTTATAGATCGAATATTTAAAATAGTGTTGATGTCATGCTATGCCTTGCTAAGATTCATCTTATATTTTTTTTAGGTCCTCCATTTGGCTTTTTATCCCCCCTTCTAGGGAGCATTCTCCATGTCTCCATTTTGACTCACCCTTGGCCAAGCATTATCTTTTTGGGTGTCAGTCGCCATGCCTTCTACCTTGGCATACTTCTTAATTTTGGATATCAGGGCATCTATAGTGCTAGCTTCCTTTTTGGTAAGAGTCTGGAACAACATGGAACTACTCGATAAGCCGATTTTAATCGAGGCCACAACCACTTGCTAGGAGTAGTCCTCTACCTCGTTTCACTTTTTCCAATATTGCCGAGCATACTATCGTAAGTTTTGCTTTGTCTTCTTCTTCATCACGAGGAGGGAATCCATCCTCTTTATGTATGTGCTACTGGTGATGAATCTCATTGTGACAGCCCCCGCGAGCTTCTTTAACTTATGATGGACCGGTGTGGTATCTTTTCAAACCACTTATGTATAAAATTTCTTAGACTAAAAGGTATATATGACACATGCGAGACTCATTGTTGTTCTAGAGGGTCATCGCCTAACAATATTATCGAATATAATTGGTGGGATTAGTTTCCCAATATAAATCTTGAACTTGGGTGTGGTAAAATTTT
Source organism: Sambucus nigra (assembly GCA_949130495.1). Lineage (NCBI taxonomy): Eukaryota > Viridiplantae > Streptophyta > Magnoliopsida > Dipsacales > Adoxaceae > Sambucus > Sambucus nigra. The sequence continues at coordinate 401,981,778 of OX422208.1, read as the reverse complement.
TGGTACTATCAAAGTTTTCAATCATTTTGGAGAAAGGAGATTTTATTTAGGATATGAGATCCCTCCTAGAAAACTCCTTGGTTATTTTGTCTCCTTAATGGGAAGGGTGATTTTCTATCTATCTTCATATAAGGTTACGAAGGTCATTATTCTCACGATGACCGATGTGGCAATCTATTGAATTTGGTGATCGTTGGTGATAGGAATGATATTGAGTGCACCATTAACTCCTTCGAGATGTGAGTTTTACTCACCAGAGGGCTAGGGGTATGGGAAATCTCATGATGTTTTTGCTTATCCCCACGGAATTCTTCCTCCATCCTCTCTAAGAGACACTAGACATGAATTATCCTCCTGTTGGCGCTATTTGGATGCCTTTTGTTTCCAGAGTCATTGCTCATAGGCGTTCATGAGCCTAAAGATTTGGTTAGATCATTGTATCTCATTACTTTCAATATTTTAATCCATCCATGGGAGAAAATACGACCTGCGAGTATTACAGCTACTGTTGGGTTGGATTTTGAGCCTCAAGGTCGTTCTAATCGTTGTACCAACTACTGAGAGATGATGAGTGTTGGTTGTGTGAATGAGACACGGTTGCTCGTGGCTTTTTATGGCTAAGTAAACAAAGTCACTTCCCACATATAGAGCTAATTTTAGTTGGTAAAATCCTTTTAGTATTTTTCAACGCAATTAAAGTCCACCAAATTATAAACATGTACAATCATGCACAAGAAATGTATTTTCATGGTTCGAAAATGTGCCTATGTCCAGACATTATATTTATTGATAGTATATTGATAACAAAGATTACACTCCCCTTTTCCCTAGGGTGAGGGTTACATTTATATAGAAAATAAAGGGGTTGAGCCATGTGGGACTCCTTGACCTTAGATAGCTATCCGAACTTGGTCAACTCTATCTAATTTTGAGATTTCTTGTGATCAGATTTAATTATCCTTATCCCCTTGAATTGAGATCTTTAACAGGATTAATGGACATGTCTCATCCTTTCATGTGGCTGAATAATCCTCCATAAAAGTTATGACCATTTATTTGATGTTTTACTCATTTGATATTAACCGACCATTTATGCCTTAAACTGAACCCCAAGGTTCCTTAATATATGTGATGTCCGTAAATTACTACTTTATATGTTAATATTAATTTACCCCTAAAGTATCAAATTTAACATTTTATTAACAACGCTTAAAATCCCTAAATTAACCCGAATATCCAATCTATAAGACTATTGGATCAATCCATCCCAAACTATATCAATCCATCCCAAACCGGATCAATATGCCTATTTTGGATCGATCCGATCTGGTTCGGATCGATCCGTGCATGTTCAAGATTATAAGCTCACCTCAAGTTCAACAATGGGTATGTGAATCATCCAAACCCACTTAAAACCTCTAAACAATAACCAAACCCCTCCCTACAAACATATAAGCTTTGGATTAATGATTTTGAAATGTTTCTATAAGAATTAAAGTGATTTTAACACGATTAAAGGTTCAAATCCATATATTTACCATCTAAGCCTAACTCCATCTTCTTCGTTCAAATGGGTTAATTAATTAACATTCATTTTCAAGTTAAATTCTCAAATTAACATGGGGATTTGGAATCTTATTACGTGTAGATTACATATCTAAAGTTTCCATTATCAAATTGTAAAGTTTCCATCATTATTTTGTCCATTCAACCAAACAAGTCCTTGTATTGGTCAACTAATTAAACTGGGTTCATAACTTAATCAAATTAATTCTGAAACTATTTTTAATTTATCAATTAGTTATCTAATATTTCCTATCGATTCCAATATATATTCGTCATCATAACACACATCTAATTTTATTTTTTTAGAAAAAATAGACTTTCGTTAAGGGGATCACTATTATCAAACTTACAAACGTCCAATATCCAAAGGTAGGGTTTTCCTATCATTTCTCCTCAGCCACTAGAGTTCTTGAGTATGTTAAATGAGTTTTAGGTTAATTTTTTAATTAATATTAGTTGCTGATTTCATAATAAGGTTAGGATCCTACTTTGGCATAATTATATGAGGCCTAAAATAAACTCCAAATGATCTCAAACTTGACCCAAGACATATAATAACCTAACAGACCATTTTTCACGGTTTTCAACCTGTTATGGCTTTCTAAACATCCGATGAATGTCCCAAAAAGTTGACATTTTCCAAGAATTTAATTATTTATTTACATTTATTAATTATTCAATATGTGTCATTTTTAACTAAAACTTTAATATTAATTAATTAATTGTGACTTGATATTATAGGAACCTACTTCACGATTAGTGGGATCCAATGACAAGAGAATAATTCAAATCAGGAAACCCTCGACACTTAGCCCCATGACCATTCCATAGTCGCCCATAATACTAAGACACTAAATATTTATCTTGATAATTTTGTATAAGTTAGCAAATTACTTAGTCATCATGTAAGGTATATTTATCCAAGAAATTCACAATTCAACTATGTAACACTATATATGGAGCATGTAAATCTACACAATAACACACAAAATGTCACAAGTAATTTTTAATTATATTGCAATTAATAATTAAAATAAATACCATGAAAATATGAGGTATTATACTCTTGTGGTGACTCTGGACATTTTAACTTCATTATCGGTTAATTTCTTAATAACATCGAAAACTCAACCGATCTTATATTTTCTAGAATGCTTTGAGAAGGTGGGATTATCTAATAACGGTTGGAGGAAGTCAATAGTCACCCAATAGGGTTCACTAGATATGTATCACATCCATTGGGGTCTATTAAATTGGACATCCTCATTGTCATTTATTCTTAATAAGTATTAGTATGAAGTCTTTTCCTAGTAATAAAAATTACTTTCTCATAAAACATCATCGTAGGGAGACCGACTATTACTAACATGGATGTGTTGATATCCATAAATTAACTACAGGTTAAGCTCCCCACTCTTGGAGGATTAGGTTACTTCAAAGGCAATTAAAAAATAACCAAAGATTTATATATATATCCTCTATATAAGGGGAATAACAATAAAACTAAGTTAAAGATGGTAATTTTTATGTGTGAATATATATGTGTGTGTGTGTGTGTGTGTGTGTTTTCTTATTAATGTCGATAAGAAAAAAATCTTAAGGAACCAACAATTGGTGATTAAGATGAGAAAGTAGGGAGAGTTAAAAAAAAATAGTAAGATTAAGAGGTTCCCGATGCATTGAATAACCAAGTCTGTAAGGGCTTGGTGGAGTTTATCATATTTCTATCAAGGACGTGGGTTTAGGCACTTTTGAGGGAACTAGATTGGAGGGTAAGGAACGAGGCATTGGTAAGTCCATAATTAGCCATTTCAAATATAAGAGAAAGAGAAAAAATTATTTTTGAGAAACCTCGTCATGGTTTCTCAAAATACCACATCAAAATGTATTATATCTATAATTATATTTTCCATCCCAATTATAATATTTTTAGATTCTCAGAATGTTCATGTTAGTACATACGTAATACTCACAATTCACACCACAAACATGTAATATATCAACACATCCATCTTATAAACATGTGAAGTTGGGAACTAGGGTTAGGTAATCCTTTGGGTAAGTTTCGAAAGCACGAGGTTATTTTTTGGGCATGAGTTAAATGTTGACCCACTAACCAAATTGATCAAGAAAAAATAAATGATGTTTACTCTAGGTAGATATGCGTCAATTCAAGAGGAAGTAGATAAAATTATGTAGGCCAAATTCACCATGGATGCATGGTATCCTAGCTGACTATCCAACATCATGATGATAATATATCTAAACTTAAAGTGGTGGATGTCTGTTTATTAACTGACTTGAATAATCAGCTCCAAAGATTTCTTTCATCAACTAAGGATAAACTAAATGGTAGATGCAACAGTAAGTCATCATCTCATGAAATTCATGGTATAAATAGGAACTTACTCCTACAATGTTATGTTGTTATCCCGGAATATGTTAGTACCACCCACAAGAACCTAAAAAATTGTTTTTGAGGATCATATTGGTAACATAATGGAATGGAAATTTACATCAATGATATGTTAGAAAAAAATACTCACTAATGAGAAACACATATATGACTTAGCTTAAACCTTTGACATGATGGAAAGGAATAAGCTAAATTTGAATATGCTGAAGAGTTATTTTGAAGTCAGTACATGGAAATTTCTCTATTTCATTGTCAAACAAAGATGAATTGAGTAAAATACCAACAAAATTGATGGATTGATTAACATGAATGAACCAAATAATGTCAAGTAAGTAGAGAGGCTAATGGGATGTGTGGTTATCCTCAACAGGTTTGACTCCAAATCTGTGGAAAAATTCTTGCCCTTATTAAATATCCCAAGGAAGGCATTCTTGTAAGATTATGAGTGTGAAAAGGAATTTATTTATCTGAAATCCTACTTAGGATCGAACCCTCTACTCTTTCAGCCTATGTACGATGAGAAGCTTCACATGTATTATGCCATCTTAGATTCAGTTAAAAATCTAATATTATTATTTTAGTGGATATTCGATACTCACGTGACAAAATATTTGGGTCTTGCATCAATCAAGTACATCGCTCGATTTCATATAGGTGTTAGGTATCTTTAGTTTCCTATTTTGATTGAATTCACACCTAATGTGTAATCATCCCATTTATCACACATATGAGCTTCCAACCACATGATACTTTGAAGAATATCTTTTTTGATAGGTCAATTGATATTTTACTTATGTCTTTGAACACTCATGTTTTTATGTTTAAAAATATGATTAAATAAAATTTCAATATTTTTAAAAATGGGTAAAGTTTTTAAATCCACTAGGTTGCATTTTTAACCTTTTTACAAGTTAAAATTTGGCCTACAAGCACAATCATGTGCTCATTTTAGAGCACGAGAAGACTTTGGACACATGGCATAATTCTATCCAACACGATTTGCATTTTGTGCAAAATAATGGACTGCCATTATGAGCAAGGTCCTTGAATTTTTAGCCAACCAATTTAAAGGAACTTTTCATAGAATTTTCAATTCATTAGTGTTTATTTCAACACTTGATCTCGATCTCAAGGTTTTTTAAGAGTCTATCTTTGCAATTTCTCCACCTATCTGACTTTGTTGAACTTCCCTTGAACCATACATGATTATATGTGAATTATGAGATTTTAGTGTAGATTTTCTTTACCAAACCGCTAACATAGATCATATATCACTTATGCATAATATTACATGCTGGTTGGACTTACTTAAATATAATATGGAGGTTGAATAGATATATCAGAGGAGTAATTCGATGAATTGCGATGCTTTGGAGATTTGAGGTATTCTCACTCACAGTGGAGTTTTATTATTTGATTATGATTGTAGATGGAAAAGATTTGAGTGATTAAATTATATACTACAAATGATCTTAAGTATAATATTTGTTCACTTGCACATTATAAATAAGTTTTCTAAATCTAGTGAGAGAGAATGCATCCCGATGTTTTCCCCTGATGGGGTTTTCTTCATAAAAATGGTCTGATCAATTATATGTTTTAATTATTACTATTTTAACACAACACACAAGGGCGCACTTTGGACCGATGATTTTGTGATTAAAGAACTAGGAAATTGGAGCTTATGATAACTCCTCAGCTAGTTAATTGGAAAAATTAACTTAAGGTGATCAATGTGTGTGGTATTTTAAATTAAAAAAACTCCGCATACTTTTCCTAATCAGATCTAAAGGTTTAAAATCAATTATCAAGTTTTGACATTAAAATTGGCTAGTTTGAGCCCTCAAGGGAATTTCATGTGATTTGTTTTATTAATTAATCTTCACCCCCTCCAGGACTTATCAGGACATATTTACATTTACACAACCTCCTCTCATCTTTTTCCTCATTTATGATGAAGGCGCTACACAAAATTTGGTATACTGTGCTAGTAAGACCCTTAGAGGTGACAAATCGAGATATCCTCAAAAGGAGAATCTAGCATTATACTAAATTCACTCCTTAACAAAATTAAATGCATGCGTCTAATCATATACCATCTTCATCCTAATGGATCAGCCTGGTGGTCTGGCATGTTGAATTGGAAAAAGTTTAAAATCATATACCATCCTTGCATTATAATCACATGCCAAGCCATATTGTATGTTATCGCATAATTTACGAACGAAGACCCGACCAATTTTACCTAGATATGAGGAATACATTCGAAAACTAACAAATGAAGAGATTGATTGAGTTTTTAAGAAATATTTATATTTAGGCGATGTATAAAAGATAAGGATCCATTTTACCTAGAGACCATGTTTGGAACTTGTTCATTCATGGATCATTTTGTGATGCTGGAATTTGTGATGACCTAATATTTTCTACCCTAATTGGGGCTGATATATAGTGTGTACTAAAATAAATTTCTTGATTTAAATGATGAAGATTGGTATAAGTCAATGAAAGACTCTATATGGTTGACTTGCTAGGATCCCGTACCATATAGATTTTTCAACTACTTTGGATATGCACACAAAATAGTTTTACTAGCCAAGAGCCCCTTTACAAGGTACTTTAACATTCAAGATGGGCATCTACTTCAACTGGAAATTCCATGTGATCTCCAAAGGTATAAAAATGTCACAATTTAGGTCACAATTTCACATGCATTTCATTATATGTTCCATAGTAATTTTCTAGAATTTTTAGAAATTTCTTAAAAATTTTAAAATAATTTTTGGAAATTATTTAGATTTAAAATAAATTTTTAAACATTTAATTAAGTTATTAAAAATTGTTTTTTTAAAAAACCTTATGGGAGGAAATTAGAATTTCAAGAAACTTAAACCGGCTCATTTACACGTATAATCCATGTGTGACACGTGTTTGCCACATGTCTTGACCTTATTCACTGATTTGTGTTTCTTTGCACATACATAACTGAGGGATAGTTGTACACCGTTGATCTTATTTTATCTACGACCTAAAATCAATCTTGAGCGATCCATGTGATAACCTATTCAACCAAATAAATGCTGAGACGTATTACCACTTATATCCAATTAAGCTTGCCTAATACGATATGTTTATGACCATTGGATTTTGATCAAATTAGTGGAACTCATCTCAACCGTTAATTTCAATCGAACTCTCTAGAACCTTTCCTCATCATTATAAAAGCAACCTTCATCTTCTCCTTTTGAGACTTTTGTCAGTGTAAAGAAAGAAGATAAAGAGAGAGAGAGAGAGGATATTTTAGAGAGAAAGGATAACTTAGAGAGAGAAATAAAAAGGAGAAAAACTAGAGAGCTTTATGTTTTTAACATCATAAAGTTTTTTTTCTTCATACGTTTTTCTCCTAAAAACTTCTTTGGGAACCAACTTTTATAGTTTATAAAATTTTAAGATTTTCAAAATCACAGTTGAGTTTTGAGAGTATATTTCATATTTTTCAACCAAAGCTCCTTTAGATCTAGTCACTCTTGTAAAACAACCTTCACAACAGTTAGGAACTTGATTTTCTTATAAAATTAAGGATCTAACTCAGGTGAAACATTTGCACAACCTTTAAGTTAGCTATGTTTCTATATATGCTGATTTGTTGATATTTTGTTAGAAACATCCAGTATTTGTTAGATCTCTATAAATCTTTCAAAAAAAATTTAGATCCGTAAATGTTTTAGGTTTAAATCTATAAATATCAAAATATTATACCTTGTTGGTTTAGATATGGTTTTATTTTCTAAAAACTAATTTTACCTTTTGTGAAATCTGTTTGATGTATATATATCATATTTAAATTTATTTTGTTTAGATCTAATCAGATCTAAATTTCTTGATCTTTATGATATTTGAAGTTTTAGATCAGAGAGTTTAGAACATCCTGTGTAATTTGTAAGAATATTTGTATAAGTGTGGGTGTGTGCTTACATGTTCATATAAGATCTTAGAAACACACATCACCACCAAATTTCACACACTTCACATTTAGAAAGTGTGTTTTTTTTGGAGAAACCTGAGATAGAGTCGACGCAAAGAAAAGCTAAAGAAGAGGAGGTTCAAGTAGTTGTTGGATCACAAAAGGAGTACCTAAAGGAGGTGTAGCTATGTGAATATTTAGGTATATTTATTTTCACTTTTGATCCTCTGATTGCTTGCTTGTAATTTGTAACCTTATTCCATTTTTGGTAGATTTTGTTTTGTGTATTTTACCGCTGATGTTTCCCTAGCCTTTGGGATTCTACCACGTAAAAAATATTGCGTGTAAACTACTATGAAGTGCCGCTCTTAATTCTTTCTTGATACTTTTTGTTTATAAGTAGTTACTTGGGATAATGAATATCTTATTTTTTTTTTAAATTGAGCTACCAAGATTATTCAAGTTTTCTAGTTCATAACTATTTTAACTTTTTACACATCTTGTGCAAAATTATTTCATAAACAAAAAGAGTTGTTTCAAAGAGTTTCTTTAGAGTATTAGCCTTACCTTTAACTTTGTTAGGTATTAGAGCGGTTTCAAATTTTTTTGATCTTGTAACTCATGAAACTATTTTTGTGATTCCAAAATGAATGAAAAATTTAAGAAACTTGGTAACCTCTCTAGACCTCTAATGTTTGATGGACGCAATCCTACATGAAAGATAGGATGAATGCCTATACTCAAGGCACTTTTGGTGATGAAGTATGGGAGACTAATGGAAATGGTTACATTCACCCCACTAAACCTCTAACAGAAGTAGCACTTGAAGGGTTAATAAACTAATCAGTGAGTTTACGAAAGAAGAGAAACATATGTCTCTATGAAATAATAAGGGTAAAAAATATATATTCATGTTTGTAAATGAATACGAATTTAAAAGAATGTCTATATGCAATATATCAAAAGATTCTTGGGATACCCCTGTCACTACCCATGAAGGTGCTGACCATGTTAAGATTGACAAAACTCAAATGCTTGTGCAACAATAACATACCCTCATATTGGATGCATCCAAGACCTTTGATGACTTTGATATTAAGCTCTCTAACATTATCACTAAACTCCATGCAAATGGTATTGTATATGATAGAAAAGAAATAGTGCAAAAAATCCTTTGATCTCTACCTACTAAATTTGATATCAAACATTATGGTATAGAAGAGATGGATGATCCAAACCTCACTCCAAAATTATTGAGTAGAAAATTAAGAACTGTAGAAACAGTGTTAAAGTATAAGAAGGATAGGACCTCTAATGTCAAAAGATCCTTTTAATCCAATTTTGTTTTCTCTCCTCAAATGATTGTACCTAAGTTAAACTTTCTTGACTATGACTCATGATTATATGAGGACTGTGAGCTTGAAAGCATTGATAATCATGTAGCCCTAATGAGCAAACCTTTTAAAAATATTATAAAGTCTAAGAATGTTGTGGAAACTAAACAAGGGAAAGCTAGTTATAAAAAATTTCAAGTCCCTAGACCGTATGTCCGCAATAATGATAAAAGACCAACAATAGTAGTCAGAGACCAAAAAATGACTTAAGTAATATACAATATCACAAATGTGGTAATATGGGTCATTATGCTAACAAATGTAAATTCAAGATTAGTACTAACCCTAAGGCCCGCATGTGTAAAACTTAGGATGAATTTAGTGACTTAGAGGATGATGAGCCTGAGTCATCGGAAACACATGAATCATGCATGTCTTTCTTTGCTAAAATTTTTTACACTGATGATAAAGCATGTTTACCTATTGATACTATTATTGATACCACACCTGATGTTTGTATGAATGAATCGTTCAATGGTGTTTTTTTATATAATTCTAATGAGTCTAGCATATGGGTGAGTCAAAGTGTAAATCATTGTGATAATGGAATTGGTGTGTGAGTTCCAAACCACAAATTTAAGCATTATGGGACAAATCATGCACTACACTTAGTGAGTCTGATAATGATGACTTACCTGACATACAAGAGTTATATTCTAAGAATCTGAAGAAAAGATCCGAACTTGAGAAAATGGTTAAACACTTGATTGAACACATTAAGAGACTAAGTAATACTATTAGGCAGAACGTCGAGGAATACACCAATCAATGCGTGGCTCATGAGACTAAAATAAAAAATTATGTTTCTAAAATTAATGAACTTTTTGAGAAAAATTTCATCTTAGAAAAAAGATACGACTCTACTTTTCTAGAATTGGAAGAGTCCAAATAAAAAGACTCAACTATTTTTTAAAAAAAGTCTTCATTTTGAGACTAATGCAAAAGCATATGATAAAATAATTAGTTATAGCAAAATAAACTCTAACGATAAAACTGACTTCGGATTTGACAAAAACCCTAAAAGAGCAAAGACAAGTGTACATAATTCAAAAAATGTCTTTGTTTCCTTTGGGACTTTACCAAATAAAGTCGGTCTTCCATTTTGAAAAATCTTAAAAAGGAATTTTAAAGGCATCTGTCTCACAGTCCACAAAGATTGTGTGTATTCCTAAGTAGAAGTCTAAAAATAAAGCTATGTGTAGTCCTAAGTAGAAGTCTAATAATAAAGCTAAGTATCCATTCCCCCCGCCCCATTAGAGAGATTGGGCAAAACTCGAAATCTGTTGTAGTTGAACCTCACTTTCAATGTGCATATAAACCTCATTTTAAAGGCTTAAAAAATAAAGTCAAGCAACCTCACATCAATACTATAACAATTGTGATGTCTATGGTCACTCTCTTACTGAATGTTTTCAAAAGAGTATTTACACTAGTCTATAACTTTAACTATTTTAGAAAGAGTCAAAATACTTATGTTCTTCCATGGCAGATAATTAAAAACACTACTTTAGAAAGAAAAAGAAAAAGTCTCGCACTAAAAGGAAATCAGTCAAGAGAACTCCTCATACCTTTTCTAAATCAAAGGCTAAGAAAAAGTTTAAAACCAGGGCCAGTTGGGTTAGAAAAGATGACCCCTTACCCCAGTTAAGGTGCAATGTTATAACCACGTTTAAAGCTGAACACACCTATTGACACACCCCAACCCAGTCACTTATAATTAAGTTTGAAAGTCGAAGTGAGTCAAATCATCATTACCTAAATCAAACCATAAACACGAGTATCTTTATTCAATTATTAACATGCATTGATAAAACTAAAAGCCCTTCACTTTTATTAAGGTAATTATGCTCGTTCTAACTTACGGAAAAGATAAGTAGTCTTAAATTACCCCATTTACGTTTAGCCAAATCATGATTTTATGCATCCCTTGCTAACCCCACTGAACTCCTAGATTTGGTAGTGATATCACAATACCTGAAAAACATAAACATAGGAACCATGAGCAAAATAGCTCAGCAAATGCATCACTACAACACTCTTGAATAAAATTAAATGCAATAAATCATATCCCCATGATGATATCTGCATACTTTTCTAGTCCATTCATAAAGAATTTCCAACTATATACTTATCCAGCTCATTCATAAAGATGATCAATTATCTACTTATCCGTCTCATTCATAAAGAATTACCAATTATATACTTATCCAGCTCATTCATAAAAATGATCAATTATATACTTATCCGACTCATTCATAAAGAATGACCAATTATATACTTATCCGACTCATTCATAAAGAATGACTAACTTATCCGAATCATGATTCACATATTCTGTCTGCAATAGATAATTCTCCCCCATTCCTGGTCGAGGAGTAACCCCTTGTCTTTAATAGACAAATCTCCCCCAATCCTGGTCGAGGATTAACCCCTCATTTAGGTAAACCGAAATGAACAAATGCATAATCAACAATATTCTGATCATATCTGTAACCATGTATAATACCTCTTACCAGTGAGTGATATTCAAATCTTATCCATAATTATGCGTAATACATCTTACCCATGAGTGATATTCAAATCGTATCCATAACCATGTGTAATACAACTTCTCGTGGGTGATATTCGGATCATCTCCATAGCCATGTATAATACATCTTTTTACAGTGAGTACACTCACCTTTACCACTTCGTGTGTTTTCCCCCTGCCTTTGTCGGGCACTTGTTCAACCGGTTCTTATTTCCTTTCACATATAAAGCCTTAAAATATTAGTATCATCATAAGGATATTAACAATCCAAAGAATAACTTAACCTTGACCATACTCATAAGCATCATATCATCCCATTCTAATCATTTATCATAAATGAAGTCTCATCCAATTTCATGTTGAAATATTTAACATATCCAATCCATAGCCCAAACATAATTTAATTTCTTCTTGGTAATCTGATTCTTATCATATTAGGTTCCCAATATAAAATACAACACATCATTTCAAGTTTCCTAGATCAAGATTTGTCCATTTCTTTATTACAAATCAAATCTGCCCTATAGACTCTTTTATCGTTCAGTAGATTTAAAGAATTTTCATAATTTTTCTGCAACATAACTTCCTTTGATATTTAACCCAAAATACATAAACATATGGAACAATACAAAATTAAAGTTTCATAATTTTTAATATTCATTTGCTATGTCAAGAAAAACATCGAACACCTGGTGTGCATACGTACACCTTTGGGGCAGATTTGATATATGAACTTCAAACTATCACCAACGATTCATTTCTTGGTATTTTCACATAATATTCAGATATGTTATACATATATGAGTCTATTTTCATATCCAACTAGAATTATTCAATTCCAATAAATATAAAAAATGTTATAGGAGTTTGACTACACATGGTTTCCAATCAAATCAATATACATGATTTACACGTTCAACATTGCTTAAACCCGCATCTATCCATACGTATACCTCAAAACATGCAAGTTTACTAAAAAAATGATTGTTTATATCATTTTAAATCAATAATTCCAACAATATACAAGATTTAAAAGTAGAATTACCTTAGGGATGTTTTCGTGATTTCCTATGGATTTTTCTCCCATTTTCCTCTCCTTTCTCTTCTTAAACTTCCCGTTTCTCTCTCTTCATGCCAAACTCTCTAATGGATGAGTTTGGATGAAGAATAAGGTTATTTCAAGGGTATTAAGTCGGCCAAGCTTTCCCCCCCTTCTAACTAATGAAATTCATCCATTTGTTATACATATAAGACAAAATACCACTTAACAAATGGACAGATTTTCCCCTGCTTCGTAATTCCAACATAACTTCTTGCTCAAACCTCTGTTTTACACACCATTTGTTGTGTTACAAACTTAACTCATATATGTACAACTATATAGTTTCAAATCAAGTCAATTATTATATTATAGTGTCCAAAACTAGTCCCGAACTCGAACATTCCTACCAAATATTTCATAAGTTATGAAGGTAAGATTAGACTAAACTCAATAACTTAACATTATATATTATAATAACACATTATACCCATCCCATACGGTAAGCATGGTTTAAACATGGTTTATCATAATCATATCTGGGTCGTCACACCTATATTGGATGGTAACTTAATTTTAGGTGTTCTAAACACAAGATCAGAGACCAGACTACACTCACAAACAAAATCGACTTCTTAAGAGGTAATGTTCTATTTGGTTATGGAGTCTTATCTCAGATCATTGGTAAAATAACGCTTACAGAAAAGGTTCTTCCTATTCTTAATGATGTTCTTTTAATGAAAGGCTTAAAAGCCAATCTTCTTAGTTTATCTTAATTGTGTGACTCTGATCACACAGTTACCTTTTTTGAAATTGAAAGAAATTTTTTGAAAGATATGGTAATTACATTCTTATAGGAAACAAAACTCTAAATAACTGTTATATAATCATTCCTTATAATGAGTCCTATAATTTAACAAGGTTAGATGCGTCTGATTTGTGGCATAATAGATTAGGTCATACTAATTTTGATAACCTATGCATATTGAGCTATCAAGAATTGGTTATAGGTTTACCTAAACTTAAATTTTCTTCAAACATCATTTGTGGTCCATGCCAAGTGTGAAAGATAATTAGAGTGCCTCATAAGAAAGTTAAAGACATAATGACTTCTAAAACTCTAGAACTTATCCACATAGATCTTATGGGTTGTTCCCATAGTATGAGCCTTTGTGGCAACAGTTACATCCTTGTCATGGTTGATGATTTCATACGGTATAATTGGGTTGATTTTATGAAAAACAAGCCGGACACATTTCGAGAATTTTTGAAAATCCTATTGAAAATTGAAAATAAAAAAGATACCTAATTATCACGTATTAGAATTAATAGAGGAGAAGAATTCAAAGAGACTGGAGTAGTACAATATTGTTTTGGTAATTAATATCAGCACGAGTTTAGTGCATCGAAGACTCCACAGTAAAATCATATTACTGAGAGGAAAAACGAACAATCAAAAAAATGGCAGGCAGTACAGACAATATGTTACATTATTAATCGTGTATACCTTCGAAATAATATAAAATAACATCATATGTACTTTGGTACAATAAAATTCTAAACTCAAAATAATTTAAAACCTTTGGGAGTGTATGTCATATTTGCAAAGTTAGGGAAACATTTCAAAATTTAACACCTGAGGTGATAAAGGAATTTTTCTGGGTTACTCCCAAAATATTAGAGAATATCACGCCTACAATTTACGTACCAAAGTTGTAATAGAATCTATAAATGTAATTGTTAATGACACTAGGTAGTGTTGGCACTGAATCAATTGTTGACGATGAGTTCGAAAGTTTTTTTGAAATTGACCCTCCTCAGACAACTGATACACTTCTAACTAAAGTTCTTCCAGTACCAACTTAGATTTCTAAAGATCATCCCCTATACATGGTAGTTTTTAACCTTATGGAGCATGTGAGAATAATTTACTAACTTCAAAATATGTCTAACTTTGTATGCTTTGTTTGTCAAATGGAACCAAAAAATGTAAAAGATGTCCTCAATTACCCTTACTTGATTAATGTTATGAAAGAAGAGCTAACCAAATTTAAGAGTCATGATGCGTGGTACCTTGTCCCTCAGCTTGAAAATAAAAAGGTTATCGGTACCCATTGGATTTTTAAAAACAAAACTGATGAATCCGAGGAAATCATTAGAAATAAGGTCGGGCTGGTAGCGCAAGGATACTCTCAAATAGAGGGAATAGACTTTGGTGAGACTTTTCTCTGGTGACAAGACTCGAGTATGTTCATCTCTTCCTTACTGTTGCATGTCATCTACAGTTTAAACCTTTTCAAATGGATGTTACGTCCTCATTTTTAAATGGTATTCTGACAGAGGAAGTATATATAGAATAGTCGGAAGGCTTTATTGATCCTTCACACCCTAACCATGTCTTTCGATTGAAGAAGGTTTTCTAATCTTAAAGAAAGCCCCAGGGCCTAGTATGAACGTCTCTCAACCTTTTTAGTCCAAAAGGGTTTGAGTTTGGTAGCAATGACTAGACATTATTTATCCGTAAAATAAACAAAGATGTTTTGATTACTCAAATTTATGTTAATGATGTTGTCTTTTGTTCAACTTCCCTTACACTATTTGATTATTTTTCTACAGTTATGCATGGGTAATTTCAAATTTCACTTTTGGGGGAGTTACAATATTTGTTAGGGTTGCAAGTTAATCAATTATTTGATGGTTTGTTTATTTATCAAACTAATTACGTGAATGAATTGATAAAAAATTTGGTTTAGAGAATGCTAAGATAGTACACACTCCCATGAGTAGTAAGACTAAGATATGTAAAGATGAAAATGGGAAAAATGTCTATCCTACTCTATATAGAAGTATGATGGGAATTTTAATGTATCTCACTGCATGTAGATATGATATTATGTATGAAATGTGCATTTGTGCACGATATTAATGTGCTCCTAAAGAATGTAATTTATTATGTGTTAAAAGTATCGTAAAATATATAAACATCACACTCAAATAAGGTATTTGGCATACAAAGGACACCGCTAGTTCTGTTGTTGGTTACACAAATGCTGACTGGGCAGGGTGCTCCAATGATAGTAATAGCACTTTAGGTGATTGTTAGTATGTGGGAAATAATCTAGTTGGTCAGAGAAGTAAGAAACAAAAATGTATATCACTATCTATGACTGAATCTAAGTATATTGATGTTACAAGTTGTTCTGCTCAATTATTATGGATTAAACAAATGTTATGTGATTATGGCATCAAATAAGACCAATTAACTTTGTCCTGTGATAATCAAAGTTCTATAAATATATCGAAAAATAGTATTCAACACTCTCGCACAAAACACATTATACTACACCTGATTAGGCAAATGGTCATGGACTTTGGCCTTGACCAAGCTTATGGGTCAAGACCTAGAGAATGACCAAATTGAGCGTGACCATTTTCATGGGTCGCGAACCAAATTGATGACCAAACTAATGGTCACGAACCATTGTCATTATGGAGGAAGGTCGTGGCTATGGTTCGTGACCCCAACCACGATGAAAAACTATTGGTCACGGATATAGGCCCTGACCGAGGTGGGAACGATGGAACAGATGGTCACGGCTACAGGCCGTGACCCCAACCACGATGAAAAACTTCTGGTCATGGCTACACTAAACCCAAAGGCTAAATTGGCACCCTTTAGGCAACCAGACTTGTCACGGTCAATGACCGTGACAAAAAAACACGCATTTTTGTCACGGTCAATGACCGTGACAAGCCCATGATAAAGTTACTTATCACGATCTTGTTATGGTTAATGACCGTGACAAATCTTATAATATTGTCATGGCCAAAGACCTTGACATGTCTGTGACAAGTTTAGCAGCAAAAAACCCTTTTCCCTCCTTTTTTTTCACCGCTTTTCCTTCCACTCTCTCTCTCTCTCTCTCTCTCTCTCTCTCTCTCTCTTCCATTTGTATGTATGTGTGTGTGTGTATATGTGCGTATGTGTGTGTACGTGTGTGTGTGGTGGGTGGGGGCTGGGGGGTGAGGGGTGGGGAGGGGAGGGTAGGGGGGTGTATATGGGTGTGCGGGTGTGTGTGGTGAGGGTGGGTAGGGGGGTGGGGCTGTGTGTGTGTGTGTGTGGATGGGGAAGGGGTTGGGACAGGGTGGGGGTGGGAGGGGGCAGGGGGTGGGGCAGAGGGTGGGGCTGCGCGCGTGTGTGTGTATGCACGTGTGTGTATGTGCATGTGTGTGTATATATGTGTGTAGTGTGTGCGTATGTGCTTATGTGTGGGGGGGAAATGCTGTGGGGGGTGTGACGGGGGGTGGGGTTGCGTGTGAGTGTGTGTGCGCGTGTGTGTGGGGAGGGGGGGGGGGGCAAGGGGAAATTGGGCGGGGGTGGGGCTTGTTAATTTTATTAATTAAATTTTGATTGGTTTATTTGATATTTTCCCTCGTATGCAAGTAGTGTCCCTTGTAAATGAATTGATTGATTATTAATTTTTTTAGTAAATTAATATATGAAAGTAGGATTGCCCCTCATTGTAAATTAGTAAATTAATAATTGTATACTTTAATTGCTAGTTTAATTGATGAAAAGAATTAATTGAGTAGATGAATTAGAAGGAGTACGGGATACACATTTGTTGTTGCCATTGCTGTTGGATTATAGTGGATCGATGTTGGGTTGGTTAATTTTAAAAGTGGCATGACCACTGGATTATTGTCCATATGGGGGTGGGATTTTTCAATTTTTTTGAAAATTACTCTGTATCACGAACAATATATATATACTTAAAATTACATATAGTGCACATAGATACTAGCCTTCTAGTTCTTATGCGTATGCATTCAATAGCCCTTAGACCCGTTCGAGAGTCATTACCCCTGTAATGAGATCTCTCGAATTGTCCCATTTGGACAGTTTGGGACTGCATAATTTTTGTATAATAATATTCTTAGTGGCTTAAAGTTGTTACTTTTGAAGGAAGTTCTGCAGTCGTATCCTAATGTTATCTGGGTACATACTTGATTGACTAGTGTGACTGTTATTTCAATTGATCAATTGAAATAACACTCGCACTTGCCAATATACGTCGTGTACTTGGAGAACTACGAGGATATGCTGCCGAATTTTTATCAAATCGTAACAATGTGCATGAGCTGTTAAGTATATTACCAAAATATGCGGTCTTGAATGGGATAGGACCACTCACCCTTTAGAGGAGATGGAGGAAATAGTAATTTATATTATAAATTGAATTTTAAATTTGAAATTTAAGAATCGAAGACATAATTAAATAAAACATACTATAAATCTAAGTTTTGTTTATACTAATCCATGAATATACGTTTCTTACCTTTAATAGGTGATTAGTTGTGGTAGCTGTGATGGGATATCCGAAATACAAAGAGTGGACGGGTGAGACAAATATAATTGGGGATGTGTTTAGCAGAGGTGCTAACGAATTTGTGAAATACGCAAAGAGATGTCATAATGATGATGAGTTTTCGTGTCCGTGTACTAGGTGTGAGAATGGTAAGGTGTTTGAGTGGAAAACAGTTGAACTACATTTGTTAAGATGGGGTATGCAAGATAGTTATTGATTTTGGTGTTTTCATGGTGAATTGAAAGTTCCTTTTGTCCCCGAACAACCTTCACACCAACCTTCAACAAGTAGGATACATGTAGAAGGGGGCGACGTAGATCATAATATGTTAGAGGATTTAGTTGATGATGCGTACAGAGTTTATGACGTAGAGTAGAATGAGGTTACTGATGATGTACAAGGTTCAAGTGCTCGTGAAGATATCACGATAAACCTTGACGATGAGTACCAAAGTTTAAAATTTAAGGTGACCCAATTGTTATACTCTGGCTGTGAGAAAGATTAAATAACTTTACATGTCATGGTTGGTTTTTACAGTTTGAAGACGCAGTACGGTTTGTCTGGCAATAGCGTGATAGGAATTCTGAAATGGGTGAAGGGGTTACTACCCAAGGAGAATACGCTTCCAAATGGCTATCATGTTATGAAGAACAGTTTGAAAGGTTTGGGAATGAAGTATAAATCGATTCATGCTTGTGTGTATGACTGAATACTATACCGAAAGGAGTATGAAAATCTCGATCGTTATTCGGTATGCGATGAACCTAGATATGTCCAATCTACTAGTAAGGAAGGCACAAGCTCAAAAGTGCCTCAAAAAGTGTTGAAATATTTTCCCGTTGGGCCTAGATTAAAGCAATTTTTCACAGTACCATGGATAGCGGAGGCAATAACTTGGCATGCTAGGGCAGAAGTAGGGGGTGATCTCATGCATCATCCTATTGATTCTATAGCCTGGAGGAGGATGAATTATAAGTATCCCGATTTTGCTTGAAAACAACGCAACATTCGTTTGGATATATCAACAGATTGTTTCAATCCATTTGGAAATATAAGCACCAATCAGAGTGTATGGCTAGTGATCCTAGCGCCACTAAACCTCCATCCTTCACAGTGTATGAGACCTGAATTTTCGATGATGTCTTTGTTGAAACCTGGGCCGAAGTCACCAAGTGATGACATTGACGTCTACCTAGATCCTTCGGTAGAAGAATTAAATGAGTTGTGGGAATAGGGTGTGCAATCATTTGACTCTTTTAGAAAAAAAGAGTTTACGCTGAAAGCTATGTTGATGTGGGAAATTCATGATTTTCTAGCTTATGGGACATTATACGGTTGTGTAGTACATGGATATTTGGGGTGTCCTATTTGTGGAGGGGAGACTGAATCTCTTCATCTATCCTTTAGCTAAAAAATGTATACCATTGCCATAGATGGATTTTACCCCCAGCTCATAGTTTCAGATTTGAGAAAGGTTCCAATTTTTTATTGGGCGGGGTTGAACATAGGCTACCGTCGAGATAACTTTCAGGTTCAGAAATTGAAAGTAAATCTTCTGAATGTGACCCTAATATTCCATGTAAAAATCCCAAATGTAATAATGTCAAGCATAAGAAGACCCCAACTGGGAATGAAACTGAGACAAGAAAGGCATGGTCTAGGAGGTTAATTTTATTTGACTTGTCTTATTAGAATAATAACCCGGTGTGCCATGTATTGGATGTGATGCATGAAGAGAATAACTTCGCTGAACATATTATGGGTACTTACCTTGGGGGGAGTCATTTGAAGGATGGAGAAAATGCACAAAAAGACCTTAAATCGTTGAAACTTAAGCCATAACTATGGTTGAAAGAAGATATTAGGGGAAGGACAATAATTCTCCCTGGTGTGTTTACTTTGACGAGTGGGGAATGGAAGGTGCTTTTAGACATAATATATAATTTGAAGGGCCCATCCAATTTTTCCTCCAACTTGCAAAGGATTGTGAATTATATTACTCATGATTTACATAAGTGTAAGTCCCACGATTGGCATGTGATCATGCAATTGGTTCCTCTATTATTTAAGTACTGTTTCTCCAAGCACAAGGATTTACGGAGGGCTATTATGCAAATTAGTATTACCTTCTCACTCTTGTGTGAGAAGGTAGTCAATCGAGAACACATAGTGGTCGTAAAATTGGCGGTGACTGAAGCTATTTTTGTGTTGGAGAAGTACTTTCCCCGAGCATTCTTTGACATAAGTGTTCATTTGTTGGTACACCTATGCGACGAGGAACTTCTTTGTGGTCCAGTTAGATATTGGTGGATGTATCCGTTTGAAAGATTGATGAAAGTTTTTAAAGATTACGTCAAGAATACGTGATACATTATAGGATCAATTACAGAAGAATACATCACCGTGGAGTCATCAATATATACTCGGGAATATATGCCTAACTCGACTAGCGTTGATGACACTGATGAGTTCGTCGATGATGTTGGTCATGTGATGGAAAAACGAGTGAAAATTAACGAGTTTGCAATATGAAAAAGTAACTCATTATCTATCTGACACACATGAAGATGTCGAATAATGGAAAAATTAAGTTTCAATTATTATAATGTTTAACATTATTTTAGATTATTTTATACATAATTAATTTTGTAATATGCAGAAAATATGAAGCCTGTCAGAACAATAAAAGACGAAAAATAATGGTACAATCAGACAACGAATTTAGGCTATAGTTGACACAAGAGGTGATTATAATGAAAATGGACGTTATATAACGTTACATTACACTCAAATTTTATAACTAATATAATTAATTTATCCATATTCTCAGCTCTTAAAGACGGGTGATGCGACATCAAGGCTTGCTCGTCTAGCCACTGGACCCTTGTTCGTGGCACACGAGTAAAAAAACGTATCGATTGAACGGTTATGTTTTCGGCGCTAAAGTGTACGAGGAAAGTACAAATGTATAGAACTCGAGAATTGTATACAAGGCTCTTACTTTCTTTCGAGCGAGCGCAAAAGATAAAAACCTCGTTGAAGACGAAATGACTTACTATGGTGTAATTCGAAATATATTTGAATTGGATTATATAAGCTTCAAAGAGGTTGTATTTTACTGTGACTGGGTAAGAGTTGAGGATAAAAATGCTTGTAAAGTTGATCCTGCCACCAATTTGATCATGGTTGACTTGTCCAAGTTGAAGAGCAACGACCATGTCAGCGATGAGTCATTTATTTGTGCATTTCAAAAGGTTAACCAAGTGTTTTACTCTGAGTATATCAACAACGAGCCGTGGTCAATTGTCCTACACGCGCCAAAGCATCTAAATAGTAGTGTGGATGACTTGGCTGCTCCTACCGAATATCAATCCATTTTTTATGATAACCCGAATTTGAAACAATATTTCAATTTGTAATAAATATTCCTATTTGTACTTTATCAATCCATTTTTAATGCTTTTAGTTGATTTGCACTTTATCATTTTCTCTCTTGTGTAGTGTGCGTGTGTGTGGCCAGTAAGGGTGGGGATGGGGATGTTTCGGACTTCTAGTAATTGTACATATTATGAGCTAGATGTTGTTGTTTTGGAATTCAGAATTGAGGTGTTAAACAGTAACAATTCATTTGGATTTGTAGTAATTGTACATGTTTGCATGTCTTCTTCTAATTCATTTTGATTTGTACTAATTGCAACATTTTTTTATAGCAAATGTCTCCTTCAGGTATTAAGGCGAGGATTATGATGCTGGTTATGATGATGTCGTCCGGGCTCGGTGGTAGCGGAGGTGACGAGGGCTCCTCAGCCCCTAGGCTCCCCAAATATGGCAAACTGGGGATGGCCGTCGAGAACAAGACGGGGCTATTAGAGAGATCCCTCGAGTTGGTAAAGATGATCATCAACCCGGGGTACACTAGTTGGAGGGAGGTGCCAAATGAGCTCAAGTTCGCTGTTTGGGTGGCACTACATGTAATGTATTATTATTTATATTTATATGAATATTTCAATTTCAATTTCAATTTCAATTTCAATTTCAATTTCAATTTCAATTTCAATTTCAATTTCAATTTCAATTTCGATTTCATTTTATATTTATATTTATATTTATTTGCAGCTAACAATGTATTTGTTGGACATGAACAATTCGGCTTGGATCCAAAGCTACGTGATTCCGTCTTCGAGCAGTTGAGGGAGCAACACAAGACGTGGAAGAAAAATATGCAGACCCGGTACTTTGGGAAGACCCGAGAGTCCATTATTCGAATGTGTGAATCCGTCCCACTGAAGGATCTGATCTCATTGGCAAAATGGCAACAGTTCATTAACAATAAGATCAGGGAGCGAAAATTGGCATCTCGCCAATCGGGGAGGGAAAGCTGGGAAAAAAAGACGGATGTGCACTACTCCGACCGGACGTCTTACACCGAGGTCGAGCATAGGATGATGGTAAGATTTAATTTTTCTATAACTACATAAATATATTATTCTGCATTATTTTACTTTGCGGGGCCGATACTAATTTTACTTTATTTTATTTCAGGGGACAGGGAGTGGCCCTGGGGGTAGGGCACTTAGGCTCGATACTTATGTGGCTAGTGAGACGAAGAAGGGGAAGGATAAGGAGGTGTCCCCGAGCATCGCGGCCATGATAGTAAGTAATCCGACAGTTTACTTTTTATTAATAACGTTATAATTTTTTTATTTACTTATTTTACTAATCATGTGCTTTTTGTCGTTTCAGGCAAAATTTAAAGAAGTGCATGAGTCGCAGTCTGATGCCAACAAGGCATCTTTATCTACAGATGCACTCAACCAAGTGCTTGGTGCTAATCGCAAGGGGAGGACTAGGGGTGAGCTCGCGGGTGGCTAAATCTTGGATCATCAGATTGGAGACGAGCGACACCGGGTTGGCTCAAACGGTGGACTCGCATGATGCGAAGCTGTCCTATTTGGAGGCGACGGTCCAAGATATGTTCTCATTCATGAAGCGTTCGTTGGGTAGAAACTGTAAGGGGAAAGGTAAGGAGAAGGTGGTGGAGGAGGAGGTACAGGAGGAGGATGTGCAAAGATGACGAGGATGTGGACCTCGCTGCTTCATCACCGACACGTGCGAACTTTGATGATCCACTCCCCTGTTTGTCTCCCTTCAACCGACCGATGTCGACATTTGGTTGGTCGATCGTGTTTATACTGGACATATTTGATGGCCCGCGGATAGGGCATGGGTTGAGGGACCCGAATACTATCCAGGGTATGCCAGTTCATGGACGTTTGCTTCAAGACATCAAGTCCAAGGTGCTCATCACGCATGTGATACCCGAGAAGGAGAACTCCCCCTTGTGGTTGCGTGAACAATGAGGCACGATATATATTGGTGGGTGTGTCAATTTATATATCGTGTGGCCTACTCACCTCCTCATAGCTAACCTTACCTCAGACATGTAGTGACATTATTTGAATTGAATTGTTTTTAAGTTGTTACATTTGAATTATATTTGGATTATATCGTTATGCATATTGTTTCGAATGTATATTTGCATTATCTCTATTTTATTTTGATATATGATGTTTGAAGAGGTATAATGTTACTATAACAGGTACAAATATACTGCTGGGCAGTGGCAGTGGCCATACTGCCCAACAGATTTTTTTAAATTCTGCCCAGAATTGTCACGGTCATTGACCGTGATAAATAAAATTATCACGGACGTGTCACGATCAATGACCATGATAAGTTTTTAAATATTGTTACAGGTTTGTCACTGTTTATGACCGTGACAAAACTTGTCCTGGTCATAGACTGTGACACGTCTGTGACAATATTTTAAAACTTATCACGATCAATGATCGTGACATGTCTGTGACAATTTTCTTTGTCACCCACAGAATTATCACAGTCATTGACCTTGACAAGTCCAACTTGTCCAGGTTAATGATCATGACAATTCGGTAGATTTTGTGTAGTGCTATAGGCCATGACCGAGGCAGGGACTATGTAAGCTGTAATACCAAATTTAACCACGACAAAAAAATGGTCATAGCTAATGGCTTTGACCCTATTTAACTGCAATGAATAAAAAATAAGGATGGTCACGCCAAAGAACGAAAACCAAAAAAATCATGAGAAATGATCACAGACCAGAGCCGTGACGATATTTAACTATAATTAAAAATATGGGTCGTTTGGGTCCTATCCTCAAATTGAGAGTCCCGGGATTGCACGATCGATTGCTACGTGTTATGTTAAACATGCACGAGTTATTTGTGCCACTCACGGTGTCATCCGGGTTTCGCTAGGGGTGCCCACCCCCATTGCACATTTTCAAACCTAAGTGCCTCTTTTTGAATTCGTGTACTATCCTCAAACTGAGAGTCCCATAGCTATGCTATTAGTTGATACATGTTATGTTGGATGTGTACGAGGTTTTCATGGGACTCGTGATGCCGTTTGGGTGCCACTGGGGTGCGTATGCCCATTTGGGTGCCACTGGCTAAATGTGCCTATGCTCAATTTTGTGTCCTATCCTAACTATTGGTACATGTTATGTTTGATGTGAACGAGGTGTTCATGACACTCGTTGTGCTGTTTGGGTGCCGTTGAGATGCCTGCCCCCCGCAACACATTTTCAAGCCTAGCTGTGCCAATTTTCAAATTCGTGTTTGGGTCCTAGTTTTAAATTGAGAGTCATGTGATAGCTTGGATGGTTTCTACGTGTTATGTTGGATGTGCATGAGGTGTTCGTTCCACTCATGGTGACATTTGGGTGCTGCTGGGGGTGCCTATCACCCTTTGACACGTTTACAAGCCTAACTGTTGTTATGCTCGATTTTGAATCCTGTCCCTAAATTAGGAGTCATGTGGCTGCACGACCGATTTCTATGTGTCACGTTGGATGGTCACGAGGTGTTCGTGTAACTCATGATGCCGTTTGGGCGCCATTGGGGGTGCCCACCCCCTCGCGACATGTTTTCAAGCCTTACTCTCCCATGTTATCAAATTAGTGTTTAGGTCCTTTCCTCAAACCAGGAGTCCTGCATTAGTGTGGATGATTGATACATGTTATATTGGACGCACGTGATATGTTCATGCTATTCCTAGTTCTGTTTGAGTGCCTCTATTGGTTCACGACCCACCACGACACGTTTTTAATCCTAAGTGTGCCTATTTTTAATTTCGTGTCCTATCCTCAAACTGAGAGTCCCATGGCGGTGCAACCGTTTGCTACATGTTACGTTGGATGCCGATAAGGTGTTCGTGCCACTCAAGGTTCCATTTAAGTTCCTCTATGGTGTTCGCCCCCCGCGATAGATTTTTAATAGTAAATGTGCCTGTTTTCATATTCGTGTTTTGCTGCTCTTCTCAAATTGGGTGTCTTGTGGGTGCGCGACCGATTGCCGCGTGTTATGTTGCATTTGCACAAGGTGTTTGTGCCACTCGCAATGAAATTTGAGTTCCGTTGGGGGTGCCCTACCCTACAATACATTTATAAGCCTAAGTGTTCTTGTAGTCGATTTTTTTGTCCTATCCTCAAATCGAGAGTCCCGCGATAGCGCAGCCTATTGATACGTGTTATGTTGGGAGAGCATGAGGTGTTTGCTCCACTCATGGTGCTGTTTAGGTGCCATTGGTGGCACTGTCCCCCCAACGGAATGTTTTCAAGCCAAAGTGTGCCTATTTTTGAATTATTGTTTTGATTCGATCCTTAAATCGAGAGTCCCAAGGCTACATGATCGGTTTCTATGTGTTACATTGTATGTGCACTAAGTGTTCGTGCCACTCGTGGTGCCATTTGTGTGCCGCTGGGGGTTCCCATTCCTATGTGATACTTTTTCAAGCCTAAGTGTGGATGTTTTTGAATTCGTATCCTATTCTAAAACTAGGAGTCCTGCGGATGTGCAAACGGTTGCTACACGTTATGTTGGACGTGCACGAGGTATTCGTGCCACTCGCAGTGCTGTTTAGGTTCCACTGGGGTTCCCCACCCCCGATGCATGTTTACAAGCCTAAGTGTGACTGCTCTCAATTTTGTATCCTATCGTCAAACCAAGAGTCTTGTGACTGATTGATACATGTTACGTTAGATGCGTACGAGGTGTTCAGGCCTCTCACAATGTTGGTGCTGCTGTGGGTGCCCACACCCTCATTGCACATTTTCAAGACTAAGTGTGCCTATTTTCAAATTCATTTTTGTGTCCCATCATTAAAAAAGGATTCATGCGGCTGCACGACCAGTTAGTACGTGTTATGTTATATGCGCACATGCTGTTCGTGCCGCGCGTAGTGCCGTTTGGGTGTCGGACCCCCGCTGCACATTTTTAAGCCTAAGTGTGCCTGTTTTCAAATTTGTATCGTATCCTCAAATTAGGAGTCCCACGGCTTCATGGCCGATTTCTACGTGTTAATTTGGTATGCATGAGGTGTTTGTGCCACTCATGGTTCCCCTTAGGTTTCGTTTTGGGTGCCCGCCCCTCCATGGCATGTTTTCAAACCTAATTTTGCTTATGTTTCAAATTCTTGTTTGGTCCTATCCTCAAATTGGATGTCCCGCTATTGTGCGACCGGTTGCTACGTGTTACTTTGGACGCACACGAGGTGTTCGTGCTACTCACAGTTTGGGTGCTACTAGGGGTTCCCGCCACCCGCGACATGTTTTCAAGCGTAAATGTTCCTTTTTATGAATTCATGTTTGGGTACTATCTTAAATTCGGGAGTCCAGGAGTAGCATGGTCAGTTGCTACGTGTTACGTTGGATGCACAATAGGTGTTCGTTCCACCCACGACGCCTATTGGGTGTTTCTGGGGGTGGTGGTGCTTGACCCTCGAGACTCGTTTTCAAGACTAAGTGAGCCTACTTTTGAATTTGTATCCTATCCTCAAACTGGGAGTCCCGTGACTACGTGACCGACTGTTACATGTTACATTGGACGCATACGAGGTGTTCATGTCACTCACAGACCCGCTTGGGTGGAATTGGAATTGCTCACCCTTAGGGCACATTTTTAAGCTTAAGTGTGCCTATTTTTGAATTCGTATTTGGTCCTAGATTCAATTTGAGATTCCCGTAGTAGTGTGACCTGTTGTTACGTATTACGTTCGATGCGCATGAGGTTTTCAGGCCACTCACGGTGCTATTTGGGTGCTGCTAGGGGTTTTTTCTCCCCGACGATACGTTTTTAAGCCTAAGTGTGCTTGTATTTGAATTCGTGTTTAGGTTCGATCCTCAAACCTAGAGTCTCCCGACTGGATGACCAGTTGCGACGTGTTACATTTGATGCTCACTAGTTGTTCGGTCACTCGCGATGCCATTTAGGTACCGCTGGACATGATCGCCTCCCCATGGCACATTTCAAGCCTGAGTGTGCCTATTATTGAATTCGTATTTGGGTCCTATCCTCAAATTGGGAGTCCCACAACCGGATTTTATGTGTTATGTTTGATGCACACAAGGTGTTCGAACTACTCTTGGTGCCCTTTTATTATCACTGGGGGTGCCTGCCCCCGCGGCACATTTTCAAGTCTAAGTGTGCCTATTCTCAAATTCGTGTTTGGGTAAAACCCTCAAATCGAGACCCCCACGGCTGGGTAACCGATTGCTACATGTTACATTGGAAATGCACAATGTGTTTATGACACTCACGGTGTTGTTTGGGTGCCGTTGGGGGTGCCATCCCCCTCATGGCACGTTTTTATGCCTAAGTGTGCCTATTTTCGAATCGATTGGGTGTACTTGCCCCCTCGACACATTTTCAAGCCTAAGTGTGCCTGTTTTTCAATTCATTTTTGGGTTCAATCCTCAAACCCTAAGTCCTAGAACAGCATAGATGGTTGATATGTGTTACGTTGGATGTGCACGAGGTGTTCGTGCCACTTGCAGAGCCGTTCGGGTTCTGCCGGGGGTGCAACCCCATGCGACATGCTTTCAAGACTACGTGTGCCTATTTTCGAATTCATGTCTGGGTTCAATCCTCAAATTAGGAGTCCCACAGCAGAGTGGGTGGTTGCTACATGTTATGTTGGATGCATACGAGATGTTCGTGCCACTCGCGGTGCTCTTTCGGTGTTACTGGGGGTGCCCGACCCCCACGATACATTTTCAAGCCTAAGTGTGTATGCTTTCGAATTAATGTTTGGGTCCTATCATCAAATCGAGAGTCCCGCGGTATCTTGGCCAGTTTTTAAGTGTTACGTTGGACGCGCACGAGGTTTTCATGCCAGTTACAGTGATGTTTGGGTTCCTCACCCCCCTGTAGCACATTTTCAATCCTAAGTGTGATTATTTTCGTATTTATATTTGGGCCCAATCCTCAAAATTATTGTCCCGTCAGTGGGGTACCAGTTTCTACATGTTACATTGGACGTGCACGAGTTATTCGTGCTACTAGGGATGCCATTTGGGTGCCACTGGAGGTTTGCCCCCCGTGGTATGTTTTCAAGCCTAGGTGTGCCTATTTTTGAATCTGTTTTTGGTTCTTATCTCAAATCGAGAGTCCCATGGATACATGACCAGTTGTTACATGTAACATTGGATGCGCACGAGGTGTTCAGGCCACTCACGCTGCCCTTTTATTATCGCTGGGTGTACCTGCCCCCAACGACATGGTTTTTAGCCTAAGTGTGTCTATTTTCGAATTAATGTTTGGGAATAATCCTCAAACCGAGATTCCTATGGCTGGGCAACCGATTGCTATCTTTTACGTTGGAGGTGAACAGGGTGTTTATGCCACTTGCAGTGTTGTTTGGGTGCCGCTAGGGGTGCCTGCCCACTATGGCACATTTTCAAGCTTAAGTGTACTTGTTTTAGAATTTGTGTTTGGGTTCTATCCTCAAATTAGGAGTCCCATGGATGCACAGCTGATTGATCCATACTACGTTTGATGCAGATGATGTGTTCATGCCATTTACGATGACATTTGGGTGCTACTGGGGGTGGCCACATCCCGCATCACATTTTCATGAATAAGTGTGTCTATTTTTGAATTTGTGTTTGAGTCTTATACTCAATTCGGGAGTCCTTTGGCTACACGACTAGCTACTAAGTGTTACATTGGACACACATGAGGTGTTTGTACCATTCGCAGTGCGTTTGGGTGCCGCTGGGGGGTGCCCACCCCCCGCGGCACTTTTTTAAGAGTAAGTGTGTCTGTTTTGAATTTGTATCCTATCCTAAAATTGGGAGTCACATGGATGCATAAATGGTTGCTACGTGTTATGTTGGATATGCATGAGGTGTTTATGTTGTGCACGGTGCCGTTTGGGTGCCACTGTGGGTACCCGTCCCCCCGCGACACATTTTCAAGCCTAAATGTGCCTATTTTTTGAATTCGTATCTGGGTCCTATCCTCAAATTAGAAACCATGCGACTGTGCCATTGGTTGCAACATTTTACGTTTGATGTGCATGAGGTGTTCATGCCATTCGCGGCGTTGTTTGGGTGCTTCTAGGGGTTACCTCCCCCTCGTCGAACGTTTTCTCACCTAAGTGTGCCTCCTTTAGAATTTGTGTTTGGGACCTATAATTAAATTGGGAGTCATGTGTATATGTGAACGATTGCTACGTGTTATGTTGAATGCGTACGAGGTGTTCCTGCCACTCACGATACTATCTGGGTGCTTCTAGAGGTGGCTGTCCCCTCGCAGCACGTTTTCAGGCTTAAGTATGCCTATTTTTGATTCGTGTATGGGTCCTATCCTCAAATCGGGAGTCCTACAATTTTCTGGCCAGTTGTTAAATTTTTCTTTGGATGCGTGCAAGGTGTTGGTACCATTGTCTATGCCGTTTGGGTATCGCTGGGAGGTGATCGCCCCCCGCGACACGTTTTCAAGCCTAAGTGTGCCTGTTTTTGAATTTGTCTTCGGATCCTATCCTCAAATCGGGAGTCTTGAGGTTGCGCATCCACTTGCTACGTGTTATGTTGGATGTGTACCAGGTGTTCATGCCACTTGTGGTGCCGTTTGTGTGCCGATGTGGGTGCCCGCCTCCCGTGATACTTTTTCAAACCTAACTGTTCCTATTTTTGAATTCGTGTCCCATCCTCAAACCTGAAGTCACGCAACTACAAAATCAATTGATAAAAAATACGTTGGATGTGCACGAGGTGTTTGTATCACTTGCAGTGCCGCTTGGGTGCCGCTGGAGGTGTCCCCCTGACGCAACACATTTACAAGCCTAAGTATATTTCTTCTCAATTTCGTGTCTTATCCTCAAACCTAGAGTCCTGCGACTAGTTGTTAGGTGTTGTGCTGGATGCGTACAAGGTGTTCGTACCGCTTACATTGCCATTTGGGTACCGCTGGCATTGCCCTCCCTTGGGGTATATTTTTAAGTTTAAGTGTGCCTGTTTTCGAATTCGTGTTAGGGTCCCATTCTAAAATTGGGATTCCTGTGGCTACGCAACTGGTTTCTATGTGTTATTTTGGATGTGCACAAGGTGTTCGTGCCATTGATAGTGTTGTTTGGGTGTCGAATGGGGGTGCCTACCCCCCGCCCCCCCGGCGACACATTTTCAAGCCTAAGTGTGCCTATTTTTGAATTTGTTTTTGGGTCCCATCCTCAAATTGGGAGTCCCTTGCCTGTGCGGCTAGTTGCTACATGTTACGTTGGGTGTACACGAGGTTTTCAAGCCAGCCACAGTGATGTTTGGATGCCACTGGGGGTGCTTGACCCCCCTCTTCGACACGTTTTCAAGCCAAAGTGTGCCCGTTTTTGAATTCGTGTTTGGGTCCAATCCTCAAACTTGGAGTCCTGCGACTAGGCGTTCAGTTGCTACGTGTTACGTCTAATACGAACTAGGTTTTCATGCTCCTCGGGATGCCATTTAGGTTTCACTGGGGTACCCGCCCTCCCGTGGCACTTTTTCAAGCCTAAGTGTGCCTGTTTTCGAATTCGTGTTTGGGTCCCATCCTAAAATCGGGAGTCTTGTGGCTACGCGACCGGTTGCTATGTGTTACGTTGGATGCGCACGATGTGTTCGTGCCACTCATGCTGTCGTTTGGGTGCTTCCCCTTCGCGACATGTTTTCAAGCCTAAGTGTGCCTATTTATGAATTCCTTTTTTGGTTCAATCCTCAAACCTGAAGTCCCACGGCCACGTGGATGGTTTCTATGTGTTATGATGGATGTCCACGAGGTGTTCATTTCACTCGTGGTGCCATTTGGGTGCCGCTGGGGGTGCCACCCCCCGCGGCACATTTTTAAGCCTAGCTGTGTCTACTTTCGAATTTGTGTCTGGGTCCTATCCTTAAATCAGGTATCCCACGGTAGTGTGGTCAGTTTCTATGTGTTAAGTTCATCGCACATGAGGTGTTCGTACCACTCACGGTGTCATTTGTCTATTACTGGGGGTGCCCGATCCCCTTGACATATTTTCAAGCCTAAGTTTGCCTACTTTCGAATTAATGTTTGGGTCCTGTCTTCAAACTGGGAGTCCCGCGATAGAGCGATCGATTGCTGCCCATTACATTGGGTGTTCTTGAGGTTTTCATGCTAGTGATAGTGCTGTTTGGGTGTCGTTCGGGGTGATTGCCCCCCGCGACACGTTTTCAGGCCTAACTGTGCCTATTTTTGAATTCTTGTTTGAGTCCAATCCTTATGCTTGGAGTCCTGCGACTGGACGATCGATTTCTACGTGTTACGTTGGAAGTTCACGAGGTGTTCGTTCCCCTCAGGATGCCATTTGTGTACCGCTGGGGGTTCCCGCCCCCCGGGGAGAGCATTTTCAAGCCTAAGTGTGCCTATTTTTGAATTCGTGTTTGGGTCCTATCCTCAAATGGGAGTTCGATGGCTACACGAACGGTGGCCTCGTGTTACGTTGAATGCGATAAAGGTGTTCGGGCCACTCGCGGTGCCGATTGGTTATCGTCGAGGGTGCCTGCCCTCACACGATACATTTTTAACCATAAGTGTGTCTGTTTTTGTATTGGTGTTTGGGCCCAATCCTCAAACCGGGAGTCTCACAACTAGGTGATCGATTACTACACATTACGTTGGACATGCACGAGGTGTTAATATCACTCACATTGTCATTTGGGTGCTGCTCACGATTCCCCCTAACACTTTTTAGGCCTAAGTGTGCCTATTTTTGAATTTGTGTTTGGATCCTTTCCTCAAACTGGAAGTTTTGTGACTGCACAACCGCTTGCTACATGTTATGTTTAATGCGCATGAGGTGTTCGTGCAACTCACTGTGATATTTGGGTGCCGCTGTGGTGCCCGTCATCTCGCAACATGTTTTCATGAATAAGTATGTCTGTTTTCAAATTCATGTTTGGGTCCTATCCTCAAATCAGGAGTCTCGTGGTTGCACGGTCAGTTGCTACATGTCACGTTGTATGCTCATGAGGTGTTTGTTCTGCTCGTGGTGCCGTTTGGGTGCCGCTGGGGGGTGCCCACCCCCATGGCACTTTTTTAAACCTAAGTGAGCCTATTTTCGAATTCGTCTATATCCTTGAATTGGGAGTTCCTCGGCTATGCATCTAGTTGCTATGTGTTACGTTGGATGCACACAAGGTGTTCGTTCCACTCATGATGCCATTTGGGTACCGTTGGGGTCTCCGCACCCCGAGACACATTTTCAAGCCTAAGTGTGCCTATTTTTGAATTCTCGTTTAGGTTTTATCCTCAAACCGAGACCCACGCATCTGCGCGGATGGTTTATATGAGTTACATTGGATATGCACAAGGTATTCTTTCCACCCACGGTGCTAGTTGGGTGCCGCTTGGGTTCCGCCACCCCGTAACACAATTTCACACCTAAGTATGTCTACTTTCAAATTCGGGTTTGGTTCCTACCCTTAAAATGGGATTCATGTGTCAATGTGTCCAATTGTTACATGTTACGTTAGATGTGAACGAGGTGTTCACTCCACTAGTGGTGCCATTTGGGTGCCGTTAAGGGTGCCCGCCACTCGCGTCACGTTTTTAAGACTAAGTGTGCCAGTTTTTGAATTCATCTTTTTTACCTATCCTGAAACTGTGAATTCCGTGATTGTGCGGGTAGTTGCTACGAATTATGTTGGACGTGCAGAAGGTGTTCGTTCCCCTTGTACTGTCATTTAGGTGCCACTAGGGCACCTGTCCCCCGCGACACGTTTTTTGGCATGTGTGTCTCTATTTGTAAATTCATGTTTGGATCTTATCCTCAAATCGGGAGTCCCACTACTGCACGACCTATTACTAAGTGTTACATTGGACTCACATGAGGTGTTCGTGCCACTCGAGGTGCCGTTTGGGTGTTGCTGGGGATGCCTGCCCCCCGGCACGTTATTAAGACAAAGTGTGTCTGTTTTCAAATTTGTGTCTTTCCTCAAATCAGGAGTCCCGTGACTATCTGGTCGGTTCTAACATGTCACGCTAGATATGCACCAGGTGTTCGTGCTACTCGTAGTGCCAATTGGGTTCCACTGGGATGCCTGAACCCCTGCGGTTCGTTTTTAACCCTAAGTGTGCCTATTATTGAATTCATATTTAGGTCCTATCCTCAAACTAAAATTCTCGTTGCCTTGCACCTGATTGCTACGTTTTACATCAGATGCGCACGTGTTGTTCGTGCCACTCACGGTGCCCGCCTCACCGTGGAACATTTTCAAGCCTAAGTGTTCCTATTTTCCAATTTGTGTTTAGGTCCTATCCTCAAATCAGGAGTCCCACGGCTGCACGACCGCTTGATATGTGTTAAGTTAGATGCTCAGGAGGTGTTCATGCCACTCGCGGTGTCGTTAAGGTGTTGCTGGGGTGCCTATCCCCTGCGACACGTTTTCAAGCCTAAGTGTGCTATTTTCGAAGTTATGTCCTATCCTTAAATTGAATATATCGTGACTTCATGGTCAATTGCTACATGTTATGTTGGACGCCCACAAGGTGTCTGTGCCACTCGCAGTACCGTTTAGGTGTCGCCAGGGGTGCCCTCCCCCGATACGCTTTCAATTATAAGTGTGCCTATTTTTGAATTTGTGTCCTATCCTCAAATTAGGAGTTTTACGACTGTGTGGCTGATTGCTGCATGTTATGTTGGACGTGCACAAGGTGTTTGTGCAACTCATAGTGCTATTTGTGTGTCTCTCGTGGTGTTCATGCCTAAGTGTGTCTGTTTTTGAATTTATGCTTGGGTCCTATCCTCAAACCAGGAGTCCTGCGACTGTACGACTGGTTTTAATGTCTTATGTTGGATGTATAAGAGGCGTTCGTTCCACTCACAGTGACATTTGGGTGTCGTTGGTTGTGCGCGCTCCCTACGGCACGTTTTCAATCCTAAGTGAGCCTATTTTCGAATTCATGTTTGGGTCCAACCCTTAAACAGGGAGTCCTACGACTGCGCGACTAGTTGCTATGTGTTACACTAGATGCGCAGGAGTTATTCCTTACACTCACAGTGCCATTTGGGTGCCGTTGGTTGTGTGCGCCCCCTGCGACACATTTTTAATCCTAAGTGATCCTATTTTCAAATTCGTCTTTGGGTCTAATCCTTAAACTGGGGGTCCTGTGACTGCAGGCCGGTTGTTACATTTTACGTTTGGTGCCAAGAGGTGTTCATTCCACTCGCGGTGCCATTTGGGTGCCGTCGGGGGTGCCTACCTCCATGCAACACGTTTTTCAATATAAGTGTGTCTGTTTTTGAATTCATGTCCTATCTTCAAATCGGGAGTCCCGCAACTGAGTGATCAATTTCTATGTGTTATGTCGGACATCCACGAGGTATTCGTATCACTCTCGGTGCCGTTTCGGTGCCCCCCACAGTGCATTTTCAAGGTTAAGTGTGACAATTTTTTAATTTGTGTCCTATCCTCAAACCGGGAGTCCCGCTGCTGCGCGATCGATTGCTAGATGTTTTGTTGGATGCAAATGATGTGTTTGTGCCACTCACGGTTCCATTTAGGTGCTGATGGGGGCGACTACCCCCCACAACACGTTTCAAGCCTAAGTGTACCTGATAGTACAAATATCACATCCTGCCGTAGAAGTTATTCATCTTGTACAGACGCTAACGAGCCGCGGAACCCAATCAGCATAGGGTGCGGCCCTATCGACTACAGGGTGCAACACGTAATTCTTAGCCTTATATATAGGCCGTGACCCTACCCAATATAGGGTGCATCCCCTTTTGGCTGTAGCCTCATACATGATACAACACTCAATGTTTGTCTTACAGGCCGCATCCCTTTCTATTACAGCAATTTCAGACTTGGTATAGGTCACGATCTCAGGGCATGTGACACAACTCGCATATCTTCTATAAATAAAGGTCCATTTCTCGAGATGTGGGGATCGATTCCCCTCCCTCGGAGCAGTTTCTACAACACTTAGAAAAACCTTGCCACACTCTCTCTATACAACCTCAACATATAGCTTGGGGGTTACTCATCTACATCGTGGCCAGATCTCCGACACGCCTGGAACCGCAACAGCCATGTATTCTCTTTTATTCTTATACTTGTACGCCTCATACGACATGATAATACTGTACAATGTAACACATCTAATGAGAGTAGTGCACCAAAGTGGATGTAGGCCAATTTTTGAGGCTGAACCACTCTATACATTGTCTTCTCTCTGTTTACTTGCTTTGTTTGTTTATTATACACTTTACTCTTGATTTGCTGGTACGAGAATGAAAAGTGGATGATTTCTCTTATCACCAGTTTGGCACCGTCTGTGGGAATGAGAAGCTATCTCTTCCTTTATACAGCTTGACCTTACCGGAAACTCTAGTGGTGAATCAGTTCTCCCCCTCCGTGTGGAGCTATTTCACCATTGAAAGAGACCCATTAAGGTTCTAAAGCTCTTTTGATAATCACAACTCAAAAATATGGCGCCAGAGTTATCACCACCACCTCCTCTGCCATCTAGTGTAATAGGACCTTCTTCCAGTTAAATAACACCTCAGTCTGAGATGGTGGATGTGGCTTCTGCCCTGAAGTCCTTAGCAGCGAGTCAGCAGATTATGCAGGAGCAATTTTCATCTCTTAGCCAAAACATACTAAGACCACCAGGAGTCTCATCGAAGATGATTACTCCGGCAGCAGCTCCAGGGCAGCATGAGGCCAGGGGACCACCACAGGCACCATGCAAAGACTTGCCGCCTCCACAACGGCGGAGGGATGTTGTTGACCCCCGGCGTCTACCCCAAGCAAGGCAAGGAAACCCTTGTCCATAAGACAGATATGATGATATAGAGGTGGAAGAGGCCCCCATAAAGTCCTGGGAGCCGTATGAGGTCTCCAACAATACTGTGCGACCTGTCCAGGAGAGCAGAGGGAAGTGTGGAAGGAAAAATGTCGACGATCATCCGGGACACTCTGCTTTCGATCGTCTGAGCAGGGGGCCGGACTTTGAAAAGGCTGGTTCCAATAAATGACCTGTGGGAAAATTTGTCCCGATTGAGAAGTGTTACGAGGTCTGGAAGGGAGGACGCAGATGGCCAACCCCACGGACGGGACGAAGATAAGGGGGAAGTTAACATCTGACATATACCTGCCGCAGCAGAACCCTCAGTTCACCCCAAAGAGGCGGGAGAGGATAACATTGACCAAGATGACCCTACGAGGCCATTGAATGACTCGATCCAAAGGTTGAAGGATAAAATTGGAGATATCCTAAAAAGCTAGGACCCTCTTCAGAGAGGGTACTCCATAGGCTCACCCTTTGTAAAGAGGATAGTCAACTTCCCAACGCCATCCAAGTTTAAGCCACCTGTGGTCACCCCAAGGTATGACGAGAGTACCAACCCTATCCATCATATTGAAATGTACCAGTCAGCAGCAGACATGTACTCTATCTCAGATGAGATGAGGTGTCGTGCTTTTCATAGCACTTTTATCGGGGACGCACATGTCTGGTACACCTCTCTTACGAAGAACTCCATTGAAAGCTTTAAGAAGCTAGCACACAGGTTCATCCACAACTTTTTGTTTTGGACTGAGGCACAAAAGAAGACCACACACCTACTATATGTTAAGCAGGGGAAGAACGAGAGCCTAAGAGACTATATAAACAGATTTAACAAAGAGAATCTAGAGGTCAAAGATTACGAAGAGAGTATAGCCATAACAGCCCTCATTGGTGGACTCCAGAAGGGGAAGCTATTATGGAAGCTTGCTGAAGACCCCTCGAAGATAATGGCTGAGTTGCTCATAATAGCGAGAAAGGTGATGAACGCCGAAGAGGCGATGCCTGTAAAATACGAAGATGAAAAAGGAGGCACTAGGGGGTAAGTACAAGAAAAAGAATAAGGAGGGGAAGAAGAGGCTAGCGGAAGACAAATTTGCTGATTATACCCCTCTGATAGTCAATTACGAACACATTATGAATGGGATAAAGAGTGATCGATCCTTGAAATGGCCAGAGAAGCTGAGGGAACCTCCCCACAAGAGGAATAAAAACCTGTGGTGTGAATTCCACCAAGACCATGGCCATGTGACCGACAAGTGTTTTGCTCTGAAAGATGAAATGGAAAAAATGCTAAAAGAAGGGAAGTTAAGGAAATACGTCAATAAAGGTTCCTTTAAGAGGGGCCGAGGGGATGACCCCAGGAAGAAGAGAAGTGACACGTGTAGAGAAGATACTCCAAACAGAAGGGACGACCCTTCAGATGATGAGGACGACCCTGACTTCCCATCGAGAGACGAACACGACCCTATAAAAAGACTTAATATGATCTCGTTCGGTGTTGGGATGATCTCCGAGGGACTAGGAGGAGGAGGATCCAAGGTTATTGACAGGAAGGCCCATGTAGCTGAAGCCAAGGTAGTAACAAAAGCCGTACACTCGACCTCTATTGAAGAAAAGTCAGAAAAGAGACAAAAAGTTGATATGGATACTCTGATTGTGGGTTTATTAATAATGGACTTCAAGGGCCTCTTAGCCCCGCATGACGACCCTCTTGTCATCACCACCAGGGTATATGGATGTGAGGTGCCGAGGATCTTGGTGGATGGGGGTAGTTCTACAGATGTGATGTTTTGGCCAAGCTTTAAAGACTTAAGACTCAACCGTGATAGGATCATCCCATACCATCACCCCTTGATTAGTTTCAGTGGGGAAAAACTTCACCCCCTAGGAGTGTATGATACTGATGTTAGAATTTGAGGTCGTGCCTTCCACGGTTCATCAAATGGTAAAATTCCCGACCCCTTACGGGGTAGGGTAAGTTTAGGGAGACTAGACGACGGTAAGGGAATGTTACTTCAACTCTGCTGAAGAAAGAGAGGTGTATAAGAAAGCAACAACCACTGACAATATTGATACCCTCGACCCCAAGGATGAGACAAAACTGAAGAAAGGAGAAGCCGCGGAAGAGGTAGAATTCATCATCCTCAATAAGAATGAGTCGAAAAAAACCATCCAAATTGGCAAAGCTCGAAAGATAAAAATAATAGAAGATATCATCAAGCTGCTAAGGAGGAGACAGAGCATGTTTGCATGGGGTCATGCAGACATGCCGGGGATCAACCTCAAAATCATGTGTCACAAGCTCAACGTGGAAGTGGATGCAAAGCCAGTGAAGCAGAAGAGGAGGATTTATTCTCGGGAAACGTATGAGGTCATAAGGGATGAGGTCAAGAATCTTAAAAAGGCTGAATTCAACAGGGAGGTCATTTATCCTGAATGACTATCCAACGCAGTCATAGTCCCTAAAGCCAACGAGAAATGGAGAATGTGTGTAGACTTCACCGAGCTGAACAAATATTGTCCTAAAGACAGTTTCCTTCTCCCCTGCATTGATCAGATGGTAGATGCTACCGCGGGCCATGAGTTAATAAGTTTCATAGATGCCTATTCAGGCTACAACCAGATCTTCATGAGCCCTGAGGACTCAAAAAAAACTTCTTTC
The DNA here is from genome assembly GCA_949130495.1 of Sambucus nigra. NCBI lineage: Eukaryota > Viridiplantae > Streptophyta > Magnoliopsida > Dipsacales > Adoxaceae > Sambucus > Sambucus nigra. The sequence continues at coordinate 401,942,674 of OX422208.1, read as the reverse complement.
ATTACCGACAAGGGGATATACTGTTATAGGTCATGCCCTTTGGTCTCAAAAAGGCAGGGGCAACGTATCAGCGCCTTGTGAATAAAATGTTCGAAGACCAAATTGGGAAGTCTATAAAGGTCTATGTTGATGACATATTGACCAAGATTTTAAAGGCCGAGGATCATGTGGCCGACCTCGAGAGGACCATTAACACGATGGATAAGTATCGGATGAAGCTCAACCCATCCAATTGCGTCTTTGGGGTCAGAGAAAGGAAGTTCTTTGGGTTCATCGTCAATTAAAGAGGCATTGAGGCCAATCTTGAGAAGATAAAAGCCCTCTTAGAAATGAAGACACCCAAGACCATTAAAGACGTTCAGAGTCTTACAGGGCGAGTGGCTTCTTTGAATATGCTCGTATCCAGAGCCACAGACAAATGTCTACCATTCATTAAAATTATCCGAAAGGCCTTCGAATGGAACGAAGAGTGTGACCAGGATTTTAAAGAACTAAAGTCATACCTAAGGTCTCCCTTGCTGTTGTCATAACCAGTGCAAGGCGAAAGATTATACATGTAACTAGTCATCTCAGAATCAACCATCAGTGCAACCATTGTGAGAGAAGAAGACAGGGTGCAGAAGCCTGTGTATTTCAAAAGTAAGGCACTCCAGGGGGAAGAGCAAAGATACCCAAGGATGGAGAAGTTAGCCTATGCCTTAGTCCATGCATCAAGAAAGATGAAGCCGTACTTCCAGTCCCATACAATGGTCTCCCTCACTGACTCTCCACTTAGGTAGGTCTTGCACAAGCCTGAAAAATCGGGGAGGCTAATGGCATAGGCTATAGAGCTGGGAGAGTTTGACATTGTGTATCAAGTGAGGGTGGCCATTAAGGGGCAAGCATTAGCAGATTTCATGGTTGAATTTACTTGGGAAGAAGATGAGTCTGAAGTGGGAACCTTGAGATGATAGATACCCAACAAGGCAGAGTTATTGTCCCATTCATAAATAAGGCTGAGATAAGCACCCCTAGTGAAATAATTGTCGAAAACGAGGAGGGGAGATATCTTTTTAGACAGGGATTCCTCACCGAGGGACATTTTTCTGAGGAACACGTTGTGTCGAATCTCTTCATTGACGGGTCCTCTTGCGAGAGTGGAAGTGTAGCTGGATTAATAGTATCAGTGCCTGACGGCACAGACGTTGAGTACGCCTTAAGGTTCAACTTCAAAGCCTCTAACAATGAATCTGAGTATGAGGCCCTGATAGCATGCCTCTCCTTGGCTAGATCTCTTAGTGTTGGCTAGATCTTGGTCCATAGTGATTCAAGACTTGTGGTGAATCAGATACTGGGAGCATACGAAGCCAGAGATGAGATAATGGCAAAATATCTTGAAAGAGTAAATTCACTACTGAAGGGCTTCAGAGAAGTAAAGTTAAAGAGGATACCTAGGATGGATAATGGTCGAGCCGATGCACTTTCTAGGCTAGCCTCAATAACTAGGACAAATATCAGGAGGACAGTACCAGTGGAAATCTTGCTTCATCCAACGATTGAAGATGCAGATGGAATATTTAGCACTTGCTTAAATATTAGTAGGGAAGCTTCATGGATGGACCCTATGATCAAATACATTAAAGAGGGGGAGATGCCAGAAGCAAAAGAAGAAAGGAAGAAGCTGAGATACAGAGATGCGAAATTCACCGTCATTAGAGACACCTTGTACAAAAAGGGATTCTTTCTCCCTTACTCAGATGTGTTCACCCGACTGAAGTCCCACGCATCTTACAAGATGTGCACGAGGGGTCTTATTCGAGCCATATTGGGGGTAGGTCATTAGCAAAGAGGATAGTCACCCAGGGATACTGGTGGCTGACCTTGGGGAAGGATGCTATAGCATACGTTAAGAAGTGAGATAAATGTCAGAGGCTCGCTCCCATCCCTCATCATCATCCCATCAGCCTCTTACCTCCATCACGTCCCCATGTCCATTCGTAGTATGGGGAATCGATTTGGTATGACCCTTGCCCAGGACCGTCAATAACTATCGGTACTTGATCATAGTAATTAACTACTTCTCAAAGTGGTTGGAGACGAAGCTGATGGTCACGATTATCAAGCAAAAGACCTTTCAATTCATATAGAAAAAAATTATATGCAGATATGGTCTCCCTAAAACCCTCATCTCAAATAACGGGACTCAATTCAAGAATGTATCCCTGGAGAAATACTACGAAAGAGTGGGGGTCAAACAACTCTTCTCTACCCCGGGATAACCTCAGGCTAATGGGAAAACTGAAGTTACAAATAGAACAATCATGGACGGGGTCAAGAAAAACCTTGAGGAGTCAAAAGGAAGATGGGTTGAGGAATTATACACCCTACTGTGGGCCTACAGGACGACGACAAAGACTCCTACCGGGGAAACCTCATTCATGCTGGCATATGGCTCAGAAGCCATCATCCCCACCGAGATTTGGTTTCCTACTCACAGAGTCCAAATGTATGACCCCTAGAGAAATAGTGAAGAAAGGATACTTGACGTAGACTTGATTGAGGAGAGAAGAGAAGACGCTAAGATAAGGGAAGCCGCTTATCAGCAGAGGACTGCTAGGTTTTATAAACAAAGGGTAAAGCAAAGGCCAATCACTATGGGGGACCTGGTTCTCAAAAAGACATGGCAAAAACCTAATAAGATCCACCCAAATTGGTATGGCCCATATATGGTCATTGATGAAGTTGTCCTTAGAACCTACAGACTAGAGAACCTTGAAGGGGAACCCTTTTCCAACCCCTAGAATGCAGAACATTTGAAGAAATACTATCAATAATGTTGTAATGTCCTATCGGACCATAGTTGTAATGAATGTGTTTCTCCAATAGAACACTTGATGTTAATGAGAATATTATATTAAACCCTCAACTTGTGTTTGTTAATTTTTGTATGATTGGGGTAATTCTTGCTAAATCCCCTCGGCTAGGATGAGGATGAATGGTAGGGACGACCTTCCTTTCACTCTCAAGAAAGACGAGGGGGGCTTATATTTTAAAACATCATTAGTTTGGTGGGAACCACCCTTGGCTAAAATGAGGGTGAGTGGTAGGGACGACCCTCCTTTCACTCTCAAGAAAGACGTGGGGGGTTTTGTATTTTAAAACATCATTAGTTTGGTGGGAATCACCCTCAGCTAAAATAATGGTGAGTGGTAGGGATAACCCTCCATTAACTCTCAAGAAAGACGAAGGGGGACTTATATTTTAACACCATTAATTTTGGTGGAAACCAACCTCAGCTAAGATGAGGGTGAATGGTAGGGACGATCCTCCATTCACTCTCAAGAAAGACGAGGATGGGACTTGTATTTAAAAGAAAACATCATTAATTTGGTGGATGACCACCCTCGTCTAAGATAAGGGTGAAGGGTAGGGACGACCCTCCATTCACTCTCAGGAAAGACGAGGGGGGACTTATATTTTAAAACATCATTAGTTTGATGGGAACCACCCCCGACTATGATGAGGATGAGTGGTAGGGACGACCCTCCATTCACTCTCAAGAAAGATGAGGGGGGACTAGGAAGATGGTTAACACAAATATCATACCCAAGACACAAATCATGAAAGAGGAAAATATAGAAGGAAAGAAGAGAGTTATTCCACTATAAAATTAAGTGTTACAAATGTTTGTCAAAAAAAAAAAATTCAAAAATATTTTTTACAAACAGAGGGTGTGGGCCACAGACGACCACCCTATAGAGAAATGTCAGAAGGCAGGGCTTCAACATCTACAAGAGGCGTCTCTTCGATGACCAAGACGGGGGGACGATCCTCAGATGTGCCAGTACCTTCGACATGCACTTGGGACTCTACATGGGCTAGAGCCTTGGCAATAAGGGGGTCGTTCAGCTCCACTGCTTCCTGATAGGGGCGAACAGATGACACAGCGTCAGCAAACTTCAAGATGACCCATCGATTGGATGTCTTGATTCCCCTCTCCAATTACTCAAGACCGAAGCCTTGAAACTCATCTGAGAGTTTGTAAGCATCCACTGCATCGACCTCGGCCTTCTTCACTACCTCAGCAAGTTCAATCTTGAATTGGAACTCTAATTGGTCAAGGCCTCTTCCTTTTCTTTGATGAGGTTTTCCTTCACCTTCAGGTCGGCTTCATGTTTCCTCACCAGCTCATCCAGGACCCTTGCATGCTCAATCGTTGCACTCTCTAACTCTACCTTGGCAGTCTTCAGGTCGGCCTCATACTGAATAGCTCTCTCGGCCTCATGGAACTTCTACTGGTTTGTAGTCATCCACTTGGTGGCAGATGTGAAGGCGTAGATAGACTGTACAAAGACAGCTCATATTAAAAGTCCGAGGGAACAATCTATAAAATATTTGTAAATTAAAAGATGGGTTGAAGGAAATACTTGAGCTAGAGTATGGAGACCGTAGTCGTAAACCTTAGCCGGGGGAATCTTTGATAGGAATTAATAATCTATGACCGAGGGTGTCAAAAACATAGAGTCCTTAGCTGCCCTCAAGTTGGCTATGAGGGAAGAGGGTTCAGCCTTCAGAAAGGTCAGATTCTGAGCCCAGTAGGTTCCCATGCTTGAATAGGAGCTGGACCCCTTAGTGTGTGTCTGAGGACATCTACCCTTGCCCTCATCCATGAATCAGGACGAGAGCCAGCAGGGACCTCCGACTCCTTCCATTTATGAGTATCAATGATCGGTTCCATGTGTGTCAGCCCCACGACCTTTGTCTTTTTTGGAGACTACTGAGGCTCTTTTCGTTTCCTTTTACCTAGGCCAGACATCAAACTAGGAGCAGTCATCTCCCAGAGTTGATCAGATACGTTTGCAGGCTGACCTGAAAAGGAGATAATACATCAGAAACAAGCAGTAACAATGAGCAAATACGAAGAAAAAATAAAAATGAAGCAAAAATAACCTCACATAATTCAGTTAGGGGACCGACCCTCAAACCAGATTCTTTGAAGAAATGAGGGGTCGTCAAATCTTCAAATTTGGCATGTCCACCATCCTTCCCTTGTTCCCTCAGATAGTCAAAAATGTCCCTCTCATCCAAGCTGAGTCTAGGGTCTGACTATGATTTTATTGAGGAGTTGGACCATGTCCTCGGGACCCTTGGACTGTCTTCTAAGGGATCAACCCCGGCAGGGAATTCCCAATCCACAGAGATGAAGAAGAACCTCTTCTTCCAATTATGGTTGGAAGTTTGTGCTACATGAAGAAGTTTTTTGTCGGACTTCCTCTCCCCTAGATGATAATACCCAGGTTGCTTAGACAAGGAAGTGATATTGTAGCAGGAGATGAATAAATCAACAGATGGGTTCATAGGTGAAAGTGTTCTTCCAGAGGGAGACATAGACGAGGATGGTCCTCTAGGAGTTTGGAGGAAGTTGAGAAGGAGCAACCCCAAGGGCAGAAAGAATATCGACTACTGCAGGGTGCAGAGAAAACCTAACACCTACCCTGAGCATCTGCTCATAAACAACAACTTCCCCCTCATTACCCTGAAATACCCTCTGATCTGCATTTTTTGACCCTCATAGCTATATTGGGTTGTATACCGAAGAGGTGCCTCCACAGCAGGAGGTCACGATCCCCAAAAAATAAAGCGTAGACTGAGGCACTAGAGGTGTTAACTTGATCAGCCTCATAATTATCACTATCGTCCTCATACCCCTCATCCCTAGATCTCTCAACCTCGTCGCCTATCGGTGGGCCATCTGGAAAGGCTACCTGGAAGGCAAGAGGGGAAGGGGTTGTCTTAGGTACAACCTCTGAATGAATTGTACCCTTGGCATGTCGGTTTGGGCTATGTGTCAATCTCTCTCCTCTCCCAAAAGGCCCAGCACCCGTTGGTGACGATGTTATCTCATTCATCTCTCTATCGTGTTTAAGGCTCGGTTGGACGACAGGAAGAGACAAAGGTCTCAGATGGTAAAATTGTAGCTAAAGGAATGGGGAATATGGGTCGTACCCAATTAGGGTCGGCCCCTCATTTTCGCTCATTCTCTTCCTCTATTCGCCTAATCTCTGCAAATAATTCCTCCCTCAAAGTTGGAAACTCCTCGTCTAAACCATAAAGTCTCTTGATCATTAAGAGGGGGACCCTACACTTAAGTAATTTGTTAAAACTAACTAAAAACAAGAACATAGTTTGACCAAATTGACTTTTGGATCAAACCTAAGGAAATAAAGGGTTTTATGGGTGAACACTCAAGAACAAGGGGAACGCAGTTCACCGGAGAAGAACACCGAAGATCAACAATAAAGCCCAAGAAATGCCACAAAGAGGCACTAAACCACCACAAAAAGGTGGAGGAAGAACCCTAAGGAGCCTAAAACCTAATATTCAGTCCAATAACCACTACAGCAGGGCGGGTTCACAAGCCGAAAAAGTAAAGTAACCAAGAAAAATTGAAAAGGAATTACAATGAAAAAAATAATCAAGAATGGAAGATAAAAGGGAACTTAAGGCATAGAAAATACCTGAGGATGAAGACGAAGACTGAGCGAGGCCCGAGACAGAAGAAATGACAGAAATGGCACTGGAACTGCTAAAGGAACTAGAGAGAGAGCCCTTACGCGCGAAGAAGAAGAAGGAAATGAATGGTTATTTCAAAAATCATTTAAATACTTTTTTAGTGGGCCCATGAATCAAGGCAATGCACAACCCATGAGGAGAAGCATTATTAGGGCACAGTGCCAAGAATGGTGAGCAGTCGTCACTCCTGGGAAACTTAAATGATGATGGATATATAACAAGGTGCCAATCAACTGGACAAATTTCACTCATCAACCTGACCACTCAGTTGACACTCAAAAGGCAGTACTATCCCTCAGCCATCTCAACAACATCGATGGCTAAGGACTGGGGGTGATTGATATACCAATATACACCCTCGGCCAGATCGAGGGTGTCCTCATCTCAGACGAGGGCTTAAGTCTAAGACGAGGATCTACCTTTACCACAGTTCCATGAAAGGAAGGGTCGACCAAGGCGAACCCCCATCCTGGGGCAGATGACCCTATAAGGGGCCGACCCTCATCCTAGAGCATACGACCCTATAAGGGGCCGACCCATCATCCAAGAGCAGACGATCCTACAAGGGGCTGACCCCTCAACATGGATAAAATGATACCTCAGCAGGCTGAACCTTCATAATAGGCTGAACGACCCTATGAGGGGGCGGCAGTACGAGGCCCACATACCGCCTGACCCGCTGCCAGTAGGAACCTTACCCTCGGCCTAACATCTTAAGCTGAGGGTGCCATCATCACTATGTGTGATTTGGGAGACGCATGGGATAGTGCATGTGGGACTCATATAGAACGTGGACTAAACCATTATAACCATATCATCCCCTCATGTGAGGGAATATTATGTCATCATTAATCACAAGTGGCACATCCAGGTGTCAATAGGGAATTGGTTGGATCATTATTCACATGCTCAATGCATGCTTGGGGGGTAAACTACACCACCCAAGACCTATATATATTTGTCATCCCCTAGCTTTCAAAGGGATTAATAATGGTAACCCTAGCTAAAACTCTACTTGTACACACAGTAAAGAGAGAGTGAGCTTATGAGCATTTTATCCAAGGCCATTAGTGCCCATAATTTGTGGATCACACACTCACAGTGGATGTAGGTCTGATTGGCTGAACCACTATACATCATTCTTCATTCCTCTTATACGCATCCCCTTTTATATACTTATACACATATATAACTCTTCCTTCCATTATTATCACTGTTTGAGCTCAGCATCTCTTATCTGGTGGAGCTAAATCTTAGCATCATCAGTACCTGTTTTCGAATTCATGTCCTATCCTCAAAACAGAAGTCCAGGGGCTATGCGGATGGTTGCTACGTGTTGTGTTAGATGAAATGAGGTATTTATGCCACTCGCGGTTCCATTTGTGTGCCGCTGGGAGTGCCCTCCCTCTAGCACGTTTTGAAGCCTAATTATGCCTATTTTTGAATTCATGTCCTAACCTCAAAACGAGAGTCCTATAGAGGTGTGACCAATTGATACATGTTATGTTGGATGCACATGTGGTGTTCGTGCCACTCACGGCTCCTTTTGGGTGCCGCTGGGGTGTCCTCCCCCTACGGCACGTTTTCAAGCCTAAGTGTGCCTGTTTGTGAATTCGTGTTTGGATCCGATCCTCAATCCAGGAGTTGCACGACTGCGCGGTTGGTTCCTATCCTGAAATCAACAATTATCTCAGAGTCCTTCTAATTATATCGTACTTCTTCTAACATACTATCCAACAATAAACCAACAACCAATAATTATCCCGTAATCCTTCTATCATCTAAAAGATTTAAATGATAATGCAGATCAATTATATAAGTACTTCAGTTAAAGTAAAGAGTACATGGTTCCTGCGATCCAAGAAGGTCATTAAATAGAGTCTTCTGAATGTGTGATTAGACCAAATTAATCCTGGATCCCTCGGCGTATTCTTGTGCATGCACATTTATTGATTAGTTTATTTGATACAATCTTCATAAAATGAAGGTAATTTTAATTTTATGAAGACTGCATCAATGAAACTGATGAACAAATGTATATGTATAGGAACACGTGGAATATGAGGTAAATCAAATTTGATCCAATCACAAACTCAAATGACTCTATTCTCAAACCGAGCATCTTGCGAAAGGTATCCATGCCCCTAACATTCAACTGAACATAACATATTATCGAAAGTTAACTTACATGACTCCAAACTAATATTTGGAGGCAGGAGCATGTAAATTGTTACTTAAAATTGGTATATGTCAATGTAGTCCTATTATACACCACATATGCATTAAATAAGAAAAGTTTTGAATTATTGTAACTAAACATACATTAAACATTTGTAAAACTAACTAAACATTACTACATCAAAGTAAAGTGCTAATACAATGTCAATATGATAATATGATACAAATAAGACTGGGAAAGATAAAATAATATTTTGATACTCAGTCTTCCTCTAAATCAACTAAAAGATCCTTCAAATTAGGGTTGTCATCAAGAGCTGGCTGGAAGTCTTTTGGAAGCTTTAATGTGCCTACTGGAGTAGTCATACCCTTATGTACATGCAAAACAATAGACCAATTTCCATCATTTATGCCCTTTGAGTAGAATTCCTTCTTTATGTTCAAAAGGCAAAAATAAAAGGCTTGTAGACTATGCGTTCTTTACTCTTCAGCTTTGATAAATCTACCATAATAAATTTTGAGTCAGGATCAACTTTACGAGCATTTATAGTATCCTCCACCTTTACCCAATTACTATATAATATGATTTCTTTGAAATCTAGGTAATCAAGTTCTAGGATATGTTGGATTATACTATAATAGGTTAGCGTCGTATTCTTCGGATTTTTATCGCTTTTGCTAGTGATACAAGTGGTCAAGGTAGAAATCCATTTTCCAATGTTTTTGATCAAAAGCTTTTCCTCATATGGATATGAAATAAAATCAAAATCATTAGTGCATAATTTCTTAAACTCTTTTGCACGAAAACAAGGACCTTTTTCTAGGCGTGCAAGTATGGAAAAGACATCACCTCTTTTCATAAGATGCATTTGTTAATGAATTTTTATTAGGGTAGGTTTTTAGCACACATGAATATATAACCGCACACATAAGATGTGAAAATTACCCTTTTTGATACCCATGCCCTAAAATCAGTTGTCATGCAATTTTTCTTTTGATTTTGGGAAATTTCATTCTCGTACTTCCTACCCATAAATTATAGAGTTTAGATCATAAAATATAAAATACATATAATCAAAGAAGACGAATTTAGTAGATACTCACTATTTCCAGTCTTCAAATTCATCTTGTGATTGAAAGACATAACGAGCTTCTTGCTCGTATTGTAGATTTGTGAGTTTCACCCCTTTAGGGTTACCAAATAACAATTCATCCTCAAACTTGTCCGGTTCTTCAATTACTCGTTCTCCATGAGGATTGAACTTCTTCACCTCTTGTTCTGGCATATGTTCCCTAGCGTATAACAATGATTTCACAGTTACAAATTCTTGAACAATAGACCCCATAATATACCGTGTATTCTTTACGGAATCTTTGAAGGATTTCCTCAAGCGCTCAAAAGGATACATCCAACGATACCTAAAGGGACCACATAATAAAGCTTCATCGCATAAATTCACAAGCAGGTGGATACTGATATCGAAGAATAATGAAGGGAAATATTTTTTGAATACACAAACTGCCTTAGCTAAAGTTGATTTTGTAGCTTTAATGTGCCGTATGTTTACCACATTTGCACAAAGTAGGGTAAAACACAAACTGATTTACATCATTTCTAGATGGAGATCTTTGTGTTCAGAGAAGCAATGCCTAAATAGTAGAGGGAGATATTTTCCCTCTAAATGGAATGCACTAATAAAGAGTTATATGTGAGGTCTAATTGTAACCTCTCGCACTCTTGTTGTCAGTGATTATGACCGTGCTTTATTTCCCCTAAGAAGAGTATACGAGGGTATGAATATGAGTCCTACAATTAAGGGCTCTAATTAATTAATAACTATTAATTCAACCATATGAGGTATAACGGTATATTAGTTTGAGGAAGGTTTTGTTTCATCACTACCCTTCTCTCAACCCCTTGTATTTTGGATCTCACTGATGTGAAATCCCCAAAACAACCCGCTGTAAGTGTTAAGACACATTTTTAGGGTTGATTATGAGAGAGTTTAAAAGTATATGTGTATTATAAATCTAAGAAATCCAACAACATAACCAGCAACTAATAATTATTTCGTACTCCTTCTATCATCTACGTGATAAAAACGTAACCATAATCACAATATCTCGCTATAGTAAGGTCATTTCTCATTAAACATATACATTAAGATTAGGGTTTCAATTTTGTACGTGTTTGCGATTAATTATTAATGTGCACACGTGTTTGCGATTCTTATTTAAAGTAAAGAATTAAAGAATTTCTAAAACTTGTTGATAATTTATATGTATAGCATTGCCAAAAGAATTAATTTATATGTTTAGCATTGCCAAAAATTCACCAAATATATTCCTAAAAAATCGTCATACCAAGTTAACTAATTTATGTGTTTGGCTTTGTAAAATAAAAAAAAAACAAATCAAATACACACACATATATATAGTTTGAAATAAAACAAATCAAATACACACACATATACCCAAAATAAAATTTTCTAAGTACTCAATATGATATATCTAGTTTGAAACATGTCAAATACACACACACACACACACACACACACACACACACACACATATACATCCCATTTTCTCGGAAATTAACTATGAATGTCAACGTTTCTTGAAGTTAGCTCAAAAAATTTTCTCAAAAAAATACAAATCAAAAGTCAACATTCCAAATATCCCTAATTATTATAGAAACGTGCCGAAACTCCAACAAATAATTTATGTCTAAAAATCAAATACCAATATATTCCCAAACACAAAATACCATTTAAATGCTTGTCCAAAAACCTAAATAATTTTATTACAGCCCAACCGTCAGAATAATGAAAACTTGTTCTGTCCAAACACTAATAATAATAAAAGAAAATGACATATCTGCCTAGGTTTGAGTCTTACCAAGGAAATGGGGTGAAGAATCAAGATTACATATATGTCATCATATGTTACACATGTGGTGGTAAAGGAAATTTTTCCAAGCATTGTACTACATACTCTATTCAAGGTAGTGGTAAAAATGTATATCAAGACACTTTTAGTGATGCTAAGTTAGATTACGATCAATTAACTCCCAATAATAGCTATAAGACCTTTATGGCCAGGGGGAATTTCGAGGATTCAGATGATATGGAGGAATTTAATTTTCCTCCAATGTGTATTTATGTTACCATAATTGTCTATTTGGTTGATGGTAAATGTTTGTACTATGACATCAACAATGAATATGCTCAAATGTTTGAGGATTATATGGAACTCGAGAAGAAGAACATATAACTCTCCACTATAATAGCCAACGTTGAAGAGAAAAGGGTTATGGTAAGTGAGAGTTGTGAGAACTACTTAGCATTTCATAATGTGTTTTTCCATGTTGAGGTTAAGTACTTAAGGAAATCCTTGAAAGAGAATCCCAAATTTCCTTAATGAACAAAATCTCCTTACTAGATATAAAATGGATATCCACATCTACTTTGAAGCTGGATTTAGAGGATGGATCTCACAAGTTAGGCAAATTATATTTATGGGTTAATCATCAAAAGACAAGAGTGGAATTCATTTTTTAAGTGAGATTCCTTCGTCTCCTTATTGTCAAGTCTCTTATCCATACCCCGCATCAAAATACATTTTCCACCATACTTATATTGTTCTTCTTTAAAATCATACATCTGTGAAAAACTATAGGAAGGTAAAGTTTACATGTTCCTATATTGATAAGGAGGGACATTTGAAAGGGTTTCATTTCATGTGTAACAAACATTTTATTAGAAAAATGATCGCTTCATAGAACCTAAACCCTACAAGTGTACCCATTCCCAAAAGATAGGTCACCTTAGAAAGTTTTGTGCTTGAATTCAACCGCCCATGCTTTTGATGATCTTTAATGATAGTTAGAGTGTTGACATAAGAAGAATATTAGGAGCCTTAGAAAGGTTCCTAAGGGAAAAACAACCATGGTTGTTCCTAAATTTGTATCAAAGTCCCCTACCTCACTACATACTGTAGTTGGTCTAGGAATATCCATGTTAATTAAACCAAAGTTGACAACTTTAGAATTATTGGATGACGTTTCCTCCTTTAGGTGATTAGAGTTAGGATTCATGAGATATGCCTAAGACGTGCTTTAGATTTCTCATTTTTTTCCAATTATTTATAGGTTCGATTTTATCATGTGATATTTGCTAGGTGTTTATATTTTTTTTTCTCATACCGTAAATCTTTACGTTTGTATAATATGTTTCACTATATGTGTCGGTATTCATATATCCTATTTGCCAAAGTTTAATCTACATGCGTAGATATTGTGCAATCGATTTTGTTTATGTCTTATATACTCCGTGCTTAGAATTCTATAGTTTGAAATGCCTTGGTACATAAGCTTGCAAATTTTAGAGTATTTGGTCATAACTCATACACTACACCTCATTATAACTTGAGCGACTTCTAATGTAAATTAAAATAAGGGGACTTGTCTTATTATCCTATAGGAAATTAAAAGTTTTAGGTGATGTGTTGAGAAAAGGGTGCCATTTGTAATCCTAATGTATCAGATACTTTTTTTTAATTATGGATGATATTGAAAATTAAAAATCTAAACTTTAAAAAAAATCATGAGTGAAAAAGTGGTCAAGATGAAACATTAGGTCAAAAGGGATACTTACCTTTAAAAATTGGAAATAAGTTACTCGCCTATGTTTGAGTGAAAGTCGACTGTTAAAATAGAATTTTCTTACAATGTTTCAAATATTATGATCTATCTAAAATTAGTAATATCAAATATATGTGACTTTAAATATTTTAACCAAAGGCCACTAAATGAGGAATGAAAAGGAGGTAGTTAAAAATGATGGTATAAAATGAAGATGTTTCAAAGTTGCATAAACCCAAAATTTTCAAAAGTGAGATCAAACATTAATATTAATTTTCTATTTTATAGGTTAATTCTCATGTTATTCACTTATATAACGACCTATGTCTTTAAATCACCCTACTTTTAATTGGTTATAATTTGAACCAGTATGCCATTTGAATGCTAAACAATTCTTTACGTAGATTATTTAATATAAACATAATCCTTAAGTATGATTTTGAAGATATATCTATGGCCCTATCAAAGTTTGTAAAGAATATAGTGCACTTGCTTAAGACTAAGAAGTCTATTCTTACATTTTTGTGTGCCTCTCTTCCTATACTTTTGGATCCTTGTACATGTTTCTCACTAGAGAATACGAGTCTTTGCTCCAACGAAAAATTCGTAACCAGCAAAAAGAGACATTATCTTCATCGAATTGGTTCAGGAAGAGTAAAGTTACTTCAAGTACATATTTCGTAGCTTTACTCATTTCCACCCAAATCAAACTGTTTCGTCACCGATTTTTCATCTATATCCCCACCATTTCCATATCGTGGAAGTTTAGGTGTCTACATTCTAGATCTAAGAGCTATTCATCATATATGTAATTTTACTTCCTAGATTTTATGAACTTCTCTTTTCTTAGAACCTAGGGTTCAGTGTTATATCTAGTTGGTTTGGATTTTGAGTTTTGTTTATGATAGATGGATTTATTTGTCTTAAGATAAGATTATTTTGTCTTAGAGTAGTAGTTCTTGAGTCTATCCATGTAATTTATTATTTTTCTTCACCCATTTAGGACTTTGTTTATCTTGTATCATGTATAAGAGAGAGTTTATGATTGTTTGACATTGTGCATTACATGAAATTATTTCACATAAATTTTTGGATATATGATCCTTTTTATTATCTGTTGATGATATCTATTTTCTCGTAGGATTTTTGGATTGGTTCTTGATATCTAGATATTGAAATGGCTCCCAAATCACATTCATATGCTTTGACATTTACCAACACCTGTTCTGGATTTTATGAGTTTTTCTCCAAGCACTGTGTACATTAGGAATTTTCTGTTGATACGGATTCTCTATCTCAGACTCATATGCCTCAATTTTTTTGAAGCCATGGGTGGGTTGGCCTTTGTTTTCAAACCAGGGGTTGGTTTCTAACTTGGTTAGAGAATTTTACTCATTTTTTTATAGAATAAAATGATGATATGGGTGAAGAAGTTCTTAATGTTGTGGTTCGTGGTATAATGCCACAACACAAATTTGGCTCATCCATTTGGACTAACATGTATCGTCATAGAGGTGTTACAAAAAATAAATTCTTTAAGGGTGGGTAAGAGTTACACTTGGCACTATAACCCAAAATTGGCATATTAAAAATTGTAATCCACTTTTTATTTCGTTGTGAAAATTGTTACCACGTATATGCTATTTATTTGTCCAATTAGTTTATTAAAGGAAAGATTTAGAGGATATGACCGAATAATAGAAAATCATTAGTCCAATCTAATTATTACAAATTTGATTTCATAAAGTTTAAAAAGTCAAATTAATACATGAAATCAATGTACATCGAATGTAATGAGGAGACCACCATTATGGTATGTCCCAATATCTAAATATTTTTAAGGTCCACTACTCTTGATATTTCCTTTGTCGCCATCCTTAACCAAAGTACTTGAGGGAGCAGTTATCAAATAAGGGAATGAGAATTTCCTAATAGAGGGAATAATAACAGGCAATGATAATACAACGAAGATACATATACATATACCATATATTTCAATTGTGAAATCATTTAGTTTTATTAAGTCTTTCAAATGCAATTGCTACACAAGGCAATTCACACTTGGATATGTGACAAACGCATACTTTATTTAATTTAAGTTGACTCCTACCCAAGTCTCCAATGTTTAACCCTTATGCTTAATTATTTGTCATTTATGAGCACCAAGCTATTTACTTCGTCATTTATCTTATTCTGAAGTTTACCAATCCCATATTTTCACTGACTTTAACACTGTCCATGATAAATGCCACAGTCGTTGCTCCCATAGGCAGTGGTTTTGAATCTAAACATTATCATCGCACCATAGGACTCTTGGAACTTCTTAAATTTACCGATGGCTCCGATTATCGTTCTTTTACTCTTTAATAAATTTTTTACATAGTTCCACATTTTAATCATAGTTGAGGAGGCTCATATGTTTAAGACACCTTGTACCTTATACATTCTTTGCTGATTAGTTGCAAAAATTGAACATACATTTTAAGTTTAAGTATCTTTTGGATCGAACTTGTTTAAAAAAAAACTTTCAGTCTCTTTTTAACTCCCAAAGTTTAGATTACTTTGTAATTCTTTTAAAAAAACAAGGCCAAGTTCATAATATTCAAGTTTAAGGACCACCACCACCATTTATAAATTTATAAGGTTCATTATACAATAGGTGTAGCTTTAGGGGTTATTTTGTGAAGATTATAATTCTAGGGAGAAATTCATAATTTCACGGACAATTTCATAACATTTATCATTTCAAGAGTTGTTTTGTTATATCTATAACATTAGGGTTGCTTTGCAAAATTTGCTTGTTTATATAAAATAATTATAATTTTCAACTTAAACTTATGCACTATGTATTTTTCCATGCATAATTTTTTTTATTTTTACCTAACCCATCCTAAATGTAACACAACATTTATCCTCATTTTTGACACATTTGAGTTTGACAAGTCTTTAAGATGCAACACAACCTGAAAGTAGCCAAACTATAATTCTAAAAAAAATATATTTTTATAGATATTTTAAGACAAATAACCTTTCTTGACATTTTAAATAAAATGATAACATTCATAACTTGATTTTTCACGAAATAACCATAATATCTATATAATAAGGCGTAGAATGTTTGACACCATTCCATAAGTTGATAAGCTAAGTAGATGTTGAGATTAAGACACCAATGCAAGAAATGGAGGGTTGAGATTGGTTCATTTTATTTTACTCTTTTAACCCTCTATTTTTTGTTTCCCCTCTTTTGCCTCATCACCAATTTGTTTCCCCCTCTAACTTTAATTCAAAATAAGGGATAAATTTGTACTTTAACTACGACAAACACTAAAAGTACCCCAATAATCTCGTCTTTATGTCACTCCTTCTTCTAGGGTACACGACTTGGGCATTTATTTTCACTATTCTTCACCTTCTTCATCTCCTTCTTTTAGGGTACGGTTCTTCATCTCATCTTCATCCAACTCAAACCCTCACCATGCCCTTCTCCATTGAGCTCCAAGGCTGTCATCCCCGGGTAATCTCTATATATCTCACACACACAAAATTGAAGGGTTATTCTGCGATTTGGGTTTTTTAGATTTTGGGGTTATTATTTTTTTTGGATTTGGGGTTTTTAGATTTGGGGTTATTATTATTCATCTCATTTTCGATTTGGAGTTGGTGATAAAGATTTGGGGTTTCCCCTATCTCTCCCTTACTCTATTACATGTACACACTCGCACACACCAATGTTTTTTTCCAGATCTGACAACTATATTTTATGTAGATCCACACGGTTTGATTTTTTTTCTCAAGTTTTTTAGAAGATGGAGTCGAGGGCTTTCGTTGATTTGGAGTTATCATCCCAAGTATGTTTATGCATTTGCTTTTGTTTATGCTTTTCTAATCGTTTAGGTATGTAGATTGTAGATTTGTATATTTTTTTTTGTTAATTTTTAGATTTTTCGTTTTTCTAATAGTTCAGGTATGCTTTTGCTTTTGTTTTACTTTTTTAATGGTTCAAATCGTTTCAATTTTATTGATTTGTACATTTTTCTCTTCCAACTTCAGGTATGAAGATTTCAAATAGTTCAATGGTTTCTTTCATGAGTAGTGTTACAATTTTATTTATGTGTCGTGTTCATTTGATTACAAGTTCATGGTTCTTGGTTCCAAGCCGACAATTCCATACTGGCGGTTATTGACTCTCACCCCCACTCTCTTTTGTTTGGAGTTATTTTAGAATCTCTGATCTTTAAGGTAAACTCTCTAATTTGTGTTTTTCCTTAAGACTGTTAGAATTTTAGGCATTGGTTTTAAATTTGGGGGTTAGGGTTTGATATTAAAAAATTGTATTATTTTGATTTATACTCTTAGTTCTCCTCTTTTACATTTATTTTTCAATTTATTTTTTCTGGATTTCAATACCATCAGGGATACCGAGTTTCTCAAGTTTCCATATATGATTTTCAATTTTATCAATAGATTTGGTATTTACAGGGGTTAAACCATAAAATTTATCTAGAGTTTTTTTTTAATTTTCTCTGCCCCCCATCTCTTTCTATGATCTAGGTTTTGTTTTATTTTGTTATCCAAAGATGGTCAGTTATGGTTGGAAAATCATTTTTTTCTTCCTGTGTACAAAAAAGGAAGAATGTGTACATATTGTTGATTTGGAAGAATGTGCATACCTATGTGCACATATTCTTCATTTGTAAGAATGTTATGTGTACCGAGTTTCTTGGTTACCCATATTGTTGATTTGGAGCAATGTGTATACCTATGTTTTATTTATTATTTTTATGTTAGACTTCTTTGCAACATTGTGTTGTGGGAATGAATAGGAGATGTAAATCTCTTTTATTGAATTAATATTACATGTAAGTGCAATTACATTTCATGAGATTTGAATTTGTTCCCTTGAATTTCTTAATTTGTTGATATAAAACCGAGTTTGTTTGGGTATGATGGGTTCAGCTAACTATATTTTAAAGGAAGTCAATTTTTCAGTTTTATTGCTTACTTTTATTTATGTAATATATCTTCATTACGTTTTGTTCACGATTACCTTTTTTGTGTTTTAAAATGTCATTTGAATGTTTTGGTTTTAAATATAATTTTTGCAGTGGCCATCAATGGAATCAAGCACTATCCCAATCCCCTTTCTTCACATATGCATGTAAAAAACAACATTAGTTTAATGTTCAGTTTTTTTTATTTGATATAATTGCTATCAGTTGTATGAAATTTAGATATGGGCCATTGATGTAATTGAAGTTGGTTTATCTGAATTTGGAAGTAAAATAGTAAAGTCACTCAGTTTGTTCTTGGAGCTCATATTGGAGATGTGTTGTTTAATGTTGTGTTAGAATTAGTGCACTATTCGTGAAGCTTCACTATTTAATGCCGTGTTATATTATGTTTGGGTTTAGTTTTTGCAGTTGTTTAAAGGTTACACAGCTGCTGCTGACAACCATTTGCAAAAGTATATAAAAAGGTATTACATTGTGGAGGGTATTGTGTGGTTTTATCTAAACCTTCATCAACCTAAACATGGTCATATAAGGTGTATTATTCTCTATTTTGGATTAGGTGAGTAGTTGAGTGTATATTAAACTTAAATAGATCTATGATTATAATGTTTGTTTCACGTGACCCTGTAAAAAAAAGAACCATGCATTTGCTTTTAGTTGTGAAGATCCTTATATCAATTGTTCCCATTCTGAAATATTTCATTTCATGTATTTTACTGTACTTAAAGTACTTAGATGCATTAAGAGAATTAAAGAACATTATGGGGCTGTTCTTACTATTTGGGTACTTCATTTTCCTTAGTTAAACAGTATGTACACACTCTCCTTCTTGATTGAGATTATTTAATCTTTGCTTTCAGGTTTCAGCTACCAAGACATATATTTTCTCATTCAGGTATTTATTTTAATTAGATTGTTTGATCATATTAATGCTACAATCTCTTCCAAAATATGATGAAAATAATTGATCATACTAATGCGGTGGAGTTGGTGAATGTTATTGGGTGGTTGTTGAATAGATTTATTGATTAAAGTTGATGATGGTGTTGATTATTTTATGTTTTTATTTCATGTATAATTGTTTATATTTTATTTCATTCTCTGTGTCACATACATAGTGCAGTTAGTCAGCTACTAGAGCTGCATATTTAGTTTTCTTTGAAATATTTCAATTGGGTAGCTGTGTTTGGTATGTTTTTTGCTAATTTTTTAACTTCCAAACATGGATCGGGGGATCTACTAACCATGAGAAATAGTTGCATGCTCACAAGGCACCACATGTTCACACGTTCATAATAATGGCAAACATCTGGGTGTCGTGCCCATGTATCGTTCTGTAAAACAAATCAAGAAACTTAAGGTATTTATGGACCAAAAATTGTAATTATATCTTTCGTTTTTTCTTCCTTTTCATGGTTATCAAGTATTTTCTGTCCTTGGACAAAGAAAGTTGGGAATGGGATTTATTAACACTTTTCTATTTTTATGTTTACTATTCTTGGGTGCCTATTAATTTGTCTAGGATACATATTGATTTAGTTGGATAATTGTGCAGGCAACTACAATCATAATATAACACATACATATAGAATTTGTTGGTTTAAATGGGTTCTTGGTTCCAGATATTTGAGCTTCAATACACGCGGGGGTTGATACAAATCGAACTGGACCTATGCAAACTATTTTTATGCTTATTATGGAGATATTAACACGATTTATTTACCTATGCTTTATTCATGTGGAGTATGTAAGGAACTCTGATTTGTTAATAGTGTTTTACTTGTATAAAGTATTTCTAAATGGGATGAAAATGTAGGAGAGGATTGGTGTCACCTCTTATATTGCTAATAGTGATTTGTTAATAGGATTTATTGGCATTTGGGTTTGTTGTGGCTTGATAGAATTTAATTTAGTTTGTTGGTTTCGTTTGTTTATACTCTTAATCAGTTTTGTTGTTGAGCCCAAAGTTGAACGTTCAACCTTTTCACGCATGCGTATGACAGGCGTTTGACGAAATGAGAAGAGTTAGTGTCCATCCAAAAAACATATTCACCCAATAAAATTCAACATTCATGCACACATTTCGGCAAACGCCTGTCATATGCATGCGTCAAAAGGTTGAGGGTTCAACTTTGGGCTCAACTTGGCATTGTAGCTTTTGAGTTAATTTGGCATTTATATAATTTTCTAATATTTGATAGTTTTATGCGTGTCCACTTTAGGTTTCAATTTTTTTTTATCCTTTTCACCCTTCACAGGAAATGCCCGAATTGGAAATGACGTGATTGTGGACTAACTGCCAAAATTGGAAATGCACACTTTATGATTATGAAGAACATGAAGTATAGACCAGAGCATGTATTCGTTGATGCTCGAGTGTGTTTGCTCAAATCAGCTATGCACATGACATCCGAGATGTCAAAATATTTAGACAAGGAGGTGTTTCATCGCTTAAATTCAGGCCGAGTTTGCTAAGAAACTACCTCATGTCACCTTCCTCAAGGTGGAATGGGATGAATTGAAGTCTATTGCTGAGGACTAGGCAATGGATGCCATGCCAACATTTGTGATCCTAAAAGGAGGGAAGTGGGTGGACATATTGGGTGCTGATAAGAAGGGTCTAGAGCTTACAATATCTAAGCACTCAGATGATTTCCTTAAGTCTTTGTTTAGGGGAGATTTGGACACTCAGTAACTTATTTGCTACCTAATTTTGTGATGATGGTGTTATGGATTAGTCATCTAGCTTTTTAAAGTAGTCGGATGGACCGGGTCATATCGTGTCACCTGTGTAGTGTACAAATCATGTATTAATTTAAAAACACCATTTTCTTTGAGGCATGTGGAGGGTTCAAATAAAAATACCATTTTCTTTAGTATACTACCTCTTTTACACATGTTCATTTGACCTGGTTGTTGCAGATAATATGTTTTTGATTTGAGTCAGTGTATCACACTTTGGTATAAGATATAACGAGTCATGTATTCTATGTGCGATGCTATTTTCTTTTATAGTTCTTATATTCCTACATTGTTTTCTTTTATTGATTTATCTTTATTTGTTGTTTAAGATTTTTTTTCAATTTTGTATCCAAGGCAAATTTGACACCCAAACAAGCTTATTCTTGAAATTTAGGATTCCAGATTTCGTTAGTGTAATTTTTAACGTTCATTTCTTTTTATGCATCTTTTTTTTCATAGTTTTTTGAATTGCCCCAACTTAATGTTCCCGTTAAGTCTGCTAATGGAACAAGGTTGAGTTTAATTATGGCAGTTTATATTATTATTGTAAAGTGTAGTTAAGAAGTGATATTTTGTTCTTCATACTCAGTATTTGTGATATTCTGGAAACAGCAGGGGGCAGTGACATATGGAACATGAATTATACTTCTGAATAGTAAAACTCTTATATAAGCTTATTATGTAGTTTTTCCTTAAGAATTTACAACGTTTACATTTTATGTGGCTCATTAGTCATTATTACTACAATATAGTCCATTCTCGCACTTGAAGGTAAATCTACAAACCCATAGATCTAGCAATATTTTGCATATATACTCTATCTATCTTTTTAGTAAATTACTGTAAAGATTTATGCATTGGTGCTTTATTGCTGGTTGAAATTAGTTATTGAAGAATTTAACTATTATTCATCAAAGTAGCTTTTTGCAGATCAAGTTTAAAGGAAAGAAAGGACGAATAAGATAGCAAGAGACGATGCTTGCTAATAGTCTATTGTAGGAGATTTTAACATGAGTCTTAAAATAGTGGGTGATACATTTTGTGGAATATTTGCAATGATGCATAGAATATAAGTTAATGTGCAAAATTACTATCACACCAGCGTACCTATGCATCGGGGAGCCGTCGAGCGAATATATCGTAACTGATAATGTAAAATTGATGCATTATTTTAATGAAACATGATGAATTTGAGATTTTTTCCAATTGACTAAACTGATTTTTTTAATATAATTTGTTATGAATGTGATTTAATTTGGTACTTTTTGTTTAAGTTTGTTAGTTTATGATGATATACACCAAGAATGTTAATTTATTAACCTTGGATTATTACGAAGTTTTAAATTGTGACACTGGATACCAAGCTCTTTTCTTACACATTTGAACTTCTTTTGATGTGGTTTCGAAAGAATGTGAATGTTAAAAGAATTTTACTCGAGTTCTTTTCGGCATATGTTCTATTTATTCAAAAAATATTATGTGTGACCATGATTTTGTTCTAGATGTGTTAGTTTGTTCCTTTTTTATGTTTAAAATAATTTTTTTATTCATTTTGGTAAGGAATTCAACCTAAAAAGATGGGTGTATACACGAATGTTTTAGTTTCAAATTGGTTTTGAGTGCAAATTTTAAATCATGGGAGCGACTGTGGTTGTTGTTTGGGTTGATATTCTAGTAATATCCTATGTGGTGATGTTTTCGTGCATACGAATCGGTTCATATTGATAATAGAATTTCTATTTTTAATTCACATCTTAATTATTATGTAAAATTTTATTCTAATGAAAAAATTGGTTCATATTGAGAACTTTGTTTGATTTTGTTCCATTAAACATTTTTATAATTATTGTTGTGATAGATATTGCACTATTTCTTAGTGCAATTAGCTATTTTCTAATACTATTATATAATGTTATCTATGCAGAGATGAATGTACTAAATATGTATATTTCTTTTCATAACTCTTCTAAATTTTCTTGAAAAGATATTTGTCGTTTAAAATGTGAGCTTTCAACCACTAACTTTTTAACCACCATTTTTAATGCATCAATCAACTATTTTTATTTTGTTCTCAAGATAGACTATTAATACTGTTGTTAGGTTATTTTTTATTTCTTAAATGGGGTGGATAATCCTATAAAAAAGGAATCTCTTACCAAATTTTCTAAATTGTTTACATTTGTTGTGTATTAAAAAAATGACTTAAATTATATATGATTCAATACTTTAGAGTTTTTTTCTCAGTGCCTTCAGGCACGGTCATTTCGCTAGTATACATATATATAGCATGCAGATTCAATATATATATATATATATATATATATATGTTTGTGTGTGTGTGTGTGTGTGTGTGTGTTATGTATTTTATTTTCAAAAATTAAGTAGTATAACCCCTACCTCAAAATGAAGAAAACCTTTGATGTAGTGTTGGATAAATGCATAATCTTCTCCTATGGTGCTTGAATATTGCTCCTAAGTCCTTTGACTTTCTTAAAATAACTCACCAACAATACTGCCTTGCAAATAGTTAAAACTATTTTTCACTATATGATATCTTTGGGGTGTAAGTGGTGTGGGAACAACGCACATGAAGGTGTAATATATAACATGATGAGGTTGGTGTTTAAGCTATTATAAAAATGGTCGAATGGACTTTTGAGAGGGAAATAACATTGTTAAGGGACGAAGCTTTGTGTGGAACAATAAGGTTTTGATAGTAAAATGTGGGTCAAATAAATGGTATTTAAATCATTAGAAAAGTTGGTCGGATGGTTTCTTATAAGTAAGCCAAAGTACCAAGTGGGTTGGACACACCCACCCAAATGTTGATTGCACAACACTAAAAAATGCCAGAGTAACATACCCAAGGCTAGTAAACAAGTTTTCAAAGAGAATATTTGTAAAAGCATAAAGGTATATGTGGATGACATGTTCACCAAGATTAAGAAGGAAATCGACCACTTCAAAAATCAGAGTCAAATATCGATCAATTGAAGAAGAACCAGATGAAACTCAATCCCACTAAAGAGGTATTGAAGCTAATCCAAACAAAATTCAGGTGTTGTTAAACATGAAATCTTCTATAAATAAGAAGGACGTACAAAAGTTGCCTGGAAGAGTAGTAGCCCTCAATAGGTTTGTCTCCCAAGTTATGGACATGTGTTTACCTTTCTTCAAGGTGCTCAGGTAGACTTTTAAGTGCAATGAAGAATGTAAGAATGACTTCTTACATCTGAAAAAATGTTTGGGATCCCCACCATTACTCTCCCATACACTCATAAGGGAGAAACTATACCTATATTTAGTAGTATCTTAATTAATAGTTATCTCGAGACTCATTCGACTAGAGAATGGGGTGTAAAAACTAGTTTGCTACACTAGTAAGGCCTTTCGAGAAGATGAAATTCGTTATCCATGGTTGGAAAAACTATTTACGGAGAATAAAGCTATATTTCTAATCCCACATTATTGTGGTCTACATGCACTTTCCATTGTGCCAAGCTATTCACAAACTAGAGAAGTCAGGGAAATTAATGGCTTGGGTTGTGGAGCTTGGAGAGTATGATGTACACAATGAGCCTTGAACAATAGTGCAAGGATGGGTAGTAGAAGATTTTATAGCTGAGTTTACATATGAAGAAAAACCTATCGAGCAGACTTCTATAGAAAAAAGGTCAATAGTAAATCCAACCGAGAAGACTTCTCAATAAGAGAGCTAAAAAATTCAAACACCTAAGAAGATGCCTCTGAAAATAGCTCCATGGCTAATATATTCCATTAAGGGGATGATAGCTAGAAAATAACCACTAAGCGAGAAATTACTGAACACTACTTATAGAAGAGTCAAAAGATATACCATTGTGGAACCCTAGTTGAAGGATATTTTAAATAAGATCCACTTATTTGGAAGATGCATGTAGATGGATCGTCATGTGCCGCTGGCAGCGGTGCTGGGATGGTAGTCAACACTCCAGATGACATAGACATGGAGTATAGTCTCAGATTCCAATTCAATGCATCTAACAATGAAAAAGAATATGAGGTGTTGATAACATGGTTTGAACTAGAATTATCCTTGGGCACCAAGTATATATTAGCTCTAATGACTCCCAATTAATTGTCAATTAAGTGTTAGGAGTATACGAGGTCAAAGGAGAGGTTATAACAAGATTTTTGGCCAAAGTGTAACACAGAATATGCAAGTTTTAGATGGTCAAAATGGTTAGGATACCAAGGATTGATAAAATCGAATTAAGGAGGACAATTCCGGTAGAAGTCCTCATGCACAGAAGCATTGATGAAGAAAGCATCAATTTGATCACACTAGATTTGGGCCCCTCATAGATTGATCCAATCAAGGAGTATATTGAAAGGGGAAACTTACCATTCGATCAAAACAAGATGAGGATATTAAGGTACTATATTATGAAAGGAGGAATCTTGTACAAGAGGGGATTCATTGTCTCACTTCTCAGATGTGTCTAACCCAATGAAGTGCAAAATCTTATTAAAGAAATTCATGAAGGATCTTGAAGGACCCATTCGACAGGAAGATCATTGTTCAGGTGAGTAACCACACAAGGATATTATGGGCCAAGCATGAAATTAGATTGTACAACTTATCGAAGACACCGTGACAAATTCCAGAGGTTCGTAACAATTCATAGGACATCTAGAGATGCTCTTATGCCAATCACATCCCCATGGACTTTTTCCATGTTGGAAATTGACTTGGTCGGCCCACTGTCGAAGATAAGTGGAAGGTTTAAATACTTAGTCAGTGCTATAGAATATTTCACCAAGTGGATGGAATATAAGCCTCTTGTTGACATGACCTATGAAAGTGTCTTCTAATTTATATGGAAGAACATCATATGTGAGTATGGTATGCCATATTCCCTTATCACCGGACATGGCACACAGTTTGAAAACTAGTAATTTGAAGATTAGTATATCCAGCCCAAGATCCAAAAGTTGCATTATACTCCTGGACACCCTTAGTGCAATGGCCAAACGGAGGTGACTAATAAAACTTTGGTTGGCAAAATGAATAAAATATTGAATGATGCCAAAGGATGTTGGATCAATTGGCTACAAAGTGGGCTCTGGGCCTATAGCACAATGCTGAGAATAGATACTGGTGATACCCCTTATATTTTGGCATTTAGGACAGAAGAAATAGTCCCAACTGAGATTGGTCTGCCCGATCATAGAGTAAACTCCACCAAGAGTGACTTCATGCGAAGGCTGGACTTAGATTTGATTGAAGAAGTTAGAGAAATGTAGCGCGCGGTAGCGTACCAGTAGTGAACTGCTTGGTTCCATAATAGGAGGGTCAAGCCGAGCAAATATATGGAGGGAGACTATGTTTTAAAAAAAATGACTTCAGAAAGGAAACAAACTGGAGGTAAATTAGCATGGTCCGTATCGTATTTCTACAAATTTCGACCAGGTACTTATCGTCTTGAAACCCTAGAAGGAGAACAATTCAAGAACCCATGAAATGTTGAGCATTTGAGGAAATACTATCAGTAATCATTTGGAATGTAACCTTTAAATATCGATGTAAATCATTTTTTAACATCAATAAAGAACACCTAGTTCATCAAAAGTTGATTTCCTTTCCATAATTTATTTTCATTTTTTCCCGGGAATGGGAGATGTACAATCTCAAATAATAAAGAAAAAGAATAATCACTGACTACTAACTAGTCCAAAAAAAAGTCAAAAACTTCAAACTTCACGTATGACTTCGTCTTCGATATCTCACGAATGAGATGTTCCAAACATAAAACTTCATGTATGACTCCTTAGCATAAAAAATCAGAAGTTTTACCATACCGAATTAAGGCAGAATCTTAAAACATTGGTCGCCAATGGTAACTAACATGAATACTTCGTCAAAATGACAAAATTTGTTTAAGAGACCATAAAAATGCTAGTAAAACCTAAGGTAGTATAACTTGTGTTCATCCGAACTGGTAACTAGTAAGGTAGATTATTTGTCTTAATGACGACCACCTAATCATAAGACTAAACTACTGGTAAGCCATAATTATGCAATAGAAAAATTCAAGTTTTATTCAAGGCAAATTTTTTATTATCCTTAGATCGTCACAAGATTATTTTCATCAAACTCTATTACTAGAAAATAATAAAATTTGTTCATTCTGCTGGACGTTTTCCAAGTTCC
Organism: Sambucus nigra; assembly: GCA_949130495.1. Classification (NCBI taxonomy): domain Eukaryota; kingdom Viridiplantae; phylum Streptophyta; class Magnoliopsida; order Dipsacales; family Adoxaceae; genus Sambucus; species Sambucus nigra. The sequence continues at coordinate 401,915,352 of OX422208.1, read as the reverse complement.
TTCTCCATCCCAGCTGGAGGAAAATCAAAAGCTGATGCAATACAATTGATCTCAATTTTCTGAGTCTAGATTGGCTACTAGAACTGGGCTTATCCACCAAATGCAAGGGCTGAATGAGCACATCATCGCCATGCAGACCATAGTCCCCAAAGTATTTTCTATCGATATTGATGGGGATTACATATGTAGGAATATATGTAGTGTCCATCTTGAATGCAAGACTAGGCTGGTCCAAGCATCTAGGATCATGCCAATATCATAAAGTGTTTTCCTTCGGCACCATCATGACAGTAAGAGCATTGATACATCCCCACTTATAACCTTCTCTCCGGTCTTATTCCATTTCCTTTTCCAAGTGTTATAAAGCTTCATCATAGTTGTTCATCCAAATGGTGCAGAGTTACTTATGACAATAATAAGTAACACGGTCAACCTTCTCAGTCAGTCTTTTGATGGCGTACGACTGGTTCTTTACTAGACTTGCTTTGAAAGCCAAGTTCCTTTATTTTCTCTTCTTCAATTATATGTACGAGCAATACTATCTTGACTAGATTATTTACCTCCCTTGGATTCTTTCATTCTCTCTATCTCCTCCATCATTCGTGCATTTTCCTGCTCTAGAAATGATGCGCCCTCATTTTGATTGGCGCTAGCAGACTTCTTTAGGACCTGAAGTTCATTCTATAGCATATAGTTATCTTATTCCAGAATACCATCTACCTCCCGGGCACTTTTGACATCGAATTGGTGAACAAATTACTTCTTGAAAATGCAGAGGACAAATTTTATAATTTCTTATCAAATCCACGGTCACTCTAGAAAAAGGCAATTTTTTCTCATAATCAGCTAACAAGATAGCACACTACACCAAAATGGGTAAATTGGCACCCTTCCAGTGGCTAGCCTTGTCACAGTCAATGACCATGACAAAAAAAACATGCATTTTTTGTCACGGTCATTGACCATGACAATACCTTATAATATTGTGACGGTCCTTGACCGTGACACGTCCGTGACAAATGTCCCAGTAAAAAACCCTTTCCCCTTCTTTTTTCCCCCGCCGATTCTTCCCTCTCTCTCTCTCTCTCTCTCTCTCTCTCCCTCTCTCTCTCTCTCTCTCTCTCCGCTGCTCTCCCTCTCTCTCTACTGTCAGGTTACTTTCTCTCTCTCTTCCATTTATATATGTGTGTGTGTGTGTATATATATGTGTATGTGTGTGTATATATATGTACGTGTGTGTGTGTATATGTGTGTGCATGTGTGTTGTGGGTAGGGGGTGAGGAGGGAGTGGGACAGGGTGGGGTGGGGGGAGGGGGAAGGGATGGGGGATGTTTGTGTGTGTGTGGTGTGTGTGTAGTGGTGTGTGTGTGTGGTGGGGGCAGGGGGTGGGGGCAGGGTGGGGGGGATGGGGCAGGGATGGGTAGGTGGGTGGTGGGGTAGGGGTGGGGGGTTGCGTGTGTGTGTGTGAATGTGCGCGGGTGTGTGTGTATATGTGCGTATGTGTGTATATGTGTGAGTAGTGTGCGTGTATGTTCGTGTTTGTGCATAATGTCCCTTGTAAATGAATTGATTGGTTTTTAATTTTTTTAGTAAATTAATATATGATTCATTATAAAACTAGGATTGCCCCTCATTGTAAATTAGTAAATTAATAATTTTATACTTTAATTTTTAGTTTAATTGATGAAAATAATTAATTGAGTAGATGAATTAGAAGGTGTACGGAATACACATTTGTTGTTGACATTGTTGTCGGATTATAGTGGATCGATGTTGGGTTGATTAGTTTTAAAAGTGTCATGACCACTGGATTATTGTCCATATGAGGGTGGGATTTTTCAACGTTTTTTGAAAATTACTTTGTATATCGAATAATATATATATGGTATGATAATGAAATGAAACATACTTTAAATTACATATAATGCGCATATATACTAGCCTTCTAGTTCTTATGCGTACGCATTCAATAGCCCTTAGACCCATTCGAGAGTCATTACCCCTATAATGTCCCAGTAAAAAACCCTTTCCCCTTCTTTTTTCCCCCCGCCGATTCTTCCCTCCTTTTCTCTCTCTCTCTCTCTCTCTCTCTCTCTCTCTCTCTCTCTCTCTCTCTCTCTCTCTCTCTCTACGCCGCACTCCCCCTCTCTCTACTTTCAGGTTACTTTCTCTCTCTCTCTCTCTCTCTCTCCCATTTATATATATGTGTGTGTGTATATATATATGTGCGTGTGTGTGTATATATATGCGTGTGTGTTGTGTGTGGGGGGTGGGGAGGGGGGCAGTGTGGGGAAGGGGGCAGGGATGGGGGGGCTATTTGTGTGTGTGTGTGTGTGTAGTGGTGTGTGTGCGTGTGTGCGTGTGTAGTGGATGACTTTGATGCTCCTACCGAATATCAATCCATTTTTGATGATAACCCGAATTTTAAATAATTTTTCAATTTGTAATAAATATTCCAATTTGTACCTAAACATCCATTTTTAATGTTTTAATTGATTTGCACTTTATCATTTTCACTCTTGTATAGTGTGCGTGTGTGTGGGCAATAGGGGTGGGGGTGGGGATGTTTCAGATTTTTAGTAATTATACATATTATGAGCTAGATGCTGTTGTTTTGGAATTCAGAATTGAGGTGTTTGACAGTAACAATTCATTTTTATTTGTAGTAATTGTGCATATTTGCATGTCTTCTTTTAATTCATTTTGATATGTACTAATAACATTTTTTTACATCAAATGTCTCCTTCAGGTATTAAGGCGAGGATGATGATGCTTGTTATGATGATGTCGTCTGGGATCGGTGGTGACGAGCTCTCCTCGGCCCATAGGCTCCCCAAATATGGCAAATTGGGGATGGCCATCGAGAACAAGTCGAGGCTATTAGCGAGATCCCTCGAGATGGTAAAGACGATCATCGTCTCGGGGTACATTAGTTGGAAGGAGGTTCCATATGAGCTCAAGTTAGTTGTTTGGGTGGCACTACAGGTAATGTATTTATATTTATATTATATTTATATTTATATTCATATGAATATTTCAATTTCAATTTTATTTTATATTTATATTTATATTTATTTGCAACTAACATTGTATTTGTTGGACAGGAACAATTCAGCCTGGATCCAAAGCTACGCGATTCCGTCTTGGAGCAGTTGAGGGAGCAACACAAAACGTGGAAGAAAAATATGCGGACCCGATACTTTGGGAAGACACGAGAGTCCATTATCGAAAGGGGTGAATCCCTCCCGCCGAAGGAACCGATATCATTGGCACAATGGAAAAAGTTCGTTGACAATGAGATCGGAGAGCGACAATTGGCATCTCACCAATCAGGGAGGGAAAATTGGGCAAAAAAGACGAACGTGCACTACTCCGACCGGATGTCTTATGCCGAGGTGGAGCATAGGATGATGGAACGATTTAATTTTTCTATAACATCATAAATATATTATTCGGCATTATTTTACTTTGCGGGGCCGATACTAATTTTTCTTTATTTTATTTCAGGGGACAGGAGTGGCCCTGGGGGTAGGCCACATAGGCTCGATACTTATACGGCTCTTCGGACGAAGAAGGGGAAGGACAAGGAGGTGTCCCCGAGCGTCGCGGCCACGATTGTAACTAATCCAACATTTTACTTTTTGTTAATTACGTTATAATTTTTTAATTTACTTATTTTACTAATCATGTGCTTTTTTTCGTTTCAGGCAAAGCTTAAGGAAGTGCATGAGTCGCAGTCTGATGCCGACAAGGCATCTTTGTCCACAGACGCACTCAACCAAGTGCTGGGCTCTGATCGCAAGGGGAGGACAAGGGGGGTGACCTCACGGGTGGCCAAATCTAGGATCTTCGAATTTGAGACGAGCGACACTGGGTTGGCTTGGATGGTGGACTCGCATGACGCGAAGTTGTCTCATTTGGAGGTGACGGTCGAAGATATGTTCTCATTCATGAAGAAATCGTTGGGAGGCAGAAAATGCAAGGGGAAATTTTAGGAGAAGGTGGTGGGGGAGAAGGTGCAGGAGGACAAGGTGCAGGATGACGAGGGTGTGGACCTCGCTGATTCATTGCCGACACGTGCGGACTTTGATTATCCACTTCCCTATTTGGCTCCATTCGACCGACCGATGTTGACACTAGGTTGGCCGAGCTTATTTATACTGGACATATTTGATGGCGAGCGGATAGGCCAGCAGTTGAGGGGCCCGAATATCATCCAGGGTGGGCTAGTTCATGGACGTGAGGTTCAAGGCATCGAGTCCAAGGTGCTCGTCATGCATGTGATACCCGAGAAGGAGAACTCCCCGTTGTGGTTGCGTGAACAATGTGGCACGATGTATATTAGTGGGTATGTCAATTCGTATATCGTGTGTCCTACTCACCTCCTCGGATTTAACCTTATCCAAGACATGTAGTGACATTATGTGAATTGAATTGTATTGTTTTTAAGTTGGTACATTTGAATTGTTTTTAAGTTGGTACATTTGAATTGTTTTTAAGTTGGTACATTTGAATTATATTTGGATTATATCGTGATGCATATTGTCTCTATTTCGAATGTATATTTTCACCATCTCTATTTTATTTGGATATATAATGTTTGAATAGGTACAACGTTGCTGTAACAGGTACATATATACTGCTGGGTAGTGGCAGTGTCTATATTACCCAACAGTTTTTTTTTCAATTCTTCCCAGAATTGTCACGGTCATTGATCGTGACAAGTGACTTGTCACGGTCAATGATCGTGACATTTTTTTAAAGAATGTCACGAGCTTATCACGGTTATAAAACGTGACAAAACTTGTCACGGTCAGGGATCGTGACAATTTTAACAAGCTTGTCATGGTCCATGACCGTGACAAAAAAAGTTGTCTCGCCCAGAATTGTCATGGTCAATGACCTTGACAAGTTGAAATTGTCAAGGTCAATGACCGTGGCAATTCAGAAGATTTGGTGTAGTGGCAACTACCTCTTGTTGATCTTACTGGAGTTAGAGTACCATTTCTTAGTAGGATACATTAGTCGCCACAATCTGATGAAACAACCTGCGCATATGGAGGTATGCTTCTTTAGCTTGATTAGAGATATATAATCTAAGCACCTTCCTCAGTTCTTCTTTAATAATATCTTCATAACCTATCCCAAAAAATTGAGAACTTCTCTTAGAAATTTCTCTCTCTAAAGTTGCCAAAATAGCCTTATTGAAGTTAAATTGAAAGAAATAAAACATAACATAAGTATGGAAAGCTCAAATGAAAGTTTAAAATGGAGCAATAATGTTACTAGAAGAAAAGGGAAATTTTATTAAACAATAGATGAGAATTACAAGAAGGAATTATTCAAACTGCAAAAACTAAAAATACAAGGTAAACCCAAAAAAGACCCTAATCATCTGCACCTTCTCTTTATCCTAAGCTACCTTTTACTCATGGCGAGAAACAATTATAGCATATTCTTGAGGCATTGAAGATTCAGCCATCCTTTCCTATCATCAACCTCCTCTTTAATCTTTAGAGGAGTGCCCTAATTTTGCTGGAAAAAATCTGAGAATCCAAAGCAATGCTGACCTGGGTCAAAGTAGCATTCCATCCTTCTTTAAAGGATGATTTATTCAAATACTCTACTAGTACAACTATAGGGGAGAAGGACTTATCCTACCCTCAGGTATAGGATTCTTCCTTGCATTATCCCTCAACTATAGAAATTTGCTCTTTGTGTCTTAGGCCTCCTTTTTTGCATTTGAGCATCCTTCTCTGCTTACTTAGACATCTTCACGGCATCACTAGAAATCTTATTGGCATTGTTCTTTCCATCCTCTAACTTACTAACACCATACTCTCACTTATTCCTATCGACCTCTTGGGCACTCTTCACAACGTTCAAAGAATCTTTTAGGCATTGGATGTCAACCTTAACATCTACAGAGGACTCTCTCAGTTAGTCATCCATCCTCAACAGTTGATCATAATCAAATAAGAATTGCAAAGTCCAATAATTATTTGAGTCTTTAAATGAGTAGAAAGGATACATAGAGCAAAGAGGAAATTGTAAAATAAAAATAATTACCAAAGCCAAGTTACGGTTGGACCTTTCCAACAGTCTAGCCCTGGAAAGGGAACTAGCAGTAACCTCATCGACTGGAAGGACTTTTGAACCAATTAGTCCTTGGGCTAGGCCAGAGTCAACTATCATAGAAGGGGTTTCACCATAGCCTTGGTCAACCTGATCTTTCACTGAAAACTACAAATAAGTAGAAGGGCCTTTTTCTAGCCTCTTGAACTGAGGTAATGGGTCTTCATTACATAATGTTTAATGACCACGGGGTGATTGGAATCCTCAACATCAGCCTTTCTCTTCTTGACAAGTGTAGACACCATATTCTAGGACCCCCTAAGTCTCTCCTTAGACTCTTAGAACTTCCCCTTTCATCGCAAACCTAGATTGCACTTCAAGTACCTATCTACAGACCATCGGGCACCCTTGGGACCCATTTGACTTCGGTCAACTCTTTTATTAGAGATAAAGATCTTTGAATATATGAAGCTCTCTGAATACCCTTTCTAACGGGGCGCCCCTTGTGTAAATCAGCATAACGGTTTGGATGAATGGACCATTTCACTATCTAAAATTGATTATGAGGCCATCGTGCACTCTCGAGCCTCGAATTGACCCCAATCAGCTCCACTGTCAGATCGAAAGCTATTTGAATCTTCGAAGGGCACTAAAACCCCTTTCCAATGGTCCACCCTGTGAGTGAAATAGCACAACTGTTCGGGTGAATGATTAGTTTTCCCCTAAAAATTGATCCGGAGGCCACTGGGTGCTCCCGAACTCCATTTGACCAAAATAAGCTCTTTATCTCGAATGAGACTGAATAAATCTATGAAGGACACTGAATACCCTTTCTAACGATCTGCCCTGTGCACGATTCTAACCTACAGTACGGGTGAACAATTTGTTTTACTCCGAGAGGTCACTGGGCGCTTCTGGGCCCCAGTTGACTAAGGTACTCTTTCAAAATCGAGAAAACTCTTTGGAATGTCGAATTACATCTCCTTAACTTTCTAACAGGCGATCTCCCGTCCAAAGGATCGACATGCGCTTTCGAGCCACATTTGAACCAAGGTAACCTCTCGAACCCAGGAGAAGTCTAATGGACTCTCGAAGGCCTCTAAAATACCTTTATAACGGTATGACGCATTCATGATTTGGATCAACGGTTTGTGCTCTACAGTCATTTTTCCTGAAAAGTCCATACGAGACTGCCAATTGGCAGGCCTTGAACCCTGCCTATCGGCACAGTGTCAAGGGTGACTTGCCTATCGGTACCCCCTGGGGTACGCCGATCGTCACCCCCTTATCCTATAAATAAAGGCCATGACGTCACCCCAAGTCAGACAGCAAACCCATCAGCATCAGTGATCTCAACAACATTCTCTCGAAATCAGCGAATTTCCATATGAGAAGTTCCATTCAAGCCTAAACACCCATCATTTTCACACCCAATTTCAAAAATTTCCCTCTCTCATTAACATCCATAAACATTCAACGCAATTCATCCAAGATCCAAGCTTAAGCTCGTCCAACTCCTTCTCCTTATCTTTTAAATCTCTTGTTTTTGCATAATTAACTTTAGATTCATAATCTAGTTTCACTTTAGTTCATACCTATTAACATTTATGCTTTTATTAGTATATTTCACATACTTTATTTTTCATAAAAAACTCAAAAACAAATAAAAGAGGGGTATACCCATAAATCCCGAGCGTAATTATCCACCACACTTTTTCCAAAACAAGAAACACATTTTCTACATGCACACACACCTAATAAAATTCCATTCGAATCTATGGGATAAACCCCACCCCTATTCTATATTCAAAATACGTGGATTTTGATGCCTTTATAGGCTACGTAGGGGTCTCAGATTAAAGTCCAAGACTCGACTCCAATTTTCTAATTTTCTAATTTCTCTTATTTTCCAAATTTCTCAAAACCCCTCATTTTTGTCATACATATACATATATCATGCTTGTTCGTATCTCAACCCACATATATTATCGTTTCCCAATAATTATCAATATCTCGATGAACTCTCATATTATATCTTCTACATTCATAACTATTTTGGGTATATGCCTATGGATGACCTCACCCTATCTTTTCCATGGTATGGGTTGAACGATTCCAATCTCCATTATATAGACACATGCACACTTCTCGGGGATAAAGAAAAATATTAACATTTTCCCATGAGAGATCGAAAGGGCGGGATGGGTGCCTAACACCTTCCTATTCCGTAACTTAGCCCTTGAACCTTCGATCTATTGGTTTTGCATGCATCAGTTTGTCCTTGATGCCGCTCTCTCGAAGTAATAACATATTCTTTTGCCAGTTTTGAGAAAAATAGGCTGGTGACTCTATCTCTTCACATTCACCCCACACCGACGAAGGACGAAGCCCCCTTTTTGAAGAGAAGTGTATGAGATCGCGAAGCATTTCTTTCTCGGGGGATCCTCCTCTTTCCCCCTGGAACAAACACCGTGCTGACTTTACTGGAGAAATGTTTAAGAGGGCTAAACTCTATTTACATGGTTGTTTTATTTTCTTGTATATTCCCCTACTTTCATGTTCCCCCTTTTTATTATTCATGTATACCTCATGATTTTACTACTATTCACACACTTGCATAAGACTCTCCATGTATACTTCACACCACATGCACCTAGGATAACGTGTATCCACATGTTTCACGCGTCACTTAGAAATCCATGCTTAGGTGTCACCAACACACACCTCCACTTGTATATATCCATGCTCACTCATCACATACTCACTTGTAGATAGTTACACATCACTCACACATCGTTGATCCACGCTTGGTATGACTTTACTGTTGGTACTTATACTTTTCTCCTTGTTTGGCATGATCAAGAAAAAGACACTCTCACCATAAGATACTAATAAGAGAATCATGCATGATTCACACGACATCACCAAAGAGCATTGTTATTGACCAAATTTTGTCCCGTAATTGGAGGGGCACTAGTCTGGCAGGTCGCAGTTAGCCTAAGCGATATGACTCTCAACTTCCATAGGCCAAGTACCTTCGACATATATATAACGGTTCCCCCGCATCATACCGCTTGACTGAAGTCACGACAGGAGGTATATTGTAGGGAGCTCATTCACATACGTCGAGTACATCAAATTCTCTCTCACACATACCATTCCCACGAGGTATATAGTGAGAAAATTCACGTACACTCAGGTATATCAAATGGCTTGTCCACACGTACCGACTACCCTCAAATAGCAGGACGTATATCGTGGAAGTCACGCCAAAGGGGGAACCCTTTCCAATTAACCGAACCAAACTGTATACCCGCATATAGGTGTCAAGCCTAGACACACATGTTAGATTGCCGATTTTGACCCAAAACTCTGCCGAAATTCTGGGTCGGCCTGTCGCCCAAATTTTTACACAATTTTTAAATCGGTACCCTGCCCATGAGCCTGGTTACAAGTCCAACCTTATCTTTACATATGTTACAAACCCAAGTTTTCTAGGCTCAGGTCACGTACGACATTTCATTTTGCACTTAGGAGAACTTAATTCAAGTGGGAACCTAATAAACATAATAATCATGCTGAGACCCATCTCTAGTTTCTTTCTTTCTCTTTTTCCCAAAAAGCGTCCAAAAACATTTTTCCTCTTTTATGAAAAATACCAAAAACATTTTCGTTCTCATCTTTTCCAAAAATGTCAAAAATATTTTCCTCTTTTTTTCCAAAAATAACGAATTTCCTTTTTTTTTCTTTTCCAAAAATAAATTCCAATTTTTCTACTTCTGAGGTCGATCACATACCCTTGGCCTGGCTCCCTATTGGCTTCGGTCTTTAGTCGAAATGTCCCGAAGTTCTATCAGTCCCTTTACTTCCTCCGAGTTCGAGACTCACCTACCTATCATGGAGAATATGGATCAAGTGACGAATTTACAATTGGATTTGTTGGCGGTTCTTGCTCAGCTCACGGCCAAAGTTAACAACTTTCAAACCAATGTTCACGAGATGAAAAGATATTGGATCCCTGTCCCCGAAGATCCTAAGGTCATTTTCCCTCGCGCCATGGGTCTCCTTGCACCCAAGCCTATTTGGGTTCCTGAAGAATACAACCATTATCCTCATGCTCCTCATGCTAATGGGCCTCCACAAGCCCAGCTTCACATGCCAAACTTTACTCAGACATGGGCTAATTTACCCGTAAAAGTTGATCCGACAAAGGAAGAACTGAACAAGGTCAAGGAATACCTCAAGATACTAACCAAGAAATTTGACCAAGTCAGAATCTCCGAGAACTACATGGACTACACCCACATGTCTCCCTATCCTTAAGGTAGATTACTAAAAAAATTCAAGATGCCCAATATCGAGAAGTTTGGAGGCAGTGGACCCCCCCAATCATTCATCTCCGTAGCTATCACTGATCCATGACTCTTATAGGGGCTTGTGAAGAAAAAATGGATAAAATGTTTCAGCAGACTTTGAAAGATATCACGCTTCTTTGGTTCCTATCCTTTGAAGAATCTAGAATCCACAGTTAGGAAGACGTTGCCCGTGAGTTCATGTCACGGTATAAGTACAACGAGGAGCTAGAGGTCACCCGTCGTGACTTAGAGCTATTTAAACATAATCCTGGGAAATCATTCAACAACTTCATAGCAAGATGGAGAGGAAAATAAGATACCTGGACCAATCGGCTCTCCAAAGAAGAACAAGTCTGCATTGTGAAGAAAAATTTCATACCTCATGTTTGATGAACTATGGGAGGATAGTATTAACCTCACCTCCGAGCCCTTCGAGCCTTTCGAGAAGTAGGAGTAGAAATAAAAGACGGTCTTGTCAAGACTGAAGTTTAACCCAAGAAAATCTATGGATAGTTTTCTCCTAGAAAGTTTGAAAAGCCTACTAGTACCATAATTTCTACTATTAACAACATCTCTCAACCTGCCGCTTCGTGAGAACCAAAAAGTCGCCCAAACCCATTTCGGAAGGAATACACCGAGCTTCACACTCCTCTCTCCAAAGTTTACCAGGCTCTCTTGAATCGAAACCTGATCAAACCATTGGACCCTCGTCCATTACCAAATCGACTTACGAAAAGATTCAAACTTGACGCCCATTGTGATTTTAACCAAACTGTTGGCCATACCACTGACCAATTCTTCCATCTTTGGAACATAATCCAGAGCTTGATTGACCTCGATATCATCGCCCCACCAGCTAAACCTAAGACAAATACTACCCATAATCCACTCCAAAATCATACAAATGCCATCTTCCTAGAAGAAGACTCAGAACTCGACTCTTCTACCCAAATCATGCCAAGAAAATCACCAGTCATACCCATATACTCTCCTAAACTTCTCCAAACATGCTAATATTTCTTCTTACACTCTTCCATCTTGCTGATCAAACCTCACCACTCCTCATCAGAGCCTACATTGCTGTCCGTACTCTTTCTGGTGGTAAAGATATGGAATTTTAAGAAGTGCTAAAACAACTCCTAGAGTTTGGGCTGAAATTGCCCTTCCAAATGACCATCAACTGTCAGAGATTCAGTGGGATGTTCTTAAAAGCTCAAAAATGGGTCCAAGAGTTAGACAACTGGGTAATTCCAGCCGACGAAGTCTGTCTAGATAACCTGGTTCAGATCATGACAAATTTATTTCGACAGACTAGTGATATTTGTAGTATATCCAAGATACTTGAGGCTTTGAAATTACAAGGGCAGCTAGTCCCCTTAGTCTTGCATTTCCCTGCCGAATGGGAGGAATTATACGAAGAAGTTATATAAGTTGTAGAGTGTTTTGACTTTTCATGGAAAGGCAATTTTGTTGCCACCACATGGGGGACGATTCTGAAGACTCAGATAAAGAGACAGATCTACGAAAGACTAGTCTAATAGCCAACCTATGTGAGTAACCCAATATCGATGAAGAGACAGGGTTTCTATTTTCCCCTCTTCCGTTAACCACATAACCAGGTCGAGGAGACATTACCAGAAATCAAACTTACAACCATCAACAAACGATAAAGAAAAAGGTGTTGAGAATCTCCCTATGACAGAAATGACTCTTGAAGAAAGTAAGGTCCCGATCAACTGAAGAAAAGTCAAGATAACATCACTCTATGGGGACTTTTCATGTGTTCCCAACTGTACCAAAATGCCCTGATCAAGCTACTCGCATAACCCACAGTCTCTCCCTCAACCACACCAGAAGAAATCGTGAATCGAGTTAGATCCTTGACCTCTACTCGAATGCTCTGCTTTTCTTAAGAGGGAATCCCTAAGAATGGTCACAACCGCAATCATGCTCTCAATATCTCTACTGAAGTTATGGGGAAAACTTTCCCCCTCTCACTCGTCAATAATGGATCAACTTTGAATGTTTTCCCGTTAAGAACCCTCAATTGTCTGGGATTAAAAGTGAGCGACCTTGCTCCAACCTCGGCTGTCGTACGTGCCTATGACAACACTCGTCGAGAATTAATGGGATCTATCAAGCTTTTAATAGGGGATGTCCCTATAAATCCTGTTGTTAAATTCCAAATCATCGACATCCCTGTCTGTTTTAATCTACTTCTCAAATGACCATGGCTCCACAACATCAAAGGTTATCTTCTTGCCTTTACAAGAAATTGAAATTCTTTGCCAATGGACAATTTATCGCCATCTTGGGAGATAGTGACAACAGCAAGAATGCAAGAACCAGTAATTCAGTACTTGAGATATGACATGGGGTGAATGATTACTGCTATCAGGTTCCAGGTTAAAGAATTCTTACTCTTAGTAAGGGACGACTTCAAATACAGGGTTTGTATAGAATACGATCCTCATAAAAATGTCAATGTAATCCAAATGTTCAAGAATATGCACTTTATGCCCGGATTGGGATTAGCGTAAAGACAAGAAGGGGTAACTGGACCTATTGTGTTGAAGGAGGCCTTTCATCCCTGTGGGTTGGGCTATCAACCATCAGAAGAAGAACTCAGATAGATTCGTCAGCCTCTACTGTAGAGAGAGTTGGAATGTGCCAGGACTATCCCGAGAGATTCCTTAAATGGAAGATTCATTAAAGAAGGTGAAGATTTCCCCTTCTTCGGCTTTCCTAAGACTTAGTATGACCCTTTAGAGAAGAGGATGCAACCATGAATGGAGATCTTTTTTCAAGATATCTAATCGGGGGCTGAGAGTTCCCAACACTGTATACAACCACTCACTGAGAAGACCATAGCTGATATAGGGGATTCTGAGGACGAAGACTCTGAGGACTCTTTTAACTTATAGATACTGGGGCTGGCACTCTTCATAATCCACTTAGGTACTACATTATCCAATCCATTATACCTCATTAAAAAGATAATGCACCTCTTATGAAAGAGCATACTGTACTTGTGCCACTTGCTGATATTCAACCTAACCCTATTGTTTACCCCCTTTCCCCATTAGTTGTTTGCTCTCACTCTGATGTAATCAAGACCTCCTTTAATGAGGTTCCCAATGCTATTTTTCCTATCAATGAAATAAATGAAGATTTTGAGTATCTTGATGTGCCTAAAATTAATTGTCTTTATTCTAGTCAAACTCTTGATGATGATGACTTTGTAAATGAACATTTCTTAACTGATCTAAATAAGGTTAATAACAAACAACATAACCTCGTTCAAGTTAATAAAGATACAATTGTTGTTATTAATCTCGATTCTAGTAGCCAAATGCACGAGATTAGGAAAGGGGATACCCTTAATGAGCACGAACGCACACAATTCAAAGAGCTATTAAAGGAATTCATGAATGTCTTTGCATGTTCCTAAGATGATAGGCCCAACATTGACCCTGAGATAGTACAACATGAGATTTCAACTCTCCTGGAATGTAAACCAGTCAAACAGAAGCTGTAAAAGATATGCACCTAATGGTCACTCAAGGTTAAAGAAGAAGTAGTCAAGCAACTAAATGTGGGCTTCATTCGAGTAATTGAATATCCTACATTTCTAGCCAATACCGTACCCATACCGAAATCACGAGGAAAGGTCCGCATGTGTGTCAACTACCGATACATGAACAAGGCCTCTCCGAAGAATGATTACCCACTACCCAATATCGATATGATTGTGGACAATATAGCTAGTCATGATCTCAAGTCATTCGTTGAGGAGTATTCCGGATATAACTAGATCAAGATTCACCCTAACCATCAGGAGTAAACCGCATTCATCACCCCTTGGGCAACCTTTTGCTACACCATCATGCCAGTTGATCTCAAGAATGCATGGGCTACCTACCAAAAGAATGCCATAATTATTATGCATGATCTGATGCACAAGGAAGTTGAGGTCTATGTGGATGACATGATTATCAAGTCCAAGACTAGAGAAGGTTCTGTTCCCACTCTTCGAAAATTCTGTGAATAACTGCGATAGTACCAAATAAGGCTTAACCCATAAAAACGTGTCTTCGGCATTACCAAAGGGAAACTCTTGGGATTCGTGGTTAGTAAGAAATGGATAGAAGTAGATCCTGGCAAGCTGAAAGCCATACTTGATATGCCACCTTCCCAAATGGAGAAAGAAGTCCGAGGATTCCTTGGGAAATTACAGTACATCAGTTGATTCATCAGCCAATTGACTTCCACCTGTGAACCCATCTTCAAAATCCTCCAAAGGGATTGAACTAATGTCTGGAACAAAGCTTGTCAATAAGCCTTCGATAGAAGTAAGCAATACCTAACCCGACCTCCGGTGCTTATGCGACCGCAACCTGGTCCTCCCTTATGATCAAGCATTCCAAGTTTTGAAGGACAAAGTAGCCGCTACTCATATCCTAATTATTATTTCTAGCGATGTAAGCTATGAAGTATATACGAACGCATTATTGCATGGTTTAGGATGTGACTTAATGTAAAGAGGGAGAGTAGTAAAGTATGAATCAGGACAACTCAAGACCCATGAGTGTAATTACCCTGTCCATGATCTTGAGTTAACTACTGTAGTTTTTTCTTTAATGATCTGGTATTGTTACTTTTATGCTTAAGAATTTCAAGTCTTTTTTTATCCCCCCAGTTTAAAGTATATCTTCACTCAAAGGATTTGAATCTAAGTCAACGACATTGGATGAATTTTTTGGAAGATTATCGATTTGAGTTAGACTAACACCCAGGAAAGGGTGATGTAGTAGCTAATGCTTTAAGTCATAATACCATTGAAAGACTCCAAGATTTAATGTCTTATGATATTGATGCTACTATAGAGCAATATGATTTGCAATTGACACCAGCTTTATCAAAATTTCTAATATAATTGCATATACTGATCTAAGCAAGAAGATTTTAGCAAAACAATCCCAAGATCCTCTTCAACAACACGTTCTGTACAAAAACCATGACTTCTCAATGATAAAGAAACAATCTTATGATTTAGAAATAGATTGTATGTGCCTGATAATTCATCTGTTTGAGAAGAAGTTTTATGAGAAGGGCATCGTTCGAAATTCATGATTTAGCTCAAAAGCTCCAAGATGTATTACAGATTGAAGAAACAATATTGGTGGCTAAATATGAGAAATGATATTAAGAATTTTATGAGAAAATATATCACTTGCCAACAAGTAAACATAGAGGACTAGCATGGAAATGTGATCATATCATATTGTATTTTGTCAGTAGACTATCTTGTACGACTCAAGGATATAACTCCATTTGGGTGATAGTAGATCGTCTAACCAAATATTCCCATTTTATACAAGTAAGAACCACTAATACCTTCCAAAATGTTAGTAAACTCTACATTTGGGAAGTTGTCCGATTACATGGAATTCATTTATCCATCCTGTCAGACCGAGATTCTCATTTTTTATGAAGGTTTTAGCAAGCACTTCATACCGCAATGGGTATTAAACTCCATTTAAGCACCACATTCCACCCTCAGGCGAATAGATGATCTTAACGTATAATTCAAACATTAGAAGATATGTTACGATCTTGTAGGTTCGACATGCCCGACAATTGGAATGAACATTTATGTCTCATGGAGTTTTCTTATAACAACAGTTATTAGTCAAGTATCAAAGTCACCCCGTTTGAAGCCTTGTATTGAAGACCATGCCTTTCACCTACGTATTGGGTGGAATCCCGAAGCAGTAACCAATTTAGTCCTGAGATAATTCAAAAACCACTGGGAAAATCTAACAAATTCGAGAGAGATTAAAGACAACCCAAGATCATTAGAAGATTTTTAGTGACCATCGCCAAAGCCCCTTGGAATTTTAAGTTTAAGATCGAGTATTTCTAAAAGTTTCTCCTAGAAACAGGATTTTACGTTTGGAAAATAAAGGCAAGTTAGCCCTAAAATATATTAGACCTTTAACCATTTCTAAACATAATGGCTTCGTAGCCTACTATTTAAAATTACAAGTTGAATTCTCCAGTATCCACAATGTATTCCATGTATCCCAGTTATGATAATATATTCTTGACCCCTCCCATGTGATTACATGGTTAGAAACTTTTGTTCAATCTAATCATGAATTTGAAGAACGCCCTATCCAAATTTTAGATACTAGGTAAAACTTCTAAGGAATAAAGAAATCTGCTTTGTCAAAGTACTTAGACAACATCAAAATCGACAACAAGCTACATGAGCACTAGAGCAAACAATGAAAGACCGATATCCTGATCTCTTTGAAGGTAACATTCGAGCACGATTATTTTTAGGTAGGTAGATGGTAAAATGCGCACTTCGGAACCAAGTTAACTAATAATATTAATTACCTAAAATCGCCATTTTACCCCTTTTAGAGTATGCAAATTCAAAAAAATCCTATATAAAGATAAATTTACTCTATAAAACCTAAAACATTACTAAATTTCTCGAGTACCCCTTTATGTTTTAAAATTACCAAAAGTACACCTGAACTTTATATGAAATTGAACCTTTAGACTTCAAATAAAAATAAATTATAGTTTAAACCCCTATATTTCCCTGAAATTATCAAAATGGCCCTAAAACTTACCAAAATACCATTATTTGAACCAAATAAGTATATACACTTCTAACCAAGGACTAAAAACTATATAACCAACATTTTCATATTCCCCACTCACCACATTAGCCTCCACGTGGGCAGTAAAGTCCCAAAACACATGGATACACCATGCATTCATGTGAGGAACAAGTTACCACCATGTTATCTTCTTAAATTTAGGAAGAATTAACCTTCCTAATGCTCCAATACATTCTCCTTTCATCCCCAATAAATTCCCCACGATCGTAAACAACAAACTCCACCCCTTGAGCCTTCTTAAAGTTCAAAAGTTTCCCTCTAAAAAGGTATCTTGTTCTTTTATTTATTAAACCTTATTCTATTAATTCCAGTAGTTCATTTTGATGATATTATACTCATAACAATAAAAACATTAGAGCTTTTGCATCTAAAATGACATCTGTTCGAAAAAAATAAGAAAAACCTCTATTAGAGCTCGAGCTTCAATGGTGGAATTTGATTCCTTGAATTTAAACCAATTTTTGTATACACCAAATTCTAGGGCCCCTTAAGTCTCTCATTAGGTACCTAGAACCTCCCCATTCACTATACACCCTAGGTCATCCTCCGAGTACCGATTTAGTGGCCATCGGGAGCTTTTGAGCCCCATTTGACTCCGCTCAACTCCATCATTCGAGCAAAAGTTCAATGAATCATTTAAGGGGTCTGAATCCCCTATCCAACAGTCCACCCTGTTCTGAAATCGGTAAAACAGTTTGGACGAACGGTCCATTTTATAGCCAAAAATTCGATCTCGAGGCCACCGACGCTCCCAAGCCCTGATTTGATCCCCATAAATTTCATCGTCAGAGAGAAATATTAACTATTCATCGAAGGGAAGTAAAAACCCTTTCCAATGGTCCACCCCGTGTTCAAAATGGCATAACCATTTGGATGAACGACCTGTTTTCCCCAAAAACCGATCCAGAGGCCACTAGGCATCCTAGACTCCGTTTGAGCATGGGTAACTCTTCATCTCAAACTATAATGAAATAATATTCAAGGTAATTGAATACCCTTTCCAATGGACCACCACCTGTATGAATCAGTCTTATGGTACGGGCGAACGACCCATTTTACTTCGAAAGGTCACCGTGTGCTTCCGGTCCCTACTTGACCAAAGGCAACTCTTTGCACTGAGCGAGGCTTTTTAGAGCATAGAATTACCTCACATAAAATTTCCAATGATCCACCTCGTGTATGATTCAGACTTACGATTTGGACGAGCGATCCATCATTTTTCGACGATCTTTCGTCCAAAGGATCGACGGGCTCTTTCTAGCCCCGTTTGACACAATGTCAACTCCTGAATCTAGGAGCGGTCCAAAGTACTATTAAAGGTCTCTAAATTATCTTTCTAATGGTACGCCTCATGCAAAATTTGAACTTATAGATTGCATTTTATGACCATTTTTTTGAAAATTCTACACGAGACTGTCATATGGCCGGTCCATTTCCCCACCTTTCGGTAGTGTGTCTTGGGCTACCTACCGATTGGCAAGGTAAGGATTATGCTTATCGATAGTACCCCTAATCTATATAAGGATAGCATGAGTTCAGTTCAAAAGGCTCCCCAGATCCATCAATATGAGTGATCTTAGCAACATTTTTCTACAATGAACAAATTTTCCTTATGTGAAATTCCTTTCCACTGTTCATTACCATCATTCTCATACCTAATTTAGCAAAAATCTCCACATCTCTCATCCAAAATTAATCCCAACTTCCAAGGAAGCTCATCAAGGATCAAAATCAAGCCTCAAGTCTCCCAAAGAAGGTCCAAATATCATTCTCTCTTTAAATTTCTTTATTTTTGCATTAGTGATATAAATTCTCCAATTAGCTTTTACTGTAGTTCATTCACATTAATATCTTATCCTTTATTAGTTATATTTCACTTAATTTATTTTCCATAAAAAAACCCACAACAAATAAAAAGAAGGTTACATACATAAATTCCAATGGGCTTCTTCATCACATTTTCTCAAACTAAAAATATCTTTTCTACACGCACACATATAATAAAATTCCCATTTGAATCTACGTGATAAACCCCACCCTTATGATGCTTGAGAACTATATGGACATTGTTGCCTTTATAGGCTACGTAGGCGTCTCAGGCTAAAACTCGAGACTCAAGTCCTATTTTCATGCATTCATATTTTTTCCTATTTTATCCATACATTAGTCATATATACCATACTTTTGATTCATACCTACATCTTAGTTAACATGTATTATCAATTTATCCTAACGATCAATATCTCTATAATCGCACACATCATATTTTCTAGTTATTATTTTAGGAAATATTCCTATAGATGACCTCATTCCATCATTTTCATGGTGTGAGTTGAGTGATTCAAATATCCACTTATATATACACGCACACACACTTCAAGGAGAAATTGTGAAAAATAGTAACATAAGCCCATGAGAGACTGGAAGGGAGGCATGGGTGCCTAACACCTTCCCATTTCGTAACTTAGCCCCCGAACCTCTGATATATTTGGATTCGCAAGCATCAGTTTGTCTTTGATGCCGCTCTCTTAAGGTGATGACATGTTCTTTTTGCCTGTTTTGTGCAAAATAGGCTGACGACTCTATCTTTTTCCATCACCCTAAAACCGGCAACGATCGAATCGCCCCATGACATATCAAGGCGTGCGGGACCTTTATCTCTCCCTCTTTACCCCGAAAGCGGCCCAAGGAGGGGGAAGGATATATCGGGATGGCCACAGTGGCAAATCTATTAGGGATTTACTTAAAAGGTATATACTTTGTTTTCATGGGTGTTGTCATTTTTTTCTTATGTGCGTATGCACCTACCTGTATGTTCCCTTTTTATCCTCTATATCTTTACCTGATGTTTATATCACCTATAACTCACGTTTTACTTCACACAGTCATAAATAATCTCCATGTAGACCTCACACTCCCTACACTTGTATATAGGTTCACTTATACCCACATGTTGCACACTCCAATTAAAATATCCATGCTTAGGTGTCTCTAGAGCACACTTCCACTTATTGCACTTGCATATATCCATTCTAAATCACACCTACCACACACCACTTGTAGATGATCCATGCTTAGGTTCACTACCACAAACTCACTTATAGATACTCACACATCTCTCACTCTTACATATCCATGCATAGTGTAATCTTTATACTCCATACTAGATTTAATTTTCATGATACTTGTGCATTATTTCCTATTAGTATGGTGCTCATCATGCTAAAAATACTCTTTGAATAATGTACTAATCGAGAATCATGCATTTTGCACAATACTTCACCAAAGAGCATGGCTATTGACCAAAATTTTGTCCCGTACGGGGGGGGGGGGGGGGGGGGGGGGGGGTCACTTTGTGATGGGTGCTAGTCCGGAAGGTTGCAGTTAGCCTAAGAAATATGACTCTCACCTTCCATTGTCCAAGTACCATCGATGTATATTGAGCGGTTCCCCTCGCATCTTATTGCTTGACCGAAGTCATGACGAGAGGTATATATTAGGGAACTCATTCACGTATGTCGAGTATATCGAATTCGCTCTCGCACGTACTGTCCCCATGAGGTATATAGTGAGGCAATTCACGTACACTTAGGTATATCAAATGTCTTGCCCACATGTACCGATTGCCTTCAAAACCAAGAAGTATATCACGAAACTCATGCCAAAGGGGGAACCTTTCCACTAACCCAACAACTTCATACCCTTATATATGAGTCAAACATAGGGCACTCATATTTAGTTTGCCAGTTACTACCCGAAACTCAGCCGAAATGACAAGTCGATATGCCACCCAAATTTTTACACGATTTATTCCCTTTTTCAAAATGGTACCTTGTCCATGAGCCTGGCAACAAGTCAAATGGTATTTCACATATTTTGTCAAACCCAATTTTCCTAGGGCCAGGTCCCATTCGGTTATTCTTTTTGCATTTTGGTAAACCTAAAAAAAGTGAAAACAACATAATAATAATAATAATAATAATAATAATAATAATAATAATAATAATAATAATAATAATAATAATAATAATAATAATGCTGAGACACTTCTCTCATTTTCCTCATTCCTTACCATAAGTGTTAAAAACATTCTTTCCTCCTCTTTTATCAAAATACCAAAAGACATTGTCTTCCTCTTTCCAAAAAAAATATCAAAACATTTTCCTCTTTTTTCTAAAAGATTTTTCCTTTTCTCTTTCAAAAATAAATTTGAATCATCTTCCTACTCAGGTCGATCGCATACTTGATCCTTGCCCTGGCTCCCTATTGGCTTTGATTTTGCATCGAACTTCCTCGAAGTGCTATTAGTTCTCCCTCTACTTCCTCTAAGTCCCGAATCCACCCTCACCTATTCTCCATGGATAATGCCGACCAAGTACAGAATGTGTAACCAGATTTGATGATGGTTCTTATCCAACTTACAACCAAGATTGCAACCTTCAAACCGAGGTTCATGAGATGGAGTGAAATCGGGTCCCGATTCTTGAAGAGCTCGAGGAATCTTCCCTCGCGCTATGGGTTCACCCGCACCTAATCCAATTTGGGTCCTAAAAGAATATCAAAACGCTCCATGTGTCCCTCTTCCTAATAGGCCATTGCTAGCCCATCTCCCTATACCGAATCTTGCCTAGCCATGGGCTAACCTACCAGTGTCTGCTGATCCAGAGGAAGAAGAGTAAAAAAAGTTCAAGGAGGACCTTAAGCTATTGAGCAAGAACTTTGACCAAGTCTGAATCTCTGGGAACTACATTGATTACACACATATGTCTCCTTACCCTAAAGAAAGGCTACCGAAAAAGTTCAAGATGACCAATATTGAGAAGTTCAGGGGTAGTGGTCCCCAAATTTTCCATCTTCCAAGTTACCATCGAGACATGACTCTTCTAGGTGCCTCCGAGGAAATAATGGCCCAGATGGTCCAACAGACTTTAAAGGACAACACTTTAGGAATCCAAAATTCATAGTTGGGAGGATGTTACCTGTGAATTCATGTCACATTATATTTACAATGATGAATTGGAGGGTTACATGTCATGATTTGGAACTTCTCAAGAAGAATCCCAGATAAAATATCAGTAATTTCATAGCAAAGTGGAGGGAGAAAGTGTTCACGATGACCAATCGACCTTCCGAAGAGGGTCAAGTTATTATTATGAAGTAAAACTTCTTACCCAATGTTCAAGTGACGATAAGAGGACAGTATTACCAATATTTATGAGCCCTCCAGCTAGAAGGAGTAGAGATTGAATAAAGTCTCGCCAAGATAAAAACTGAGACAAAGAAAGTATTCGGACAATTCACTCTAAGAAAATATGAGAAGCCTATGACAGTCTCGACCGTCAACAACATTTACTAGCCTCCTACTTCTTGAGCATGATAAAGTCGCCCTAATCCTTCCAAAAATAAATGCACCGAGATTTATGCTCCCTTCTCAAAATTCTACTAAGCCCTATTGAGCCAAAACCTTATCCAGCCATTAGACCCTCATCCATTACCAAACCAACTTCCTAAAAATTTCAAACCCGATGCCCATTGCTATTTACGTCAAAATCCCGACCATACCTGTGATTAGTGCTTCCATCTCGGAAATGTAATCCGAGGTCTGATTGATCGGGGTATCATCGCCCCACCATCTAATCCTAAACCAAACATTACTCACAATCCACTTCCAAATCATACAAATTCTATATTACTAGAAATGACCTAGAATTTGACCCATCTACCCATATTGTACCCATTAAATCACCCATTATATCCGTATATTCACCCAATCCCCTTGAAGTTTGCCCATATTTCCTCCTACACCCTTCCTATTTTATTGACCAGGCCCCATCGCTTCTTGCAAGAGCATGTATTGCCATTCGGACTCATTTTGGAGGGAAGGGTATGGAATTTCCAACAATACTGAACCATCTTCTAGAGTTTGTTCTAAAATTTTCCTTAAAAATGACTATTGACTGCCAAAAGTTCAACACCTTATTTATGGAAGTCCGAAAATAGTCTCGCGAGTCAAATCATTAGGTAGTGCTTGGTGACGAAGTCAACCGAGATGATGCCGTGCAGATCATGACATACTTATTTTGATAGACCGATGAGATTTACAGTATATTCGAGTTACTTGATGATTTTAAACTACAAGGGTGATTGGTCCCTTCACTTTAACATCTCCCCATTGAGTGGGAAGATTTATATTAAAAAGTCATTGAGGTTGTGGAATGAATTGAATTCTTGTGGAAGGATAACATTGTCGCCATTGGATGGGGGGCGAATTTGATATTTTAGATGAAGAGCCAAGCCAAGAAAAGGTCAGTTAGATAATCAGTGTATGTGGGATGATATCCTTTGAAGATCTACTTGGGGAAATTAATAAAATGGCTAAATAACCCGAGATAGATGAAGAAATAGGGTTTATCTTCATCCCATCTTCAATGAACCATATGACTAGATCTTGGAGGCACTACTAGAGTTTGAACCCTTAATCAGTAATGACGAATAAAGGAAAGGGTGTTGTCGAGAAACTTCCCATGCCGAAAATGACCATCGAGGAGAGTAAGATCCTCGACTAGTTGAAGAAGACTCAGACTAACATCACTTTGAGGCTCTTGACAACTTCATCGAAATGCCTTGATTTAATTGCTTACATGGCCCACTGTCCCTCTTTTGACAACTCCGAAAGAAGCCATAAACTTGGTCAGATCCTTAACCTTTACTACAATTCTCTCCTTCTCTAGGGAAAAAATCCCTAAGTTTGGTCCTAACCATAACTATGCTCTCAATATCTCTATTGAGGTCATAAGGAAGATAGTTTCGCTTTCACTCGTTGATAACAGATCAACACTTAATGTTTGACCATTAAGAATGCTTAATTATTTGGGATTGAAAGTAATTGACCTTGCTCTAACTTTCATCGTGGTGCATGCTTATGATAATACACGTCCAGAGGTGATGGGGTCCATAAAGATTACAATAGGGGTTGGCCCTATAAATATCCTTATCGAGTTTCAGGTTATTAACATATCGGCTTGTTTCAACCTATTTCTCGGTCGATCATGGCTTCACATCATCAAGGGGTGTAAAGGGGTGATGGTTCCCAAAATATCCAAATTTTAAAGATAGAGTTTGTCCTGGCACAACCCTCACGGTAATGTCAACGTGATACAGATGTTCAAGAATATGCACTTCATGCCTGGTCTAGGACTAGGACAACTATAATAGGGGATACTGGAACCCATAGTATTGAATAAGGCCTTTCTCTACAAGGCTTAGGTTATCAACCATCATCAGAGGAACTACGAAAGCTCCACCAACCTCGATTAAAGAGAAGTTTAAAAAGTGCCAAGATTTGTCCAACTGCGCGATATTAGGATAAGGTCCACCCTTAATGAGCATGAGCGCGTGTAACTCGAAGAGCTTCTAACGCAATTTATGAACGTCTTCACACGGTCCTACGATGACATGCCTAAAAGTGATCCCTAGATCTCTCAACACGAGATTCTAACTCTCCCAGAATGTAAACCGATCAAACAAACTATGAAATCTCCGCACATAATGATCACTGAAGGTTATGGAAGATGTGGTAAAATAGTTGAACGTAGGCATCATCCAGGTGATCTAATATCCCATATGTATAGAAAATATTGTACTCGTACCAAAATCAGGAGGAAATGTTTGCACGTGTGTTGACTGCCAAGATTTGAACAAAGCCTCTCTCAAAGACGATGACCTGCTACCCAATATCGATATAATTATAGACAACATGACCAGTCACCCTCTCAAGCTATTAATTGATGGGTTTATCGGATATAATAAGATCAAGATGCACCCAAATCATTAAGAAAAATGCATTAATCAACCCTAGGGAACTTTCTATTACACAGTTATGTCATTCAATATTAAAAATGTAAGGGCTGCCTACTAATGGGATGCCACAACTATCTTACATGATCTGATACATAAAGAGGTAGAGGTCTATGTGGATGATATGATCATCAAATTTAAGGCTCAGGAAGGTTATGTTACCTCCCTTTAAAAATTCATCGAACGACTACGGTGATATCCGATGCGACTTAACCCACATAAATGTGTCTCTGGCATTACTAAAGGAAACCTTTTTGGATTCATGATTAGCAAAAAGGGGATTAAAGCAGATCCTGCCAAACTAAAATCCATACACTAAATTCCACCACCTCGAATGGAGGAGAAAGTCCGAGAATTCTTGGCAAAATTATAGTATATCAGCCAGTTGACTTATGCTAATGAACCCATCTTTAAACTCCTCCAAAAGGATTCCACAAAAGTTTGGAACGAAGCTTGTCAAGAAGCCTTCGACCAAATCAATCAATATCTAACATGACCTCCGGTACCCATGGCACCATAGCCTAGCCTCTATCTACTCCTATACTTGATCATAACAAACACTACAACTAGAGCTTTGCTAGCCTTATATATTGAAGAATCTAGTAAATAAAGGGTTATCTACTATGCTAATCACAAGTTGGATGGGTACGAAGTAAACTACACTTCTTTAAACAAAGCACGTGTCGCCCTTAACTAGGTCACTAAAAAATTATGTCACTACATTCTCTCTGTTCCTATTAGACTTGTATCCCGAATGGATCCTATCAAATACCTTCTTGAGACCTTCCCTATCAGGTCAAATGGCCCGATGGTTGATGCTGTTGGCCGAATTAAATATTATGGATGTCAAATAGAAAGCCATGCAAGGAAGAGCTATCTCTAATTACCTTATTGACTACCTTATTGAAGATACTAACATTTGGATATCTAAATTTACGAATTAAGATATCTTGTGCACCTCTTAGGAAGACCTCTGATGGAAAATGTTCTTTGAAGACACTGCTAACAAGAAAGGATATGGCATTAGGATGCTCTTGACTACCCCTGATGACTCTCACACTCCCATTTCCATCGGGCTAGATTTTCCCTACATAAATAGCAAGATTGAATACGAGGCATGAACCGTAGGCCTCAGAGTCACTCTAAAGAAAGGTATCCAATGCCTATATGTCTACAAGGATTCTTCCCTCATCATCGACCAGGTCCTTAAAACATGGAAAGTCAATGATGAAAAGCTCTTACCCTTCTACGCCCACCTAGAAGAGCTAGCCTCCCAATTCCAAGATATCACCTTCCACTATTTGCATCAAGCAAGGAACAACTTAGTCAACGCCATTGCTACCTTAGCGTCTATGGTTGACATGCCCAAAGGAATAATGATTTCCCATTTCTTAGTACAAAAATAGGCTAAACCATTGCTACCACATCGAACTAGTCACATAAGAGGATACTGATATGGATGATTATTGGTGTAATGAATTTTAGTGCCGCCTCAAGAATGTTAGGTACCCCCAGGATGCCAATAAGAAAGAATAACCTACCCTTCGCAATCTGCCTAGTACATTTTTTGCGATAAAACACTATTCAAGAGAAACTTCAATGGAACCCACTTACACTGCATCACAGTGGCTAACATTGAAGAGATGATGTAAAAAATCCACAACGGGGAATACGGACCCCACATACATGGCCATATGCTTACTAAGAAGATTATTCGATATGTTTACTATTAGACTACTATGGTGCAAGATTGCACTGCCTATGTTCGAAGATGTCTTAAATGAGAATAGTTTTTCAATCTCTAGCATTTGACCCTACCAAAATTATTCAACATAACTTCTCCCTAGAATTTTCCATATGGGGCATTGATATCATAAGGAAATTCACACCCAAAGCCTCCAATGAGCATGAATTCATCTTGGTTGCCATTGATTACTTCACTAAATGGGTCAAATATGAGTCATATGCATTGATGAATGCCAAAAGGTAGCCAAGTTCATCCAGAAGAACATCATATGTTGGTACGTGTTACATTTCAAGGCACAATTCACATAATTGGTCGATGAGTATGGGATTCACAGACACAAATCTTCTCACTACCGACCACAAACTAATGATGAAGTTGAAGTAACCAATAATAACCTCAAATCAATCATTAGTAAGATGATCGAGAGTTATCGAGATTAGACTGATCGAATTCCTTACGCCCTCTAGGGCTACCGCACTTCAGTTCGAGCATCTACTAGAGCTACCCCTTACTCTTTGGTGTGCGTCATAGAAGAAGTCCTGCCCATTGAACTAGAAATATCTTAACTACGGATAATGATTGAAAGAAAAGCCAACAAAGAAGACTAGCATCAAAGCCGACTTGGCGAGTTGTTGCTCTTAGACAAAAGGAGGCGAAAGGCTTTATAATATATACAGGGATACCATCTCCATATAGGGCGATCATTCAATAAGAGAGTCAAGGATCGTGGTTTTAGGGAAGGGAACTTAGTCCTTAAAGGAATCATAGAACCCATGTGGGAACCCAGAGGGAAATTCAAGCCAAACTAGAGTGGCCTCTACATCATGAAGAAGATCATGTCCGGTGGTGCCACTATGCTCACTAACCTTAACGGAGAAGAAATGGCTCGTACAGTCAACATGGACCCTTTTAAGAATCTTTACACCTAGTTCTAAATCTCGACGCGCTATGACTCCTATCATCTCCCTTGGATTCTAAAAAAATCTTCATTTCCCTATACTCAAAACTACGTAGGGACAGATCCTCTAAAAACATTTTTCTTCCAAAAATAAAACTATCAAAACTATCAAAACCCCAGAGGTACGTAGTCATCTCATATGCTTTACATGGGCACAATCCTCTTCTTTTTCATACAATGTTATTCTTTTCTTATCTTCGAGAATGACAGTTCATTTTATCATTCACATGAACAAAAGGATTATGTACGCCTTAGCAATTTGTATAGATAATTAAGATGTAAAACTCACCAAGAGACACAACAATATATTTAACATCTCTTTTTATTCCACTATGGGAAAATTCGTTACGATTACAGGAAATATAAGCGTAGGGAGTCAGACAACTACCACCGCTAACCTAAACAAACTAACCAAACCTTCTCAGATTATTTCTAAAAAAAAAGCCCAAAACAACCATCGTAAAACCTTCACAAATATCACCGGCTTCACAAAAAACTCTACCCATAGCTACTAGATGATCCTGCACCATTATCATCTACATCTTAAGGCCCCTAAACTTCCCCTGCTTGGATGGCATGCCGAAGGCGCTGCATGGAATGGTAAGCTTAAACCATCCTAGAGAAAACCACTATGCCCCCTCTATAGTGTCAAACATGGGAAACCATATATGCACGGTATCCTCGACCAAGATTTTAGACATTACCCTCTACCACAACCATTTCATATATTCTCTGGACATATGTCAAACCCTTCCAATAGATTGGGAAGGATGGATTGACGACCGATGACTCTCCCATAATAGATCCAACTGAATTTGCATGCATTCCATGCAATCTTCTACGAGAAAGAAGTCCAAAATACAAGAGGGCACAATTTTCTCCCATCCGACTTGACGCAAAAGCCGTCAGGGAAAAAATAAGGAGGTCTTTCGTAGGCTAACTAACCGAACATACTAGTATTCCTCCAGTTCGAAAATTGGGTGTAACTCCCCCCATGAGGGCATTAACCAACACAGACAATAAGTTTTATACTCCACAAACTAGTTTAGCCAGTTCTCGATGTTCAAGCTAAAGCTGATGAAATAGTGAGCAAAGAAATTCGGTACAACTTCCAAGTGATATTTGGGGGAACTCCAAATGAAATCTCTCGGATAACCATATGAACAACATGACAGATCTTCCTCTCAAAAAATCAGAACGGCCTTCCCGCCAAGCATTTAGACCATTCAGGGTCTCTGCCAATATCACCACCGTAAGATTGCAATGATATGACATCCACGCAGTAATGGCATCCAATTAAGGGTCCACTAGCAAGTCTCCGATCACCAGCCGTAGCTTCAAGGTTAAGCCAAGGGCAACGACTCTGGCATGACCCGCATCATTAACATCTTACAGACGCACGGTGTACAATATAGCAGGGAGATATATCATTCATCTAGTAACTAATGGGCGAGCTGCCGAAGGAGAAGTTTGGAGAAGCCCTACTAACATCACCCGAGGGGATCAAGAGGATTCAGGCATGGCCACCGCAACACTAGGGTTTACCCCAACATAGAAGAAAACTCCTCATAGGTCATGCAAAACTCATCCAAAAAAAAATGAAAAACATCATCCTCGAGGTACTGGAATTGAGTTACCGCCGTCAGCATGTTCCAGTTAATAGACCAGTTATGCCATAAGGATACCCGATGCATGTTAAAGTCATCATAGTGTACGAATACGTAGACTCTAAATTCTCAAGATAAACGGCAAACTTTGCACTTATAGGAAGAACAATTTTGGACATATGACAAGAAATAAGCAAGAGAAAAAAAATTTGAATGTGTGAAGAAACCTCCCCACCTTACCCCTTTTATACTTGAAAAATTGGGCTAAAAACAAAGAACCTGCAAAATTCGAATGGAAAATAATCCCACCACGTACTAAGTAGCTAAAGAACGTGTAACCAAAGCTTTAGGGTGATTTGACTGGACTAACCTGTCGATAGGTAGGAAAAGAGGCATGCCAATCGACATCCCTCTATTTTCAACAAATTCCATCTTTCCTTTTTTTGCCAAAATAAAAAAACTCATAAAAATAAGCTTTATTTCAAAGAAATTCAGGGTTTTCCTTCTTGTATTTTTACACATGCTGTCTTGAAATAAATTTTCTCTTGAGTTATTCTAACCCTTTTTATAGTCTCAGTAGTCAAGTAAAAAAGATTCACTTCATATAAATATTGTTGTCATTACATATTTTTGCAAAAAGAAGAAGAAAAAACAACAGGAACCTGCCCAATAACCCAAAATTTCTCTCTCTCTCTCTCTCTCTCTCTCTCTCTCTCTCTCTCTCTCTCCTATGATCCTCGAACATAACAAAGGATTGCGTAAGAGAGAAGAAGGTAAGAAATCTAGAATCTCTTTAAAATGAAGAGAATTCACCCTTTTTATAGGAGGATAAGGGGCATACCGATCGGCATTATCCCCTCCCCTTACCAAGGAAGTACAAAAGTTCGTACCACTTCCGGTTGGCAACCTCTATAACCTATCGGTTAACACCCCCCTGAA
Organism: Sambucus nigra; assembly: GCA_949130495.1. Taxonomy (NCBI): domain Eukaryota; kingdom Viridiplantae; phylum Streptophyta; class Magnoliopsida; order Dipsacales; family Adoxaceae; genus Sambucus; species Sambucus nigra. The sequence continues at coordinate 401,885,116 of OX422208.1, read as the reverse complement.
ATTTCATACAAAAAAATCCTAGAAAATTTCAAAAATATCCCAAAAAAATCACTAAAATTGCCAAATAATTATGAGAGCATTTCTTTACCAAGAAAATCATTTTTCAAACTCACAAATACCCAATAAGATTAATACCACCTTTTACCCCAGCTTAAATAAATCAGTGCACCCATAAAGCCCATTACAACTCCCCCGCAGAATCCCAGTAGGGCTACATAATATCTTATCCATTTTCCCAACACAATTTTCCGAATGATACCAATTTCCCCCAGCAGAGTTAGAAGCCCTGATCGGACATCTCTCCCCAACAATAGATTATCCACCGTAATCCCAAAACCTCAAGTCATCAACTGTTTGTCCATCGAAATTTCCCGACTAAGAAATTCAGCTTCCCCAATAAATCTATCTCTTCTAAAAAAAGACATAATCCCTAGACAAATAACTTCTCCTAGTAGAGTCTAAAATAAAAATTCCCTTGGAGATTTATCCCACGCTCCCGCTTAAGGTCCTCGAAATTGACCCCGACCCTCAGAATTGGTTGCCTTCACTTAATGTTCTCAGAATTGACCTTGACCTTCAGAATTGGCCGCCTCTACTTAAGGTCCTCATAATTCACCTCGACTCTCAGAAGATGTCACTCCCCACTTATGGTCCTCAAAATTGACATTGGCCCTCAGAATCGGTCACCTTCACTTAAGGTCCTCATAATTGACCTCGGCCCTCATAATTGATCGGCCCTACTTAACATCCTCAGAATTGACCTTGACCCTCAAAATTGGTTGCTCCCCACTTAAGGTCCTTATAATTGAGCTCGACCCTCAAAAATTGGTCGCTCCCCACTTAAGGTCCTCCTAATTGACCTCGATCCTCAAAATTGGCCGCCTCAACTTAAGGTCCTCATAATTGACCTCAACCCTTAAAATTGGTTTCCCCCCACTGAAGGACCTCAAAATTGACCTTGACCCTTATAATTGGTCGCTCCCACTTACGGTCCTTAGAATTGAACTCGATCCTCAGAATTGGTCACCCATACTGAATGTTCTCAGAATTAACATCGACCATCAGATTTTGGTCGCTCCCCACTTAAGGTCCTCAGAATTGACCTCAACCCTCAGAATTCGATCGCTCCCCACTTAAGGTCCTCAGAATTGACCTTGACCCTCAGAATTGGTCACTCCCTTTTAAGGTCCTCAGAATTGACTTCGACCCTCACAATTGGTCACGTCCACCTTAGGTCCTCAAAATTTACCCTGACCCTCAAAATTGGTACCTCCATGTACGGTCCTCATAATTGACCTCGACCCTCAGAATTGGTCGATCCCCACTTAAGGTCCTCCAAATTGACCTCAACCCTATGAATTGGTCGCCTCCACTTAAGGTCCTTATAATTGACCTTGACCCTGAGAATTGGTCTCTCCCCATTGAAGGTCCTCAGAATTGATCTCGACCCTAAGAATTGGTCACATCCACTTAAGATCCTCATAATTGACCTCGACCCTCAGAATTGGTTTCTCCCCACTTAAGTTCCTTAGAATTGACCTCAACCCTAAGAATTGGTCACTCCCCACTTAAGGTCCTCAGAATTGATATTGACCCTCAGAATTGGTTACTCCCACTTAAGGTCCATAGAATTGAACTGGGCCCTCAGAATTGGTCTATACCCACTTAAGGTTCTCAAAATTGACCTCGACCCTGTGAATTGGTAAGGTCCTCAGAATTGATCTCGACCCTCAAAATTGGTTGCTCCACTTATGGTCCTCAGAATTTACCTCGACCCTCAGAATTTGTTGTTTCCACCTTAGGTCCTGAGAATTGACCCCTACCCTAAGAATCGATTATCCCGAGCATCACCTTAGGTTCTCTGAATCGACCTCGACCCTCTAAATCAGTCATCTTCATCCCTTTAGGTCTACAGAATTGACCTATTTTCTAAAAACATCATGTGGTGTCTACTTGACGATTTTCACTTATTCCAAACTCACCGTTGAGGGGATCTATAAACACCACATTTTAGGACCCCCTATGTGTCTCCTTAGATTCCTAGAACCTCCCCATTCACTAAAACCCCTAAGTCATACTCCGAGTATTGATATAGTGGCCATCGGGAACTCTTGGGAACCGTTTGACTCCTATAGAGAAAAATCTTAATAAATCTTTAAAAGGGATCTAAATACACTTTACAACGATCCACCCCATGCATGAATCGACCTAACAATTCGAACAAATGATCCATTTAACTGTTGAAAATCGATTTGGAGGCCACCGGGCGCTCTCGTCCCCGATTTGACCGCAATCAACTTCATCATTAGAGTGAAATCTTAATGAATCCTTGAACGACACTCAAACCCCTTCCAACGGTTTGCTCCATGTGCAAAATGGCATAACTTTTCAAACAAATGATCCATTTTTCCCTCCCTGAAAACTGATTCGGAGGCCATTGGATGCTCCCAAACTCCATTTGACAAAGTTTAACTCTTTATCTCGAATGAGACTGAATGAATATTAGTAGAGCACCGAATATCATTTACAACGGTCTATCCCATGCACGAATCATCCTTACGGTAGAGACGAACGATCTGTATTACTTTGAAAGATCACCGAGCGCTTCCAGGACCCATTTGACCAAAGCCAACTCTCCGAATCGTGCGAGGCACTTTGGAACATAGAAGTACCTTGCATAAACTTTCCAACGATTTACACCCGTGCGCGATTCGGACTTACAATTTGGACGAACGATCCATCGTCGTCCGATGACCTTTTGTCCAAAGGATCGAGGGGCACTTTCGAACCCTGTTTGACCCGAAGTCAACTCTTGGATCCAAGGGAGATCCAAAGGACACTTAAAGGTCTCTGAATTACCTTTCTCATAATATTCCCAATGCATGGCGTGGACTTACAAAATGAATTTTATGACCGTTTTATCAAAAACTCTGTACGAGACTGCCAGTTGACTGGTCCATTTCCTCGCCTATTGTCAATGTGTCTTGGGCTACCTAACGATTGGCAGGGCAAGGACTATGAACCCCAGATCCATCAATTTCAGTGATCTCAGTAACATTGTTCTGCAATCAACAAAGTTTGCTTCTGTGAAATTCCTTTCCACCTTCATTACCATCATTATGATACCCAATTTAGCAAAAATCTCCTTCTTTCTCATCCATCATTCATCCCAACTTGAAAGGAAGTTCATCAAGGATCAAAATCAAGCCTTAAGTCTCCCAAAGAAGGTCTAAACATCCTTATCTCTTTAAATTTATTTATTTTCACCTTAGTTTTATAAAATTTTAATTTATCTTTTACTTTAGTTCATACCCATTAATATCTCATCCATTATTAGTTATATTTCACATAATTTATTTTATATAAAAAAATACAAAACAAGGAAAAAAGAGTTACATCCATAAATTCCGATAGGACTATTCATCACATTTCCTCAAACTAAAAATATATTTTCTACACACATACACACATATAGTAAAATTCTCGTTTAAATCAATGGGATAAACCCCACCACTGCGCCACTTGCGAACTACGAGGACTTTGACGCCTTTATAAGCTACATAGGCATATTGGGCAAAAACCCATGACTGGAGTCCTATTTTTATATTTTCATCTTTTTCCTTTTTTATCCATGCGTTATTCATATATACAATACTTGTGATTCATACATGCGTCTTAATTAGCACATATTATCATTTCATCGTAACGATCAATATCTCGATAAGTGCACACATCATCTTTCTAATTATTATTTTAGGGAACATTCTTATGGATGACCTCACTCTACCTTGTCCATGGTGGGAGTTAACCGATTCCGATCACCACTTATATATACATGGAAACACACTTAGAGGAGATATTGAGGAAAATAGTGACATAAGCCCATGAGAGATCGAAAGGGCGAGATGGGTGCCAAACACCTTTACATTTTATAACTTAGCCCCAGAACCTCTGATCTATATGGTTTTCCAAGAATTAGTTTGTGTCTGATGTCGCTCTCTCGAGGCCGAGACATGTTCTTTTGCCTATTTTGTCCAAAATAGGTTGGCGACTCTATCTTTTTACATCACCCCAAAACTGACGACGGCCGAAGCACCCCACGATGTAGTGAGGATGTGGGGTTTTTATCTCTCCCTTTTCAACCTAAAAGAAGTTCAGGAAGGGTAATGATATCTCGGGATGGCCACAGTTTCGAAGTGAGGAAATGGTTACTTATGAACTATGGAGCCCTAATGCAATGATCATTTTTAAAAAAATCATACGTTTTGAGCTTCAATTTCTCGAAAGTGTTTTATGTTTCATAAAATAAAAACCTTAAATTAGTCACAACCATAGTACCTCAATCCTTCAAACCAAATCCAAATTCCTCTTTAGGATAGCAAAAACTCAAACATGTTCATAAAAACCTCTGCCATATTCAGCAGAGCTTTGAAATTTTAGTCAAATTTTCTGAAAGGCACACAATTTTAAAACTCGATGAATATTGAACCTCAATTCGCAAAAGTTATATTTTTGGATTCCTTGTGAAAAAATAGGACGAATTGGTTCAGGAATCATCTCCTATGGTTTAGCATATCAAGAGTTGTTTCAGGTAAAAGTTTTTCGAACCCTGGGTCAACTGTCATGAGGTCGAAGATGAAGTTTTTCAACCAAAACCATTGACCAAGCGCGTGAGGGCGCATTTTTTATCAATATTTTTATGTTATTTTTCTGGTCAAAATGATATAAGGTAAGACTATGTTTGGTGAAGCCTAACAAGAGTTATAAATAATTAGGGTTTTGAGTTAGAAATATTTTCTTTAAATTGCAAATAAACCCATCCGCACTTTTTCAAGTTATAAATTTTAACCCCAACTTTTTTCTACAAATACTTTGATTAATTTTTAGTAAAAAATTCTCATGTACAAAGTTTCAAATTTAATTATAACCCTAAGATTTTAAAGTCCCAAAATATTTACAATTTAACCACTTAAACTTTAATAAACACATCTTATATTATAATTTTACCAAAACCAACATTATTCTCCATTATATTTACTCACACAAATGTTTGTGTACAAATAATCAAGCACTAACCCCTCTCGGCATCCTCTTTTGACCCTATTTAACTCGTTCAATTATCCGTACAAGTAGGTCTTTTACCGTTTTAATAGTAAACTTTTGCGTACTTGTTTAACTACCTATTGATATCATTTCATGATAGCCCCCTTGATTCTAAGTATGTGTAGAGATTACCATACTCACCTAATAACTATTATTACAAAAATTTGTTGTAATGATTGATTCGGTTCACCTATTACCTTTTGCGCATTACTATTCCTTATATAAGCATCAATAAATAATAACTATGGAGTAGACTGCTGTATTATCCCCCGGAATGTTTTACTTGGCCTATGGTCTCAGACATGATTTTTAGTTACATACGTATAAGTGCCACCTTAATTGCGTGCCTAAATGGTTACTTGATTTATTAAATATGATGGTTTTGCTGATAACACTTTGCTTATTTCCATACCCATTTTGAAATCTGGTAAGTATGGGATTATTAGGTTAAACTTCCTCGACTATTTTATTATGTAATTATGTTTAGTACCCGACATTTGAATTGCATACACACTCCACCTTCCATATATATAGATTCCACCAAAAGGCCCCGAAACTCCATCAATTCTCTCGCTACTTCCTCCAAGTCTGGAATCCTCCCTCACACACTCTCCATGGAGAATGTCGTCCAAATACCGAATGTGCATCCTGATTTGATGACTGTCCTAGTCTAACTTATTGCCAAGATTGACAAGCTTCAAATTGAGGTTCATGAGATGCAGTAAAACCGCGTCCCTATTCCCGAAGAGCCCGAGGTCCTCTTACCTCGCGCTATGGATCCACCCACACATGAGCTTATTTGGGTCCCGAAAGTGTATCAACATGCTCCACCTGTCCCTCCTGCTAATGGTTCATCACCAGCCCAACTTCCTATGCTAAATCTTGACCATCCAGGGGCTAACGTGCTAGCACCAGCTGATCCCAAAGAAAAAGAATTGGATAAGGTCAAGGAGGACCTTAAGCTGGTAACCATCGATAAACATTGAAAGAGAACTCTCTACACTAGTTCCTATCTCTCGAGGAATCCAGAATTCGCAGTTAGGAGAATGTTGCCCATAAATTCATGTTACAGTACACTACAATGAGCAGTTGGAGGTTACACGCTATGATTTATAAATTCTCAAGAAGAATTCGAGAGAAACTATCACTAATTTCATAGCAAGGTGGAGGGAGAAAGAGGCCACTATGACTAACCTACCTTTTGAAGAGGATCAAGTTAGTATTGTTAACGAAAACCACTTACCACATGTCCGAGCGATGATGGTAGGAGAGTATTACCCCCATTTATGAGCCCTCCGGGAAGGAAGAGTAGAGATTAAAGAAAGTCTTGCCAAGACAAAAGTTGAGGCAAAGAAAGTATCTAGATAGTTCACTCCAGGAAAATATGAGAATCCTGCTACAGTCTCGACCATCTATAATATTTCACAGCCTGTTGCCTCTTAAGCACACAAAAGCCTCCCTAATCCCACAAGAAAAGAATACACCGAGTTTCATGCTCCCCTCTCAAAAGTCTACCAAGCCCTTTTGAGCCGAAAATTCATCAAGCCGTTAGACCCTCGTCCATTATCAAATCCACTTTCTAAAAATTTCAAACCCGATGACCATTGTGATTTCCATTAAAATGTTGGCCATACTACTGATCAGTACTTCCGCCTCCGTAATGTAATCCAAGGTCTATTTGAGCAGGGTCTTATCGCCACGCCAGCCAATCCTAGGCCAAACACTAATCCTAATCAACTTCCAAATCATGCAAATATTATCTTCTTAGAAAATGTCCCAAAATTTGACCCATCTACCCAGATTCTACCTAGTAAATCACCCATTACACCCATATATTCACCTAAACCCCTTAAAGTATACCCATATATTCTCCTACACCCTACCTGTTTTATCGACCAGGACCTGTTGCTTTTTATAAGAGAATGTATTGATGTTCGTACCCGATCCGAAGGGAAGGATATGGAATTGCCTATAGTACTGAACCAACTCATAGATTTTGGACTAAAATTTCCCTCCAAAATGACCATTGACTGCCAGAAGTTCAGTACCCTGTTCTTGGAAGCACAAAAGTGGGCTCGAGAGTCATATAATTTGATGGTACGTGTCGACGAAGTAAGTTTAAACGATGCAGTTCAGATCATGGCAGGATTATTTTGATAGACACATGATATTTGCAGTATATCTGTGTTACTTGATACCTTAAAACTATAAGGGTGGTTGGTCCCTTCACTTATGCATATCCCGTTGAGTGGAAGGATCTATATGAGGAGGCCATTGAGGTTGTAGAATACATTGACTTCTTATAGAAGGATGACATCATTGCCACCAAATGGGGGATAAATTTGATTATTCACATGAAGACCCAAGTCAGGAAAAGGTTAGCCCAATTATCAATGTATATGGTATGATATCGTTTGAAGATCTGCTATGAGAGATCAACAAAGTGGCCGAACAACTTGAGATAGATGAAAAAATAGGGTTTTCGTTCATCCACTTTTTTGTGAACCATATGACTAGATCTGGGAGGCACTACCAGAGTCCTAACCCTTAATCAGTAATTATGGATAAAGGAAAAAGTGTTGTCAAAATCCTCTCCATGTCGAAAATGTCCATCAAGAAGAGAAAGATCCTCGACCAGTTGAAGAAAACTTAGGCTAACATCACCTTATGGGGACTCTTTAAGTCTACCCAATTACACCGAAATGCCTTGATTACATTACTTATCGATCTCATAGCCCCTCCTTCTACCACTCTGAAAGAATTGGTGAACTTGGTCGTAATCATAACTATGCTCTCAATATCTCCGTCGAGGTCATGGGGAAAACGATCCCACTTTCACTTGTCGACAATGAATTAGCACTTAATGTTTTCCCGTTAAGGACTCTCAACTGCTTGGGTTTGAAAGTAAGAGTCCTTGCTCTAACTTTTGCTGGGGTATGTTCTTATTATAATACTCGTTGGGAGGTGATGGGGTTCATAAAGCTTACAATAGGGACTAGCCCTATAAATCCCGTTATTGAGTTCCATGTCATTGATGTACCGACTTGTTTCACCCTATTACTCGGTCGACCATCGCTCCATAATGTTAAGGGGGTGTCTTCCTCTATCCATCAGAAATTGAAGTTCTTCACCAAAGGGTAGGTCATCACCATCCTAGGCAATGATAATATCAAGAATTTGAGCACCAGTAACCCGATACTAGAGATACGACATGGGGTGAATGATATGCTTCTATCTAGTTTTTGAGCCGAACCACTTTCACTCCTAGTAGGGGACAATTTCAAAGACAGAGTCTGTCCAGAGCAAAGTCCTAATGACAATGTTAGCGTGATACATATGTTCAATAATATGCACTTTATGCCCAATATACGGCTAGGACGACAACAACAGGGAATAATGGAACCCATATTATTAAAGAGGTCCTTTCATCCATGTGGACTGGGTTATCAACCATCATCAGAGGAATTCGGAAAGCCCCACCAACCTCAGTTGAAGAGAATCTCATAAAATGCTAAGACTGTCTCAGAAGATTCCTTATATAGGATATTTATCAAATAAGGTGAAGATTTTCCCTTTTGTGGATTTCTCGAACCGTGGTATGATTATGTGGATAAGAAAATGAAGCCTGGAATGGAGATTTTTCTTCCAAGATAGCTACCCATGGGCTGAACGTTTTTAGGATCATGTGGAACTACTCGTTGAGAAGACTACAACCATTACCAAAGATTCTAAGGGAAGTGACTTTGAGGACTCATTCAATTTGCAAACAGCGGGGTTAACACTATACATGATCTACTTAGACACTATATCACCAGATTCATCCACCGTGATCAGGATTACTGGTGCACCCCTCCTCAATTGGAATACTGTACCAATTCCACCTATTCAACTCAACCCAAATGTTTATTTAATTTCTTCTTCTTTTGTTATTCCTTATTATGATCATAATGTAATCGAGACCTCCTTCGATGAGGTTCTTAACGCTATTTTTATCGAGAATGAAAGAAATGAAGATTTTGAGTATCTTATTGTGCCGTCCATTAATTGTCTTGATTCTAATCAAACTCTTGATGATAATGATTTTACAAATGAACAATTCTTAACTGATCTTAATAAGGTTAATAAACAATAACATAACCGCGTTCAAATTAATGACTATGGAACTGTTGTTATCAATCTTGATTTTAGTAGACAACTATACGAGATTAGAATAGGTTCCACCCTTGATGAGCATGAACACGCGCAATTTGAAAATCTATTGAAGGAATTTGTGGACGTCTTTGCATGGTCCTACGATGACATTCCCAACATCGATCCCGAGATCACCCAACATGAGATTCCAACCCTTTCAAAATGTAAGCCGGTTAAACATAAATTATAAAATCTCATCACCAAATGGTCACTTAAGGTTAAAGAACAAACGATCCAACAATTGAACGTAGGCTTCATTCGGGTGATCAAATATCCTATATGGTTAGCCAAAATTGTACCCGTGACAAAAGTTTTGCATGTGCTTTAATTACTGAGATTTGAACAAGGTAGCTCTAAAAGATGATTAGCCTCTACCCAAGATCGACATGATTATAGAAAATAAGGCTTGTCACGCTCTCAAGTCATTCATTGATAGGTTTTTTAGATACAATCAGATCAAGATGCACCTTGATCATCAAGAAAATTCTCATTCATCACCCCTTGGTGAACATTCTGTTACATAATTATGCCATTCGGTCTTAACAAATATGGGGCTATGTACCAAAGGGCTTCTACAACCATCTTGGATGATCTAATATACAAAGAAGTCGAGGTCTACGTGGATGATATGATCATCAAGTCTAAGACTCGAGAAGGTCATGTTCCCACTCTTTCAAAGTTTTTCGAACGACTCCGGTAATACCAGATGCCACCTAACCCACATAAATGTGTCTTTAGCTTTACCAAAGGAAAGCATTTAGGATTCATGGTTAGAGAGAAGGTGATTTTAGCAGATCACGCCATACTAAAATACATACTCGAAATGCCACTACCCCAAATGGAGAAGGAAGTGTGGGGATCCTTGCGAAAATTATAGTATAAAAGTCGGTTCATAAGCCAGTTGACTTATATTTGTGAACCCATCTTCAAACTCCTTCGAAAGGATTCACCAAATTTTAGAATAAGGCTTATAAAGAATCCTTTGACTAAATAAATATGTACCTTATCTAACCTCAGGTACCTATACCACCGTAGCTTGGTCTCCCTCTACTCCTATACTTGACCGTAATAGACACCGCAACTGGGGCTTTGCTAGATCAATACCTAAAAGAATCTAGCAAAGGAAGGTTCATCTACTATGCCAATCATAAATTAGTCGGGTACGAAATCAACTACATTTTCTTAAAGAAACTAGGTGTTACCTTTGTTTGGGACACTAAAAACTACAACATTACATGCTTGATTTTCCCCATCACACTTGTGTCCCAAATGAGAAAACTGCCTTGTCTAGTCGAACGACCTAATGGTTGATGCTGCTATTCGAGTTTGATATTATGTATATCATGCAGAAAGATATGAAAGGAAGATCTATCTATGACTACCTTGATGATTATCCCTTGGAAGAAGCCGTTGTTTGGATCTCTAAATTTTCAATTGAAAATATCCTTTGCACCTCTCAGGAAGACCTCCGGTGGTAAATGTTCTTTAATGGCACTGCCAATAAGAAAGGATATGCCATTGGGATACTCCTAATTGCCCTTGATGACTCTCACACTCCCATTGCCATCAAGCTTGATTTTCCATGCACTAATAACATGAATGAATACGAGGCATGTATCATAGACCTGAAATTATCTCTTAAGAAATGAATCCAATGCTTAGATTTCTATGAGGATTCAACCTCATCATCGTACATGTCCTTAAAAAAGGGAAAGTCAAAGATGAAAAACTCCTACCATTCCATGTCCATCTAAAAGAGATGGCCTCACAGTTTTGAGACATCACCTTCCATTACTTGCCCCGAGCAAGGAACAACTTAGCCAATGCCGAGGGAATAATAATGGATCATTTCTTAGTCCAAAAGAAATCTAAACATATCCTCTGCTACCACATTGAGTTCATCACATAAGAGGATTCTGATATGATCGAGTGTTGGTACTACCACATTTGGTTCCTCCTCAAGCACAATAGATATCCCCAAGATGCCCACAAGAAAGACCGGGAAACCCCTTGTGAATTGGATGCCCAATACATTGTCTGTAATAAAGCACTGTTTAAGAGAAGCTTAGATGGAACCCACTTACACTTAGATGGAACCCCCTGTGACAGAGGCTGACATTGAAGAGATAATGCAAAGGATCCATAGCGAGGAGTGTGAACCCCATATGATTACCAAGAATATTATCCGACATGGTTACTATTGGACTACTATGGTTCAAGATTTCACAGCATATATTCAGATATGCCTTAAATGCCAACAATTTTCTAATCTCCAGCACTTGTCTCCATGGGAATTATACAATATGACCTTTCCCTATCCATTCTCCATGTGGGGCATCGATATCATAGAGAAAGTTACACTCAACGCATCCAATGGGAAATAGTTCATCCTAGTTAACATTGATTACTTCATTAAATGGGTTGAAGCCGAGTCATACGTAGTGCTGAATGCTAAAAATGTAACCAAGTTCATCCGAAAGAACATCATCTGTTGATACGTGAGACTATACGAGCTAGTATCAAATAACGAGTTATATTTCGAGGTAAAAGTCACGGAATAGGTCGAAAAGTATGGGATTCAGAGGCACAAATCTTCTCCCTATCGATCACAAACCAACAGTGAAGTTAAAGTTGCTAATAAGAATCTCAAAGAAATCATTAGCAAGATGAATGAGAGTTATCGATATTGGGACGATTGAATCCCTTACGCCCTCTGAGGCTATTTCAATTTAGTTGGAGCATATACTGGGTCTACCCCTTATCCACTAGTATACGACATGGATGGAGTCCTACCCATTGAACTAAAAATAGCTTCCATATGCATCATCCTTGAAAGTAAAGTGAACAAAGAAGACTAGCATCAAATCAGTCTTGATAAGTTGTCATTATTAACCAAAAGGAGGCTAAGGTCTTTATATCATATACAGGGGTACCATCGTCGGATACTACGATCATTCAAAAGGAGAATTAAGGACCGTGGTGTCCTAGAATGGGATTTAGCCCTCGAAGAAATTATAGAACCCGTCTGTGGCCCCAGAGGAAAATTCAATCCAAACTGGAGTGGTCCTTACATCGTGAAGAAGATCCTGTCCGGTGGCGCCGCTATGCCCACTAACCTTATTAGAGAAGAGATGGACCATCTAGTTAACCTGGATCGTCTCATGAAATTCTAAACTTAGTCCAAAATCTCAGCATGCTACAACTCCTCTCACCCCCTTCTATTCTAAAAGAAATTCTTCATTTCCCTCAACTCAAAACTACGTGGGGCCTGATCCTCTAAAAAACTTTTGCTATGAAAAATGAAACTCATGATATTTTCAAAATCCCCAGAGGTAGGTAGGAGGCTCATACACTTTGCATGGACCCCATACCCTTATTTTTCACAAAATGCTATTCTTTCCTTATCTCCGAGAATGACAGTTCATTATATAATTTACATGAATAAAAAGATTGTGTATGACTTTGCGATTGGTATAGATAATTCAAATGTAAAACGCATCAAGAGTCACAACAATATAATTAAAATCCCTTTTTCCATTATGGGTAAATTCGGTATGATTATAGGAAATATTAGTGTAGGGATCCAAACAGCTACCCTCGCCAACCTAAACAAATAGAGAAAAGATTACAAATTTATTCCCACATACCAAAAATAACCAAAAACAACCAAAACACATACCAGTCATATAAAAGCTTCATAAATATCACCAGCTTCATAAAAGACCCTACCCGCTGCTACCAGAAGATCCATCCCCATCATCATCTGCATCTAGAGGCTCCCAAACTTTTCCTACTTGGATAGTATACCAAAGGTGATATATGTAATGGTAACCCGGACCAGCTTAGATAAAACTACTATGCCCCCTCCATAGTGTCAAACATGGAAAATCATCTTTGCCCGATCTCCTTGGCCAACATCTTAACCACTACCCTCTTCCATACTCATTTCATGTAGTCTCCTGAAACATGCCAAGCCCTTCCAACATATTGGGAAGGATGACTTGATGGCGGACAACTCTCCCATAAAGAGAGCAACTACATGCGAGAGCCTTTAGTAAAATCCTCTACAAGAAAGAAGTCCACGGTACGAGAGGGCATAATTTTCTCCCATTCGACTTGACACATAAGCTTCCAGGTAAAAAATAAGGAGGTCAAACATACCGATATTCCCCAATTCCAGAATAGGCTACAACTCCCCTCACCAGCACACTGACCAACATAAATATTGAGCCCCGTTCTCTACAAACTAGTTTACCTAAATCTCGATGTTCAGGCCAAAGTTGATTAAATAACGAGTGAAGAAATTTGGCACAACTGCTAAGGGATATTCAGGGGGACGACCAAATAATATCTCTCAGACAGCCACATGAATAGCATGACATGACTTCCTCTTAAAAACTTAGAATGACCTTACAAATAAGCATCTAGATCATTCAAAGTCTCTGCTAGTATCACCCCTACGGGATTGTGATGATATGACACCCACATAGTAATGATAGTCAGCTGAGGGTCCACTAATAGGTCTCTAGTCACCAGCTTTAGCTTTGAAGTTAATACATGGGCAACGACTCTAGAGAAGATCTTTACTTCTGATTTAGGTGGCACATGAGGGAGTTACTGGGCTGACTGACTGCGCGTCAATAGGGAGTACTCGTGGGTGTTCTTGGGATGACTGAATTACGGTTCATGTGGAGTTGTTACGAAATTCCCTTGCTGATTTAGGTTGAGGCCTATGTGGTTTTAATAAGGTTAATCCATTGTAAGTATTATAGTGGAATAAAATGTCCTAAAATCTGTGTGTCAGTAATAAATTATTGTTGGTTTGATTTATCCACACATATTTGCATGTTTTAGGGATAAATAAAATTGGAGTAAAAATTGACACCGATTAACTAATGTTAACTCGAAAACTTGTGAATTTATTTAAATCGATATCATGTTGCATTCACAAAGGAGAATTTTGGATTGGATCTTTGTCTTAGGATATTTTGGTTTTGACATATAAGTACACATGTTTATCTGGGGTAAATTAGTTCAAGAGAGATTTTGTGTTTAAATCACTTGGAAATGCAAGTGGGTAATTGGATGGGTTTGTTTCTCAAAATCAATCATTTAAATTGGGTGGAACTTCCTCTGCCTAGAAATGCACCATTTTTAGGATTATCAAGAACTTGGCTTAAATGGGTTTGGGGTGTGTAACTTTGAACTCATGGGGTTTGGTTTGGAACATGTATATAATGGATTTGAAGTTTGAAGCTTTAGTTTAATGGAGTTTTGGCAACAACGGAGATTAGGATTTGAATCTCACATAAATAGAAAGGGATTTCGAAATTTATTTTCTCTCTTAGAAGCTTAAATAGAAAGACACAAACTTGGTTTGAGGCTTGGAAATTTGAGATGAAGGTTTGAATACTTATTTATAGTTTAAGGATGAAGCCAAATGTTGGTAAAAGGTTGGTAATAAGTTTTTAAGGGTTGGGGTATTAGGATAAAATAATGGAAAGTTTTACCAAAATAAATATAAAAAACTAAGACGTTTAGTCGATCAAAAGTCAAGTTTAATCGACTAAAACTCTTTTGGTTGGCCTTTTTTAGTGGGCGGTCAAAACGATAAGTTGACCAAAAATTTTAGTGGCCACCTTTAGTTGACTAAACCTCAACTAAACCTCCTAGGTTTTCGTTTATTAATTTTTGGGTTTTGGTACGTGCTTTAAGGTAGGTTTATCTTTATGGTCATATTGGGTGGGTAGGTTTCGAGCATATACAAGTTAAAACATGTTACTTTTCTTTTGTAAAATGGTTCCTAAAATACAAAAATAAGGTAATAATCATTTATACTTTTGAGCATTCTTCTAGTTTTCTTGTGTCATGAAATGTTGGCTTGTGATATGATGCTAGCTTGAGATTGGTGTTCATAGGTTGTGTGATATGGCAAAGAACTTGCTTGTGTAACTGGCTAAGATGGACCTTCTTTTGAGGCTTGAGACATGATCTTTGGCTAGGTTTTGGTGATGCTTTGTGTCAACAATTTTTTTCTTGTGATATTTATTGACTTGGTTGTGATCTTCATTGTACTTGTACTGCTTGTGCATGGTTTCTTAGTTAATGAGTTCATTTTAACATATTTCATAATATATTGATGTTTATTTTAATCTCCAGTACATTAGAGAAAAGATAATGAAAGTGTGATCTTATATTAATTGGGTTTCCATCATACAAAATCCGTTTGGCTTAAATATATTTGGTTTCACAATCTGCCCATAGGTTTTTGAGACCCTCCTTTGCGATTTTGGAATAACACCAAGCATGGAGCAGACTAAATTTTTTGTGTAGATTTTGTTTCTGGAGTTGGGTTTTGGATATGGATAAAGTTAGTACCATAATTTTTAGGATTTTGCAATCGGGTGTTTAAGAGGCTAATATACCTATATGTTTTCCTTAACTATTACATGTGTAAGAAGCTAGTCCCTTTGAAGCTTGGGAGTATATTTATATCAATTGAGGCATAACCGCTATAGATATGGTGATAAACAATAATCCAAGAACACTTTAAATAAGGACAAATGAACACACTATATTTTATATAATCAACACTCAAATTGAACTCACAAGTCTCTCGGGTATGACTCAAATAATAATAAAGGAGACTTAGAAGAAACTCATTCATAGGGAGAGAGAAGTAAGAACCCTCGATACACCTTGGCAGAAAACCAACACACCAAAAACCTCTTAAGGATCTCTGGTTAGCTGTTAAAAGATTCAGAATAAATGACAATGGTGGGTGAGTAAACTCTTTGGATTATAATAACTTCACTTCTTTATATTCTCTCTCTAGCAATAAACCTCTAAAAAGAAAAACCTTTCTCAGAAGTGGTTGAGGCCAATAAATAGTCCCATACCCTTTTTGAGACGTCACAGTTTACCTCTATGCGAAAGACCTCTTTGCCACACTTTAAATGCCCAAGCATTAAATGCCTGACAGATTAACACATCCTATGTCATAATCATTAAATGATAGGACATGCCTTTTTCCCACACATTGTGCGTCAGAGGACTGTCACCGTAAAGGTTGCACACCAAACCATCTAACAACCCCTAATACCACACTGGTTTACTCAAGTTTAGATTAGACAGGGGTAGGTTGTACTGACATTACCTAAAGTAGAAGTGACATTTAGTAGAGGACTGTTTGGTTCAAAACTCAACATACGATGGAACTCAAGCTTACTCTGCATAATATTCCACGATCAAACATCTCTCCTTGTTTTGCCAAGTGTATCTAAAATGGTTAAGACAATTATTAATGCTTCCTCACTTCTCAATCCTCTAAACCAAGTCCATTTGAAGTTCCCACTGTGAGGTCATTCAATGGAGCATGTGAGCTCCCCCGGGCCCTGCCAGGCCTAGTCTCTCACAAGTACCGTTTGACCTCACACTCAATATTAAAATTGTTACATCATTACAATCAATGTAATTTGAAGATACAATTTGACTAAGTAATAATTGAAGATAAAATGGAGCTCTTTTCGATAAGTTTCCTCACTGAGCTGCACCTCTAAGATGCCAGGTTGAGATGCATAACCAAGATGCTACGCTGAGCTACATCACTGAGATGCATCCTTCTCTTGAATTTATTCTGTTAATTGGGTGGGCTCTCTCTAATTAAGATATTACCTTCAAGCCCCCTACATTTTCCCCTTCATGTAGATATTTATTGTGATAATGAGAAATGTTTGCAAGAAAAACTTCTTAATCCGATGAACCATCTTCTATTGTAAGAAAAAAATCACCCATCTCTGTCTTTATTTTAAGTTACTACTAATATCATTGTTAGAAAAAAGTTAAACTCTCCTCGATGTACCTGAACCAAGCCTCTGCAACATCTGGGCCTATGGCGAGGAGACATAGTAACGTTTTTATGTTGTTAGTTCCTAGTCAATCCATCTTCTTAATTGATTGTGTGAATTATCCCAAAGTACTAGTAGAAATTTTCCATCACCGTTCTCAATGTTCAAAATTAAATTCTCCTCATTCTATATTGTTCCATTCCACCATATAGTGAACTTCTAGTGAGTTGGCATTTTCGTTAGTTATACCCCTATTAGCATGAATTCTCTTTGTTGTGGCCTTACTAGTTTCAACTAAATCCAAAGGTATAATTATTCCCAATGTAGCTAACTTGTATCCATCCACATTTTAACTTATTCAAAAAGTAAAATTCTCCTCGATGTACCTGAGCCACAATTAACTCCGTTCAGACTCCTGGCGGGGGGGCATTGTGAACTTTTTGAACTGTGCTATGAGGGACCTTCCTTTTAAATTTAAAATTATCCCCAATGCCTCTTCAACCCATTGTATCATCTTTTGGGCTTGCAGTGTGAGGGCTTTATTAATTGGGATTTTGGGTTTCCAATGTAGTTCAAATTTTTTTTTTCTCCAAAACAAAACTTCTTTTGAAAGCGACACTCTTTTTCCAAAGCATAACCTCATTAAGGACGTGAGATTATCTTTTTAACCATTAGAGGACTCCCCAAAACTCCACTTCTCCCTTTGTAATCATTTTGATGGCTTAGCACATGCTTCTATAGAAAACTCAACCGCCCACTTGATTTCCAAGTGTCTAATTACCTCAACACTTAGCCATTTTTCTCTATTATGCTTTCATTTTCTATCGTCTTCTCCCGAGCTTTAGAGAGAGAAAATACATTCTTTATCATTATAAATTCACGAATTAGAGATGTTATAATATACTCTTTCATTATTGATCAAGCTTTTCTTTATTTCTTTCTTCCTTTATCATCTTCAACCCTTGTTACTCCATTGTTGCCAATCCACTCTCTCTTCTTTAAAGCTTTTAATCCTACACCTCTCTCATGGCATATTTTTCCAGTGCACCAGATGTACAAGTTATCCCCCCCACCACAGCTCTGCCTACCACCAGCACTACGCCTAATGCCGTAAAAAAAATTGGTCTTAATCATGCCACGTGGTTTGGGGAGTTCACTCTCTCCAAACACAATGTTTCCCTACCAATCCTGGTTTCTCGTTGGAACACCACAACCCATACATTCATTGAATCATTGAGAGATTTCACTATTACCCTTGAGGATGTTTGTGATATACATGGTCTTGAGCCCGTAGGTACTTATCCCTACTATGATGAGGCCTTGGATACCAAAAAAATAAAGGCCCAAGCAAACTTGGATCAGATTTGTAGGAGATGCATTGGTACTTCTAATAAAGCTACCTTCACCCATCTCATTAGTTATTTCTATTGTGTTTCTGCCTCTTCTGAGTTTGGACCAGGGAAAGATACACTCCTTGAGCTACTAACCTTTATACTTGTGATTCTATCATGTTTTATCCTTCTTGGTAAGCCCAATTTCCAAACTCGTAGGGATCTTATCAATCTCTCCATCCATTTGTCCATGGGGTACAAGCTCCCTCTGGCTGCCATGAATTTAGGATCATTTTACTTTTGGATAGATAGGACCCTATTAGACATGGAATGATCTTTGGGCCTATACAACTTGGCCAATTTTTCCAATTCCATAATTTTAATGGGCCAACTGTATTACCGTTTTCCCAAAATATCAATGAACTCGGTCTCTCTCCCAACTGGTCAAACCATTAAGCCCCATCATTTTTTCCATTTCCATAAAAAAATAAAGATGCAAGGACATCATGGGCATATTTGACAAAACGAGTAGTTTCATTATGAGGCCTTATGGTGACGATTTCTTTGCCTGCACTTGGAATTTCTTTAGTCCTGCATCCAGAGTTGTGCGACCCACTTTTGAGGATCTCATCATGGGGGACCCTTCATTCGTCATCATTTTAGCTTTGACTCACATCTACTTTCCCTCCTATACTGAATGGGGATACACCTATGAACATTATAGCCCCAACCGCTGAGCTAGTGCATCATGTAAATTAATGAGAGATCATGTCCAATTATCTTCCATCTCTGAATCAACAAGAATATATGCAAGAGGAAAAATGATTGAAAATATAATAAAATATATCCGAAACAAATAAATTATAGTTCCATATACGATGTACTCTAATAATGGTGCTGCTGGCGCTGACCAAACAACACGTAGGCAAGACAAAATAATAAATATATTATAAAATAAGTACACACATATTGTTTGAATGTTTAAGTTTATGAATTAAACCATGTAAAGTACAGGGATATTATGCATTTACTTTATGATTTATGCATGTACTTTCGATTTTGTCCAAAGAACAAATAAATAATCCCAAAGTACACGAAAAATATGGATTAAAAGACATTAGGAATCTAATTAGGGGAAGAATAACCTAATTATGACTATTCATATGATTGGATGAAATTGTAAATGTTAATAATTATGAATTTTAAATGATTATTCGTGTTCATAGCTTTAAATGAAATTTAAAATATCGAGACTAATTATTCTGGTTCATTGATTTGAAATGATTATATTGGTCCACGTTTGGTGTTTTTCCAAAAATGAAATCTTACTTATCCTCTGGTACGTAGCTCTGGCATTTTTTACATCAAAAGGAATGACGGTATAGCAAAAGTTCCCCATGGGGTGATAAAGGAAATCTTCTCTTGGTGGCCGAGATGCATCTTGATCTGTTTGTACCTGGCAAAACTGTTAACAAATGACTTGAGGGTATGACTGGAAGTATTATCAATAATCATATCTCTGTTGGCTAAAAGGTAATCATCCTTTAGAGATGATTTGTTTAGGTTCCAATACTCAACACATAAGCGGACTTTTTCTCCTGATTTTAGCCCAAAGACGATGTTCGCGAGCCATGTAGGATATTCGACAACACATATGAAACCTACATTCAACTGTTTGACCATTCCATTTTTAACTTTAAGGGACCACTTTGTCCGAAGTTTTCTTAATTTCTGTTTAATAGGATTGCTTTCTAAAAGAGTACGGATTTCATGATGCACGATCTCTAGGTCAATGCTAGGCATGTCATTGTACGACCATGCTAACGCATCCATGGATTCTTTAAAGGTTTCTTCAATTTGTGACCACTTATGCTAAATAAGGTGAACTATATCCTAATTTAACGTGGATTGCTACTTGAATCGATATTGATAACAATAGACTCATCATTATTAGTTTTAACGTAGTTACATTGTTAGTTTTTTTCCATTTTAAGATCAATTAAGAATTATTCATTTATTAGACCATCTTCATCACTTGTTTTATTAGACTCATTGCAATTAATTTAAGGCACGGCAAGATTATCAAAATATTCATTCATTTCATTGTAAACATTTTTTTTGGAAATACAACATTGATAACCTCATCAAAAGAGGCCTCGTTTATATTGATATCAGTAGCATAAAACGGGGGAAAATTTTAGGCTCATTTTGTAGAGGGTAAATAGAAGGGTTCAAGTTGGTTAGACTCGGGTTAACAGGTGCACTACGTAAGTTATTAAGAAGATTTTCAATAGGGATGATCTTTGTAGATAGGTCATATGGCTCGTCCTTAAAGTGGATCATGTAGAGATCTAGCCCCAATGTGTGGAAACTAAATGACTCATAACTATCACTGCTCTCAGGACATTTAGTGCTTTTAGTACTTGGAGACATTAACTTCATAGATTTGATAATCAGGGGTTTCACCTCATGATTTAGGTCTTCAGTTCAGCTACTCTTGTCTTGAGAAAATATTTTCAATCTAGGTTTCAATTTCTTCTTAACAGATTTGTACCACGATTTGGGGAAACCATAGAAGGGGAAATCATTACATTCCTTGTTAATCTGCCCGTTTAAATAGCCTCCTGAGATGGCCTATTTTCTTTTCAGCATCCTCTTTCGATGTGTATGGCAGAGGGCCATGAGCTCGGCTAGTGATGATTGGTAATCCAAACCATAGGGGAAGCTTTGTTCAAACCATCCATTCAAAAATCCCATGTTGACGGCAACTTAGCCCTATTTTAATCATGAAATGTATATTCTTGAACATCTGGATCACATTTACGTTTCCATATGGGTTGTGCACTAGACATACTTTTTCTTTGAAGTTATCACCTATTTGGATAGGAAGGAGATCAATCTTGAAACCTAAGATGAATATATCATTATTCGCATGTTGGATTTTTAAAACAGGATTACTTATGCAAATGCCATCGAAGTTTCTATCATCCCTGATGACCAGATTATTGGCAAAGAATTGCATCTTCTGATGGAGGGAAAATGACACACCTACAATGCTTTGAATCTAAGGACGACGAAGGAGCAAGTTGAAATAGGCTAGTATATCGATGACCTGAAACTCGATTTGGGGGCATATAGAGATAACCCCTAGTGTGAGATTTAATGAACCCATAATTTCTCAGCGTGTGTTATCGTAGATGCACACGACAGGGGAAGTGGGGATGAGATCATTAAATTTTATCCCCATATAATTGAGAGTTCTTAATGAACCGAAAACCAAAGTGGACTTGTTATCGACAAGTTCCAATGAAACCGTCTTTCCTATGACTCCTTTTAAGATGTTGAGAGCATAAGTGTCATTAGGATTGATCGTAGGAATTTCTTCATCGACAAAGGATACAATATTCATCACGGTCATAGATCTAACCATTTGGACAAATTCTTTAAGGGTAATAGTAAGAGGAGATGTGTGTCCTATGAGGAGCTTGATCAAATCATTTTTATGCAACTCAGAGGATGTGAAAAGTCCCTAGAAAGTGATGTTACCACGGGTCTTCTAGATTTATTCAACGATTTCACTTTCTTCAACGGATATTTTTGGTATTAGGAGTTCTTGTAATTCCCTGACCCGGACTTATGGGTTACCCATGGTTAACTCGATCTGATCCGAGCATTAGGTGTAATGTGAAATTAAACAACCTACATAATATATCTAATCCATTTTATTTTATTAACATTTCACTTTTTTAACATGCGATTTTCATTTCAAATCAAGATACGTGAGGTACCCGTGGAAAGCATCCCCATAATCCAAGCATACATAGCTACTAATGCAAATTAAGAAAATACACTTACATGTAGAACACTCTCAACATGCGAAACCTCACCCAACCTATCATAACAAGACGAAGGAATGGGCATAATGCCCAATGAGAAAATACAGGAATACAATATAGAATCGAAGGGAAGAAAGAAGACTCTATCATGTTACATCTACGTGCACATGCAACTACCATACATATATACAAACACATATATACTTATATGCATGAAAACTTTTTTATTCCAAAAATGCCATTTATCCCGATGAATTTACCTGTATATTGTAAAAGAAATACCTTTTACATGACTTGACCTTTCATTCTCGATTTAACACACCAGGATAAATACTTAAAATAAATACACTTTGTTTAAGGAAAAATATTTCTTTTTTCAAAATCACCCTTCATATCTAGCAATTCATATTAGTATTTTATTTGAAAATCACACTTTCAACACACGGAAAATCCGTGTTAGAAAATACTTATTTTCTTTTAAAAACACTTTATTAACACAACCTTGTGTTAATTATGGATTAAACCTCTTAGGTCGCTTAACTACTGATTTATTCCCTTACCTTTACTGTTTCTTTACCTTATGGACATTTATCAATTTTCACATTACTTGTCCACTTGATCCTCTATTGGAACATTTATTAATTCATTCAAATTAGGTTGTATTTTCATATATTCACCACATAACCCATTTCCTGACATGTTCTATTTTCATTATCCTTTTCGCGGAATCTTCCATTATTCGTATACTTTAACGGGCTACACACCATCAGCTATGCTACCATATACTCTAGCCTGTGATTTTGGGTCGTTCACCCCAGGGCTCCTAGCCTTCCTTTATTATCCTGGTTTCATCTGAGTTCTTATTAATGTGATTTAACATTTTGCAAATTTTCACATTATTCCATTGTACCTTTGAACAAAGGAAAGATATGAAGAAAGAGGAGTGGCGTTGGCAGGACGACATTAGGATGCGATCGACCTTTACCTTAGCAGAGCTACCGATACAACTCCTTTATCCCCTTTTCCTGCTAGCAAAGTGGAAGACTCTTTGGCCACGAATCAGTTTCATTGAATTTCTATCTTTCTTCTTTAAAGTTAGAATAAGATACAAAGATAAAATACGAGCTTGTTTCATGGCAATAGTTTTTAATTGTTGTTGTTTGAAGGTCAATCTATGGATTTGTCAAGATAATATTTTCCCTTTTCAGTAATAAATCGACTAATTAAACTCATGTTTTAATAATCAATTCGATCCCCCCGATTGGATCGGGGGCAACGAAAAGATCGCTTAGAGGGTGAAGCTAAAACTCGGGGTTTCACCCCAACTTGTGTTACACTATAATAAAAATCATTTGTTGCACTCTAACATCGATTTTATCCCAAAATCATGTTCATTTTGGACCATTGTATGTAACACCCTTTCCAACATTTTTATTTCATGAAAATGTTCTACTTTATTAAAAATTACCATTTTACCCATTTGTTTCCAAATTTGTCTTTTCCTCCATTTTCACGAGTTGTATTTTCCAAAAAACCATTAAGTTACCCACACTAACTTTTTTAAAGAGGAAGATCTCCTAGATTTTATTTATAATTAGAAAGAATAGCCCTATCTAGATGGCATTACAAGCAGAGGAAGAACTCCTAGGCTAGGAATTATAAACTCTAATGTATGCTAGGCTATAAGCATCTAGCTTAATCGTTCCTTTTACATTGTTAGGAAGATCTATAAAAGAAAAGAAATATGACTTATTTTTGTTAGAGAAAGAGCGTATTTAGACAAAAGGTCTAGAATATGGTTGTATTTTCTAAAAATATGCTTAAAAGAAAATGTAAGGACATTTTTCTCATGTCCAACATGTTACATTTTTGTATGTCGTACACCGCTACATTTGGCACGTCACTTCACGATATCATATGAGGCTTCTATCCGAATTCCAGGAATCAAGAATTCAACATCTCCATCATGTATCCCACATTTGCCTCAACGACTTCACGTTCCAAGATTTTAGGAACTTTATGCAAGTGGTACGCAAGAGAAGTCAAAATAGCGAAAGAAGGCAAGATATGGAAGTTCAAGGGCATTTTGTAATTTTACAGCCATCGTCCGGGGGACCAGTCAACTGGAAAGTTGAAGAGATCACCGCAAAAAAGATACTGAAAGAAACGACACCTCAATCCGAGCTACGGTGAAGAAGTTATTCCCCTTTGAAAATAAAGATAATTCCAAGAAAAAAACTTTGGAAAAATGCTATGTGTTTAAGCCCCAGTTCCAGCGATTTTCTGCAAACTGAAGGCCAAATCGGTTCCGGGGGAGAACCGGTTCGCGGTACACTCGAACCGGTTCGGGGTACCTAACGCTCGATAGAGATTCATATTTTTAAAACTCTTCTTGGTTTTCTTATAAAATCCAACTTCGGAGGAATTGTTTTGCAAGACTTGTAGAAACATTTTTTAGAGTTCTATTAGCTCAAGTCTTCACCTTTTTGAGTTCCCAAACTCATGTTTCGATTCACACATAATTTCCAAACCTTTGTGAATCCTTTTGAAACCCAAGAACACAACTTTGAGTTTGTTCAACCCTTATGAAGAAGCCGTTTTCTTCTTCATTGCCGCGCACCTAGAGTTCCTGAAGGAGATTCCAGCCGACGACATTAGAACCGACACCTGCAGGTATTTCTGTGTCACACTGTATTTCTAGCCTTTGCTTTGGAGGTTTGATAAAGACACCTTGCATTACACATGTAGGCGATTATCAGGTTGTATGTAAGTCAATGGCCATGTAAACTCTTTAAAGTTCTAGAAATAAAAGGTTTTACCCGAACGGGTTTTTTTCCTTAACTTTGTGTCACATGCTTCATCTATTTATGGTTTGACAAGCACACACATATAGATTCATGTTAAGGGGTGGATTTACTTTGTTTATATAGACTCTAATTAAATAAGGGTTTAATGGAATCTTACGAATTTATTTAATCAATTATCACACACCAAACCTATTCGATTTTTCAAATTGGTATCAGAGACTATTTAAGCAATCACCACTTTTCAAATTGGTATCAGAGTGGGTTGCGCTAATTTATGGCATAATCCTATTTTTCGCAAATTTGTGTGATATTGATTTTTTTAAAATCAGTTTTGTGAAAAATTGCAATTTTTTCGATGGAGCAATTATCTAATCGGATGGCCCCCTTTGAAGACACGAGTCAGAGTTTTGATGATATAAATCAGTTGAATTTGTTGTTTGCTAAAACAATTGATTTTTTCAAAAAATAAAATTCTCGTTTTAAATCCACGTTTGATTTTTTGCAAATGGTTCAAAATCAAATAGAATTTTACCATGAAAAATTTATTTCCTTGGACCATGAATTTGTTGCTTTAAAATTGTCCAAGAAGGAGAGTGATGGTAGGGTCCTATTTTTAGAAGAAGAATTGGAGGACCGTAAAATTCGATGGTTTGTGTTTGTGCCAAAGATGACAAAAATATTTTAATTAATGAGTTTGTGGCACGTGAAGAGACTCTTAGGGAAAAATTTGCTTTGATTGAGGGTGAGAGAGATACCCTTTTAGGAATTGTTGACAATTTGAATAAGGCATCTCTTAAATT
Organism: Sambucus nigra; assembly: GCA_949130495.1. Classification (NCBI taxonomy): domain Eukaryota; kingdom Viridiplantae; phylum Streptophyta; class Magnoliopsida; order Dipsacales; family Adoxaceae; genus Sambucus; species Sambucus nigra. The sequence continues at coordinate 401,859,201 of OX422208.1, read as the reverse complement.
GGAAGAGCCTAATTCTTTGTTTGAGTAAAAAATTTTGAAGTTAAAAATGATTTGACAGACTCATGTAGGTTTGATAGTGATGGTAATGACTCATCTTGTTCTCATGCTTCTAATGCGAATGCCAAAACTATTATTTGTTTTAGAGGGTCAACCAATTTCAAGGATGTTAGAAAAGGTTGACCCATAGGTGTCGTTCCACACATTTACACATGTTCATATTCTGGTAGGAAAGGCCACCTTAGGCATTTTTGTTTTGAACTTGGAAAATGTCCTAGGAAGTTTATGTCTATTGTTTCCGTGGTTCCCAAATCCCCCACACGACGTTTCACATCTATTTGGGTTAGGAAATCACTTTTAGAGGCACTAGATTTTAGACAAGTTGATTCCCGTTTGCTTGCACATGATTCTTCTCTTGCCATATCATATAGATGATTGTGTTTGCATGTTTTTCATACATTAGTTGTGGTTTCATGATATATATTTGCTAGTGTGTTGACATGTACTTTTTGTATTAGATTTTTGTTTTTGAAATTTTTTGAAAAATACAAAAAGATTTTATTTCGATAATTTTTTTTGAAAAATCCAAAAATATTTTTATATTTTGTTTGCACCTTTTATGGATGGACACTTAGGATGACCGAGTCACAAAATCATTCCATTTTTTCATGTGACTATTTGATAGTGTCTTGAGACAATATATCATGTTATCTCTGTTCTTTATAATGTTTGTTGTCATTAAGATGTAATTAAGTGTTACTTCCTACGTGTTTGACTATAATTTCCTTTATTTCACACATGCACATATTTGTTTGATTACTGTGCTTGTCTTATCACATGTTGGTTGGGTGTTTTCACTTCAATCCCGTGCTTAAAACGATCCAAGCACGATAAAACTTGATAAGAAAGTTGTTCATGTAAGAGCCGTTTGTGTGCTTTGTTTGAAAATGGGGAAGGGCTGCGAAAGGTTCACATTTGACCTTTGTGAATACTAAGCCACCGTTATATCGGACCTAAAAAATTGAGGAATTTTATTATCCGAGGTCCAAAGAGGTTTAAAAGAGCCCGAAAAAATTTAAAGGCAATAAAAAGAAATTCATGGAAAAAATGGTCCAATTAGTTTTTTGCACCAATTCTCCAATGTTTGAGAATTTAGATTACCTCTAAAAGAAAATATATATGAGGGAGTTTGGTTGGAGATTTTTAAAATGGGTTTGCACGTCCATGATATTTTTAAAAATGCGCTACAAAGTTTTGGACATTATTGGGGTGGAAATCACTTTGACTTTGATTTGTTGATTTGGATAAGACAATACCATCTAAATTCAATAATTTTTCACCTAAGGATACTTTTGATGTTCATTTGTTAGGGGTACACATATGCATCGTGCACATATGATTTATTGAGTTGATTTACCTATGGAACGTGTTCACACCCATTCATTCTGTTTCCATGACTTGATTTTTTGAGTTTAATTCCATGGTGTGATTTTTGTATCGTATTTTTCAACTTTGTATCTTATTTTTGTACTAAAAATTTAAAAAATTCAAAAATAATTTGTGAATATTTTTCGTGTATCTCTTTGTAAGAGCGCGTTTTCCATCTGATTGATGCCTTGTTTTGTATATCGTGTCACCCCGACTTTTCTTGTTTGATTTATTCTTCTCATTTGTCTATTTGGGGACATAATAAAAAGGGGGAGAAAGAATTATCATATTTTGTGGGAGTTTGAATTTTGGGGGTGTTTTTGAGATATGACTTATGCTTTCATCATAAATTGGTATCTATGTTTATCTCATTTTAAACTCGATACGTCACGTGGTATTTTATTTATCTCACGTGTGTAGGTATTATGTTGAAGATCACTGAATTGCACACTCGAATGAGAAAAGCTTTGAGATTCCTGAAGATTTGAAGAACAAACGATGAAGACATTCATTTGTATCTTTCCAGTTTTGGGTTCATGGGAGAGTAGATTTGTATAGGCAATTTTTTAATTTGATAATTCAGATTTTTTATGTATGTAACCGTATAGACATAGGGGGAGATTTGTAAGGACATTTTTCTCATGTCCAACATGTTACATTTTTGTATGTCGTACGCCGCTAAATTAGGCACGTCACTTCACGATATCATATAACGGCTTCTATCCGAATTCTAGGAATCAAGTATTCAACATCTTTATCATGTGTCCCACATCTACTTCAACGACTTGACATTCCACGATTTTCGGAACTTTATGCATGTGGTATGCAAGAGAAGGCAAAATAGCGAAAGAAGGCAAGATATGGAAGTTCAAGGGCATTTTTGTAATTTTACAGCCACCGTCGAGAGGCCCAGTCAACTGGAAAGTCAAATAGCTCGCCGCAACGAAGATAATGGAAGAAACGACACCTCAATCCGAGCTACAGTGAAGATGTTATGCCCCTTTGAAAATGGAGATAATTCCAAAAAAAACTTTGGAAAAATGCTGTGTGTTTAAGCCCCAGTTCCAGCGATTTTCTACGAACCGAAGGCCAAACTGATTCGAATAGGCGAATCGGTTCGCGGTACACCCGAACCGGTTCGGGGTCCTTGACACTGGATAGAGTTTCAGATTTTTAAAACTCTTCTTGGTTTCCTTATAAAAGCCAACTTAGGGGGAGTTGTTTTGCAAGACTTGGAGAAACATTTTTGAGAGTTCTATTAGCTCAAATCTTCACCTTTTTGAGTTCCCAAACTCATGTTTTGATTCACACATCATTGCCAAACCTTTGTGAATCCTTTTGAAACCCAAAAAGACAACTTTGAGCTTGTTCAACCCTTATGGAGAAGTCGTTTTCTTCTTCATTATTGCGCACCTGGAGTTCCTGAGGGAGATTCCATCCGACGACATCAGAACCGACACCTACGGGTATTTTTGTGTCACACTAAATTTCTTGCATTTTCTTTGGAGGTTTGACGAAGACACCGTGCATTACACTTGTGGGCGATTATCAGGTTGTATGTAAGTCAATGGTCTTGTAAATTCTTTAAAGTTATAGAAATAAAAGGTTTTACTCGAAATGGGTATTTTCCTTAGCTTTGTGTCACATGCTTCATCTATTTATGGTTTGACTTGTGCACACACATAGAAGCATGTTAAGGGGTTGATTTACTTTGGTTTATATAGACTCTAATTAAATAAGGGTTTATTGGAATCGTGAGTATTAATTTAATCAATTATCACACACCGAACTTATTCGATTTTTCAAATTGGTATCAAAGCTTATTTAAGCGATCACTAATTTTCAAATTGGTATCAGAGTGGGTTGCGCTAATTTATTGTATAATCCTATTTTTTGCAAAATTTGTGTGATATTGATTTTTTTTAAATCAGTTTTGTGAAAAATTGCAATTTTTTCGATGGAGCACTTATCTAATCGGATGCCCCCCTTTGATGACACGAGTCAGAGTTTTGATGATGTTAATCATTTGAATTTGACGTTTGCTAAAAGGATTGATTTTTCCAAAAAATAAGTTCTCATTTTAAATCCGCGTTGGATCTTTTGCAAACGATTCAAAATCAAAGAGTTTTTTATCGTGAAAAATTTGTTTCCTTGGACCATGACTTTGTTGATTTAAAATTGTCCAAGAAGGAGAGTGATGGTAGGGTCCTATTTTTAGAAGAAGAATTGGAGGACCTTAAAAATTCGATGGTTTGTGTTTGTGCCAAAGATGACAAAAATATTTTAATCAATGAGTTTGTGGCACGTGAAGAGACTCTTAGGAAAAAATTTGCTTTGATTGAGGGAGAGAGAGATACCCTTTTAGGAATTGTTGAAAATTTGAAAAAGGCATCCCTTGAATTAGAAAAGCCTATGCTTTGCTTGAGTCAAGAATTTTCAAGTTAAAAAATGATTTGAAAGACTCAAGTAGGTTTGATAATGTTGGTAATGTCTCATCTTGTTCTCATGCTTCTAATGCGAAAGCCAAAACAATTATTTGTTTTAGAGGGTCAACCAATTTCAAGGATGTTAGAAAAGGTCAATCCATAGGTGTCGTTCCAACCGTTTACACATGTTCATATTGTGGTAGGAAAGGTCACCTTAGGCATTTTTATTTTGAACTTGGAAAATGTCGTAGGAAGTTTATGTCTACTGTTCCCGTGGTTCCCAAATCCCCCACACGACGTTTCACATCTATTTGGGTTAGGAAATCACTTTTAGAGGCACTAGATTTTAGACAAGTTGATTCCTGTTTTCTTGCACATGATTCTTCTCTCGCCATATCATATAGCTGATTGTGTTTGCATGTTTGTCATACACTACTTGTTGTTTCATGATATATAATTGCTAGTGTGTTGACATGTACTTTTTGTATTAGACTTTTATTTTTGAAAAATACAAAAAGATTTTACTTTGATAATTGTTTTTCAAAAATCCAAAAAGATTTTTATATTTTGTTTGCACCTATTATGGATGGACACTTAGGATGACCGAGTCACAAAATCATTCAATTTTTTCATGTGACTAATTGATAGTGTCTTGAGATAATATATCATGTTGTCTTTGTGCTTTATAATGTTTGGAGTCATTAAGATGTAATTAAGTATTACTTCCTACATGTTTGACTCATAATTTCCTTTACTGCACACATGCACGGATTTGTTTGATTAGTGTGCTTGTCTTATCACATGTTGGTTGGGTGTTTTCACTTCAATCTGTACTTAAAATGAACCAAGAGCGATAAAACTTGATAAGAAGGTTGTGCATATAAGAGCCGTTTGTGAGTTTGTGTGCTTTGTTTAAAAACGGGGAAGGGCTGCGAAAGGTTCACATTTGACCTTTGTGAATACTAAGCCACAGTTATATCGAACCTAAAAAATTGAGGAATTTTATTATCCAAGGTCCAAAGATGTTTGACAGAGCTCGAAAAAATTCAAGGCAATAAAAAGAAATTCATGCCAAAAATGGGTCAATTAGGTTTTTGCACCAATTGTCCAATGTTTGAGAATTTAGATTACCTATAAAAGAAAATATATAGGAGGGATTTTGGATGGAGATTTTTAAAACGGGTTTGCACATCCTTGATATTTTTGAAAATGCGCTACATAATTTTGGACATTATTGGGGTGAAAATCACTTTGACTTTGATTTTTGTTGATTTGCATAAGACGATGTCATCTAAATTCAACAATTTTCACCTAAGGATACTTTTGATGTTCATTCGTTAGGGGTACACATATGCATCGTGCACATATGATTTATTGAGTTGATTTACCTATCGAATGTGTTCACACCCATTCATTCTGTTTCCATGACTTGGTTGTTTGAGTTTAATTCCATGGTGTGATTTTTGTATCATATTTTTCAACTTGGTATCTTATTTTTGTACTAAAAATTTAAAAAATTCAAAAATAGTTTGTGAAGATTTTTTGTATATCACTTTGCAAGAGCGCGTTTGCCATCTGATTGATGCCTTGTTTTGAATACCGTGTCACCCCCGACTTTGCTTGTTTGATTTATTCTTCTCATTTGTCTATTTGTAACATAATAAAAAGGGGGAGAAAGAATTATCATATTATGGGGGAGTTTGAATTTTGGGGGTGTTTTTGAGATATGACTTATGCTTTCATCATAAATTGGTATCTATGTTTATCTTATTTCAAAATCGATACGTCACATGGTATTTTCTTTATCTCACATGTGTCGCTATTACGTTGAACATCACTGAATTGCACACCCTGATGAGAAAAGCTTTGAGATCCCTGAAGATTTGAAGAACAAACAATGAAGACTTATTCATTTGTATCTTTACAGTTTTGGGTTCATGGGAGGGTATATTTGTATAGGCAATTTTGTAATTTGATAATTCGGATTTTTTATGTATGTAACCGCATAGACATAGGGGGAGATTTGTAAGGACATTTTTCTCATGTTCAACATGTTACATTTTTGTATGTCGTACGCCGCTACATTTGGCACGTCACTTCACGATATAATATGACGGCATCTATCCAAATTCTGGGAATTAAACATTCAACATCTCCATCATGTGTCCCACATCTACCTCAACGACTTGACGTTTCACGATTTTAGGAACTTTATGCAAGTGCTACACAAGAGAAGTCAAAATAGAGAAAAAAGGAAAGATATGGAAGTTCAAGGGCATTTTCATAATTTTATAGCCACCTTTCGGAGGACCAACTGGAAATTGAAGAACTCGCCGCATTGAAGATACTGGAAGAAACGGCACATCAATCTGAGCTACGGTGAAGAAGTTATGCCCCTTTGAAAATGGATATAATTTTAAAAAAAATTGGAAAAATTCTATGTGTTTAAGCCCCAGTTCCAGCGATTTTTTGCGAACCGAAGGCCAAAATGGTTCGGGGGCGAACCGGTTCACTGTAAACCCGAACCGGTTTGGGGTACCTGACGCTGGATAGAGTTTTATATTTTTAAAACTCTTCTTGGTTTCCTTATAAAAGCCAACTTCTGGGGAGTTCTTTTACAAGACTTGGAGAAACGTTTTTGAGAGTTCTATTAGCTCAAGTCTTCACCTTTTTGAGTTCCCAAACTCATGTTTTGATTTACGTATAATTGCCAAACCTTTGTGAATACTTTTGAAACCCAAGAACACAACTTTGAGTTTGTTCAACGCTTGTGGAGAAGTCATTTTCTTCTTCATTGCTCCGCACCTGGAGTTCCTGAGGGAGATTCCAGCCGACGACATCGGAACCAACACCTGTGGGTATTTTTGTGTCACACCGTATTTATAGCCGTTGCTTTGGAGGTTTGACAAAAACATCGTGCATTACACTTGTGGGCAATTGTCAGGTTGTATGTAAGTCAAAGGTCTTGTAAATTCTTTAAAGTTCTAGAAATAAAAGGTTTTACCCGAAAGGGGTTTTTTCCTTAACTTTGTGTCACATGCTTAATCTATTTATGGTTTGACATGCGCGCACACATAGATTCATGTTTAGGGGTTGATTTACGTTGGTTTATATAGACTCTAATTAAATAAGGGTTTATTGGAATCTTGCGAATTAATTTAATCAATTATCACACATCGAACCTATTCGATTTTTCAAATTGGTATCAGAGCTTATTTAAGCGATCACCCCTTTTCAGAAAAACTCCTATTAGAGGACATAAGTTGAATTTCGTCTATAATAAATTTCGTCTATAATGAATTTCGTCTGAATTTCGTCTATAATAAATTTCAGAAAAACTCCTATTAGAGGACATAAATCCCACTCCAATTTGAGAGAAGATTTTTTAGGCTTGCACCAACATATTGGTGACATGAAAAGATGTCGAGGTTGAGGGGGATTTATGTTTAGAAATTTAAGGACTTGCAAAAAACATGAAGAGGAACGATTTATAAAAGAGGAAGCTGAAGAAATATCCTTGATTGTGGAAATAATTAAACTATATTCCATTTGAATTCCATAAAAAAGGGCTCTATTTATACTCATCCAGATCTCATGGAGAATACAAGTTGGGATGATTTTGTGTTGCCACTTTGAGATGTGGTTTTTCCCTATATGAAACCATTAATTTGATATCACATAATTAATAGAAAATAGTTGGGGAATAGCAAGAATTTTTCCAAATAAAGACCGAATAGAGATAGCAATGGGGCCTGTTAAAAACAAGTGGTCAATATGCTCTTCTGATCTGTGACAACATAAACATCTTGAGTTAATATGAATACCTAACTTTTTGACATTTTGATCAAGGGTGAGAGCATTATTCAAAATTCTCCATGAGACGGTGGATAAGTGTGTAGGGATATTAGGATCCTATAGATTAGATTGAGGGATAGAGATAAGTTTTTGAGATCTGACAATATCATATGCAGATTTGAAAGAGAATTTCCCTGATGAAGTTAACTTATAAACACTTTGATAACATTTTGGAATAGCATTCCTTTCAAGTTGGACACATATTTATTTCATTACTTCCATTTCCAAGAAATTCTTTAACATATAAGAAAACTTTATAAGAAAAATACCATTTTCTTTATTAATTTATGTAGTCTTAAAACTCTACACTTATCACCTTTTTCACACACTTTAAGGGCGAAAATTTCTAATTTCTTTATTTCATGTTTAAACCAAATGAAACCCTCATCAAACTTGTTTATATGTTCAATCCCAAAATACTACAAGTTTATGTGCATGAGAAGATGGATTTTGAGTCCAAAAATCCTATCAAATGGGTCTAGAAATTTCATAATGCTTGCAAAAATACATTTTTCAAGGCTAAAGGACATTTTTATTCTTCAAAACATAAATAATTGTCCAATTTTATAAAATCTTCAGTTTTCCAAGAAACTTTAAAACTATAGAGGGGCTTTAAGTAATCTTGAGACTAGAGATAATTACCCCTTTAACAATAGTGTTTTGGATTAAGGCAGCAAGGCAAATCAGGGTGGCAACCCAGTGAGGTAGCTCAGCAAGGCAACTCAGCGAGGCAGCTCAAGTGCGGTGCTCAGCATGGAAGCTTTGCGTGGCATCTCATACCTTATCTTGTTGTATTACTTAGTCACATTTTATCTTTGTTTATATTGACTGTGGGCTATATCTATTGTAATGATGTAACGAGTATGATGTTTTTTAGTGTGAGGTCGAACGGTACTTGCGATAGACCATGCTTGGCAGGGCCTGGGAGAGCTTTCATGCTCTATCGAACAACCTCGTCATGGGAACTTTAGAGGGACTTGGTTTGGAGGATTGAGAAGTGAGGTACCGTTGGAGCTTATCTTGACCATCTTAGATACACCTGGTAAAACACCAAAAGACCCTGACTGTGGAACCCTGGGCAGAGCGGCCTTGAGTTCCATCAAGCGTTGAGTTGTGGACCAAACAACCCTCTACTTACTGTCACATCTACCGTAGGTGATATCACTAGCGAGCTAGACAATGTCAAATATGTACTTGAGCAAACCACCGTGGTATTTGGGGTTGTCATACAGTTGGCGAGCCCCCTATGTGATGACATCCACCTGACACACAGTGGTTAGGAAAAATTCATATCTTGGAATGTAATGTTTATGACGTGGGGCTAACTAGGGCATCGGGCACTTAATGTTTGCGACATAAAGTATGAGGGATGTCTTTCATAATTATTAATGATTGAGTTACCTCAGGAGTGGTGTGGGATCTATTTAAGGATCCCAACCACCTCTGGGGAGAAGAGGTTCTTTTTGAGAGTTCATAAGTCATTGCTAGAGAGAATATACATCAGAGAGAGATTTATTGAAAACCAGAGAGTTTACCCATCATTGTCATTTATTACGAAGATTTAATACTTGACAGAGATCATTGAGGGGGGTTGGGGTGTTTGGCTACCTGCTAAGGTGTATCTAGGGTGCTCATTTTCTCTCTCCCTCTAAATGAGTCTCTTTTGAGTTCATTATCATCTTCTGAGTTATACACGAGAGATTTGTTATTTCAAACTGAGTTTATCTTCATTAAGTTGTGTTTACGTGTCCTACAACTAGTTAATAGTGTTGCTGGTTAACTATTCATTATTGTACTCAAAATGGGTTACGCCTCCATCTAATCTAATTTACCCTCTTACATTTGGCGACTCCACTGGTGAGGCATTCTTCTTAGCAAGGATTATGGTGCAGGATAATGTTATTCGAAGACTTAACTTTGATGACATTTAACACAATGAAGAACAAGCGGCGAGAGAGCTAGAGGCTTCAAGGGACGGAGCCCCTTGACTAGATGTATCTCCAATTCAAGTGGCGACAGGTGTCCTAGGGGTGACACATGCTTCTACGAGCGTTGGGTTGGCATCGACCCAAGTGGCACTCATTATGAATAAATTTTATGAGTTTTTACAAACTACCTTAGCTTTAACGGTGTTGGGGGGATTTAAGGCCAACTCCTTCGTGACACCAGGGGCTTCGCCAACGGCACCACCAAGTGTAGTTCTAACAGGAATAGTTCCAGCAAGTATACCCCCTGTTGTAAATCCAATGGTGGGCACTCTAGGTGTATCAGCCGTTCCAACTGTGATGATTTCTCTAGCTGCAACGGGAACTCCGCCAATGGTACCTCTGGTCGTTGCTTCAACGACATCAGCTATGAAAGAGATGAGGAAAGAGATGCTAAAATTCATGCAAGCTTCCTCTCAATCTACTGGCGAGGTAGCTTCAGTTTATGTTAACTTTCGAACGCCTTAACCGCAAGAGTACAACGATGAGCCCTACCGAACAAGATTATATTCCTCCTATCTTTGAAAAAGATACAGGAAAGTGTGGGAACCCAAAAGAGGACATTAAACGCTTCGTGGAACATGTGGGGGTGCACTATAATAACAAGAAGCTCAGGTTGAGGGAATTTTCTAAATCCTTAACCGATAAGGCCTATACATGGTATTCTCACTTAGCCCCTAAGAGTGTTTCCACGTGGGAGGAGATGCACATTTTGTTCGTCCAGAAATTCTTTCTGGAGAAAGATGAGTTCACCTTGACCCAACTGGGGAGAGAAATGCAACGAACAGGGGAAGATGTAGTGGCACACATTCGAAGGTTCAGGGAAAGGTCCCTAGATGTGAGGGAGGAGGCTAGAGAATCCAAACTGCTACATATTTGTGCGGAAGGACTACATCCTGAGTACATCTGCCATCTTATTAACGAGATGGACAAGGGGACTTTTGCAGTATTCCTAAAACTAGTGAGGAATATCTTGTTGGTTGTACGAACAAACCCAGTGGTGGTGACCATGATGTTCAGGTAACCGATACAACCTAGGGGATGGAGGTCTTATCCCCTACGGATGGGATAGACCGAAGGAACATATGGGAGAAAAGTAGCGAAGAGGGACACCAAGAGGAAGTTTAGGAGAGACCGGGAGGATCCACCACCGTTGCCTTGTATAGTAGAAGAGGCTGTCAGTTGTTACAATGCCATGATTCAAGGAAGAACGATGTATGAATCGAAGGGCATCCCCGTTAAGGAAGCAGACGCTGCAACCATGGAGGATCATATATGTTCCCGGATTTATGGAAAGATCTAACATTCAATGGAGATCTGTTTCACGCTAAGAAGAATCATCGACAAATATGTGAAGGCTGGAACGTTGTAAATCTCTCCACAAAATGTTAAAAACAACTCACTTCCAGCACATGGGGACAATCTGGTGGTGGCTTACGACGAGGAGGTAGAGAGAGAAGCAAGGGATCTAATAACGGAGAATGAGGAGTTTGAAGAATATTTGGAAGAATATACTAGGGGAATGGCTAATGTTGTGTTAGCTTTTGATGAACCAAGTGCTAAAGATGTGGAGTTTGTATATAGCATTGAAGGTGAGGAAGTAGACCAAGCTATAGAATACTCTGCCGTTTTAAAACCCCCAAAGTTTGCCTAGTTCTTTGACTAGGTAGGGATACCAAAGGAGAGTAGATTTGAGATAACCCATGCAATCCTTGATATTGCGGGAAAGAATGCACTCCCTTCGCTGAGATGGAAGGGACCCATGGCCAGGTTGGTAAATGGGTTTCTGCTAGAGATAACTTTTAATGACGCAGATAGGGCCATAAGGTTCCCTCATAATAGGCCATTATATGTGACCGCCAGCATGAACGGAGTTAGCCTTATAAGGGCTCTTATGGATAGGGGAGACTCCATCAATATCATGCTAATTAACTATTTCCATGCTTCTAATATTCTGAAGGAGAGGTTAGTCCCCATGCCTTTGGTGATTTTAGGTTATGACCACCAGCTTTCAAGTCCATTGGTTATGTTAATGTTGGGATCGTGATGGGAAATCTGAGTTCCCACATTAAATTCCACGTGATATAAAGTATGACTTACTACCATCTGTTGATAGGAAGGGTGTGGATGCATAACCAAGGGCTAGTTCCTTCAACATATCACTAATACGCCAAGTCGAATATCAAGGGAACTAAGGTGACCATTAGAGCTACGAAGAGGCCCTTTGCTGTCAAAGAAGCTTACCTGGTAAATGCAGACTTTTACTCAGAACTGGAGGAGGATGTCAGAGTCCTAACTAGAAGAATGGAGGGAGCATGGGTTCCCTCAATCAGAGAAAGGATGGGGCCTTTGAATGAGAAGAATAACGAAGTTTCAAGAAACAAAGGAGTGATGGTAGAAAAGCCCACTAGGTGGTCCCTCGGCCCCAAAACATCTCAAAGAAGCATAAAGACAGGATGAGGCCTATAGTGGATCCAATGGAGCATTATGTTCAATGACAAAACGTGCTGAGACGATTTTTAGGAAGAAGAGTTGTTGAGGCTTTTAGAGAGAAGAAGAGGAAGGCAGTTGAAACTACCAGCAGGTAGTGCAAGAAAGTTATTACCGAAAAGGTAAAAGTGGTGTATCATTTATAATGGTGTGAACAGGCGGTCGAAGAAGATGATAATCAGGCTGACCCGATATATGAGTGTTTTTTAGTGGATCAATGGGGGAAATGTATGGTGATAGATAACTCCAATATATAAGAGTTCGTGGAAGATGTCACCGAGGAACCAAACTACATGGAAAATCAACCGAAGCCATAGGCACAAAAGTTGGAGCAATTGAACCTGGCAAAAGAAGGGGAGGATCCAAGGCCTATTGTTATCTATATGGACCTCAGTAAGGAGAAATGAGAGGCCTTGGTTTAGTTGATTCTGGAGTTAATAAACATATTCGTGTGGAAGTACACAAAGATGGAAGGGCTGGATGAGGTATTAAGCTTCCATAAGATGGAAGGACTGGATGAACCCACTAAAGTGCGTCTCTGGAGTAAGGAGTGGTAAATTTCTAGGTTTTATAGTTGATCGACAGGGGGTGCAGATGGACCGGGACGAATAATGAGCGATCTTAGATATGCCAAGTCCAAGAACGATGAAGGAGATGAAGAGTTTCTTCGGTAAGGTTTCTGACTTTAGGAGATTTGTGCCTGGACTGGCTGAAATAACACACCCATTGATGCAATTTTTGTGAAAGAACACAAATTCAAGTGGGAGGCGTTTCACCAGGAGTCCCTCACTAGGTTGGAGAAGCTACTCCTCTCACCACAGACCATGGTTCCCCCAAAGTCAGGAATACCGCTATAGTTATACCCCATATCCACCATGAGGTTCGTTGGAGCTCTGTTGGTGTAAGAGATTGATGGGCATAGTACATGGGCCAGAGGTGTTAAGGCCACTGGAAAATGGGCTGCAATGAAAGAGAAGGAGTCGGGGAGTCTGGCATCCTCTGACTTCATTGGTATAGGTTATGTCGATCCTCGGTTTGCCCAGGTCTTACAAGAGGTCGAGGAGGAAGGAGGTGTCGTACCTACTGAGACTTCTCCTCAAGAAGATACCAGGACTGAAGACGTTGGTCCTCGGGATGATGAGGTAGAGGTTACCAACGTTAGCCAAGGAGATGGGGCATGGCAACTAACCCGGAGGTTGCAGATACTTAAACCCATTTATGAAGCTCTTACTTGTAATTTTTTTATTTCTGATTCATATCGATCTGTAATTTCTGATGATATTTTATATTTCCTTTTGACTTGTAGTTATTAACATCATGCTATATAAACCTCTGAAGAGGGCTTTATTTCTTTTGTTGAATGTTCTTTGAATGGTTTTCCATTATCCTTGTAACATTGTCTAAGGTCTGAGGTCATCCAAGTATGATGTTTACCTCAAACCTTGTCACCAAGTTATGATGTTTAAAGTTTAAGGTCATCAAACTAAGATGTTACCCCCATAAATTTCACCAAATTAATGATGTCTAAGGTCTGAGGTCATCCAAGTATGATGTTCACCTCAGACCTTGTCACTAAGTTATGATGTTTAAAGTCTGAGGTCATCAAATTAAGATGTTACCCCCATAAAGTTCACCAAATTAATGATGTCTAATGTCTGAGGTCATCCAAGTACGATGTTCACCTCAGACCTTGTCACCAAGTTATGATGTTTAAGGTCTGAGGTCATCAAACTAAGATGTTAACCCCATAAATTTCACCAAATTAATGATTTCTAAGGTCTGAGGTCATCTAAGTATGATGTTCACCTCAGAACTTGTCACCAAGTTATGATGTTTAAGGTATGAGGTCATCAAACTAAGATGTTACCCCCATAAATTTCACCAAATTAATGATGTTCACCTCATAACTTATCACCAAGTTATGATGTTTAAGGTTTGAGTCCATCAACTAAGATGTTACCCTCGTAAATTTCACCAAATTAATGATGTTTAAGGTCTGAGGTCATCCAAGTATGATGTTCACCTCAGACCTTGTCACCAAGTTATGATGTTTAAGGTTTGAGGCCATCAACTAAGATGTTACCGCCATAGATTTCACCAGATTAATGATGTTTAAGGTCTGAGGTCATCCAAGTATGATGTTCACCTCAGACCTTGTCACCAAGTTATGATGTTTAAGGTCTGAGGTCATCGACTAAGATGTTACCCCCATAGATTTCACCAAATTAAAGATGTTTAAGGTCTGAGGTCATCCAAGTATGATGTTCACCTCAGACCTTGTCACCAAGTTATGATGTTTAAGGTCTGAGGCCATCAACTAAGATGTTACCCTCATAAATTTCTACCACTAAAGCTTAATGATCCAAGAATTGACATAGGAACTGATCTTCTCATTAATAATCTTTTCATAAGATGATACATTTACATAGAAGCTCTTGCAACATCATATGCAATACTTTCTTAGATGGTCATCATTCCATGGGTTGGAGAAAGGTTCCCCTTCAAGGTTTTCTAGCCTGTAGGTCCCGGGTACAACCTCCTCGATCACTTTGTAAGGGCCATGACAATTTGGGTGAATCTTGTTTTCCTTCTGCAATGTCTTTTTCAGCACTAGGTCTCCCACGACTATAGGTCTTAATTTCACCGTTTGATTGTAAAACTTTATTGTTCTCTGTTAATAGGCTGCCTGTCTGATCTCTGTGTCTTCCCTTCTCTTTTTAATCAAATCTAGGTCAAGTCTTCTCTCCTTCCCATTCTTCTAGGGGTCATAGGTCTGAACCCTGTGAGTGGGGAGTCCTACCTCCGTTGGTATGATGGCTTCTGAGCCATGTGCTAACATAAATGGGGTTTCCCCCATTGGTGTCCTGGCCGTTGTTCTGTATAATAAAGGAGGAAACTGAGGTATAGAGATATAAATTTCTCAATAATAGGAGATGTCCTATATAATAAAGTATTTCTATTACCTCTCCTCAGATGGCCTTCCAAACACCCTCATCTCATCTCAGATGTGGGATGAACACATCTGAGGAGAGGTAATAGAAATACTTTATTATATAGGACATCTCCTATTATTGAGAAATTTATATCTCTATACCTCAGTTTCCTCCTTTCTAGCTTTGATTCCGGCAGTTCTCCCTCTCTGATATATCTGATAAGGGGGTCAATCCATGAGTCCCCTAGGTTCAAATTGAGGCAAGGGTTACTAACCCCTTCTTCTTCAATGGTCGGCTTGAGCAGGATCTCGACTAGAACTATCTTTCTAATATTTGCCCTTATTACTGAAGCCAGCCTTGCTAGTGTATCTGCGTGGCTATTATTTTGTTGAGGTACTCTCTTCATCTTTACCTCTTGGAAAAATTCTAGCATAATTCTTACCCTCTTCAGGAATTTGTCCATCCTTTCATCCTTGGCCTCATAAACTCCAAACACTTGGTTGATAACTAATCTCGATTTATTGTGAAGTAGAAGTCGACCGACCCTAAGGGTCTTTCCCAAGGAGAGACATGCTATCATGGCCTCATATTCTGACTCGTTATTTGATGCCTAGAAGTTGAACCTTAGTGAATATTCAACGTTGGTACCATCCAGAGCTGAGAGTATCAGCCCTGCACCGCTTCCACTTTTGCAAGAATACCCATCAACGAAGAGGTTCTAAATGTCTTCATTCATCGAGAAACTCCCCTCTGAAAGGGTTACTTGCTTGAAGAGGTACCTATCTTCCTCATTCTCGGCCACTCCCTTTCTAGCTCTGTTGGAAACAACCTCTTTCGATTCTCGGAAGACATTAATATTTGACCCTTATACGATCATTGGATTGTTCTCAACTTCAGTCTCTTCCTAGGTGAACTCAACAACAAAATCTACAAGTTCCTGCCCTTTAGTGGCCACCCAGGGTTGGTAAGTAAGGTCATACTCCCCCAACTCAATGACCCAGGTCATCACTTTTCCTGACTTCTCAGGCTTGTGGAGGACTTTCCTTAATGGGGAGTCAGTGAGGATGACCATAGAGTGGGCTTGAAAGTAGGGCTTCATCTTCCTGAAAACATGTATCAAAGCGTAGACCAACTTTTTCATCCGAGGATAGTTCTGCTCAGACCCTTGAAGGGCCATACTGTTGAAGTATACAGGCCTTTGGACCCCAGCGTCCTCCCGAACAATGGCTGCACTTATAGATGACTTAGAGACTGCTAGATAAACATACAACTTCTCTCCCATCAAAGGCTAAGATAAGAGCAAGGGAGATCCTAGGTAGGACTTGAGCTGATTAAAAGCCTCATCACACTTTTTGTCCCATTCGAAGGCCTTTTTAAGCACCTTGATAAGAAGCTTTTTATGTATGTATCATTGTTGTGCAAAAGCCACTCTCAAAATTCCCTTGAGTACCTACAAAACTTGTCTAAAAATAACTCGTATTGCGATAAGTACGGGTATCAATCCAACTTTCAAGGTGAAACAATAAATGTGAAAACGTGCAATCTTAATTTTTTATGAAAATCTTTTTATTTTTTATTTTTATTTCTTTTTAAAAACAATTTCAAGGGAAAAATTAACTAACAAATGCTAAAAATTATAAAATGACAAAACAATGAAAAAGAATGTGCAACCGAGTGTGAAATATGTGAGAATGTCAAGAGATGGGACTACACTGCAATTTCAATTATTTTAATTTATCAATTTATTAATTTGAAATATTTCGAGATAATATTAAATCGATAATCTAACTCTCATTATAATATAAATTTAATAAAATCTTTTTTAGAAAATCAATTTAAAAATATCACACTATGAAAATTTTGGACTACACTATTTTCAGAAAATTACCCGCTAGGATCAATTTAAAGAAAACAATATCGATCCTCAAATTTCAATACCGAATTAATATTTAATTATCGAAAAAACCTATCTCTAGTTCGATTCCAACATTTAAACATTAATTCGTTCAATTAATTTACTAACTCTCGTTACATAAATAAATTGATGACACTTATAATTAATTTACCTAGAAATATAAAATTAATGAAACTAATTAATTAAAGTAATATCATTCGTAGTGCATCCCACCCCTTGAACGGGGTGGTTAGACAAGCATAATGAAATAATTAATCACAGCCACAAATATGGAACAATAAATTAAAGAATAGAGCAAGAAATACAATACACAAAAGTCTCCCTTCGAATTGATTACTTGAATCGCGTTCATGAACGTATGTCCCAATGTTTTCACAAATCCAGCACTTGATCACATAAAAAAAACTAAACTTAAAATTTATTCTAACACTAAACTAATTTTTTTGGAATTTTTTGGATTTTTTTTTATGTACCTACTATGTGCATATTATACACACTCTCTCTCTCTCTCTCTATCCGCGTCTCTCTCTCTCTATCTGTTGAGAGTCCTCCTTTTTAGTTGGCACTTTTAATTTTTTATAAGCCACGAAGCTTGTTTTGGAGGAGAGATTGTTGGGATTTTCTTGGCTTGGGATTGACATGGCATGGGATAAATACTCGATTTTTTTGGGATTTGAAGGGCGCTGAAATGGGTTTCGAGTTTAGGCGCAAGTTGGAACTCAAAGGTGGTGGAGCTCGGGTAGCGGGTTTTGACAGACCCGCGTTGCCCGAAGTTGGGTTTCGGGTATGGTCCGGTTTGGGGGGTTTTTAGCTGTTTGGACTGGGCTAGCGCTGGATTGGTGGAGAAGATGAAGGTGAGATTTATTGTGTGTGTTAGGGTGTAGGATGTTTGTGTATATGTTTTTATTTGTAACCCTTAAAAAAAAATAACATCTTCTAAAAAAATAAAATAATACTAAATAAAATGAAAACTTAAAATCTAATAAAACTAAAAAAAACTAACATTTCAAACTAAAAAAAAAAATTGAAGATAAAAAGAAATAAAATAAAACTCTAGTAAAACTAAAAAATATAATCCTAATAAAAGAAAACTAAAAAAAATTAAAAAATATATAAAATGAAATCTAATAAAAAAGTTAATTCCTAAAAATTAATCCTAATAAAATAAATAAAGATTAAAAATTAAAAACTAATAAAATTCAAAATCAAAATAAAGAAATAAAAAAAAGGGAAAATAAATCGTAGAAATTTCTAAATAAATCTAAATAAATCCTAAAAATAAAATGAATAAAAAGAAAAATCTGAAAAAATAATAAATGTACAAACTCCACACACACGGGGTACGGGGAATGGTCTGGGCTGGGTTAAGGTTAGGGGACTAGTTCGGGGCAGTGGAACACATCTTGGCACGCTCAAATAGGACTCCAGACTTTGCGATCTCCTTTGATTTCTTCGATGCACGCTTTTGACCGCTATTGAGTTGTAATTGTATTGATTTAGCATTATTTGTACCGCAACTGCATATTGACTTGCAAAATGATAAAATACGAACATAAGACCAATTTTAATTAAAACGAGCGACTAAAATGCACATATTCGGGGTATAAATTATACACTTTTGGGTGCTTATCACACCAAGCCCAAACAGAACATTGCTAGTCCTCGAGCTAAAATTAGAGAGAAAACAGAGATAAGTAACCAAAAGTGTGCCACTTTCGCAGGCATTGGCGATTGTACTTAGCACGTGTAATAAGCCATTAAACCTATAGGTTTCCCTACAGGACGAGTGGTGTCTCGTGAGGGTTTGCAGTGAATGTACCCACAAAATTCAAAAACTTATTTAAATGCAGTTTCAGATTTGACGATGAAACGCTATACAATCCAACTTTAAAAGGACATCAAGGAACACCGTATTCGACTATCAAAATAAGATATGAAATTACTTAATACCAACAGTGTAATCCTTCCTTAAACTCTGCGTGTGTAGTGTGAAGCAATTTTAAGTATCATTAGAGTAATTCTAATATCGCCTTTTAGGAATCGACGCTTTGACTTCAATTCTCACTGTATATATCTCTCTGAATCGATCTCTTTGAGAATTGGGTAAGTGTATCTCTCTAGTGTGTGAGGAGGTGAGTAAATGTAAACAAGTTCAAACGTCTCACACACTTTATAAAAAAGGACGGATACGTGAAAAAAATCTGATCTCATGAAGTAATGCTAACCACTATGTCGAGAATGTCGAGTTATTCACCATATAATCTTCTCGTTTGCCCGAACACTTTACCAAGGGTGAAAAATATCATTTATGAAAGGTATGAGGGGCTAATGAAGAATATGAATGATGGTGTATTTTGAGAAGAGTGTGACACACTTTAACTGACTATTGTCTTCATCTTTTGAATTTATGATCACATATTTCTTTTTCTTCTTGTCTATTTTTTTTTTCTATTTTTTTTGTATTTTTTATTTGCGATGCATTTTCTTTTCATAATGAAGACAATTTACATTGATAATTTCAAACACTCTTTTTCTCAAACACGGTGGTAATGATGTATGGTATTTGGGACATATGGATAAGGGTAATATGGAAAATGATAATGGGTGAATGATAATGTGATAGGGAAAATGGTAAGTGTATGGCACAATCGATTTAGTGCTCGGGACAAACTACAAGATACATGTTTCTTACAACTCGAGAGTAATGTCATTCTCAGTG
The DNA here is from genome assembly GCA_949130495.1 of Sambucus nigra. Classification (NCBI taxonomy): domain Eukaryota; kingdom Viridiplantae; phylum Streptophyta; class Magnoliopsida; order Dipsacales; family Adoxaceae; genus Sambucus; species Sambucus nigra. Next base: position 401,839,453 of record OX422208.1, on the reverse strand, counting down.
ATTAAGCCAAATTTGAAAAAAATGATGAGACCATGCAATGACTAAATGTGGTACCCAAAAAAAGTTGAGTCAACTTATGACTCGAAGATACGTAAAAACCCTCAAAAAGGTGAAAAGCTCAAATCTCACGGGTTTAAGTCGCCACTAGTGATCTTTTAAGGCTTTCTTGAGAATATATTTACTCTTCAACTTTTGATTGTAAACGTGATAGTGCAAATTGCTGAGTCTAAGAATTCATAGTGCAAGTACGCTTTTCAGAGGTTTTAGTTAATTTAAGGTTAAAGAGCGCAATTTTAGGTCGAACACGGATATTCCGAGATTTCTAAAAGAGGGATGATAGACAAATCATGTCATAAGAAATTATTTTTAACTGCACAAAAATTTTAAAATCACTTGTTTCTGAAAATTTTCAAAAGAGGTACAATTTGGATAAATTTTCCACCCCCAAACAAAAGAGAACATCGTCCTCGATGTTTAAAACCATATATAAAAATAAAAGCACAAGGGAGGAAAGATAGTACCATAATGAACCGCTAGTGAATTGTATCGAACGCTAGAGCATAGATTAAACCTGAAGAACATATGTGATACAAAAATATGTACAAGTCTATAAAGCATGTGAAAAGCATTGGGTGGTGTGAAACACCACCCCCAAACATGATAAGACTCATAATCAGAAACAATGAACAACGGGCTGCCTCCCGGTAGGGCTAAGTTTAACGTCTTCAGCCAGACCGAACCAATCTTACCCTAAGGATAGGAACTATGAAAAGCACAGGGCGGCAGAAAAATTGGGTGATGAAAATCACCCCCAAACAAGATTGAAGTATCAGTCTTGTTGGATAAAGGCTAGACGAAGTCAATGCACTTGTATAGCAAAGTGAATCACTCGATGGAAAGCATCGGTGGACCATGGGAGGGCGGGTAGGAGGGTAAGACAAAGATGGGCAAGAGTGAGGATGAACAGGTACCGGTCACGGGCCCTATTGAGCCAAAAGGTGAGGGCAACAAGGGCCCTATAAAAATGGTGCTCAACATGGTGGGTGAGGCAAAATGGTTTTACAATAATAATGGGGTGGATCTCAGAGAAAGTGCACGAACGTTCGATAAATGGACGATGATAATGGTCATGCCGTGACACGCTAGGGAGCGGTAGATGGAAAAAAACAACACCATAAGTAAGTGGTGTGCATAGAGTAACAAGCTCGGCGTCACGAAGGATAAGAGTAGCACAAATACTCTCATATATAGTGGGGTCGAGGAAAAGTGTAAAAATGGGATCGTGGAGCACTAGGGTGGAGGATGGATATAGGTGAGGACCTAAATACGTAGATGGGAATAGGTGATGTGCAATAACAAACTCCAAACCAAGTGGTGGGGTGGAAGGGACAGTGGGTGGATCGGGTGGGACAAAGTGTGGGGGAAGATAATCTAACTCATGAGTAGGGGACACACACTCCTCATGAGGCGTGGAGTGATCCTTAATGGCACGCGTGGGAGGAAGTGTGGAAATAAACGAGGGAGTGATCAACGTAGCCACCCGAAAGTCACCATCCAAAGTGGTGGAAAAATCGAATGAGGCATCCAAATCCTAGATAGATGAATCAACATTAATATTTGACTCGACAGGAGTCAAGCATGGTGGGTCAAGATCCATATCCCGAGCGATAGAAACCATCGCGGATTTAATATCAAGAAAATGGTGAGAACTCGTAGCCGGAGCTAACTTAGGATGAAGTGGTTCCTTGGAAACACACGCAATGGGCTCAGTAGGTGTAGGGTCGGGCATAAGTAAGGATTCTATCGAAGGGGAAAGACAAACCGCAATAGTGGGTTCGAGAGGGTATAGCGGTGTGCGATCAGTCTCACAAACAGTGGATATGTCAACACAATTGTCAACTTGGTGCTCGGACCACGGGGTGGTCTCAATGTTGAGATTCTCAGGATAACAGAGTTGGTTACACTCAAAATCAGTGGCATAAAACGACACATCATCGTCCCACGCGGGGTCAATAATGGGTTGACTTGGGGTGGAATCCGACTCGTTCGCACACTCAAATTCAGTAAACCTATGTTCAAGCCGTTGAAGGGCTTCATTTTGAGTTTGAAGAGTGTGCGCGAACTTTTGCAAGAGGCTTTCGAGAGCGAATGTGCAATGTGGTGACGTGTCAGTGGGTGGCAGTGGGGGGTGAGGTGGACACAACTCGCTAGAAATACTCAGATGTGGAGAATACTCATATGAAGTGTGTGGAGCAGGGTCAAGTGTAGCATTCACGGGAGAAGAAACTCCATGAGGGACAGAAGTGTGATCAGCATGAGGACCATATGAAGGGGACTGATAGGTATGAAGTGCACGAGGTGGCAATGACGACTGTTGGAAACCGTAAGGATCCACAACATGGCGTTGGGATTCATATTGCATGGAAGGATGATCAGGCCTCCATGAATAGCTCGGGAATCATACCCATCGACATTAGATATATCGTGACAATACATCAAGGGTGGGTCCAAAACAGTGTCATAGGGATACACATTGTCCAAGGTGGATTCATATGGAGAGAATATAAATGGACACTCATGGGACAAGTGATCGCCAAGAAAGTAGTATGTGCACGGTGAAGCATGGGATGGGTTAACACTCATCACCGAAGGCGGTGGAATAGGAGATGTGGGCGTGGACGATACATGAGTATCAACGATGTGTGTTTGAGAGTTAAAGCCCTCAATTAATGAAGCAAGGGTCGATTCGGACTTATCATCAAACAAACTGTGCGAGAATGTGAAATGGCCAAAGCATTCCCGTAAAGGACGTTCTTCGGCCATGACAAGCGGAATATTTTTTTTTGGTTTTTAAATATTTTTCAAAAGAAAAGAATTTTTTTTTGTGGTTTTTGAAAATACGAATAGGAAAATCTTTTTTGGTATTTTAAATATGGAAAAAAAAATCTTTTTGGGATTTTTGAAAATATTTTTAAAAAGAAAGGAAAATATTTTTGGGATTTTTTCAAAAAAGGGGAGAAAATGGACTCTTGATTTGAGCGAACTAATGAAATCAAACTACCGAAATAATGGAATTGGACACACACGAGTCATGAAAAATCCTAACGAGCACGTAGCCAATTATTATCTTCAAAATTAGTGAAATGGGTACTCAAATTTTAATTAAGTTCGCGGGCGACAAAATTCACGGAATTTATCTTTGTGATCGCCTGTTGCAAAAATGTGTTCCTACGGGGCTAGCTAGTTGATTGAATTTAAATTTAATGACAGCTAGGGTAGCACACAATGGATAAGCGAGTGAGTCGGGTGATTAAATCCCTTCTCGTTTCAATGACCGAGTCCAGGTCTTAGGTAAATTAATTCATCAAACTATTCAATTTAAGTGCAATGCAGAAATGAAAAGTACATAGGAGCAATTAATCACACAAAAAATGAACTCGCTTGCAGGAGATTCGCGAGGGATAAAAAAATTATACCTCCCACGGTTTTTACACACGTGGGGTGAAGACCGAGTTGAGTCGACCGGGGGGAGATCTCGCCTATCTCAGTTGTCCCCAGGAGTCCTACCGACCCAAAGTAGAGAGGCTTCAAAAATCCTCGCCTTGGACGCCCTCTCCCTACCTTGTCCGGTTTCCCTTGTCGCTTTTTTTTTTGGAATAATTATTACAAAATAATATGGTGTCAAAATGCACCCCAAAGAAATACACAATCTTAAAAAAAATCCTATACAACCAGTTTAAGGAGGAGGGAGGAGGAAGAACTACACTAAAAAAGATAAATAAAATTACAAGTCTTCAATCATGTCTCCACGTCAAGAAAGCGGCAACGACGCCATTTGATAAGAAGCTTTTTATGTATGTATTGTTGTTGTGCAAAAGTCACTCTCAAAATTCCCTTGAGTGCCTAAAAAACTTGTCTAAAAATAACTCGTATTGCAGTAAGTACGGGTATCAATCCAACTTTCAATGTGAAACAATAAATGTGAAAATGTGTAGTCACAATTTTTTCTGAAAATCTTTTTATTTTTTATTTTTATTTATTTTTAAAAATAAATTCAAAGGAAAAATTAACTAACAAATGCTAAAAATTATAAAATGACAAAATAATGAAAAAAAATGTGCAACCGAGTGTGAAATATGTGAGAAGGTCAAGAGATGGGACTACACTGCAATTTCAATTATTTTAATTTATCAATTTATTAATTTGAAATATTTTGAGATAATATTAAATCGATAATCTAACTCTCGTTATAATTATAAATTTAATAAAATCTTTTTCAGAAAATAAATTTAAAAATGTCACATTATGAAAAATTTGGACTACACTATTTTCAGAAAATTACCCGCTAGGATCAATTTAAAGAAAACAATATCGATCCTCAAATTTCAATACCGAATTAATATTTAATTATCGAAAAAACCTATCTCTAGTTCGATTCCAACATTCCAACATTAATTCATTCAATTAATTTACTAACTATCGTTACATAAATTAATTGATGACACTTATAATTAATTTACCTAGAAATATAAAACTAATGAAACCAATTAATTAAAGTAATATCATTCGTAGTGCATCCCACCCCTTGAACGGTGTGGTTAGACAAGCATAATGAAACAATTAATCACAACCACAAACATGGAACAATAAATGAAAGAATAGAGCAAGAAATACAATACACAAAAGTCTCCCTTTGAATTGATTCTGTGAATCGCGTTCATGCACGTGTGTCCCAATGTTTTCACAAATCCAGCACTTGATCACATAAAAAAAAAAACTAAACCTAAAATTTATTTCAACACTAAACTAATTTTTTTGGAATTTTTTTTAATGTACCTACTATGTACATATTATGCACTGTCTCTCTCTATATATATATATGCATCTCTCTCTGTATCTGTTGAGAGTCCTCCTTTTTAGTTGGCCCTTTTAATTTTTTATAGGCCACGAAGCTTGTTTTGGAGGAGAGATTGTTGGGATTTTCTTGGCTTGGGATTGAGATGGCATGGGATAAATACCCAATTTTTTTGGGATTTGAAGAGAGCTGAAATGGGTTTGGAGTTTTAGGCGCAAGTTGGAAGTCAAAGGTGGTGGAGCTCGGGTAGCGGGTTTTGACAGACCCGCGTTGGCCGGAGTTGGGTTTCGGGTATGGTCCGGTTTGGGGGGTTTGTAGCGGTTTGGACTAGGCTGGAGCTGGGTTGGTGGAGAAGATGAAGGTGAGGTTTATTGTGTGTGTTAGGGTGTAGGATGTTTGTGTATGTGTTTTTATTTGTAACCCTTAAAAAAATAACACCTTCTAAAAGAATAAAATAAAACTAAATAAAATAAAAACTTAAAATCTAATAAAACTAAAAAAAACTAACATTTCAAACTAAATAAAAAATTTGAAGATAAAAAGATATAAAATAAAACTCTATTAAAACTAAAAAATATAATCCTAATAAAATAAAACTAAAAAAAAATATAAAAAGAAATCTAATTAAAAATAAATTCCTAAAAATTAATCTTAATAAAATAAAATAAAGATTAAAAATTAAAAACTAATAAAAATCAAAATCAAAATCAAAATAAAGAAATAAAAAAAAGAGAAAAAAAAATCCTAGAAATTTCTAAATAAATCCTAAAAATAAAATGACTAAAAAGTAACATCTAGAAAAATAATAAAGGTACAAACTCAACACACATGGGGCTCGGGGAATGGTCTGGGCTCGGTCTGGGCTAGGTTAAGGTTAGGGGACTGGTTCGGGGCATTGGAACACATCTCGGCACGCTCAAATAGGACTCCAAACCTTGCGATCTCCTTTGATTTCTTCGATGCACGCTTTTGACCGCTATTGAGTTGCAATTGTATTGATTTAGCCTTATTTGTAACGCAACTGCGTATTGACCTGCAAAAAGATAAAATACGAACATAAGGCCAATTTTAATTAAAATGAGCGACTAAAATGCACATATTTGGGGTATAAATTATACACTTTTGGGTGCTTATCACACCTTAAATAACGGAAGACACTTGTCCGTTGTTCATGAAACAAATCTGTTGAGTGCGGCTACTCTTCCAGTGAGCCTCTGAACGTCCTTGATACTTCTTGGTGTCTTTATGTCAAGCAAATCCTTGATCTTCCCATGTTTCACCTCTATTACCCTCTGATTGACGATGAATCCAAGAAATTTCCCAGTTCCTACCCCGAAGACACACTTCGCGGGATTGAGTTTCATTCTGTACGAGTCCATGGTATCTAAGGTCGTTCATAGGTCTGCCACGTGAGTGCAGGCCTTTAAGCTCTTCGTCAACATATCATCTACATATACCTCCATAGTCTTACCTATTTGATTTTCAAACATCTTATTCACAAGACGTTGATACGTTGCCCCTGCATTTTTTAGGTCAAAGGGCATAACCTTGTAGTAATATGTCCCCTTGTCAGTGATGAAGGCTGTCTTCTCTGAGTCTTCAGCATCCATGAAGATCTAGTTATAACTAGAATACGCGTCCATGAAGATCCTCAACTCATGCCCTACCGTGGCATCTACCATCTGATCGATCTGAGGTAAGGGGTAATTCTCTTTAGGGCAAGACTTGTTCAGGTCATTGAAATCTATGTACATCTTCCATTCTCCATTGGCCTTGGGCACAATGACGACGTTTGACAACTACTCTGGGTATATAACCTCCCTGAAAAATTCTGCCTCTTCTAATTTCCTGACCTCTTCTCTGATGACGTCATACTTATCCCTAGAATAAACTCTCCGTCTTTATTTGATTGGCCTAGCATCTTCTGCCATGTTGAGTTTGTGGCACATAGCCTCCGGGTCAATGCCAGGCATGTCTGCATGACTCCAGGCGAAGACACTCTGCCTCTTCCTTAAGAAATTTATCAGTTCTTCCTTAATCTCCATTTTTAAGGTCTTGCCGACTTGGACTATTTTTTCTAGTTCATCGTCATTGAGGACGATGGATTATACCTCTTTTGCGGCCTCTCCTTTCTTTAACTTCATTTCATCTCTAGGGTCAAGTGCATCAATGCTATACGTTGTGGTTTCTCTTTTATGGGCCTCTCTCTCTTCGACTGATTTGAAGTACCATTCTCGTGCTATAGTCTGGTCACCCTGCACTTCCCCTACCCCATAGGGGATCAGGAATTTTAGCATCAGGTGGATTGTCGACGGTACGGCTTCAAACTTATTGAGGGGTACTCTTCCTATGATGAGGTTATAGGCAGAGAAGACGTTTTCATCCATAATAAAAAAATTGATCTTCTGTGTCAACCTCTTAGGCCACTAATCTCCCATTCACACGTCCATCTCATGCATGACCAATGGATGGACTTTTTCGCCATTGAAGCCCATTAATGGATGATGATAGGGTACCATCCTGGCCCTGCTAAGGCCTAGGCTTTTGAAATAAGGCCAGAACATCACATTTGCTGAACTTCCTCCATCTACAAAAATTCTCTGCACCTCGCATCCATGTACTCTTGTTGTAATTACCAAAGGATCATCATGCGGAGCTAAGATGCCTTTAAAGTCAAGTCGGGAGAACCCGACTATAAGAGTGTCCATATCCACCTTCTTTCTCTTCTGCTTGGCCTTTGAAGATGTCAAATTTACCACCTCTATTTTAGCCACTGACTTTGCCTCTGCCATATGAGTTTTTCGGTCAGCCACTTCAGAGCCACCCCTTGCAAACCCTCTATATATGGTGCTAACACCGAAGGAGATCGTACCAACCTTCTTCACCGAGGCAGGGTCATCTTTTGGTGGGAGGTATGGACCATCTTCATCATCACAATCTGGGTTATCGTCTCTTCTTACTCGAGTATCATCACGACATCTTCCGTTTCTCTTCTTTTTAGGATCATCTCTTCCCCTCTTAGGAGCCTTTCTATCAACATACTTCCCCAACTTTTTAAATTTTAACATCTTCTCGATCTCATCCTTTAAGCCGAAGCACTTGTCTGTCACATGGCCATGGTCCTGGTGGAACTCGTACCACAAGTTCTTGTTCCTATTATGCGGAGGGGCCTTCAGCTTCTCTGGCCATCTCAGAGATCGGTCATTCTTGATCTCATTGAGGATGTGTTCGCAGCTCACAGTTAGAGGTGTATATCGTGCACACTTATCGTTAGCTGACCTCTTGTTTTCATCCTTCTTTCTTTGGAACTTCCCGCTACCGCTGCCGTTCTCATCCTCATACTTTGCGGTCATGGCCTCTTCAGCGTTCATGACCTTACCTGTCGTTTCCAGTAACTCTTCCATGGACTTTGGTGGATTTTCTGCGAGTTTCCATAATAACTTCACTTTTTGGAGACCTCCTATGAGAGCGGTCATTGATATGTTCTCTCCGTAATCTTCAACCTCTAGTTTCTCTTTGTTGAATTTTGCGATGTAGTCTCTTAGGGTCTCATTCTTCCCTTGTTTGACATATAGAAGATGAGTGGTATTCTTTTGAGGTCTTACCCCAAAATAGAAATTATGGATGAAACGTTCAGCCAAGCCCTTAAAGTTCTCTATTGAGTTTTTCAGAAGAGAGGTAAACCAGATGTGTGCAGCTCCCGTCAAAGTCCCGGAGAAGGCCCGACACTTCATCTTATTCGGTACTGAGTAACTGTTCGCTACAGACTGGTACATCTAAATATGATGTACAGGGTTGGTTCTACCATCATATTTGGGTGAAACCGTAGGTGGCTTGAACTTGGAAGTGGTTAGAAAGCTCACTATCTTAGCTACGAATGGAGAACCCTCTGAGAAACCTCTTTGTAGTGTGTCTCAGCCTTTGATGAGGTCTCCTATCTTTTTTTAAGACGTTGGATGGAGTCATTCCATAGTTTTGCAACGTCGGCTTGGTGGAGGTTATCCCTAGCCACCTCCAAGGGGTGGACTGAGGGTTCCCGAGCCGCAGCACAATGTCGGCTGCTGACCTCTTCTTGATCCCTACCTCGTCCTATGTGGGGTCGTCCATGATGAGGCCGATGTTCCCCCTCTTCCCTTTATGAGCCCGCTGCACTTCTCGACCTGAACAACCTCTGTCTTAGGTCATTTACTGGGTCGAGCCTTTCAAAGGCCAACCCTCTGCTCAGTCGATCAAAAGTTTATCCTCTTTGTTGGGCTCCCTCACCCCTTCTGCCTTCATAACCTTGGCTCTACTGGATAGGACGCACTATGTTTTTTGAAACCTTATTAGGCTCCCAACAATATTTTGGAGCGTCTTCTGCCTCTAAATCATCGTACTTATCCTTAGGTCAAGGGTGTCCTTGCCTCCCTAGACTCAAACGCCTAGGGTCAGTAACTTCCCTCCTCCACTACGGTGTAGGCTGGTCTTTCCGCGATGCCTGGGGTGGTCCCCTAGCCTCAAGATGGAGTTATACAGCTACTAGAGTAATCATCTCCGGTGAGACCCTAGGTGGTCTCATAATATTTTGACTGAGTTGTGCAAATTGCTCCTTCATTTCTTGTTGTGTTGCAGCCAAAGACCTCAAGGCTGCTGCCACCTCCGCCATTTTGGACTGAAGCGGTGCCTAGCTAGAGCTAGGTCCTATAGTATCAGGCGGTGGAAGAGGTGGTGGTAATTCCGATGCCATAAGTTAACACTAAAGGGCTTGTGAAGAAGATGAGCTTAGTACCTTAATGGACCTCTTTCAATGGTGAAACAGGTCCACGTAAGGGGTGAGGCCTAGTTCACCACCAGAGTTTCCGATGAGGTTAAGCAGAAAAAAGAGGAAGAGATGGATTCTCATTCCCACAGATGGTGCCAAAATGATGATGATGGAAATAACACCACTAGTCAAGGTGTTTGTAAGGCTCAAACTAGTGATAACAATGGCAGCACAAGAGTATACTAAATATAAGAGATTAAGGTGAGGAGAAGAGGATGAACACAAATGTTTAAGTGGTTCAGTCAATTAGGCATACGTCCACTGTGCAAGTGAGTGAGTAAGATCACTGATATAAGGCACTAGCGGCCATGGATACAATCTCTCTAGCTTTCTCTCTCTACTATGAAAAATGACAGAGTTCCAACTAGGTTTGTAATTATCGATCCTTTACAAGGTAGAGGATGACCTCTATATATAGTGCTTGGGGGGTGTAATGTACCCCTCAAGCATACAATGAGCATGTGCATGAGCATCAAGCCAGTATGAGAGTGACACCTGACTGATCTCAACTAAGTAATGATGACCTCAATATTCCCTCACGTGGAGGGAATAATTTGGTTATAACATATTTGTCCACGTGTTCAAGCTATACATGTGCGTGTAAATACTTGGTTGTCTTCGATTGGTAACAACCTCAGCCTGGAGGAGTACGAGGTTGGTGAAGTCTGGTTGCTGCTCAATCCGAGGTTTTTCGCGATGATCTCGGCTCGGTAGGACAGTGGAGGTAAGGCAGGTGGAATTAATAAACTCGGTCTGGGTCGAGGTTACGTTGGAGTAGCAGGAACCTCGATTGATTCTCGGCCGAAGTTGGTCACGATGGGGTGGTCCTTGCTACCTCAGATTATTCTTGACCGAGGTTGATGAGCGAGGTAGGTGTGATCTCTGGTGTCGCCCATCAATGAGGTGACCATTGAAGTTGGCCATAGCCAACCTTGTGTAAGACGAGAGTGCTAGTTGTGAGTCAGGAGCCTTTGTTATCTCGACCCTCTCATACGTTGAGGTTGGTGTCTCTAAGTTGTCAGGTACATTAAGGGCATATCAGGGACGACCCTCCATTCACTCTCACCCTAGCCGAAGTACATCATCACAAATCATAAAAGGGGGTAACATAGAAGATAGAAGAGGAGAACGCTTCCATTACAAAAATTAAAAGTTACAGTATACATCCAAAAGTAAAACAAAAAACAAAAGCTTTATAAGTAGAGGGTATACTCCACAGACGACCACCCTAATGTGCAACATCAAGAGGCAGAGCATCAATATCAATAAGAGGACTCCCTTCGGTGACCACAACAAGAGGTCAATCCTCTGACGTGCCGATGCCTTCGACATGAACTTGAGACTCTACATGGGCTAGAGCCTCAAATATTAAGGGGTCATCCAACTCCACCGCTTCAAGAGAGGGGAGAATAGATAACACAACATCAGCAAATTTCAAGATGACCCACCGACAGGCCGTCTTGATTCCCCTCTCCAAGTACTCAAGAACGAAGCCTTAAAACTCATCAGAGAGTTTGTAAGCCTCCATAGTATCAGCCTCATCCCTTCGCATTGCGTCAGCAAGTTTATTTTTGAACTGGACCCCCTGGTTGGTCAAGGCCTCGTCCTTTGCTTTTATGAGGTCATCCTTCAATTTCAGGTCAGCCTCATGCTGCTTCACAAGCTCGTCCAGAACACTTGCATGCTCGGTCCTCACACTCTCCAGCTCAGCCCTAGCAGTCTCCAACTCAGTCTTCAAATTTGCCTCACGTTGAATAGCTCTCTCAGCCTCGTGAAAATTTTATTGGTTCGCAGCCATCAACTCGGTGGAAGATATGAAGTCACAGACAGACTTTCAAAAGCAAAGGGAAAGGTCACAATCAAATGCATGAGGGAACAGTTTATAAGATATTAATGAATCGAAATTAAAAGGGGGAGGGAAGTACCTGAGCCAGAGTATGAAGCCCGTAGTCATAAACCTTGGCTGGGGGCATTTTGGCCTAAAATTTATAGTCGGTAGCCGATGGTGCTGAGAACATGGAGGCCTCGGCTGTTCTCAGATTGGAAATCAAGGAAGAAGGGTCGACCCTTAAGAAGCTCAGATTAGATGACCAGTAGGCTCCCATGCGTGATGAAGAACTGGTCCCCTCGGTTTGCCTCTGAGGGACCTCTACCCTTGCCCTCGAACATGAATTAGGCCGAGAGAATATACATTAAAGAGAGATTTATTACAAACCATAGAGTTTACTCACCCTCCATTATCATTTATTACGAAGCTTTAATGCTTGACAGAGATCATTGAGGGTGGTTGGGGCGTTTGGTTGCCTGCCAAGGTGTATCCAGGGTGCTCATTTTATCTTCCCCTCTAAACGAGTAGCTTCTGAGTTCACTATCATCTTCTGAGTTATACATGAGAGATTTGTTAGTTCAAACTGAGTTTATCTTCACTAAGTTGTGTTTGCGTGTCCTACGGTTAATCAATAGTGTTGCTGGTTAACTTATCATTATTGTACTCAAAAGGGATTACGCCTCCATCTAATCTAAACTACCCTCTTACAAAAACATAGTTCACTCAAAATATCTTTAGCAAGATAGATAGCATTTACACATATTTTAATTCATATAGTGCTTAACACTAAGATTCTCAAAATACATCATTAATTCAACATTCTTGAGTCATATTATTTTCTACAAACCATTAAAATAATTTATTTCGAACCTTATGAAATCGTTTTCTCAATCATGTACGTATCCTACTCAAACAATTATAGTTACGAGACTACTAATATGCAAAATAGAGTCATAAACTAAGAGTAGAATTTTCCCACCTCAAATGAAGCTCCAATAATAGTAGGATGAAATTTCTAAGAATATGGCAACCTCCCCCTCCTAAGGTGTCCTTAGAGAGGTTACCTAGCTCCACCAAGTTTGTATCCATGCAAGCTTCATTATAACCGCCTTCAAACTCCATGATTTCTACCATCTTGATCTTCTTTAAAACCCCAAACAACACCTCCAAATTTTATAGCTTTGTTCAACAATGGAGGAAATGGTTATAATGGGTTCATTTAGGGTGTAATATATCTAGAATATAGTGGTATAAGGTGGATACATGGTGGTGGCATGGTGGTTTGAGCTAGAGAGGAATAATAAATATGATAATGGTGGGGATACCCACCCCCACTCTCTCTCTCTTCTTCAAACTCAGTTAAACGCACAAATTACCGAAACAACCCTTATAAAATCAACCCCAAACAACAAAATACCATTTTTTCCCAATCTGGCTTCACCAAAACTCGACATGTCATCTATCCATTGGACCAAAACGTGACAGCACACAAGGGCAACCAGATTTAAAATTTTTGGGCAACCTTTTTTGAATGAGAACGGGGCCTAGTTCAAACGAGAAAGGGGCTTCATAAGAATGACCATTGAACGACCCTCTAATTAATTTAGAGAGTGGCACCTCATTCGATCCTCATTCGATCTCCACTTAGAATGGCCTTGGCTTCTTGTTCAAACGACATGAATTTTTTTGAACGAAACAAAAATTTTGTTCGAACAACCCTTAACTCGTTCGAACCACAACTTCCAATAGTTCTAATTTTAACCCAAATGCTTCCAACCATTATAATCAAGACTCCAAAATTGTCAAATACAGATATAAAACCAATTATAATGATTCAAATCCCAAGGTTTTCAAATAATTACAATTCATATGGTAAAAATAATAAAATATTGGGCATAAGTATTATAATTCTTAAGTAACTCCTTTCTCTTTATCTACACACATGCTAGCTGATGGAAGAATTGGGTCTTTGTAGTATCTCCCTAATCAGGTCATTTGATTTAAGGATGTTGGGAAGACCATAAAACCTATGCCCTTGTCCACTTCTGGAATGAAAAATACTTCTTTAATTCCTGATAGAAGCTCTTTGAAAGAAATAATCCCGTATAGGGAGGCAATCATGATGATATCCCTACTATTTGGTTCATCAACTGAGTTTTTTAAAGGGTCTGATTCATCACCCCACGCAGTGGAAATAATATTATCTATTCATGAGAAATTTATGCATTCGGCAACTCCAAATGCTTCATCGTACAAACCTTCCAACACAGCAGAGAAGTGTTGGAAAGAGGGAACTAGGTATCCCTTGAGACTTTGGATGGTAAGTATTTTGGAAGTCTTACATATTTCTTTCTCCTTAACAAACTCACCAGACCCGATCTGCACAATACTATCTAAGATGAATTCTCTAGATAACATAAACCAATATTCTGATTGCCAGTACCATTCCCGAGTCTCCATGTATACATTACCGACTCATTCATAATTGTCCTCTTCGACGGACATTCTTCATGGTGGTTCCAGCCCAAAGTCGTAGATTTATTTCAAAACAACCGATATATCTATTCTCCCTATTTTGAGTGGGTTTGGATGACGATGTAGGCCCTTGTCATGAGGGATAAGGCTCGATCTTGTGCATTTTCTAGGTTTAGAAGGAAAAAGGGACACATTTTAAGGGATTTGGGGGAACTGGAAGACGTAGCAGGTGTATCTAGGGGTTGAATTCTGATGGAAGGATCAAAATTTGGATTCTCATCTATAAGAATGGCATTCACATCAATCCAATGTGCTAGGAGAGGGTTTTAAGTAGTACTGGGTTTAGGATTGGCTGGAGGAGCAATGGTCCCCTTATCAAGAAGGATGACAGATATAAAGGTATATAATGGGAGGTCTACTAGCTCTAACTTTTTTAATGTCTAGCCTATTGAACTTTTTTGGCAAGCAGGGTTTTGAGTAGGGACATATGGTTTAATGCACATAGTTCTCTGAGATTTTAACTTGGTCAAAATTCTTGGATATCAATATTAGGTCTTCCTTTACCTTGTGCAGTTCTTCCTCTTTAGGATCGATAGGAATATGCATTGGCAAATTAGCCCCGGGATAGGCGAGGTTCGACATTGGTAACTGAGCTGGCAGTGTCCCATTAGCATGTGGGATATATAGGACATGAAGGATTTATTGATACTTTTAAGGAACCTATATCTATTATGGTTCTTATAGATGCATGGAATGAGGCAAGACAATGTTAGGGTAGGGAATCTCAGGGGTCTAAACCCTATTTTGTTGCATTTCTTGGATATCTGTGTGGAGATTATCAATCTTATCACTAAACGGAGAGAGGACTAACATTAGTTTTACTAAACATTTGAATTATGATCAACGTTCTCCATGAAGAGTCTTCGGAAGGGTCGTTCAACTTCCATGGAGGTAGTAGAGCTCCAAAGTGGATCGATAGCAGATCTGAGCCAATAGGTAGCCAAACCAAAACTAGGGTATGTGATTGTACCTTGCAGGGGAAGGAGGATATTTTTGATATTTTTAGAAAAAGGGAGAATTTTTTTTTGGTATTTTCTTGATTGGACAAAGGTAAATACCCTAGTGTACTTGTTATTATTAGATTTCACTTGTATTATGCTCCCATTAAGGTGGAAGTGAAATGTTGGACAAAACCCAAGTTTAGGAAGAGATAGTGTACGTGATGTAAGACAGGATTTGACATATTTCCAAACTCTTGGGTAGGGTTCTATTTTAATAACTAGAAAAATAGCGCAAAATTCGAGCACCAAGATGGCCTGAATTTTTGACAGAGTACCACGTTGAAACTGGCACACTAGGTATGAGTGTCCTAGGGTATTCACTTATATGAGGTAAATGCACTGGGAGGTTAGTGGAAAGGTCCCCCCCTTTAGCATGACTTCCATGATAAACCTCTTGCCTATAAGGGAAATCAATCATCAGTATGTGTGGACATGACATTTGATATACTTAAGTGTTCATGAATTTCCTTACAATATACCTCGTGGATACGATATGTGTGACCAAAAGTTCGATATACTCGATGTACATGAATGAGTTCGCTGTTATTTACCTCCCGTCTTGAGTTCAATCAAGTAGTATGATACAAAGGACCATTCAATATACATAAAAGGTAATAGGGAAATGGAAGGTGGGAATCATATTGCTTAGCTTAACCACATCTCGTAGAGCCGACACCCATCACGAAGTGACACCTAGTATGGGACAAGTTTTGGTCAAAATGTATTGCTCACATGACAAAGTGTGCAAAATGCATTAGTATTAATTAGTATTATATGGAGAGTTTTATGCATACTAAGCGGGATTAGTACTACTACTAAGCATGAGGTAGATCATGGGAATATACATTAGCAGCATGTGATAAGGGAGCTAAGCAAGGAGAGTAAAGGTAGAAAGTATGTACATGAAGCACAAAGTGCATACAAAGCATGATGGTATGTACAAAGTGTAAGACATGTGAATTTACATAAGTAAGAGAGAGGTATGTTCAAAGTTGGACTGACAGGGAAATATGTGTAAGTGAGGAAACATATAATATATGCAAGTGATAGTAATGTGAAAGTGTGTGCTAGTGAGACTAATCATGGATATCTACAAGTGGTATGTGAAGCACGTGAGTAAGCATGAGGCCATATACAAGTGAGAATTATCAAGGATATCTACAAGTGATAAGGAGCATGAAAATGTGAGTAAGTGGAGTGAAATTTGGTATGTACATACAAGTGAATGAAGTATGAAGCATGAGATTGAAAAGATGATACATACATATGATAAGAGAACCATTATGATGGAGAGAAGAATATACAACATGTGAGCATGAGAATGGAAAGATCATTGAATTGAAAATATGTACACACATGTAGAAAAAGGAGTTAAGGAGAAAAAAATCCACATAAAGATAGTCTAGTCCTCTAAAAAGAAATAATTTCTCCTTAGTAGAGTTGTCATTGTGGCCATCTATTTAGAAAATTGGGGAAAATCTAATATGGGCTCACCCTAAAGGAAAAATGGTCGTTAGCTCACAAAAAATGGGGTCAAGGAATGGAATTTCCTTTTCCATTCGTGGTATTCATGGGCTCTCACAATTATTAATCGGTCGTCGCCGAGGGATAAGAATATAAAGAATAGAGTCACCAGCCTATTTTACTCAAAAAAGGAAAAAAAAAATATAGCCATCCGAAAGTTGCTCGGTTGTATGGCTTAGGTCTAAATCCATGAAATATACTCCGAGATACAATCACACACCACAGGTTACAACTACAGCTAGGCCAATAATATGTTACTTTCCAATTTTTTGTCTTGATTACTAAATCCTGAGTGAGCATGCAGGATTTGTTATGTAAATTGAAAGCACACAACCAGAACGTCGTGATGTACTAGGAAAACCCATATAGGAAAAATCTTAGATGGCCAGGCCTAGACAAAATCCACTACAAATATGGTTTTATAAGAAGCCACTAAAGACTTAGATACTTGACCCTACAAGTAATGATGATGCCATCTTCAACACCTTCATATGTAGTACGTGTAGCTCCAACATGTTGCACGACACCTCCTATGTCTCGTTATCCATTGAAATTCTTCACCGTCTCCAGCCGTATGGAACTCCACCACACAAAGTGATGATAATGGTAGGATTTTTAGGTTTAAGCTATTGGAAAATTATCCACAAAGATCATGTAAAAGTTGGAGAGAATTTGTAAAAGTGTTTTTGGCTTTCCTCACATCACAAAAGAGGTTTGATTCAGTTTTCTCATGAGCTTCTTATGTATTACATAAAGTGGAAGTGGTGGAGCTTGGAGGTTAAAAGGGAAAACTGCATATATACCTGACATTTTGAAAAACGGCTAAGGTCGTTTGAACGAGATGAAGGCTCATTCGAATGACATCCTAAAAAGTCATTTGAATGAGAAAGGAACTAGGCCTTCAAACTAGATCTCAGCAAAAATCAAGAAGGACTTTCTTAGATACTAATTGGAAGTCTTTTGAATGACATGAAAGAATCTCGTTCAAACTTCCAATAGAGAGTGTGTCTAACGACAAGTCAGCTAAGGGAATACATATCACGTTAGAATTATCATTTAAATGGCCTTGTTCGAACAAGGTATCAAACCTCGTTTGAACAACCTTAAAATATCTGAAAAATTAAACAAGGTTTAAAGAGATATTTTATATAAAAGAAAGCCAATTAAAAATAATTCTCCAACAAGTTAAAAACGGGTCATATACCTTTGGAAAATGTGAGCAATTGGATTGAATCTTTGATGTGACATGAAATCCCTATGGCTCTAATTATTCAGTGCAGATTATGAAATGACACCCTATACAATCTAAATGTTTTGTCCAATGAAAATAACCAATGCTACAATTTGACTCAATGTGGAAATTTGTCCTTACAAATTTGCTCCTTTGGATATTCTAAGACAAAACATGAAAAATAAAAAGAATCGCAATTGCTAAGACTGTCTGTCAAGAAGATCCTAATGCCCATCCCCAAATCCAAAACGAAAATGGGCACTCGACTCCCAAACAACGTAGTAGCTTGAAATCCTTTGTAAGCATGATGCAATAATATTGTAATGTTAATGGTCTACACACATGAAACAACAAAAACATATACACGTGAGGAAAATAACAAAAATATGGAAATAAGCAATCCCCCTAAATAAATACAGGGTTCTCCCTCTAACAATATTTTACCCATTTTGGCCTACAAATGGAATCATTAAGCATAATACACATAAGAGAAACACTGACATGAGTAATATATCAATAGCACAATAAAATGTAAGCATCACCCATCAAACAAGAATTGAGATAAATTAAAATAAGTGGGTTAATAATAAAGATCCGATAAACCAAATGAGTGCCGCAACAACAAATACCCAAACAAAGTACTGGAAAGAAACAATATCCAATATCTTGATACAAATGAGAGAAGTAAATAAATAAAATCTAAAAATATCTCTCTCATAAATACATAAAATTTAAATGAATAGATACATCAATCAATGGGTCAGATCATCTGGAGAATCATTAGAAGCATCATCTCCGTGAGACAATCCGGTACCTGAAGAACCTGCTCCATAATGCATCTTAGTGCGGTGAAGCTCCTCAAAATGATACATCATCACATAATCTTGATGCACCTAGTCCTTCCCTCTATAGGTCTAAGCCTCCGTGTCATGATCTCTCTCTCTCCATAAACGAAAGGAACTCTTGTATCATAGCCTTGCCCTGATGACACTCCTCGTGCATTTGCTCGACTTGTAAACGCATCAACCTAAGATCCTCTGACTCGAATGGGGGATGGAGATGAGAGGTAGATGGTATATACTGAGAGGGGGAAGATATGGCTGCTGAGTGGGAAGAGTTAGAATGGTAATGCTTGTCCGACAGGAGTAGAGGAGAGATCCGAACAGCTTAAAGAATGCTGAAAATATGGATTGGGAGGTTGATGGAAGCCCTAACACTGACAATATATAATAGAGGCATGTGATCGGGCGTGATCTGAGTATGGTTTTCATGTGGAATGAGATACATACAAACAATCCAATTAAGGATCATGAAATCAACTTTGAGGTTCATTTAGTAGAGAATGTAGGTGCTTGTCTTTAATATCTCATAGATAGACTCAAAGACAATGTCAAGGTTGACTCTAGCCTCGTCGGGCCAAGGTTAGATTGCCTTGGCCTCCCGGGGGAAACTAGATAAATGAAAAATAAAGTCGGCAGTGATATGGACTTACTTTGACCTAACTTTCGAAATGAGACCTCATTCAGAAACCAACATAGTAAAGAAAAATTCTCGGATATAGTCGGGGTAAATAGGATCTCTGAGGTTAAACATGGGGTTCCAACCTCGATGTGTTAGCCAGCTAAAAGTGAAGGTTCCCGATAGAGAAACTTGGTTAATGATATTTTCCATAACAATAGACCTACTAGGAAAACCTAAGGTGTGGAAAAGGGTGTAATTTGTGGTTTTCCTCCAACGCGGTCGAAGTTTGGGTACCATTACATCATCTTCTAACGAGTGTTCCTCTTCAGACTCCACAACATGCCCATTACGCCTATTATGAGTCATAGAAAATTGGGATAGATAATATGATTCTATCTAACTCTACACCCTACATATCATCACCAACTGAACCACCAAAACCAATCAACAACATCAACATTATATCCCAATCTCCATTAGAACAACAAATATAGATAATCTAAGGCACAAATAAAAACATATAAAAAATTAAATGATAATTTATGAAACTTTTGACAAAAAGGATTTTTATGTAAAAGTTATACCAAAAAAATCATGAAGTCTCATTTAACTAGGTCAAACACACACAAATTTTTTTTTAATGTTTTTTTCAAAAAAAAATATATTAAAATAGCTCCAAAAGGAAATTTGAGTTTTCATTTGATTTGGGTTAGGATCGAAAAATTAGATACAACATAAAAACAATGTTGCATGTTATAAATGTAACCCAACACACATGAAATGCCAATAAACGAAGAAAGAACATGAGATAGGAGATGAGATGAGATAGTAACTCAGTGAAGAACTCCAAATACCCAAAAATCCTCTAGGAGAGATGATATGGGAGATTAAAAATGCAGGATGACATATAAAGGTGTGGGTTTGATATAGGAGGTGAGGGAGGGTGGATAAATAGGAAGATGAAGAGAGTGGGTTTATGAGTTTTGAAAAAGTGAGAGAAAATAGGAAGAAAACATTTTAATTTGACGAAGTGAGAGAAGAGAGTGGAACGTACAAAATAGGAAAAGATTCAAATGCCATTTTAAAAGCCTAGTCATTCGAATAAAGAATGTCCACGTTCGAACAACGTCGTACAAACGACATTGGAACAATATTTGGCACGAGAATTAAGGGCTAACCAAGGACATGACTCATTCGAACGACGTTAGAAATCATTCTAATGACTTTTAAAAATAATAATAACTCGAAAAATAAGAAAAATAAAGGAAAATGAAATAGGTAAATTAAGGAAAAATTACTCGACCTAAACGTGTCCTAAGGAATGTTGAAAATACTCGGAGCATAAAAATGGAATGAATGGGTGTGAACGAACTGAATAGGAGCATCGCTTAAGATAACGTACAAGTGAAAGATGACAAACAATATTCTTACCAACTAAGCGCTCATATTAACTTTGTGACAATAAAGGGGAACTCAATTAGAGTCAAGTTACTTTAACATAAATGCCTAAAAGTTCGATGATTCTTGGGCCAATAGCGTCACCTAAAATGAAATATGTTGACTTATTGTGCAAACCCATTAATCTTAGGCTTATATCTCCATCAAAAGAAATTATGTCTGAATCTCACACAATATATTGAAGCATCAATGAAGAATAAATATTGGGCTTGGAAATTATGTTTTTATATGCCTTATAATCTTTTACGCTTTTTTTCAATGGTGGCTTTTAACGCAGAAGAGTTTGATATTTTCGTATCCCCTTTCTATTGCTCACACATTTTAACAAAATCTATAAAAATGGTCAATCGTTCTCAAATGCACAATTTATATGTCTATCCCTTATAAGATTAGGTGACAAAATTGATAAGACAACATTTTACTTCACCTATCATATGTAAAGTGACACTAACATCCTAAAGAGTCCGTGAGAGGTGTGTGCATAAAAATCAATGATATGATGCCAACATAGAAGGAAATATCATAAACGAGCATCAAAGCATCATAACAATGCATAAAACGCACAAGTGAGACGAAATCAAGACTAGCTACCCATCGTAATCCACATGATTGTGGAATGATATTATGTCCCGAATATCTTAGAAACATATCCCAAATGGACAAATATAAAATCTTGATTTATGAAAACTTTTATCCATCAAAAGAAAAAGAAAATATTTTTAGAATTTTTGAAAATATATGTACAAAAAGATAATCTAGTTCATAGGGATAATGATAACATAAAGATTGCCCTAAACTGGATTTTTGAATCCAAACTAAATCAATAGATCAAACCCCTATGGATTTCCTAAAATCCTCAAACCTAAGGTCATCTAGAGGTTTGGTAAAGATGTCATCCAGTTGAATTTTCGGTTACTACAAAGCGTAAGGAAACGACTTTCTCTTCAACTAATTTGCGAATAAAGTGCTCATGAATCTTAATGTGCTTTGTTTTTGAATTTTGGATGGGATTCTGGGAAATGTGGATTCCACTCGTATTATCGCAATATATAGTCATTGTGCCTCAGGAAATTCCGCAATCCTCCAACATTTGCTTCATCTATATGAGTTGTGTGAAATAACTCCCGATGGCTATGTATTTAGCCTCCATCGTGGACAAAGAAATGGAGTTTTACTTCTTTCTCATCCATGAGACAGGATCACTCTCAAAACAAATACACCCGCTAGAAGTGATATTACATCCATCAACATCTCCTATCCAATCAGCATCTGAGTAAGACGATAGATAATCATTGGTTCCAAAATAGTACCAAATCTCGAAAAATAGTGTCCTACTCACATATGTGATAATACTTTTAATCGCAAGCAAGTGTGACTGTTTTGGGGCATCCTGATAATGGTCATAAATCGATAAACTAAAGGAAATATTCAGATGACTAGTGGTTAAGTATAGTAAACTACCTATCATAGTCCTAAAGACAATGTGCTCTATATTTTTTCCTTCGGTGTCTTTACTAAACTTAACGGATGAACTCATGGGTGTACATGCATGCTTAGCAAAGTATAAATTGAATTTCTTTACAAGATCTTTCACATACTTCAATTAGGATAAAAATATTCCACTATCGATTTGATGAACCTAAAGACCTAGGAATTAAGTAAGTTTGTCGACCATACTCATCTCAAACTCACTTTTCAGTTCTCCCGTAAAGAGGTGAGTATGTTGGTCACATCTAGACCCATTAACTACGTTGTTGACATACACTTAGGCAAAGAAATAGAAATTTCATCCCGTCAAACAAAAAATGTCATGTCTATTCCCCCTCTCGTGAATCCACGATTAAGGAGATATGAAGTAAGCCTCTCATACCTAGCACGTGGTGCTTGCTTCAAACTGTACAGGGCTTTCTTTAAGTAAAATATGTGGTTTGGGTGCTTAGGGTCTTAAAACCCTTTTGGTTGTTCCACATAAACCTCCTCCTTAATAATTCCATTTAGGAAGGCACTCTTGACATCCATTTAGGCGAACGGACTCTAGACTTGCAACAGGAGAAATGTTTCATGAAAACTAACACCCTCTATTTGGGTGTACCTTTGAGCAACTAACCTAGCTTTATTACGAATAACGACACCATTTTCATCCATTTTATTTTTATTGATCCACTTGGTACCAATGACATTAGTATCGCGAAGCTGGGGAACTAACTCCCAAACATCATTCTTTTGGAAATGAAGCAACTCTTATTGAATTGCATTTATCCTATGTTTATATTTTAGTTATTCTTTGGGATTTTTGGTTTCGATTTTAGAGTTATAGCATAAATATATAGCCTTATTTTCAAGTTGTGCTCTAATGTTGAAACCTAAGTTGGGATTCCCAATAATATTAGTAGGGTCATGACTTTTATGAACCCAAGGTGATGGATCACTTTTCTCAATTGTGAGGTCCATCGAATCATTATGAGAATCAATGTGATCAACACCGGGGAGTGCAGCTTTCTCAAAAGAGCGATCGTCATCAATATCAACAAATGTAGTAGGAGCACTATCTTTTATAGTAACATTTCTTCATTCCATGACTTTAGAGATAGTAAAGTTGTAAACCCTATAAGCTCTACTATGCAATGAATAACCTAGAAATATAACCTTTCACTCCTCGAGTCAACTTTCCCAAAAATCTCTTTGTCCCTAAGAATATTACAAGGACTTCGAAAGACTAAATAATAAGTTAGGTTGGGTTTCTTACCTATCCAAAATTCATATGGATTTTTATTAGTATGAGGACGTAAGTATACCCTATTCACCACTGTAGACACCGAATTTTAAGACCCACTAAGTCTCTCCTTAGGTCCCTAGCACCTCTCCATTTCACTATAAACCCTATGTCATACTCCGAGTACCGATCTAGAGGCCATCGGCCACTTTCGGGACCCGTTTGAATCTTGTTAACTCTATCATCAGAGAGAAAGTCCTTTTAATCTTCAAAAGTCTCTGAATCTCCTTTACAATTTTATGCCCTGTGCATGAATTGGCACAATGGATCAGACGAACGGACCATTTTACTAATAAAAATCGATTCGGAGGCCACTGGGAGTTCATTGTCCCAAATTTGACCCTAATCAACTTCATTTTCAGAGTAAAAGCTCTTTTAATATTCTAAGGGAATTGAAACCCCCTTCCAACGGTCTACCCCATGTACAAAATGGAATAACCATTCAGACGAACGATTAGTTTGACCTCGAAAATTAATCTGGAGGCCACAAGTGCTTTTGGGATCCGTTTGACTAAGGTCAACTCTTTAGCTCGAAGGAGACTGATTGAATTTCTAAAGGGCACTAAATACCCTTTCCAAGGTCCACCCCGTGCGCAATTATAACATGGAGTATGGAGGAACGATTCGTTTTACTCCAAGAGGTCATCAGGCACTTTTGGGCCCCGATTGAATAAATTCAACTTTTCGAACCAAGAAAAAATCTTTGGAATGTCGAAATACATATCCAAGCCTTTCCAACGGTCTACCCCGTGCGCGATTCTGACTTACCATGCGGATGAACGATCCATTTACGTCTGATGATCTCCTGTCCAAACGACCGACCTCAGCTTCTGAGTCATATTTGACCCAAAGTCAACTCTAGGAATCAAGAGCGGTTTGAAGTACTCTTGAAGGTCTCTGAATTACCTTTCCAACGGTATTCCTCGTGCATTATTCAAATTTATAGAATATGTCCTATGACCTTTTTTCCAGAAAAATCTGCACGAGACTGCTAATTGGCAAGCCCAGTTCCCTGCACATTGGCAGTGTGTCTAGAGTCAATGCCCTCACCCTATAATAGAAGGCATGACCTCACTCCTAAATCACACCAAAGATCCATCTGCATCAGTGATCTCAGCAACATTCTCGCGAAATTAGCAAAGTTCCTCCGTGTGAAGTTCCATTCAAGCTTACATTCCCACTTTTTCATACCGAATTTGGTAAAATCACATTCTCTCTCATCCAACCTTCATCTCACATTCAAGGGAGTTCATGCAAGATCAAGGATCATGCTTCAAAGAAGGTCCAAATCCTTCTCTTTCTTTCTTTAAATTTCTTATTTTGCATAAATTTCAATAGATTCATAAGTTAGTCCTTACTTTAGTTCATACACAATATTTTTTACATTTTATTATATATTGCAAATACTTTATTTTATATAAAAAAATGAAAAGAAACAAACGAGGGTTACACCCATAAATTCCAAACGGGATTAACCATCACAACTTTTCAAAACTAAAAACCTTTTTCTACACACACACACACATAACTAAATCCCATTCGAATCTATGGGATAAACCCCATCCTTATGCCGCATGCGAACTACTTGGACTTTGATGCCTTTATAGACTATGTAGGCATTTCACATTAAAACCCGAGACTCGAGTCCAATTTTCCAATTTTCCAACTTCCTAATTTTCAACTTTTTCCAAATCCTCCATTTTTTTTCTAAATCCCCCATTTCCATATTCTTGCATTAGTATACATATTGTGTTTGATAGTGTTTCATCCAACACATATTATCGTTCCATTATAACGATTAACATCACGATAAATGCATAAATCATATTTTCTATATATTATTTTGGGAACATTCCTATGGATGACCTCACTCTATCGCTTCCATGGTATGAGCTGGGTGATTCCGATCTCCATTATATATACATGCACACACACTTCACGGAGAAATAAAGGAAAAAAATAACACTAGCCCATGAGAGATGTAAAGGGTGGGATGGGTGCCTAACACCTTCCCATTCCATATCTTAGCCCCCAAACCATTCGAATTATTGTTTTCGTATGCATAATTTTGTCTTTGATGACGTTCTCTCCGGGAGGCGACATGTTATTTTACATATTTTGTAAAAAATAGGTTGTCCACTCCATCTCTTTATATTTACCCCACAACGACGACGACTGAAGCGTTCCTAAGTAGGGTGTGAGACCATTCAATCCCCCTTCCGTTTCCATTCCCCCTTGGTAGGTAGAAGAGGAAGAAGAGGAAGCGGATCACACCTTGATCAGGATGGCCACAGTGGCAACTCCGCTAGGAACTTTTTAATAAGAGGGCTAGGCTCTTTTTACATGTATGTTTTGATTTTCTTGTGTGCATATGTACCTATATTCATATACCATTTTCTCTCCTCTCTTATTTATTGTACATATATACCTCATGCTTATATCACTACTCACTACTCACTCACACACTTATATATATTCTCCATGTACACTTTACACCAGATGCACCTAGGAGAACTTATATCCACATGTTTCACTCACCACTTAGAATATCCATGCTTAGGTGTCACTAACACACACCTCCACTTGTCACACTTGTATATATATATCCATGCTCACTCACACTTATCACACACCACTTGTAGTTGATCCGTGCTTAGTTTCACTACCACACACTCATTTGTAGACAGCTACACATCACTTACTCTAACATAATCCATGCTTAGTATAGATTTATTTTTTATACTTGTACATTATTCGTTGCTTGGCATGATACTCATCAATAAAGATACTCTCTCCATAATGTACTAATCAAGAATCATGCATTTTTCACTCTACATCACCAAAGACCATTGCTATTAACCAAATTTTGTCTCATAACTAGGGGCACTTCATGATGGGCGTTGGTCCCGCAGGCCGCAGTTAGCCTAAGCGATATGACCCTCACCTTCCATTATCCAGGTACCTTCGACGTATATCCAACGGTTACCACCTTATGGTACTATTTGATCGAAGTCATGATGGGAGGTATATCGTAGGGAACTCGTTCACGTACGTTGAGTATATCGAATTCTTTCTCACACGTACTATCCCCATGAGGTATATAGTGAGGCAATTCACGTACACTCGGGTATCTCAAATGGCATGTCCACACGTACCGATTGCCATCAAAACAAAGTTGTATATCATGGAAGTCATGCCAAAGGGGGTAACCCTTCCAATTAACCCAACAACTGCATACTCGCATATAGACATCAAATCTAGGGCACTCATATTTATTTTGTCGGTTTCCACTCGAAACTCCGCCGGAATGATGCCCAAATTTTTGCGTAATATTTAAAATGGAACCCTACCCATGAGCCTCGTAACAAGCCCAACCATAGTGTTTACATATTTTTCAAAACCCAATTTCCAAGATTATGTCCCTTCCGACATTTCTTTTTGCATTTAGGTAAACCTAATACAAGTGAGAACATAATAAACATAATAATAGTCATACTAAGACATGTCTCTCATCTTTCCTCTTTCTTTACCAAAATGTGTCAAAAATATTTTTCCTTATTTTATAAAAAATACCAAAAGCATTTTTCCTTCGTTATACCAAAAATATTTTTCTTCCTTTTACCCAAAAACATTTTGTTCCCCTCTTGTAAAAAAAAACGTCGAAAGCATTTTCCTTCCTCTTTTTCAAAAAAATAAATTCGTATTTTTTCTCCTCCTCGGGTCAATTGCATATCCTTGGTATGGCTCCATATTGGCTTCAATTTTTAGTCAAACCTCCTCGAAAGCTCTATCAGTTCCTTCTCTACTTACTCTGAATCCAAAATTCATCTGCTTTCCATGGAGAACACTGATCCAGTATTGAAAGTACAGTCGTGTTTGATGACGTTCAAGCTCAACTCATTGCCAAGTTTACAACCTTCAAATCGAGGTTCATGAGATGCAACGATACTGGGTCCCTATTCCTGAAGAAATCGAGGTACTCTTCCATTCTTCTATGGTTCCACCCAAACCTGAGCTTATTTTGGTTTTCGAGAAATATCAGCACGCTCCACGTGCCACTCTTGTTAATGGTTCACCGTCCATCTCCCTTTGTCGAATCTTGCGTAACCAAGGGCTAAGTTACTCGTGATTGTTGATCCGAAGGAAGAAAGTTTTAAAAAGGTCAGGAAAGACCTCAAGATGTTGACCAAGAAGTTCGACCAAGTCAGAATCTCTGGAAATTATATGGTCTATACCCACTTGTCTCCCTATCCTACAGTAAGGTTGCCATAAAAATTCAGGATTCCCAACATCGAGAAATTTCGGGGGTAGTGGACCTCGTTCATCTCTGCAGTTACCATCGAGACATGACTCTCCTCGCTGACTTTGAGGAAATAATGGTCCAAATGTTCCAAAAGACTTTAAAGGACAACACTCTTCGCTGGTTCTTATCCCTCGAGGAGTCGAGGATCTGTAGTTAGGACTATGTTGGTTGCAAATTCATATCACAGTATAAGTATAACGAAGAGTTGGAAGTCACCCACCTTGATTTAGATATACTCAAATAGATTCCTCGTGAGTCAGTCAGTAACTTCATAGCAAGTTGGAGAGAGAAAGAAGCCAACATGAGCAATCAGCCTTTCGAAGAGGATCAAGTCAGTATCGTGAAGAAGAAATTCTTACCCCATGTTCGAATGATGATAGGAGAATAGTACTAACCTCATTTTCGAGCCCTCTGTGAAGTGTGAGTGGAAATCGAAGAATTTCTTGCAAAGACTTAAGTGGAATCGAAGAAAGTATCTAGACAGTTCGCTCCCAAAAAGTTTGAAAAGCCTGCCAGTACCGCAGTCTCAACCATCAATAATATCTCTCAGCCTGCCACTTCATTGGTACTATAAAATAACACTAACCCAATAAAAAAAGAATACATCGAGCTCCACCCTCCCCTCACCAAAGTTTACCAAGCCCTTTTATGCGTAATCCTCATCAAGCCATTGGACCGTCACCCGTTACCAAACCCACTTCCCAAAAAATTCAAACCAGATGCCCATTGTGACTTTTATAAATTTTTTGGCTATACCACTGATCAATGTTTCCACCTCCAAAATGTAATCCAAGGTCTGATTGACCAGGGTATCATCGCCCCACCAGCCAATCCTAAACAAAACACTACCCATAGCCCACTCTTGAATCATATAAATGCCATTTTCCAATAAGCAGACCCAAATTTTGATCCATATACCGAGATCATACTAAGAAAATCACCCGTAATACCCATATACTCTCCTAAACTCCTCTAAACTTGCCCATACATTCTTTTGCACCCTACCAGCTTCGTCCATTAGTCCATATCACTCCTTACCAGAGCATGCATCACTGTTCATATCCATTCGGGAGGTAAAGATATGGAACTGTCAGAAGTGTTGAATTAACTGCCAGATTTTGGGCTAAAATTTCCCTCCTAGATGACCATTGATTACAAGAAATTCAGTGCACTATTCTTAGAAGCTCCAAAATGGGCTTGAGGGTCAAACAATTGGGTGGTACTAATCGATGAAGTCAGTCTAGATGGTGTGGTATAGATCATGGAAAACTTATTCCGACAAACTGTTGAAATTTGTCGCACATCCGAGATACTTGATGCTTTGAAACTACAAGAGCGTCTAGTCCCTTCACTTCTACATCTCCCCACCGAATGGGAAGATTTATACGAATAGGGTATTGTAGTTGTGGAATATATTGACTTTTCATGGAAAGATGGTGTCGTTGCCACCGAATGGGGGGACGAATTTGATGATTCAAATGAAGAGCAAGGTCCAAAAAAGAATAGTCAAATAGTCATCATATACGGGATGATATCAACTACTAGGAGAAATCAAAAAGGTGGATGAACAACCCAAGATCGATGAGGAAACGGGGTTTGTATTTTTTCCCTCCTTTGTGAACCATATGACCGGGTCAGGGAGGTATTACCATGTTACAAACCTGCTACCATCAACAAGAAAAAAGGAAAGGGTGTTGAGAATCTTATATGCTGGAAATAAACCTCGAGGAGAGAAAGATCTTCGATGAATTAAAGAAGACACAAGATAACATCACTCTGTGGAGACTCTTTATGTCTTCCAATCTGCACTGAAATACCTTCATCAAGCTACTCATAGGACCCACAGTCCCTCCTTCCACCATACCAAAAGAAACAGTGAATCTGGTTAGATCTCTAACATCTACTAGAATGTTCTCTTTCTACGAAGAAGAAATCCCTAAGATTGGGCCAAACTACAATTATGCTCTCAATATCTCTATCGAAGTTATAGGGAAGACTGTCCCGCTTTCTTGTGTCGATAATGGATTAACTCCTAATGTCTGCCCATTGAGGACTCTTAATTTTTTGGGACTGAAAGTGAGCAACCTTGCTCCAACCTTTGTCGATGTACGCGCTTATGAAAATACCCATCGAGAAGTGATGGGATAAAACTCGTAATAGGGGTTGGCCCTATAAATCACATTATTGAATTCCAAGTCATTGATATCCCATCTTGTTGCAATCTATTGCTCGAACGACAGTGGCTCCGCAATATCAAGGTTGTGTCTTCCTCTCTTCATAAAAAATGGAAGTTCCTAGACAATGGGTAGGTCATTACCATTTTGGACGATGATGATAATATCGAGAATGCAAGCATCAGCAATCCCGTAATTAAGATACAATACGGGGCAAATGATATGCTTCTGTTAGACTTTCAAGTTAAAACACTTCTACTCCCAGCATGGGACGATTTTAAGGATAAGTTTTGCCCAGAGTATAACCCTCATATCAACATCAATGTTATCCAGATCTTCAATAACATGCACTTCATGCCCGGATTGAGGATGGGACGATGACAACACGGGATAATTGAACCCATTGTGTTAAAGAAATCTTTTCCTCCTTGTGGCCTGGG
The DNA here is from genome assembly GCA_949130495.1 of Sambucus nigra. Classification (NCBI taxonomy): domain Eukaryota; kingdom Viridiplantae; phylum Streptophyta; class Magnoliopsida; order Dipsacales; family Adoxaceae; genus Sambucus; species Sambucus nigra. Next base: position 401,809,069 of record OX422208.1, on the reverse strand, counting down.
CTATCAACCTTCAATAGAAGAACTCAGAATGATTCGACTGAAGAGAAGGAAAAAAAGTTCCAAAACTGTCTTAAGTGATTCCTTGAACGGAAGATTCCTCAGAGAGGGTGAAGATTTCCCCTTTTGCGTCTTTATTGAACCATGGTATGATCACGTGGAGAATAAGATGAAAGTGGGAATGGATATCTTTTTCCAATACATTTACTCATGGGCCGAGAGTTCCTAGCATAATGTGCAACCACTCATTGAAGAGACCATAGCTGATACCAAAGATTCTAAGGAAAGTGGCTTCGAGGATTCTTTTAACTTACTGATACTGGGGCTGACACTCTGCATGATCCACTCAGGGGCTACCTCCTCGAATCCGTCCCACCTGATCAAAGCTTCTCATGCACTTCTCCTCAACTTGAATGACGCACATATTCCACCTACTGATATTAAACTTAACCCCGATGTTTATCCCCTTTCCCCTTCACTTAGTCTTCTTCCTTACTCTGATGTAATCGAGACCTCCTTTGATGAGGTTCTCACTGCTATTTTTCCTATCAACGAAATAAACAAAGATTTTGAGTATTTTCTTGTGCCTTACATTAATTGTCTTGATTTTAATCAAACTCTTGATGATGATGATTTTGTAAATGAATAACTCTTAACTGATCTTAACAAGGTTAATAATAAATAACATAAATGTGTGTAAGTTAATGAAGATGAAAATGTTGTTATTAATATCGATTCCAATAGCAAACTACGCGAGATTAGGATAGGAGCTAACCTTGATGAGCATGAGCACACACAACTCGAGGCATTAGTGGAGGAATTTTTGGATGTCTTCGCATGGTCCTATAATGATATGCTCGATATGGATTCTAAAATATCTTAGCATGAGATTCCAACTCTCCTAAAATGCAAACCGGTAAAACAGAAACTACAAAAGCTCCACATCGAATGGACGCTCAAAATTAAGGAAGAAGTGGTCAAGCAGGTTAACGTGGGTTTTATTCATGTGATCGGATATCCCACATGGCTAACCAATATTGTACCGGTGTAGAAATTAGGAGGGAAGGTTCATGTGTGTGTCGACTACCGAGATAAGAATAAATCTTACCAGAAGGATGATTATCCGCTACCCAATATCCACAAGATTATGGACAACATAATCAGTCACACTCTTAAGTCATCCGTTAATGGTATTGCCGGATATAATTAAATCAAGATGCACCCGGATCATTAAGAGAAAATAACATTTATCACCCCTTGGGGAACCTTTTGCTACACCATAATTCCATTTGGCCTAAAAAACACAAGGGCTACCTACTAGAGGGCTAGCACAACCATCTTTCATGATCTGATATACAAAGAACTTGACGTCTACGTGGATGATACGATTACTAAATCTATGACTAGGGAAGGACATATTCCCGATCTCTTGAAGTTCTTCGAATGAATGGGATAATATTAGATGAGTTTTAACTCATAGAAATGTGGCTTCATCATTACCAGATGAAAGTTCTTGGGATTCAGGGCTAGTAAGCAAGGAAAGAAGTAGATCCTACCAAGCTGAAATCCATACTCGAAATGCCACCACCCCGAATGGAGAAGGAAGTTCGGGGATTCCTCGAGAAATTACAGTATATCAGTCGGTTCATCAATTGACTTCTATTTGTGAGCCCATCTTCAAACTCCTCCTAAAGTATTCCACCAAGGTTTGGAATGAAGCTTGACAAGAAGCCTTTGACCGAATCAAACAATACCTAACCCAACCTTCGGTGCTCATGCCACCGCAGCCTGGTCTTCCCCTACTCCTATACCTAATAGTAACATATACTGAAGTTGGGGCCTTGCTAGACCAATACCTTGAAGAAACCCACAAAGAGAGATCCATTTACTAATATAGTCGCAAGTTGGTTTAGTACGAAGTTAACTACACTATCTTGAAAAAAGCATGTGTCGCCTAAAAATTACGGCACTACATGCTCGCCTTTCCCATCAAACTTGTATCCTGAATGGATCCTATCAAGTACCTACTCAAAAAACCTTCCATGTCTATATGAATGGCTCGATGGTTGATGCTTTTAGTCGAGTTTGATATTATATAAGTCACACAGAAAGCCATGAAAGGAAGAGCCATCTCTGATTACCTCGCCGACTACCATATGAGGAAGCCAATGTCTGGGTTTTTGAGTTCTCGAATGAGAATACCTCCCAAGAAGACCTTCGATGGAAAATGTACTTCGATGGAGCAACCAACAAGAAAGGGTATGGAATTGGGATCATCCTAATTGCAACTGATAACTCTCACACTCCCATTACTATCAAGATATATTTTCCCTGCACCTAAAACATAACTGAATACGAGGCGTGCATGGTAAGCCTTAAAGTTTCCCTGAAGAAAGGAATTTGATACCCTATTGTCTATGGGTATTCTTCCCTCATCATCGGTCAAGTACTCAGAAGATGGAAAGTCAAGGACAAGAAGCTCTTACCCTTCCATGCCCACCTAAAAGAGTTAGCCTCCCAATTCCAAGAAATCACCTTTCACTACTTGACCCGAGCGAAGAATAAGCTAGTCGATGCCCTTGATACCTTAGCCTCCATTATTGACATGCCCAAAGGAATAACAATAGCCCATTTCCTAGTTTAAAAGTAAAACAAACTAACCCACTACTACCACATCGAACTCATCATAGAAGAAGATCCTGATATGGTTGACGGCTGGTACTATCGTATTTGGTGTCTCCTCAAACATGGTAGGTATCCCCAAGGTTCTAATAAGAAAGATCGAACAACCCTATGGAGATTGGTTTCCCAGTACATTGTCTGCGATAAAGCACTGTTCAAGAGAAACTTCAATGGAACCCATCTTCACTACATCGCACGGGATGGCATTGAAGAGATGATGCATAAAATCCACAGCAAGGAGTGTGGAACCCACATGAATGGCCATATACTTGCCAAGAAAATCATCCGACAGGGTTACTATTGGACTACCATTATATAAGATTGCACAGCCTATGTTTGGAGATGCCTTAAATGCCAATAATTTTCTAACCTCCAGCACTTGCCTCTGCAAGAATTGTACAACATGACTTCTCCCTGGCCATTCTCCATGTGGGGCATCCATATCATAGGGAAAGTCACACCCAAAGCCTCTAACGGGAATGAGTTCATCCAAGGTGCCATTGACAACTTCACTAAATGGGTCGAAGTCATATGCAGTTTTTAATGCCATGAAGGTGGCCAAATTCTTTAAAAAAATATCATCTGCCGATATGGGATCCTGCATGAGCTCGTATCAAATAACGGGTTACATTTTGAGGAGAAGTCACAAAGTTGGTCGACGACTATGGGATTCAGAGACATAAATCTTCTCCCTAACGACCTCAAACTAATAGAGTAGTTGAAGCCGCCAATAAGAACATCAAAGAAATGATCAATAAGATAACTGAGAGTTGCCAAGATTGGGTTGATAGGATCCCTTACGCCCTCTGGGGAAACCACCGTTTCGTTCTAACATCTACTAGGGCTACCCCTTAGTCTCTAGTTTAGGGCATGGAAGAAGTCCTACCGGTGGAGCTAGAAATTCCCTCACTACGCGTCGTGCTTGAAAGAAAAGTCAACAAGGAAGACTGGCATCAGAGCTGCCTTGACGAGTTATCACTCTGGGATGAAAGGATACTGAAGGCTCTATATCACATATGAGGGTACCATCATCGGATAATGAGATCATTAAATAAGACAGTCAAGGACCATGGTCTCTGAGAAGGGAACTTAGCCCTTAAAGAAATTATAGACACCATCTGGGACCCTAGAAGGAAATTTAAACCCAATTGGAGTGGCCCCTATATCATAAACAAGATCTTATCAGGCGACGCCGCTATGCTCGCTGACCTTGATGGAAAAGATATGGATCGTCTAGTCAAACAGGACCATCTTAAGAAATTTTACCCCTAATCTGAAATCTTGGTGCACTACGATTCTTCTCATCTCCCTTCTATTCTAAAAAAATCTTAATTTCCCTCTACTCAAAACTATGAAGTTACTGATCCTCTAAAAACCTTTTTTCTTTCAAAAATGAACTTCTAAAAAATTTCAAAAACCCCCAGAGGTACATATGCAGCTCATCCACTTTACCGGAGCACGGCCCCTTTCTTTTTCACAAAATTCTATTATTTTCTTATCCCCGAGAACGATAGTTCATTTTATTATATACATAGACAAAAGGATTGTGTATGCCTTAGCGGTTGGTTTAGGCAAATTGAAATGCAAAATTTATCAAGAGGCACAACTAGATGATCAAAATATTTTTTATTCCATTATTAAGAAATTTTGGTACAATTACATCAGCATTGGGAGTCAAACGACTTCCCTTGCTAGACTACTCCTACCTTTCAAAAACCAAAATAGAAACAAGTCCCACTACACCTAAAAACCCCTCAAATTATTCCCAAACACACAAGAAAACACCCACTGCAAAAGCTTCATAGATAATCTCCCCAGGGATCCTACCCTCATCTGTCAAAAGATCCCACCCTATCATCACCCACATCCTGGGGTTCCTAAACTTCCCCTTCCTGAATAAAATGTCAGAGGCTCTCCATAAAATGATAAGCCCATACCATCCTGGGAAAAACCATAACACCTCCCTCCATAGTGTCAGATATGGCGAACCACCTTCGCCCAGTCTCCACAGCCAGCATCTTGGCAACTACTTTTCACCACAACCACTTCATGTAGTCCCCTAAGATATTCCAAACTCTGCCAACAAGCTGGTATGGACGGGTCGACGATCGACGATTCTCCCACAAAGAGCCCAGCTGCATGCACGTACGCTTTGTCAAGTCATCCATCGAAAAGAAGTCTAGTGTCTGAGGTGGCACAATCTCTTCCCATCCAAATAGGCATAGGATCCACCATGAAAAAGTATAAAGAAGTGTTACTGAGGCAAACCAACTGAACATACTGGTATTCCCCCAGTTCGAGAATGGGTAGCAACTTCCCCCACCAAGGCACGGGCCAATGCAAGCCTCGAGCCCCATACTCCATAAAATAATTCTCCCAGATCTTGTTCTCTAGGCCTACATTGATAAAGTAGCATGAAAAGAAGTTTGGCATAACTAGCAAAGTATACTTCAATGGGACCACCATACGGAACCTCTTCGATAGCCACATGAACATCATTACGGGGCTAACCCTCAAGAAGTCATAACGACCGACAGTATGACATCCAAGAAGAAATGGTTGCAAGTTGGGGGTCCAATAGAAGTTCCCCAGTCACCAACAATAGTATTGAAACCAAGCCCAATATGATAGCTCCGATATATCCAGCATCACCGACATCCAGTAAATTCACAGAATGCAGCACAGTATGAAGAAAGATCATTCCTCCCATAACGAGTGACATAACCGCTGAAGGTGAAATATCGAGGAGTCTCTCTAACAGCTCTTGAGTAGATCGAGAAAACTTAGGCATAGCCACCATACACTGGGACTGTGAAAAAATGTGGAGGTGTGAAGAAAATGCTCCACCCACACCCCTATTTATACTTGAAAACCATCCAACAAAGAAAAGGAACTGTGAAAAAATAGAAGAAAAACTGACCCCACCAAGTACTAAGTAATTTAAGAAAGTGCAATCAAATCCTTGGATTGATTGGACCGGTGGTGTTCTATAAAAAGTGTATGATTCAAGTGTAAATCTTTGGAAACAATTAGTAACCGGGCAAGATCGGGATCGTATTACTCAGGGATTGAACACTTATAGGAGAATAGGATGAGGCTAAAGGAGATTTTCTAAACATCACAAAAGGAAAGTGTAAAAGATAATTTAGTTGTTTGAAAATGTGATAGTGATTCAACGCTAAACTATCATGCGTAGAATTAACAAATAACAAGGCAACTACAAAGATATATCGAAACTAACTAAGTTGAGCTTGATTTCAAGAGATAAACAGGGACTGAGGATCATCCCAACTTGGATTCTGTAATAAAGATGGTAGGACTTAGTTCAAATTAATTCTTATCGAGCATAACTAATTAGGTCTAAACATCAACCCTGTAGAGATTAAACTTATCGATGGAGGATTAGGGTTAATTGGGTATTGCTAAAATGAGTTGGGGTTGTAGTAAAGACTCAAACACTACTTCTTGCATGACAAGGGAAGTTAAGATACTAGTATACTCCAATACCACCACATGAAGTTCAATTAGAACAATCATAAACCAAACCCTAAATATGAACTTCAAGCATCCTAGGTGGGATTATGATCCTCAACCTTAAATTTAGCTACTCATACTAGGAACTAGGCTACACATGCAAATGAACCACATATTTAAGATAACCATCAAGTGTAAGCACAAAACAATACAACATAGGATAATAAAAGAAATTTAAAACTAAGGAATACAAGTAGGTATGGGTTTAATTGACAAATCTTGCATTAATTAACAACTAATTTATGAGAATTCAAGTCTTTACAAGTAGAAAGAGCATTAACTACACTTGACCTAGGAGAGATAAGAGAGTGTTTTTATCTATCCAACAAATATCCCATGTAAAGCTATATTTTCAAATGAAGGAAAAAACAAGGATAAAAACCAAAAAATCTATCCATATTGGCAAACTAGTAATATGGAAACAAAAATAAAAAAAATTTGCAGAACCGAATAAATTCGGAGGAGTCCAAATCGATTCGCATGAGGTTAGCTGATGCACTGGTAACAACTGAATCGATTTGGCAAGGGCCGAATCAATTCGGATCTGTTTTCAAAATGATGTTGCTACCTTTTGGCTTTATTTTCCCCAAGTTTCACCGAATCATCCCTAATTTCTTCATTCTATATCGGATTCATTGACCATCAGAGGCCACGCTAAGATGAGAAGGAGGAATACAACTTACATGAAGAGATTGGGACCATAAAGTGAGTGCTGAATTTACTAAAATTCCCCCAAAGTTTCAGCTGTCAATGGAACTTCTCTGTAACTTATCCAGACTTCACAAATTGCATTCTCGAGACCTATAAAAGTTCAAATAAGGCACACACAATATATGAACAAAATGGGGGTTAGTCAATAAATGAGCATAAGAAGTGGGAATAACATGCAAGGGAATGCTACACTGTACAAATTAAAGGGGTTAGAAATACAATAAAAGTGACTTATCAACTGGACAGATATGCCGATAGGCAGGACAAGGGTCATGCTTATCATCAACCCCCTATTTTTGGAAATTTCCCTTTTTCATTTTTTGCCAAAACCAAAAAACTCAATAAAAATAATTTTATATTCTCAAAAGAATTTCGAATTTTCTTCTCTTTATGCTTTTTACTTTTCTTTTTTTTTTTTAAAAATTCTCTCCAAAATCATTTTTAATCCTTTTATACGGTCTCAAAAGCAAAGTAAAAAGACCTTGTGCATTAAGTCACTTAAAATAAAAATCAACAAAAACTTCATTTTATTTGCATGAATATTTGTTGTGTTACATCGGTTTTGTAAGAAATAAAGAAAATACAACTAAACTCAACCTAAACCCACATTTTCTCTCTCTCTCTTTACCTTCACCTACCTATAACCTCTCTCTATTCCTTCTCTCTATCCCTAGGATCCTCCTTCTCTGTGACGCGCTCTTTTTCCCTGGCGATGAGATGACTTACCCCCGCTCCTCGAGCCAAACCCTTCCTCAGACGAGGTAGATGACACCAGATAAGAAGTAACCATAAATCGCATCCCGAATATGGGCGATTGCTGAAGATATCCAATCTGAATATCCTTCAGCCAAGTGGTGGAGACCCAAATGTGCTTCAAAGAGATATAGAAAAGAGCAAATCAGTCAATCTCATGTAAAGGAATAAATTAAAAAATCAAAAAGTCAAAGAAATGAGAAATATACCGCTGGCTCAAGGACCTCCTCAGTCAAACCCATATCCTTCGAAACCATCGCATAATGATGGTACAACAAACACACTGACCTTCCATTAACCCGTCGGATATTATAAGAAAGAGGGTCCAGCTGTAAAAAAAAACTCTGAGGTTGTCACCGCCATCGATGCCGACGCACCACCTACACTGTGGGAGGAACCCACCAATCGACTTGAACCCACTTGGGGGAAATGTATCATGTCATATATGTTCAGAGGCATCACCCAGATCGACCCAAAGTCCAAATAATCATATTCCGCCACTGTTGTCGATATATGACATGTAAGGCTCGCCCATCATCGCCGCTACTCACGCAACATCTGACATATCCTACACTCGCCTCATTTACGTCGGGGGCCTCATCAATGGCACCATAACCTCAACCTACACAACCTATCGAGATACTCTCTCCCCAAGATACCATGAGCAACTGAACTCATGCGCCAGTAAATGCCGCATATGCGCATTTCCCCTAGTCAACACTCTATGCTGAATGACCTTCCCCCAGGGATAGAAGGTCACCTACCAATTCCCTAGAAATATCTGATAAAGATCAATATAAAAAAAGATCATAAAGTAAATACAATCTCATGAAGATGAAAAGTTTACCCGCTCGCTCTTCAGGCCATTCAAGTCCTGACGCACCGCCTCCAAGGAGAGAGACTTCTTCAACTGTCGATTGGACTTCCTCTATCGTTACATCCGACAGAAGTCCCCAATAGAGTCGTCCGTCAAAGATATAAATTGGGTGTTAAAAAAATAACCTCATAGAACCACGTTTGCAAGGGACGAAAGGTCAGAAATCAAGAATAAAACGCATGAAGGAAAATGCAAAAAATAAAGTATACCTCAAGAAGTTATGTGGACCCAATAAAAGTTTATCCGGAGCATCGACTGAATGCATTAAGAGAAGAATAAAGGGTTGCTAAGGTCAGGCTCCCCCAATCATTAAGAGGGATGTTTGAAAACACCCTCAGAAATGGCAAAAATAACAATTGGATGACGTCGCCACTAACAAACCTCCCAATACCAATAGAATAAACAAACGGGCCATTTGCCCCACCTGTCACCCATCATAATCATCAATTCTCCTACCTAGAAATAACTCCCTCAAAAGAGGCAAACGAAGAGAGTCCCCAGAGACTACCCTCTCCACATCACCCAACGCCTCCATTATTGCCATTGACATCATCCTCAAAGTCCTGCCCACCTCAATCTGTACCCCATCACAATCAAGACCCAGAAGCTATTGCACATCTATCGGAGTCACCGTCATCTCCCCAAAGCCAAAGTGAAAGGTGTGGGTGGTGTCCCACCACCTCTCCCCTAGAGCACAGAGAACATCCAAAGAATGAGGCGTCTCGTCCAAAGCAGACGTCAGTCTCCCAAAATCTGTTAATGCCACCACCCAATGCACCATAGGCGGAAGGTGCCCCCAAACATCTCTAATCACCGTCATCCCTTGAGCATGCAGAGTCGACATAGAAACATTAGACTGTCAAAAGCAAAATGGGAAAACCCTTGTCAAAATTCAAGAAATAAGGAAATATCGCTGATAAAATGAAAAGAATACCGAAGGTCGTCAATACTTACATAGCCATCGGGGTTCACCACCCTAAAATAATTATGATGCAATGGCTCGTACAAGAGGCTATGCTCATCTGCCAAAGGCTCTAATGAGTCAAAGGAGTTATTGCTTCCCATTACAAGGGGAACCCTAGCCTTCCATTACAGGTTTGCCCAATCATCAACACTGAACCTTGCAATATGTATTTTCATACTTGAGAAATCATCCATCTCTTGATATTGGAATGCTAAAATGCTTCGTAGAAGGTAATTACAGAAGAAAGAAATTTAGAAAGCTGTGAAAATGGGGAGAACCCCCACCATATTTGTAGAAGGCTAAGGGGTATGCCAATCAGCATCTCTCGGCCACCCACCGATCAGCACTGTCCCTCCACCTACTCGAGGTAACCCAAAAGACCGTGCTAGTATCATTTGGCACCCTCTCTGAAATTTTGTACAAAAATTCCCCAAAAAATGCCAGAAAATCCCCCCAAAATTCCTAAAATTATAAAAACCTTTTTCACTAAGAAAAACATTTTTTCCACACTCATCTCCCCAGCGAAACTATTATATCCCCGATGTAATTCCCAAAACCAATTGGATATCCTCCTTCGCAACATTTCCAAAGGACACCCCAAAAATAAAAAAATTCCCAACTAAGAAACATCCAACCTTCAGATCATTCCCTCTTCCCCAATGGAATTTAAAATCAAATGCTCTCCCAAATACCCAGTGGAACCGAAAGATACATATCCCAAGTTGATCCTCCAAATTTCCCCTAGAAAACTTAAGCCCTCAAAATTGGCTTCAACCCTCAGAATTGGTCATCTCTACTTTAGCCCTCAAAATTGGATTTGACCCGTAGAATTGGTTGCTTATATCTTAAGTCCGCAGAATTATCTTAAACCCACATAATTGGTCGTCTCTACTCATAATTGGCTTCGACCGACATAATTGGTCACCTCTACCTAAGCCCTTAGAATTGTCTTTGACCCTCAGAATTGGTCGCTTATACTTAAGACCTTAGAATTGGCTTTGACTCGCAAAATTGGTCTTCCCTATCTTAAGCTCACATAATTGGCTTTGACCCTCAGAATTGTTAATCTCTACTTAAGCCCACAGAATTGGTTTCAACCCTCAGAATTGGTCACTTCTATCTTTAGCCCGCAGAATTGTCTCTAGCCTTCAGAATTGGCAGCTTCTACTTAAGCCCGCGGAATTGTCTTCGACCCTCAGAATTGGTCATTTCTATCTTGAGCCCATAGAATTGTCTTCGACCCACAATATTGGTCATCTCTACTTAAGCCCATAGAATTGGCTTCGACCCTCATAATTGGTCACTTCTACTTTAGCACGCATAATTCACTTTGACCCTCAGAATTGGTCACCTCTATCTTAAGCCCGTAGAATTGACTTTGACCCTCAGAATTGGTCACCTCTATCTTATGCCCACATAATTTGTCATGTCTACTTAAGCCCGCATAATTGGCTTTGACCCTCATAATTGGTCGAATCTCCTTAAGCTTGCAGAATTGGTCACCTCTATCTTAAGACCACAAAATTATCTTTGACCCGTAGATTTGGTCATCTCTACTTAAGCCCTTAGAATTGGCTTTGACTTGCAGAATTGGTCGCTTTTACTTAAGCCCTCAGAATTGGCTTTGGTCGCGTAATTTGTCGCTGCAACTTAGGTCCTCATAATAGACCTCGACATACATAATTGGTTCCTCCCTACCTTTGACCTCAGTCGTCACCTCCTTTATGTCCTCAGAATCGACCTCGACCCACTGAACCGGTCATCCTCATCCTTTAGGTCCGTAGAATGGACCTCTTTTGAAAACATTATGTGGTGTCTATTCGATGCCTTTCATTTGTTCCAAGCTCACCCATCGAGGGTCTCTATAGACACCACATTCTAGGACCCCATAAGTCTCTCCTTAGGTCCCTAAAACCTCCCCATTTCATTATAAACCCTAGGTCATACTCTGAGTACCGACTTAGAGGCCAGTGGGTGCACTCGAGCCCTATTTGACTCCGGTTAACTCTATTGTCAGAGTGAAAGCTATTTAAATCTTCGAAATGCCCTAAATCCCCTTTCCAATGGGTTGCCCTGTGAATGAATCGGCATAACGGTTCGGATGAACGGACCATTTTACTACCAAAAATCAATTCGGAGGCCATTGGTCGCTCCCGGACCCCGATTTGACACCAATCAACTTCATCAACCGATCAAAATATCTTTGAAGTGCACTAACACCCCTTTCTAACAGTCCACTCGAACATCAACTTAGAGGCCACTGGGTGCTCTCGGGGCTCCATTTAACCAAGGTCAACTCTTCACCTCGAATGAGAGTGAATGAATCTACGAAGGTAACTGAATAACCTTTCTAATGGTATGTCCCATGCATGATTATGACCTACGATACAAGCGAACAATCCATTTTACTATAAGAGGTCACTAGGCGCTTCCGAGCCCCGATTAACCAAAGTTAACTTTTTGAACCAAGAAAAAATCTTTAGAATTTCTAAGTACATCTCCTAGCCTTTCCAACGGTCCGCCCCCATGCACGATTCTGACTTACCATGCGAACAAATGACCCGTTTCCATCCGATGATCTCCCGTCCAAAGGACCAACGTGCGATTTCGATGCATATTTGACCCAATGTTAATCCCGGACCTGGGAGCGCTCTAAAGGACGCTTGAAGGTAATTGAATTAAATTTTTAATGGTATGCCCCGTGCATGATTCAGATCAACGGATTACGTCCTATGACCATTTTTATCGAATAATTTGCATGAGACTGTAAAATTTGCATGTCCATTTCCTTGCCTATTAGCAATGTGTTTAGGGTCAATTCTTATAGGAAATACTAGGTCAATGACGATTGGCACCTTCCCTCACCCTATAAATAGAGGGCATGACCTCACTCCCAAATCACACAAGAAATCCATCAGCGTTAGTGATATCAGTAATATGTTCTCAAAATTAGCGAAGTTCCTCCATGTGAAGTTCCATTCAAGATTAAATTCCCATCCTTTTCATACCCAATTTGGAAACATCACATTATATCTCATCCAACCTTCATCTCATATTCAAGGGAATTCATCCAAGATTAAGGGTCAAGCCTCAAAGAAGGTCCAAATCCTTCTCTATCTTTTTAAATTTCTTGTTTTGTATAAATTTCATTAGATTCATAAGTTAGTCCTTAGTTAATTCATACAAATTGATATCAACATTTTTATTAGTATATTGCACATATTTTATTTTCTATAAAAGCCCCAAAAGAAACAAAAACAGGGTTACACCCATAAATTCCGAACGGGATTATCTATCACACCTTTTCAAAACTAAAAACATTTGTCTACACACACACACATAATAAAATCCCATTCGAATCTATGGGATAAACCCCACCCTTATTCTTCATGCGATCTATCTATGACTTTGATACCTTTATAGGGTACATAGGTGTTTTGAATTAATATCTGAGACTCGAGTCCAATTTTCCAATTTTCCAACTTCTCAATTTTCAACTTTTTCCAAACCCTCCAATTATTCTAAATCCCCCATTCCCATATTCCTGTATTAGTATACATATAATGTTTGTTATATTTTTCATCCACCTCATATTATCGTTCCATTATAATGATTAATATCAAGATAAACACATAAATCATATTTTCCATATATATTATTTTAGGAACATTCTTATGGATGACGTCACTCTATCTCTTCCATGGTATGAGTTGAGTGATTCAGATCTCCATTATATATACACCCACACACTTCATGGAAAAAGAAAGGAAAATAATAACACTAGAACATGAGATATCAAAAGGGTGGGATGGGTGCCTACCTTCCGATTCTGTAGCTCAGCCCTCGAACCCTTCGAACTATTTGTTTTGTATGCATTAGTTTTGTCTTTGATGTCGTTCTCTTGGGGCGGTGACATGTTCTTTTATTATTTTGTGAAAAATAGGTTGGTGAATCCATCTCTTTACCTTGACCCCAAACCGACGACGGTTGAAGCGTTCCTAACTAGGGCGTGAGACCTTTCAATCCCCCGTCCTTTCTCATCCCTCCTTCAGGAGGTAGAAACGGTATAAAAGGAAGCGGAGTGCACCTTGATCGAGTTGTCCACAATTGTTTGACAAGTGGTACTTACCATTCTGCCCAAAGTCATTAAGGCACTTTCCTACCAAGAGGTATGGACCTTGAAATTTCTTGAATCATTCAATTCTTCTTCTTAACTATGATAGTTTGTTGAGGAGTACGAACAACTTAAAACACATGCTCAATACAAACTTCATCACAAAAGGCATTCACATTAGACTCCTTAACCTCACTGCCATTATCACTACGAAAGCGATTTATGGTGACACCATGTTGATTTTGAAGGACTTTACATTTAACAGTCAAAACCTCAATAGAATCAAACTTTTCCCTAAGAAATCCAATAATTAAATATCTTGAAAAGTCATCTACCATTACTAGGATGTACCTCTTTCCTCCTATGCTCTTGGTACGAGTGGGACCTAGAAGGTCCATGTTAATAAATTCAAAGACACGAGCGGTGGTAATAGAGTTTAAATTTTAATGAGGACTCTTATTTTCTTTCCAAGTTGGAAAGGACTGCAAACCAAAGAGGTTGGTTTTCCTAATGACTGCAAGCCACGAACTGGGTCTTTTATCACTAGATGCTCGAGATCTCTAAAAGTAACATGACCTAGACGTTCATGACAAAGGTCGGCAGAGGAAACCTTGACACTATTTCAAATGAATGAAGAGTTTGGAATGATCTCATAATAATTATGACTACTCCTCACACCTTGTAGTATAGTCTTACAGATTTATCATGAACTGTACACTTTGGTTGGATAAACTTAACTGCTAGGTTCTCGTCACATAATTGGCCAATGATTGTAAAATTATCCTTGAGTCCATCAACATAAAGAACATTATCTTATTTTGGAAAACTAAAAACTTCAATGGTTCCTCTTCCCATAATTCTAGATTTACTCCCATCACGAAAGGTGACCATACCATCCTTGTGATCCTCAAGAGTGGTAAAAATAGATCTATCAAATGTCATATGTCTGGAAAACCCACTATCAAAATACCATTGGGAGGTTTTTTGTCCTTAAGCACAACATGAACAAGTAATGCCTTCACGGACTTATCTTTTTTGCAACCCAAGTGTGAGTGGTGTTCTTAGTGTTCTTGCCATTGTTGTTTCTAGTCTTTTTATTGGAATAATTTCCACAATACAACCTTAGAAACTCTTCCATTAAACCGTCAGATGTATTGACTAGATACTCAACTTTCTTTTTAAGTCTAGCTAATTATCTATAGTATGATGTAAGAGTATGGGGATAAGAATTCTTCCAAAGCTTGTAATAAAAGTCTTTAAGATGACCTCTTTTATTGAAAAAAGTACAAACATAAGGTTTATTTGGAGTCACCTAGATAGGTTGATTAGGTTGGTTTATCTTAGGTGAGTTAGGTTTTGGGTGTTTATTTTGGTAACAAACTTTGCTAAAGGTTCGGATTTAACATTGTATGAATTACCTTCTTCATATCCTATACATTTTCTCTATTGATAACCTTTTTCATTATAACCTATTACCAATCTGAGAAACAACTTCCCCATTCTTCTGGAGTTATCCTCAATAATTCCTTTACATTCTCGAGAGGCCTCGATATCTTTCTCAAATTTTACATTTATTGCTCCAAGTGTTTTTCAAATATCTAAGGATTCATGAAGATCTTTAGTAACACGACCTAGAGAGTCAGTCAAATAATTCTTTTCTTTACCCACCCAAATAAGCTTCTCAGAAAGAGAAATCCTAATCACCTTGAGTTGCCTAACTGAGGCCTCCTTCTCCTTCAATCCTTTTAACTCTTTTTCTAACGTCAACATCTTAATAATTAACGTTTTATTATTCTTTTGAATTCGCATAAACTCGGTGCATAACTCAAAATAGGCGGACTTTACATCACCTTCATTAACATCACTATTGATAACAACAAAATTACTTCTTTGTGAGTGACTAGACACAACTTCAAGTTCTTCATGCTCAAAAATTTCGACATTAGGATGAGACAAACTTGTGGATCTATCATATCTAGCAATGAAAGCATTGAAGTTATTCCCAGACGCAACATAGTCATCGGAGTCTTCAAACTCATTTTCACTATTGCTAAGAGTGTCATTATAAATGGATTTATCCTTGTCCTGTTTCTTAAGCTGAGTGGAACATTCATATGCTCTATGACCTTGTCCCTCCCGCTTAAAACATCTTTCCAAATCACCCTTTCTAAAATGATCTCTTTCAGCATTTTCACTTTTATATTTCTTTGGATTCCGATCATTAGAACTTCTACTTGCCTTATTTTTATTTTTCTCAAATTTTGAGTTTCGCTTTTTAAACTTGAGAAACTTTTTGAATTTTTTAGTAAATAAGTCTATATCATCAAGATCTGTATCAGACTCATTGGATTTAGACACCTATTCCTTTCTAACTTTTAGCACAATTCCATAATCTTTCTTTATGTTATCTTTAGAAAACAAGTCTAACTCATTTGTTTCGATATCACCTTGAAACTCTTCGAGTTTTAAGGAATTTAGCACACCTAAAGCATTAAGGACAGTGACTTTAGCATTAAATCAACTAGGGAGAGGTATAAGTATCTTTTTTACTACACGGTTTTTAGGGATCTTAACACCTAAGTTGAAACGCGAGTTAACTATATTGAAAATAAGATCATAAAATTCATCGCAAGTTTCACTCTCTTTCACGGTGATAGTTTCAAATTGAGTGGAAAGATTTTGAAGTTTGGACGATTTAACTCACTCCTTCCCTTTTGAATAACTTGAAGAATGTCTCATGCCTCCTTTAAAGGCATGTCTCCTTTGATGTTTTGCATGTCATGATAAGACGACACTTTTCTAGAGTTACGACACTAAATAAAGCATGTAAACCTTTAGTCTTCCTCACTCCATTCCTCAACAGGTTTTAAAATATTAGCTCCACTAACTATAAAGGTTATAAGGGACACCATTTTTCAACAGCAAGACAAACATGTTTATCAATTTATTTTATAGAAGATATCATATGTGCTTTCCAATAAGAGTAATTTATTCCATCAAACAATGGGGGTCTATTCGACGAATAACCTTCCATATAACCTCCAGGATTCATCTAAATAACTTTTCAAAACTCACTTTGATGCCAATTTAAAGTTTCTTGGTTATATGTCTTAGGTCTAAATTCGTGAAATACACTTCGAGATATAATCACACATTACAGGTTACAACTATAGCTAGGCAAACAATTTGTTACTTTCCCAATTTTTGTCTTGATTACTAAATCCTAAGTGAGCATGTAGGATTTGATATGTAAATAGAAGCACATAACCACAACACCGCGATGTAAGAAATGGGAAAGACCTCAGATGGCCAGGCTTAGACAATATCCTCTATGGATATTGCTTTATAATAAGACACAAAATACTTACAAACTTGACCCTACAAGTAATGTTGATGTCATCTTCAACACCTCTGACTGTAGTACGTGTAGCTTTAATACTTTGCATGAAACCTCTTATGTCTCGATATTCATCAAAAGCCTTCACTATCTCCAATCATATAGATGCCCATCGCACAAAGTGATGATAATGGTAGGATGATGATTTTTGGGTTTAATCTCTTAGAAAATGATCCACAAAGATCATGTAAAAGTTGGAGAGAATTTCTAAAAGTGTTTTTGGCTTTCCTCAAATCACAAAAGAGGTTCGATTATGTTTTCTCATGAGCTCCTTATGTATTAGAAAAAGTGAAAGTAGTGGAGCATGGAGGTTATGAGGGAAAACTGCATCAATTTCTAGAAAATTAGTATCCGAAACTATGAAAAGTAATTGGGCTAATATGGATCATTGTTGACAGAATCGCTTGAGTCTGAAGAAATTCTAATAAGAAGTTTAGCATTTGATGTAGCCTCGAGATAATATGGTGTAGGAGGTTATGCATCGGCTAGAGAAAGATTGATTGCTTCTCGGAGTATGACTGGGTCATCCACATAATCATGTATTTATCTCATCACATGTGCCTTTCGTGAGACTCTATTTCTCACTACTAATTGTTTTACGTCACTGCTTGAATCTAGCAATTCCTTGTCAATAGTGCGAATCATTCATATGTGACGTGTAAATGCTTCTTATCTAATGTAGCTTCCCAATGGTTGTTGGGGATGATATTCAAACTAAATAAAATATATTCCCACATATTCACACTGTAAAATCTAAATTAGTATATCATAGAGATAAAGAAATTACAAAAAATGTAAAATAACTAATATGCTATAGAATTTTTCCCATATAGGATTCTAATCCGGCATTGTGTTTATTTTGAAACATGATATGATACCAACTTGTCACACCCGGTTTTTTGTATGAATGTACAAGAGAGTATATATAAAGCAACGAATTAAAGTTAAGGTAGAAAAATAACTTTTTTCATTAGATAACGTCACATATAGTGTACTACCACCACAGGGGTGAATTGCATTTTATTTTCAACAAGAAATATAAAGTATGTAATAGTAAAGTGCCACCCACTGCTCCTATCTCCCTTAGTCTTCGAATAAACACTTACATACGCAAACACATGATCCATGTGTCACACAAAGGGAAGTGAGACTATCCCCATTTTTGGGGCCATCTAGAGGAAAAACGAATTAGCACAAATATGCCAAAAAAGCTCTACCAATTTTATCACAAATTTTATATATAAATAAATATATATATATATATATACTCTGAGAGAGAGAGAGAGAGATGGAAGGTGGAGTGTGTATGTAATTCCAATGTCGGATAGTAATCATTATTACATAATAAAAAAAAATCAAGGAGATTTGACCTAATAACCCCATACTTACCAAGTCACAAAATGGGTATATAAGTAAGAGAAGCATCATCAGTAAAACTATATAAATTAATAAATCAAGTAATCGACCAGGCACACATTAAAGTGGCACTTATACGTATGTAGCTAAAAATCCCGTCTCTCAACATCTAAGACCATAGGCCAAGTAAAAAATTATGTGGGATAATACAACAGTCTACTCCATAGTTATTACTGATGCTTCTATAAGGAATAATAATGCACATAAGTTGCAAGGTGAAACAAATCAATGATTGCAACAAATTTTCATGATATCAGTTATTAGGTGAGAAATGTTGAAGTTGATCCGAATGATCATAATTAAAAAAATTCTTGATATAGTAAAATATGAGTATGGTAAATGTAATACCCCGTAATTTTTATGACTTTTAAAATAGGTTATATTTTAACTTAATGTATTAGTTGGATTTTATTATTAATTAATTCATTTGGGCTTTACCCTAATTGTGGATATTAAAATGAATGATTCTGAATATTACTTAAAGATATTTAGGTAATATATGAATGTGATGTCATTGATATGACGGTATGATATAATTTCTCGGTAAATTGGATTTTAGTCAGACGCGGTATGAGACGTGTCGGGACTAATTTGTTAAATTAAGAAGGGAACTTATTTTTATATCATCCTTATAGTCATTTCGACTGCGTCATTGCGTCCAGAAGGGTTGAGATAGTCAGAAAAGTCTATTTGGATGTTGATATTGGGTCTCGGGTCATTTGGAAATGAAAAGACAACCCAAAAGGGCATTTTGGTTATTTTTACAAGGGGGATGAATAGTGATTTCGGATTTTGTCTTATTATAAGTATTTGGAGATTAGTGTATGTAGGTTCATTTCATCTCTTCTACACAAAATTGAAAAGTCATCTTCTTAGAGAGAGTGGAAGGTTGCTTGGAAAGAAAAAAAGAAGTTTGCTTGGGAAGGAGGAGAACCAAAGGTCAAAGGTCACCACCACCATCACCATCACCACCTGTGTTATTCAACTCCAAAGGATCAGATCTTCATTAGAGGCAAGTGTTTGATATTTGCAATTTAAGTTCGTATATTGTCCATGTTAGGATAGTTATAAAAAGAGATGATTTTCATGCTTGGAAGATGAAAGGATATAGTTGTTAATGGATTTTTGGAATCTAAAAATATATAGGAATTAAACTCATGTTGTAGGTAGTTAGTAATCCAATAAATATTCATCAATCTGTGGAAGAAATTCTGAAAATAATTTAGTGTTCTTGAAGATAATATGTTGATAATTTTTGGGAAAAAGAGGCAAAAACGAGTGGAATGAGAAGA
Source organism: Sambucus nigra (assembly GCA_949130495.1). Lineage (NCBI taxonomy): Eukaryota > Viridiplantae > Streptophyta > Magnoliopsida > Dipsacales > Adoxaceae > Sambucus > Sambucus nigra. The sequence goes on along the minus strand of OX422208.1, from coordinate 401,789,332 downwards.
GCCAATTTGGAATGTTTAAATCTTCTTTCTGAGTGCATTTGAATGAGATTTAAGAAAAACTCAAAACACATACCTGACTCAATTTTTCATGTAGAATCCAAATCTGAAGTCGGATTGATGATTTGAATAATTTTTGGATCTGATTTTTCTGAGTATTTAAAATATGAGAATTCATGATGTTGTTTCTTTTTAATGTTGTTTCTTATCCCAAAAATTTTGTAGATCTCCGGTGATTATTAATTGGATATTATGGGACTTAGAGAAGATCGGTAAGCCCTAGTTAAGAATTGAAATAATTTGATTGGGATTTAATTGATTAGAATTATGATAATTAAAGTTAAAGAGATTTCGATTGCTATATTCATGTGTTGGATTCTAATTTGTATGCATGAGGATTAAGGATAGGTCCAGTAGGGAAGATTTAATATAAGTGAGGGTAGACTTAGGGTTACAATTTGAATACCAAGGACTGAGTTTAAGCTCATTATTGATTTCGCAAGGACTGGGTGTAGTTCAAGAGCGTAGTGGTATGGCTCCTGGATAGAGATGGGAGTTTAGAACACATTTGGTTGAAAGAGGGTATGAGGTTATCCCGATCGCGTATTTGATATTGACGGACCTCCACATTCGACAAAGTTAAGTAGTAGTGTATTGGAGGGGTTCCTTGTTTGGATTTCGCTTTGCGAGACGCTCTGCGCATGAACCTTAACGACATCGGGAGTGGAGAGATGTTATAGGATGCGAGGATAATTAAATTATGAAGTAAAGATATGACATTTTAATACGTTGGATTTAAAGAGATATAATGCTACGTAAGGGAATAATCTAAGGTTAATGTGAGTACCTTGTTATTAGTATACTATAGGTATGATAATACCTATTTGATTGATTGATGATTTATGTAAATGACATACCTAGCTTACTTGCTATCGGTGGGAGGTTTGCGCGTGAGGGCAGTCATATCATGATGAATCCATGGGATCTTTGATTTGTCGCTCGAGAACATAGGTCTATGAAAGACTTATCGGGGAGTTGATAAGTCCGCTGACTATGGGTACGTAGGTATGTGCGTGACCCATGGGTATGAGAACTATGTTCGCCTCCAATGATTGTGTTGTTGTTTGTGGTTCGAGGAATCTTAACGAACCTTTAGTCCCTTATTCGGCGACAAGCGATATTGGGACATGATAGCAGAGTAATGCATTGCACCGCAGCTGTGACTCGGGGTGCCGTATTATATATGAATATATATATAATGGATTAAATGAATGATTGGATTTATTGTGGTTAAATCATCTACTGTGTGATAATTGTAGATAACGGTGAATAGAGAAAGATAATGGAATTAAGTTAATGAATGTTTATTCTTAAAGAATTGAAAAGCTTAACTCATATTAATGAGAAATGATTCATGTTAATGAGAAACTAAACATATAAATGAGAAATGTAAATGAATAATAATGTGACGTATGGTATGGGACATACGGGGATTATGATACGGGAATGGAATTATAATATGGAGACTAGAAAAGAGGAACCATTAACTAGGAGGTTAATAGGAAACGTTAAGTGTGCACTCTAGTTGAGAGGTGAGAATAACAAGTGAGAGTTGGGTCTAACATGTACATAATAAAAGATTTATTGCACTTGTTAAATACTTGCTGTTTTAAAAATCATTTACACAATTGGGCTCTGACCCATTTCCTTGCCTATTTTCTTTTCTATTGTATCTTCTATATCAGGTGTCCAGCAGTAGGGACGCCAATCTTAGTGAATTATGACGAGCTATGGAGCTATGGAGTATTGCTTAGACGATTATCTTCATTTGATTCACAGTATTCTTAGTTAGGGCATGTCGCCCAAAGGATTCAGTTATCTCTTTTCTATCGGGGTCAAATACTATTGTATTCGTGTCTTTTAATACATTTAACATTGTTGGGATTACTGTAATGGATTAATATTATGTGGGAATGTTTATTCAAAATGCTTTTAAATTATTTTTATGTTATCTATTTGGTTATCAGTGTTGTAGAATAAAATGTTTTGTGTTATTCTTAAACTAGAAATGAATTTTGATGAATTAAAATTTGGAAAGTTTTTAACATTAGCTTAATTGGGTATTGGGTGAGTTGTAAATTTTTTTCGACAGTGATGCTAAGAATGAGCCGACTGTATATTCTGTTTTAATTTGGTATGGGACTGGCCACCCGGTATTTAATTAGGCGGGGTGTTACAGTAATATCTATACGTACTTATAATGAAGGGATTATCATGAAATGATATCAATAGGAACTTAAACAAGTACGCAAAAGTTTAAAATTAAAAAGGTAAAATACCTACTTGTACGGATAATTGAACGACTTAAATAGGGTCAAAAGAGGATGACAAGAGGGGCTTGTGCTTAATTATATATACACAAACATTTGTGTGAGTAAATATAATGGAGAATAATTTTGATTTTGGTAAAATTATAATATATGATTTGTTTATTAAAGTTTTAGGGGTTAAATTACAAATATTTTGGGACTCTAAAATCTTAAGATTAGAATTTAATTTGAAACTAGGTGCAAAAAATATTTTGACTAAAAATTAAGTAAAGAATTTGTAGAAAAAAGTTAGGGTTAAAATTCATAACTTGAAAATTTCAAGTGGGGTCAATTTGCAAATTAGAGAAAATATTTCAAAACTAAAACCCTAATTTTTCATAAATCTGGCTAGGCTTGACCAAACATTATCTTACCTTATACCATTTTGACCAGAAAAAATAAAACAAAAATATTGGGAAAAAAACAGAATTTTTTGATTGGCCATACGCCCTCACGCGCTTGATCAATGGGCCTGGTTGAAAAAGTTCATCTTTAATTTCTCGACAGTTGACCTAGGGTTTGAAAAACTTTGATGTGAAATAACTCCTAATTTACTAAACCATTTTAGATGATTCCTAAATGAATCCAACCTAATTTTTTACAAGGAATTACAAATATAATCTTTGTGGATTGAGGTTTAGTATTCATCGAGTTATAAAACTCTGTGTTTTTTTAGAAAATTTGATCAAACTTTTAACCTTTATTGTATATGATAGAGGTTTTTATGAACATGGTTGTGTTTCTTCTATCCTAGGGTAGAATTTAGTTTTCCGTTTGAAGAATTTAGGTGGTCTGGTTGTGAAGAATTTATGGTTTTTATCTTTCTGAAACAGAAAACACTTATGAGAAATTGGAGCTCAAAACCTATGTTTTTTTTTAATGGTCATTGAATTAGATCTGTTGAGTTCAAAAGGAACCATTTCCTCACTTTGAAATTGGTTCAAAGTTAAGGAATCGAATTCCACCGTTGAAGCTCAATCTTTAATAGAGGTTTTTCTTATTTTTTTAACATATGTCATTTTCAACGTAAAAGATCTAATGTTTGATTGATATGAGTATAATATCACTAGATAAAACTATTGGAATTGAGAGAATAAGGTTTAATACATAAAATGACAAGATACCTGTTTAGAGGAAAAAAATTGAACTTTGAGGAGGCTGAAGCGGTGAGTTTGTTGTTTCTCATCGTGGGGAAATTATTGGGGATGAAGGCGAGAATGTATTGGATCATTTAGGAGGTGCATTCTTCCTAAATTTAATAAGATAACATGATGAAAATTTGTTCCTCACATGAATGCATGGTGTATCCATGTGTTTTTAGACTTTACTGCCCACGTGGAGGTTGATGTGGTGAGGGAAGAATATGAAAATGTGGGTTATTTAGTACTTAGTCCTTAGTTGGAAGTGTATATATTTATTTGGCTCAAAATATGGTATTTTTGTAAGTTTTAAGGTCATTGCTATAATTTTAGGGAAATATAGGGGCATGAACTATAATTTATAATTAGTTGAAGTCTAAAGGTTTAATTTGATATAAAGTTTGAGACTAGGGGTTAAGTATAGGTCAATTTGTGTTTGTTTGAAAAATTCAGGGGTTATTTTGGTAATCTTAAAACTTAAAGGGCTACTTCATAAATATAGTAAAGTCGTACGTTTTGTAGCGTTGTTTTATATTTATTTTGTATTTTTTTGAATTTACATAATCCATGAGGGGTAAAATAGGGATTGTAAGTGATTAATGTTATTAATTAACTTGGTTCGAAAGTGCAGTTGGTACACTTAGAGGCACGTTTCTTGGTACTTCATTAAGACACTTGCCATGTTGGGGATAGGCACTTGCGATTTGATAATCATTAGTCCCTCATTTTGAACTAACGGCACCTTTTTTGTATTCCAAGAGTATAAATACTCCATACCCTTCTTCTCAAGATATTACCTTCACTTTTCTTTGTGATCCATATTTCCGTCAAACTAAACCCATCTTTTCTCCATCAACACTTGATTTCAGTGGCCTCTTCTTCCACTAATGTATCATCTATTGCTTCTACTACAACTACTGAAATTTCCTTAGGTAGTTTTCCTATTCAAATACTTATAACAAATATTAGCGTGGCTGTAATTTCTTCCATTAATTCCACACCACTTTTGGTGGAGCCAGAGCCTCCACTTCTCAAAACGAAGCCTCTATTGTCATGAAACACGACTCAAAAGACTCACTCGGAGAAAAGATTCAAGAAAGATTTCACTTTGTACAGGTGTGCTCCTTTCTTTACACATGAAGATTTTTTTATGTCGTCTCTTGACAACTTTGTGGACAACTCTACTATAGGTGTGGCTGAGAAACCCTTTATTTAGCTCCCAAAGTCCAATGACACTCCCATTGTGATTCTTAATGTCATACTAAGGGTGCGAGTGGATAGGGGTGACTTTACCTTTTCTAATGTTGATTTTGAAATTTGGGTGTTACACCCAAAGATTGGGATTCTTGGGTGAACCACGTTTTTTTTGTGCAAAGTTATAGCCAAATTATTCATGATATTGGCTTGTTTAGGACTATTCGTAGTTTACAGTATTTCATTATATCCAAAAGAACTAATAATTTGAAGGCCTTGGTGTCTTGTTAGAGCATGGACACACACACCTTTATTATGGGTTGGGGTTTGTTTACTTTATAAGATGTTTGTAAGTTGATTGGGTTGCCTATTTTAGGCACCCACACTTTTCCTGATGTCTATGAGGATGACATTGAGAAGTCTTTGTGTGAGGCTATGGTGAAGGGTATGAGTGAATCCATGCACTATGTAGGTTTAATTCATATTGTCACGAGCAAGCATTCCTTCGACAAATGGAAAATATATTTATTTAGGGATTTTAAGCCCTTATCGAAGGATCAACTTAAGACAACAACTCCCAAGTATATGAATGGTCCTGGTTTCAATGTCTTTGGCCATTTGGCATCATTCTTTATAACTTTCCTATCAATATTTCTTTTTCCTAGGAGGTCAAATGACTCCCCTCGCAGGATATTATTTTGCTCCATTGTTTGTCTCTCCCGTGTCTTAAAGGTGTATCTCGCAATAACGACTTTAGGGATAATATATACATTGTTAGAGTGATCACACCTTGACATGGATAGGTACCATGGCCATTATTATGTCCAAAACTTTTCTAAACTCTTTTACCTTAATGGGATTTTCTCCAGATGCATATCCATTATCTGGCAGCATTGCTCGTATTGCAAGGTGGCATAGAAAAATACCAAAGCCCTAGGTTTACTTGATAACTATTTTTGATAACATTGACAAATTTTATTTTTGCCCAAATGTGAAGAGGTTAGGGGGTGTCTTCTTTTGGACCCTTTTTCATTATATTCCCCAAGTGTCCATCCTCTTATAAGAATGGAATATTTTTTGAACAGTCCTTGGGCTTTAACAGTGGCCATAATTTTTCTTTCTGTCGTCCCAACTTTTATGGAGTTAGGGTAGGGCATGGAAATATATGGTGCTCACAGAGCAATAAGGCATCTTGTATATGATTTAGGTGAATATTCCTCAAATTTTCCCCCATTCAACCAGCAAATCAAATGCTAGAGAGATCATATTTCAATTTTACTAATGATGGTATGGTAAAGAGGTTTGCTAGGCTTAAGAATTTTCAAGTCGCCTCTCATGTTTATATTTCCACTATGAGTGCTGATTGGTTTGCTCTATGGTAGAGTCAAATGTCAAGTATTAAAAATTGCATCAATATTTGACCCCACGAGACATACCTGGAAGTTGTTCCTATGTCTGATAATTTTTAGAAAAGTGCACTCACAAATAGACTTAGCATCCATGTACTTTTGCGAGGGCTTCCTTGGATACAATTACTTCTATTTTGGTTATTCCTTTACGTGAACATACCATTTATTCCAAGCATCCTGATGCTGATGCCAAACAAACAAAGGACCAAGCCAAAGTTAAAATCAAGGCCAAAGATGCTAAGAATAGGAAGCGTCAAGACCCAAATGTTTCAAATTTTATTCCTGCTCAAATTTGTGGGTCATCCTCGCTCATGTATCCTATCAAAACGGGGGCAACTTGTATGAAAACCCGAGCGATGAAAGGTGTGAGTGTGATATTTAAAAGAACACATATTATTGACATTACACACACTAAGTATACTAATGGAAATCTTTCATGTGTATATGTGACGATAGGGATATTGAGAATCAATGAAGAAAATAGAGTACACATAAAAAATATGAGGCAACTACAAAGCAAAGTGAAGTTATCATCACTTTGGGAAAACCTTTCACAAAAGGCGGATGAAAAATGAAAGATTATTAAGGTTGGATAAAAAATATGAATTTTAATGTGCACACAGATTGCTTAAATCTTACGGACCTTGGGATATGAATCGCACTCACCTTTTTATTGGAGAAATAATCTTTTAAAAATACATACTGAATATTTTTGAAGAAGACTTTTTTTGATGAAATGTTTTCAAGAGGAAAGAAAAGATAAGACCACATTACAAAGAACTGTTTTTATAAATGACTCTCATGATAACAAGATGTAAGATTACACACATTCGTGTGTTGCACGTTAATAATAATGAGTATTACAGCCAAGTTGGGACAAACAAATAGAAACCCTTGTAAAAAATCAACCAAGAAACCACGTGTGGAATAAAAAATATTGTTGAAAGAAAAAAATGCACCAAGATCTACGAAGAGGTTTATACTTCACATACCTTAATACACACCAAATGGATTTTAAATATTTCCTTACCAAAATTCCAATTTTATGCGATAATACAACTATGATTTCTCTAAACCAAAAATTTCGTACAACATTACCAAAACTCTTTCTAAAGATAGGATTTCTCTAAAACCAATAATGCACTTCTTCCAATGATAAGGTTTTAGCATTATTGGTTGCCTCACTTAGAGAAAATATTTTATTAAAGAAATCGTTGCCTCTACCAAAATATAAGGTTTCAATAAAACCTTTTTCCAATGATAAACTTTTCACTATCCCACTTTTCATGCATATCAATCATCTACTCCCGTATATGTTGCACTGACCATCATTACAGCTAGTACACTACCACACCCTAAGAATACCCATTTTTATATCATAAGAAAATATAAATTTAAAGAAACCCGCACCCTTTTTGATAATGACAAAGGGGGATAAATATGATATGAGAAAAAGATGCTAAAAGCAAAGGGTGAGAAAATAGCTTTTATAAAATCAAGGAGGGGACTTTCAACCTTTTTCTTAAACTATATCAATTGTGTTGTCATCATCCAAAAAGGGGAAATTGTGAAACTAAATGTATTTCAACCAAAATATTTTTGTATAGTGACAACATAATTAATATATGATCGCTACACTAATGTACTTGAGATTTAAACAAGCACTCAATACATTATGAGATATGTTACAAGGAACACATAAACCATGCCCAGGAAAAATGAATATCCCAATATTAAGATTAAAATAAACATGTCATTCAAGAAATCCCATCATCACATCACAAAGAAAACATCCAAATGATATCACATTACAAGCATGGAGAGAAGTTCAAACATCCAATCATCAAAAGTTCAAATCTCAACCATACAAACATCATCAAATCAACCAATAGAAGATCAATGCTCAACTATACATACATATCATTAGCCCGCATTTAATGACCGAAGCAAGTCAAGAGAATGTTCAAAAGTCCTGCTAATTATTACTTTATGTTTATTGAACTTTAGGAACTATTATACAAAATAAATGTAACATGTTTTAACATGTATATGCTCAAAACCAACACATATAAACCAACATTAAAGCTCACTAAACCTTAACTAAAGCATGTCCCTAGACCCAACACTATTTTCCTAAAACCTAGAAGTTTTAGTCAACTAAATGTTAGTTATAGTCAACTAAAAGTAGTTATATCTAGCTAAACATTTTTAGAGCAAATTAAACCTTTGAGACAACTAACTAAATCGAACCAAATGGATTTTTAGTCGACTAAAAATCTCAGATTTAAATCTATGAATGATGTATAACTCTCTAACCTTTTACCCTGAAACCCTAACATTTTCCACCCACTTACAAGATTGATTTTCAGTAACAAACTCATCTAAACACCCACTTGTGTTACAAAATTGATTTAAACACAAATTCTATCTTAAAATAAGTTGCCCCATATAATATGTGTGCTTAGAGATTAAAATCCAAATCTCCTAAGACATAGTATCCAAACCCAAATACCTCCTTGAGCAAAATACATGGGAAATCTTATGTGTTTACTTTTCTGGAAAGAGAAAGTAAACACACATCACCGTTATTTTAGTAAAGCAACTTTGATTTACATTTCAGTTGCTAATCTTGTACTGTTGATTATGATTGAACTATATTATATCTTCATAATCAGTAGTGTCATTGTTGCGGGTAGTCAAGGTATTCCCTTGAGATATTGTGTAGATACCGCTTGGTCAAGGACAAGGGTATTGTCTTATTGGTTGCGGTTTTTCAAGGTGTTGTTCCTTGTGAGTTTTTTGTTCCACCATAAGTGAACAAGATAGAGTCAAATTTTGGAGTATCACCTCGATCTAGGATGTCGGAAGGTACAAACCACATTAAAATCGCAGGTTGCAAACTTTCTTAAACCCTCTCACCTCCCTTACTATATTTACATTCTGATTTTACTTTAAAATTATTATTACTTATATTTATTAAATGTGAATAAATGCAAGACACCATTACAGAATTAATTTTATCAACAAAGTAAGTAAAGTATTTTTATTGAGATGAAAGTTCATAAAATTCCAATAAAAAGAAAATATAATTTTTTATTTTAAAAAGGCCAAACAAATTTCAGAATCCCATTTAACCTCCCACCCCACCCCACGGATTATTCCGGGCCAACATACAGCACCCCATCTTTGCTGGATTAAAGTTATAACACAAACACCTTACCCACAAGACAGTTCTCGATCAAGTGTATGATCCATTTGAAGTCCTTTCATAAACTTTTGTCCCATCCACCACTCATCATGTGGAAGGTGCCTTTGTTATTTCTCACTTACTTTATAAAAACCAAAGTAATGGAGATAAGAGTTCTTAATCAACATCATATTCTTTTAAATGAGAATTTGTTGATTATGGAAGTAGACATTCCTGTGATTATCCTGGTTTATCTTTAAATGACATAGCGTCACTCGCTACCATTGGGGTTCATTTAACTAATACTTCATCTTTTGTATCATGTTAAAGAGATATTATAGTAGATATTGGAGATACTTCTATGATCAATCATGAGGATGCTATTATCCCCTATCCTCACATACCTAGGCCCACTACTATGAAACTACCTTATGGACAAACTCCTTGTCCTATTACCTTAGGTCTGTCGTATTACTTGTTCATGTTTTCATTTTATTAATATAAATTTTACGATTAATATTCTCATTTTTGTTAGGTTTCATTAGTGGGGGTGAACACAACCCCAGGAATAAGTGTAACTGATTCATATTCCCTTTCTTCTGATCGTCATTTTTGAATCTTTTCCAAAGAAAGGGGAACTCCATGTTACTGTCTACCTTTAGTTTAGCTCGAGAGGTATGTTTCTTCAAATGAACTCTAGTTTATAGATTTTTTTAGAGAAGGATAATATAAATCATTGTAAAATGACTTCATGATTTTCCAATGAGGCTTTTAACTATATTTCTCAAAACGATGGGAAAATCTTCAATAACAATTCATTCCATTAGTCGTGTGATGAGAACTTTTTTCCAGGTACCTGGGGAATATTTCACATTTTTAGACTTTATTCCTACTTACTTCTTGGTTGAATGATGTCTATTGCTTCACCTCTAACTTCTCGTGGTCCAATGTTTTCTTTAGGGATAAGGCGTTCATCCAATTAACCCCGGGTCAGTGCTACGGCTCGTTTGACTGAGGTCATTTTATTAAATTATTTTATCTTTTTTCCTTGGGCCATTTTTAGTTAGAATAATGTGTCTTATGAATATCTTTATAGGATCCTTTATTGAGCACCCCTCTTATATCTTGAGGTATCCTTTTTCTCGTTGGAGTAACTATTCTAGGGTTGCCTTCTTCGGGAAGGATTTATGTCCCTTGAGAGTGCTTACCTATGGATAATAGGCCTTTGGTCTATGCGATCTCCACTCCAATAGTTTTAGTGTGGACTTGAGCGGCACCTCATTAATTTCTTCTTTTTTAGAATAGGTAATCTATTACCCGAAGTTTTATCTTGAGATATCCTACAAAAGAATCCCCTTATATTTGAACCATCACTTATTTAATTTATATATTATATTTTTCAGGTTGGCAAGATTGACCCTTCTCCACCTATTAATCATAACATTGATTCACAGACAACTATTGTGGCTAGATCTAGCTTCTTCCCCTTTAGGGACTCAGGTATATACATTTTTCATTAATTTGCTCATTCTTTTCAAACTTAGCATATTCATGCTCAATTTATTTCTCAATTTCTAGGTTGAGATTGTAGTGAGTTCGAGTATTCCAACATCTGAAGGACTCGAGTATTAACTTCTTTATTCTTTTTCTTTTATATTTTGACTTTCCCATTTTTGGGTGACATGATCAACTTGTTTCTTTGTTTTTAAGTTACAAGAAGATTGAGTTCAAGCGCTTATATGCCTGTAGAGCCTCAAGTAACAAAATCTCATACTTTTTTATTCATTGACGTATATTGTGCAAATGTTTACTCGGGTTGCTAAACTTATTTCCATGATTTCAGGTGAACACCATGATCACTCTCATTTCTACAGAGCTTCAGGTACTAAATTGTCTCATCTTTTCTTTTATTCATTTGTGTATATTGTGCAATTATTTGCTCGCTTGAACAACCTGTTTCCTTATTTTTAGGTGAACAACACGAGCGCTCCTGTGCCTGCGGAGCTTCAGGTGCTAAACGATCGTACTTTTTTATTTATAAATGTTTGCTAATTTTTTTCAACCCATTTTTTTATTTTCAGGTGAATATCATGAGAAATCCTTTGCATGCGCAGCTTTAGGTACTAAACTGTCATACTTTTTTATTTATACATTTACATATACAATTCAAATGCTTGCTCAATTGTTCAACTTGTGTCTTTATTTCCAGGTGAACACTATGAGCCCTCTTTGTTTGTGGAGCCTCGGGTATTAAATTATTGTACCTTCTCTTCTTTTAGGCATACTTCATGGCTGTTCATTTTTCATATGTATTATCAATTTTTATGTAGATTTATCATACTGAGCAAGGTGGTGACCATTTCCTCGCATCTTTAATGGACCCTTCCCCTAAGTATTAAGTAATCTTACCCCCCCCCCCCCCCCCCCCCCATGATTATATTTCACCTTTGGATTGATTTGTGAAATTTTAAACGTATTGATATTTTTTTCTTATAGGGGAGGGAGCAACATAGGCTCTCGGGCAGTATTGTAAGGAAAAAATTTTCAATTGAGTCCATTTGTATGTATTTGACTTATTCTCGGAACAAAATATGTTTAAGTCATAGATAGATTTTTTTCTTGTCACGATCTCCACAGAGTTTCTGACGTATTTGATTGGAAGACGTAGTGGCCAATATTCAAAGATAGATCATGCTGAGTTTTATTGTTGCACGTTTCTCGTCTTCAGTAAATTGCATTCCAAGATACTCTCAGGTATGAACGCATTATGTTTATGGAGTTCGAAAAGAGTTTTAAAGGCTGGAAATCTGTTTATAAATGTTTTAAAATGCTTAAAATGATTTTAAATAGTTTTATCTTCGTTTATTCTAAGATAATTACATTTTAGAGTAGTATGAAATCACATCTTGAGTTTTAGTGGTTCAAACGACATGTGATGTCGTTTGAATGGTATCTCACCGCCGTTATAATGATTTGTGGTACTCGTTAGAACGACATGCCGACTTAAGTTTATTATTTAAAGGATTTTTCTCTTAGAATTTTGATGTGTATGCAGAGCCATATTCCAGAAAAGAACCCATACGTTTTTTTCATAAGTTTTCTAAGGTTTTCAAAGTTAAAAACCATCCGTACGAGTTTAAAATATTCGAGGTTTTATATACTATTGTTGTAGAGATATTGTTTGCACCATTCGGGTTTGTTAATCCATATTGGGTTTTGCGATGAAAAAAATAGAGGAGTCTGTGTTTGGAATCGTAGACAGTTACTCAAGCTACCTCGGTGGACACCGAGGCATTAGTGGACGTGTGTGCAAGGGATGAGTATCATAGAAGGATTTTTGCGTGGGCACTATGGAGGAGTTATTAAAAAGAAGAAAAGCGTTAAGGCTTGTGGGGATTGAGTCATTGTGTAAGTATGTCTTGAGTCGTCTGAGTTTTTTTCCCTTAGTTGTTTCCTCGTACATCCGGCGTTGTGAACTTTACTTTATTTTACTTACTTTATTTACCTAGATGCATGTTTAGGATTAAACAAGATAAAATTGGGCTAAAGTAAAATTGGTTCACAAACTTGGTGCGTGTTAAAATTTGGGAAAATGTTTTTTTTTGGAAGAAAAATTATTTTGTCACCTTAAAGCTCACTTTGAAAAGGGCCCTACAAGTATGCTTACTATTATTAGAATAAGAGTAAACTTCATACTCTCTATATTTTACATAATTCACCTTCTTCATGTTTGGCATATTTACTATTATCCAACTCTTTTACATCCTGATGAAAACGAGGAGGATGAAGGTCCTAAGAAAGATGAACATGACTCAAAGGCTGCCCATTCTAAGAGAGGTTTGAATGAAGAGCAAGGTAGTAAGGAATATGATGCTGAATAATACAAAATCTCCATGGATATTGGGTTCAACATGGTAGAGTTGGATGCTCTAGCTTATATTAAAAATAATTATGTTTCTAAAAACATGTGAACAAATTGTGCGAGAAGGACTAGGTCGTCTTGGACCTAATTTATGATCATCATCTGAAGACCTTTACTAGCCAGTTCGTTTGCAATGTTGATAGAATATCTATTTCCAACTTGAAGATACTTGTTAAACACATACGTCCATTTACTACTACTCGTCCAAGTAATGTTTCTTCCACTAAATCTCATCACTTCCTTGTTACTACCAAGGACTTGGAGAAGTTGTACATTTTTAAACTAGACTCGCCAGATGTGGCTATTGTCCACTGTTCAGCCTTCAATGAGAAACATTTTAATGGCCAAGTCTGCCGAAAAAGAAAACGCCAGTGGGCGACTCCAATGAGCAACTGATCTAAAATTGTAAATAAAATCTCTTAAGAATGATCTTGGTGAGGTCTTGTCCACCCAAGAGGAGAGACTTCCTCGAATGGCCTAGATTGAAGAAGTAGAAAAGGCAGGGGTGGAGCCTTTTTGCGAAATCTTCCCCAAGAAATAGAACTTTCCTTTTCTTATAACTCACAGTTAGCTTTTATACGGCTTTGCTTCCCTATTATGAGTATTTGTAAAAAATTTGTCAACTCGTTGAGTAGGCCAATCATTTTGTATAATGAGATATCAAACATTATCATTTGTTCTGTGAGTTTGTTTTGCACTCTTTCATTATCCTCTAGCAAGCGATTAAATTTATGAATACTTTGTTTTTGCGTTGTACTGCGGGATCATTTGCTCGCCTTTTTTATATTTCTTCATAATATTGTTTTGAGTAAGAATATTTTGGTAACATAAAATTCTTTCGCTTTTTCTTTGGGAACTATACAAATATATCCCTTAAAATGTAGTGAGTAGATATATAAATTCGTCAAATAAAGACAATATATTTCCTTTTATATTGAAAATTATGTGACTACCTTGGTTGCATTTTTTTTTTGTGCATCTTAAGTGGACATTGGCTTGCAAGTGTATCCCCTCAAAATATTGCGATCAATGCATGGGGTTTTTTTAAAGAGTATTTTCCCCTATACTTTGGGAATTCTTAGATCATTATGCTCAATATCTTTAGTTATTTGGATCATTATAATCCCAACCTTGAAACATATCCCCTCACACAATATTGCGAACCAATACATAAAAGAATTAACTATGGTTATAAAGTGAAATATATATATATATATATATATATATATATATAGAGAGAGAGAGAGAGAGAGAGAGAGAGAGAGAGAGATCTGGCGAGTGCTAGAGACGGACCATAGGAACGGATCTTTAAAAAAAACAAAGGAAGAAAAAGTTTGATGGTTTGAAAAGTCAAAACAAAACAAAACAAAATTAAAACAATTCTTTATCTTATGTGGTCCCACCTTATCATCCTATTCAAAACCCATTTCTCACTCTTCTAAAAAAACTCTCTTTATTTTGACGACTAGGAGTACCATGTCCTAACCTTTTGTTCACTTTTTCTTTTCAATTTTTTCTCAAAGTTAGCCTTCTTAACATTTGTAAGTCTTATAACATTTGACACTCTGTAAATCATCTAAATTCAAGTACGTCCATCCAACTTCGAAATCAAGTCATCCAAATTCAACTCCACTTGCATCCAAAATTGCCAAACCATTTATAAATTCCGCTGACGCGGACCATTTTTTTAAGATAGTAAAAATTTTATTTTTAAAATAGTAAAAAATGGTCCGTGCCAATGGTATAAAAAAAATATGACTCCATAACACGACGTGTCATGGAGTCGTAGCATCTAAATTTAAATACATTCATCCAAATAAAAATATCCTTCCAAATACATTCATCCAAATTCAAATAAATTAATCTTAATAAAAATACCCATCCAAATTCAAATACATTTATCCAAAAAAAAAAATATCCATCCAAATTCAAATAAATTCATCCAAATAAAAATATCCGGATTGAAAAAACATAATTCTTCCAACTCCAAAATGCATCCCTTTTCATCCATAAAAATTACACGACGTGTCATGGAGTCGTAGCATCTAAATTTAAATACATTCATCCAAATAAAAATATTCTTCCAAATACATTCATCCAAATTCAAATAAATTAATCTTAATAAAAATACCCATCCAAATTCAAATACATTTATCCAAAAAAAAAATATCCATCCAAATTGAAATAAATTCATCCAAATAAAAATACCCG
This sequence comes from Sambucus nigra, assembly GCA_949130495.1. Classification (NCBI taxonomy): domain Eukaryota; kingdom Viridiplantae; phylum Streptophyta; class Magnoliopsida; order Dipsacales; family Adoxaceae; genus Sambucus; species Sambucus nigra. The sequence continues at coordinate 401,773,904 of OX422208.1, read as the reverse complement.
AATTGAAAAAACATAATTCTTCCAACTCCAAAATGCATCCCTTTTCATCCATAAAAATTACAATGATATTCATGAAATCGAACATAAAGAGTTAGACAACTATGTAAAAAATACAAAATATTCAATTTTTCTCCGTACTTTGTAAAAAATTGTACTATTCACCTTCGGATGAATAACTATCATCATTTTGGCTCTCTTCACAATCTTCTTGACGTGATGAATACCTACATACATTGTAAATGAATAAATAATGTATAAGTACTTACATTATTTGCCTAGACAATGTAAATGAATAAATAAAAAAATAAGTACTTACATATTAGTTAGCATTGGACAATTTCTTTTATCATGGGACTGACCAACCAAACCACACCCATTACACTCTCTTGATTTCGAACTTTTGGCCTTCCCCAATGCTTTCTCCTTACCACCTTTCAACCTTTTACCACACCCCTTAGCCCGCACTTGACTTGGTTCAATGTAGTAATTGCAATTAACATTTTTCGAAGCATGAACACTAGGCATCTCATTTCCCGAAGCATGAACACTATGCATCCCCACAATTTGATTTAAATTATCATGCACACTAGCCAAACCATCGATATATACCTTTGTGGCTTCTTGACTAGTAAGGGCCTTATCAACCTCATCTAATGCCAATTGAATTAATTGAGACCTCTTTAATAGATATGATTTATCATTAACAATTTCACAATCAATATCATCCACTACCACCCCAGATTTTGCCGATTTGGTCCACCTACTCAAAATGTATTGGTTCGGTAATTTTTCATAATCATGCATTTTGTGCAAGTACCCCAAAACATGTCGACACAGGATTCCGGAGCATTCAAATTTTTTGCAAGTACAAGAAGCGAAATCTAATACCTTGTCATATTTTATAACCCGCATATTTGATTTCTGAATCTTATACAAACAATGACTTTCATCTTCCTTAACAAGCTCAAATTTATACGTGAAGCTATCCAAGATTTCATTCTGAAATTTATAGAACATTTCATTTGTGTACACATCAACCATATGTATCAAAAAGTCATGGACGATTTTCAACTTAGGCTTCTCAATGAAATCTTTATGATCCGCCATTAATTCTTCATGACGTTGACGCATTAGACCCCTCCCAAATTGGATCATAAATTCAACCAATGAAATATTTTTTGAAACATATTTTTTAAAAAAGGAGTGGGAGCTTTCCGCACGTTCGCTACTCGACATTTCCGCCGAAAAAATATGGTTCACAAAAGCTGGCACCCATTTTGAACGGATTTGATAAATTGAGTTTAGCCATTTATTGTCATTCAAACCACTTTTGTTAACAAGTTCCGTCCACCTCACCTCAAACTCAACCATTAACTCCGATCCCCAAATACAATTTGAAAATTCCTTATAGTAAGCACTATATTTAACCGAATCTAATTTCTCCAAAAATTTGGTTAAAATGTGCCAACTACAATATCTATGAAATGTCATCGGTAGTGCTTTTGAAATTGTATTTGTCATTGCGGAATCTTGATCGGTTATTATCATCTTAAGAGCATCACCTGTCATAGCTTTTAGAAACATGTTGAATAGCCAAACAAAAGAATCAATGGTCTCATCACTCAAGAATGCGCAAGCAAAGATTATTGTTTGACCATGATTATTAACCCCCATTAGTGACACAAATATCAAACCATATCGGTTGGTGTTGTATGTTGTGTCAAAAATGACCACATACCCAAAAAAAGTGTATGCATGTCTCGAGGTGGCATCAGCCCAAAAACAATGGGCAATTTTATTTTCATCATTTGCCTCAATCTTAAAATAAAATGACGGGTTTTTTGATTGTTCTAATAACAAGTACTCGTGAAGCATATCCCCATCGTGCCCCTTCAACTCTTTGCATTGATCCCTAGAGTGATTATACAAATCTCGTTGGGTACACCCAATATTTTCAAAACCCCCCGCTTGCAACCCAAGTAAATTAAATTGTTGATGTTTTGGAATATTAACCATGTCTAGTTGTTGAGTCAATGATTTTTGAGCACTAGATACTTGGCGGTGGGAATGCAACAAATGTATTTTTCTTGGAGTGGATAATGGGTGACAATGACCCTCAACAAAAACACTAACTTCATATAAACCATTTTGGGACATCACAACAGTAAGTTTTGCATTACAACCCACTTTCACCGATCCCCGACGCCTTTCCACCTCATTGTCGGCAAGAAGTTTACCTTTCCATTGTTTCCAACAAACAAACTCTTTCCTAATGATCTCATCAGTTCCGCGTCTCTTTTTTTCAGACCAATTTCTAACACTAAAACCAGATTCTCTCGCATAATCATTATAGAATTTTTTAACATCTTCCACCATTTTAAACTGTTGACGCAATTTTGGCTTCAATTCGGGTGCTACTTGTGGAGTGTATTCCAAATCTCTTTCTTCACTTCGTATTTCAAAATCCATATCCCCTCCCACATCCCATTGTAAATTTTCTCCATTTTGTTGCTCAATTTCCTCATTATCCATTTTAGATCAAACCTATAAATAATAACAATACAAATAATAAATATTATTAAAAAAGAAAATTAACATATTTTTTTTGGAAGACAAAATCATGTGTAATCTATTTTGCTTAATCTGTGATCTATTTTTTTCTAGATTTTTTTAATGATTTCAAGTATATTATGTGTGATTTTTTTCAAAGATTTTTTTAAAATCTATTTTACTTAATCCATATACCCCCCCCCCCCCCCCCCACCCCCCCCACACACACACACAAAAATCCCATTGTAAATTAACATGTTTTTTCTGTAATTTTTTTTAAGATTTCAAGTATATTATGTGTGATTTAGAAAAAAATTAAAAAAAATAAATACAAATCAAATAATCTCATAAGTAAAATAAGGAACATAAATGGTAAATATTGGTTTGGGGAAAACAAAAAAAAATATCCCCCCAAAAAAGGGCGTATAACAGTTAACAAAAAAAAAGGTATAACACTTGAGAATGTCAAAGGAAGAAAAGTTACCTGATGGATGAATGGAGATGAATGAGTCCAAATGGGTTGTGAAAGTGTGAAACAAATGGAAGAAGTTTATTCTTAGTACAAACAAAAGTAAGATATGTGCTGTCAATGTGCTAATCGTCAAAATAAAGAGATTTGTTTAAAAGAGTGAGAAATGGGTTTTGAATAGGATGATAAGGTGGGACCACGTAAGAGAAAGATTTGTTTTAGTTTTGTTTTGACTTTTTAAACCATCAAACTTTTTCTTCATTTGTTTTTTTTAAGACCCGCTCCTATGGTCCGTCTCTGGCACCCGCTAGAGATCGGTTCTCTCTCTCTCTCTCTCTCTCTCTCTCTCTCTCTCTATATATATATATATATATATATATATATATATATATATATATATATATATATATATATATATATATATATATAATCACTATAAAACTTTGAAGAAAAATTTCGATAACAAAAAATGAGAAATTGTATTCATTCTATCATAGGCTTGATATTTTTAATTTTTGCTCATACAAGAGGAGGGTTTATTTTTCATTCAAGAAAATTTCATTTTCATAATCAAGAAAAGAAATAAATAATGAGATACCTCATGTGTTGTACTTATTGATCCACCTACAAATAACGGATTGGATGTAATCAATCTTTGGTTCTTAATTTAGCATTACCTTGACTTTCCCACTCCTCTTACCATGAATAGTCCTTCCCAATTTGGCATGAACTTTAACGTTATCAAGCTCGTCATGTTTTAAGCGGATGTTCTAAGAACTAAGTCCACAACATGAAATTATTTTGGCTTGACCAAGTTCTCATAATCCCTATAAAGTTGCTCAATGAAGAAATTGAAGTCTCTTTGTCTTTATCAATATGCTCGTACATGGCCTCAAATTGTACATGCCTTAGATCTGGCGTCAAGTTAGTGTTGAAAGATAATATTGCAGAGGTCATTGTTAGTTCCATTGTCTAGACAACTTTTGTTCGATAGAAAATTGAGAAAGGAATAAACCATGTTGGATTTCTCTTCGAGGTTCTATAGGCTCACAAAACCATTGGGAATTTTTCATCCCATGTATCATGGAGATGATTTAGCATATTCTTCAAAAAAATTGTTATGGTTTTGTTGGTTTCCTTAGCTCACCCATTCCCCTTTGGATATGAAATAGTTGAGCGATTGAGGACAATCTTGTACCAATATGTGAGCACTCAAATCTCCTTGCATATGAATTTCTTGCCATTATCTGTCAGAATAACCATTGGGACACCAAATTTACAAATGGTATATTTACTGACAAATGGAGTAACCACTCGAGCGATAATATTTCTTAAAAGGAATTGCTTATGCCCATTTAGTGTAAATATCTTTATCCACCAAGAGGAAGGCTTTTCCATGATAGGTTGTGGTAATCTTTCCCACCAAATAAAATGACCAAGTCTGGAATGGGTAAGAAGCGTCCAAACACTGTAAACTCACTAATAGAACATATAACATGTTCCCATGCACTTCACATGTTCTACAAATATTCACAAAATTGATGGAATATGTTTCCATTGTGGAATAATAAAACTCCAAAGTCATCAATTGATCATATAATTTTTCTCCACCCATGTGCGAGGGCTCATGAGTTTCTTTCAAAAAAATTCCATTTATTCTTTTGCAACACTTTTCAAGGTCCCGTCTTTATATCCTTTCGTATACAACTCTCTTTTACTTGGTAAAAGTTGGAAACACTTTTCTTCATGTAGATCTCATTTTCTTGCTCAATGAACAATTCTCCGTACTTTAAATAAGTAATGTAATAAGTAATGTATGGCTTCCTCCAATCATTTAATGTCTCTACAAAATTTGGTTTAATTGGTTGGCCATACTAATTCTTCCATTTTACACAACTTTGTTGTAAAAAAAACAATATCTTTCATCATGTTGAACCAATAGTAACCACCTTGCTCTAAATGCTTGTACACTGGGGTATATGTTCCTCCAGACACTACACCACAAATCAAGAATTATCACGGTAAGTCATGTCCTAGGATCGTGACTGGGTGGTCACGGCTTAGGAACATGACTAGAGCTAAAATCATGTGACAAAAGTTGGGTCCAAGAAAAAGGGTGACATTAATGGTCGTGGTCACGGTCTTAGTTTATGACCACATCAGTGATTAAATGGGTGTCAAAACTCCCACATCATGACCCTAGATCGTGACCATAAAAGTGATAAGTGTTAGGATTTCAATTGATATGGGTCACAATCATGGGTCGTGATAATTTTTAAATTTTCATGGGAGCTAGTCATGGTCCTGGATCGTGACCCCAAGAAGTGACCATTAATATTTTACACATCATCACCTTGGTCACAATCCTAGATCGTGACAAGGTTCGTGCATGTAGAAAAATAAATGGTCATTTCCTGGGATCGTAACCACACCCTCTAAACATCAACAATTCTAATTTCTTTTTTTCATTTCACGATCTCTCTCTCTCTCTCTCTCTCTCTCTCCCCTCTCTTTAAACCGTCCCTATTTTCTCCCTCTCCTTCATCCACCGCCATCGCCACCACCTCTCTCTTGTCCGGCCACTACCTCTATCTCTCTCAAAATATCGTGACCAGTTATTTATTTTATTTTGTAAATTTAAGGAGCATGGATTAAGGCCACAATAAAATTTAAACATTTTCCTACACTAGTAATGGATCTGGGTTGTGACCATGGAGACAATATTGCCCCATGCAGATCACAGATTTGGGTCGTGACCCCATGGTCATGGCCTAAATATGTGGCATGGAGATAATATCATGTCACAAGAGAGACTTTGATACTCATTTAGGGTCATAAACGTGGTCCATAACAACTATTTTTTATCACAGGTAAGGTACGTGACCCCTATCCATATTCAGGATTGAGGTCTATCACCATCTCCAGTATATGGGGTAGCGACAGTGCATCTCGTGCATCACTCACAACTTATGATGAGTTTCTATCTCCCATGCACCTCGCCAAATATCTCCTAGGTAATTTAAAGTAGAGAGTACCTTGCCTCATATAGAATTTTACTAATACTTATAGCTTCATGCTTCCCTCAAGTGTTTCCAACTTCTTGATTTAGATGCTTTCCAAACTTTTTGCTCCTCACTTGGAAACATAGATCACACTATTATAGGCAATATTCTGACTCATCCATCTTCAATTTATGTGCAATTATTTCTAGAGTATCAGGGTGTATGTTCATCATTCGGTGGTGTTTTTGTACTTAAACAATAGATGACCACTCGGTAAGGATGAAGGTTTGCAGTTTTGAGAGAAAATTTCCCATTGACTTTTTAACTTTTTGATTGGATTCCCCTCATATACACATAACTTCAACTCTTCTTCTTACAACTTCCAACTTCCAACATCCGAAGTATTAGTGCTTTATATTTCACTTCGTCATTTAAGCACTTAAAATCCATCTTGTAGGAAATAGTGATTTCATCCTTAGGACTGAAGAGTATGATTCCATCCCATCCAGTACTTTGTGCAAGCGAATCATCAAATTCCATCATTAACTCTTTCATTTCTTTGCACAATTAATCTAGAAAATCATCCCCTGGAAATTCCTCACTCGGATGTCCATAAAGCTAGATTGTGAAGTTGGCCAAAAGATCATAAAAGCTTGACTCTTAGTATATTTAAGTGCAAAATATTTTAAGTCATACTCCGAGAGGATAAGAAACCACTTATCCGCTTGCCCAACCAAAATAGTTATCGCGAGAAAGTACTTGATAGGATCATATTTAGTGATGATATGCACTATAAATGTGAGTAAATAGTTCCATATTGTTTGTGCTACGAATGCTAAGGCTAAGAAATTCCTCTTCACACTTGTGTACGTGGATTCAGTCGTTGATATCACTCTGGATAATAAATATACATGGTTTTCCCGTCCTTCTTTCACCTAAGCTAGCAAATCACTAATAGACCTTTCGATAGATTTTAAATATAAAAGAAAAGGATTACCTACTTTCGAGAGGATCATGGTTGAGGGAGACATGAATAACTCTTTAATACTATCAATTGATTTATGTTTCAAATTTCCCAATGCCCATTCACATTGTCCTTTATGAGAGGTGAGAAAATATGTGTAATCTCTACCAAAGCTAGTCTAAAACTCCTCAAATAAGAAACTTTGTCCATGAAGCTTTTGAGCTTCCTTTGGCTCTTTGGTGTCCGCATCATAAAAATTGCCTATTTATTCTCTACATTCATTTGAATTCTTTGTTTGTTGATGAAAAATCTAAATAACTTGCTTTTTGTGACCCAAAATTACACGTCAAGGGGTTCATACACATCCTGTACTTTCGCAACATTCAAAGACTCTTCTAAAATTTTGGATGATTTTTTTCTTTTTTTTTAACATTACTACCAGATCATCCACATAGAATTACTATATATCATGAAATATGTCCATTACTGCTCGTTGATATGTCGTGCCGACATTCTTCAATCCAAATGATATAATAGTTTAGTGAAAATTGCCAAATGGGGTTGGTAAATCTGTCTTTCCTGTGTATGTTGGATCCATTCTAATTTGATTATATCCCACATACCCATCCATTAAAATTTACATTTCATGTCTAGCCATTGCATCTACCAAGATGTCAATTCTTGATAATGGGAATTCATCCTTGGTACACGCAGGATTCAAGTATCTAAAGTCCATGCAAATTATAAGCTGCTTCTTATCCTTTTTATCAATTGGCACAATGATCGAGAGCTAAATAGGAGGTTGGATAGGTTTGATAAAACTAATGCCTTTATCTTCAAATCGAACTCAGTTTTGTAAGTGCGAGTAGCCTGTCTCAGAGGAAATGCAGTAGAAAAAATATTCAGCTTATGAGAGCTTACCTCAGGGTTAGTTCCAATCATATATGTATACTGCCATGTAGACACGCCCATGAATTCTTTAAGAAGGTTTATAGTTTCTTCTCTTTTCTTTGGATCCTGCCCTTTGGGATGAATATTGGTATTTCATCACCACCAGTTTCCCTCAACTACTCCAACTTTTCTAGTTGCTCCCTAGGTCCATCTTGCATGTACTCTAGAATTTGTTATGTCTCTAAAATACGCTCAACTCTATGAGAATCATCAAGGATAAATAATTTCGGCACCAAGTCAATGCTCCCATCCCATAGCGCCACCCGTGTACATAAATAAGAATGACATATTACTTTACCTTAAGGGATAACCACCTTTTTGAAACTTCGAGCTGGCCTAGCCTAATCTTTCATCTTCCTTTTTCCCTTTTATTTTACCTAAGGGTTGCCACTCATGGACTCAACTTGCCATGAAAAAATTAATCTGACTGGATGCCTTCAAGAGCTTCTTGGAGCTCCACCACTCTTGTCTTTAATAAGTTTAGTACATAATGCTACATCAACTAGATGAACCTCTTCCACTAAGAAAGGCCTCTTAGTTTATTTATTCACTATTTTTGTTCCACTAATTTTATTATTCACATATTGGTGGAATGTGGAAGGCATAATGCTATGGGTATTCATCCACACCCTTCCTATTAATATTTGGTAACTTGTATTGACATTGATATCATGGAATTTGATGTGAGTGGTGAAGTTACCCAATTTTATCCCAACATTCACGTATTCGAGCGGCTGCATTCCAGCATGATCAAAGCCTAAAATCACCAAAAGTACTAGTACAATCTTCTATTAAGAGATTCCCATTTCATAAAGAGTGATATTTGGCATAATATTGATCGTTTCTCATCCGTTTAGCGGTGCTATGGGAAACTAATTCCATTTACTAGAGTAGTCACATACAAAGTTCTATTATGAAAGAATTATATGTGCCTATCAGCCTCGAAAAAACCAATTCTGATGTGTACCTTTTGATCACCCTTACAATAGGTACATTCCAATTGATGGATGGATCCCCTTGGTCTTGTAGTTCTTCTAACGTTTTCTTGGTAATTTCTAACCTTGTCTTAGAATTGACTCTATTTGATCAAAAAACCATTTGAACTTTGGACTTTTTGCGACCGTCAGGGACATCAAATTTATTTTGATTTCATAAGTTTGTGTGTTTCAATTATACTCTTCTTTTGAGGCTCCAACTTCATCGAGTTCCAGAACCACACCAACGTTCCCCTCTTAAAAATCTAATTCCCCATCCTAATTATATTTTTATTCATCATTGGCTAAATCGAGTAGCCAATCTCCACAAGCTTTGCCATTTTCCACCAACTCTTAAGAGACCATCATTACTTATAAATAATAGGCCATAACCATATTTGTCGACCCATATTGGTGGGTTGTAAATGGGTTGTCATTTACATCAAGAGGAGGAATTCGAAGATTTCACTAGTGACTTGGCCTTTTATTTATTTTTCCATATATAATAATAATCATTGTTCAAGTGTTGTATCCTCTGGTGAAACTCGTAATATTTTTCATTCACTATGTTAAGTGTTGTAGGTGTTGAATCAGGGGGGTTGGGTGGCCCTTCTACTCCTTTTCGAACCAAAGTTCGATGACAATCTGAAGCTTCTTCCACACTACAAGGCAGTGGTGGAGGAACATTATTTTTAAAATTTCTATTTTTTAGGGTGCCATTATATGATGCTTCATCCCCATTTATATATCCTTAGGACCAATGTCCATATAGCTAACCACTTGTCATCGAGCGACCTGAAACCTTCCTGGATGAGGAACAACCTAGATCCTCCAACTCTAGACATTTGTCTTGATGATCATTAAAATATTTCTTATTGCTAAAGTAAACTCCCTAAATATTCCATCATGTGTCTTAGTTATTAGGTGAATTTTGTACTCCTCAAGAAAACCTTATATGCAAATCTACAAGAGTCTTTCCTTTGTGGATTTCTTGTGTATATCTAGATATCTCTCTCTAAAATTTGTTATATACTGCATCAGCTCGTAATCAAATTTTTATACTTCCAAAGCCATATGCCTCAGACTAAACTCATCTTTAGCCCTAAAGAATTTCTGAAGTAATTTTCTCTACATCTCTTCCTAAGTGGGAATGATGTTTGAATACACATGGGAGTACCACGAGTAGGCCTTCCCATTGAAAGTCTTTGAGAAATCTCTCAACCTCAGATCGTTGTAATAAACATCGAGGTAATCCTCGAACACTACACCAAAATGGGCAAATTGTCACCTTTCAGTCGGCCAGCCTTGTCAAGGTCATTGACCGTGACAAAAAACACGCGTTTTATGTCACAGTCATTGACCTTGACACGACCGTGACAACTAATTGTCACGGTCATTGACCGTGACAAGACCGTGACAAATTTACTTGTCACGGTCAATGATCGTGACAATTCTTTGAATACTTATCACGGTCAATGACCTTGACACGACCGTGACAATGTTTACAGCAAAAACCCTTTCCCCCTTCTTTTTTCCTCCCGCGCCGTTCCCTCCCTCTCTCTCTCTCTCTCTCGACGCTTATCTCTCTCTCTCTTCCATTTATATATATGTTTGTGTGTATATTTATGTGTGTATGTGTATATATATATGTGTGTATGTGTGTGCGTGTGTGGGGGGTGGGGCTGGGTGGGGGTAGGGGGTGGAGTGGGGTGGGGTGGGGCGGGGTGTGTGCGTGTGTATATGTATGTGTATATGTGTGTGTATGTGTGTGTATATATGTGTGTGGTGGTGTGTGGTGGGGGTGGTGGAGGGGGCAGGGGGTGGGGTGGTGTGGTGTGTGTGTGTGTGTGTGTGTGTGTGGCGGGGGGAGGGGGCAGGGGGTGGGGGTGGGGCACCCATTTAATAAGTTTTGAAATATTTGGAAAAAACATAATATTACAAAATTGAAACGAAATGGTATTGACGGAACTTACACATACGTTATGCACTGTGCTCTTACGTTGAAAATTATTAGATAGAAAAAGAAAAATATAAATTGAGATAACCTTAGAATCTAATTAGGCTAAAAATATAATGGCATCAACTAACATATATACACAACACTAAAAGTAGACATCAATTTTATAAATAATTGATAATAGTTGGATAATAATTGGATAATAAACATCGGGAGGGGGTGGGGGTGGGGGTGGGTGGGGTTTTGAATATTATTTACATTTATATTTTTGGATATTATATACATTCAAAATAAATAATTGATAATAGTTGGATAATAATTGGATAATAGTTGATATTTTCATTCAAAATAAATATTTCATTCAAATATATTAGATAATAATTGATATTTTCATTTAAATTGATAATAATTTTAATATATGTTTGTGTGTATATATATGTGTGTATGTGTGTATATATGTGCGTGTGTGTGCATGTGTGGTGAGCCCTTCATATTTTAAAAATGTTGTTTTTATTCCTATAGAACATCTTAGATAGTGTGTGTGTGTGTGTGTGTATGTGGTCAATACATGAATTTATTTTTGTATTTGAATTAACCCATGAATATATTTTTGTATTTGAATTAACCCGTGAATTTATTTTTGTATTTGAATTAACCCACTATATGAAACATACTTGAAATTAAATATAGTGTGCATAGATACTAGCATTCTAGTTCTTATGCGTACGCATTCAATAGCCCTTAGACCCGTTCGAGAGTCATTACCCCTGTAATGAGATCTCTCGAATTATCCCGTTTGGATAGTTTGAGACTGTATAATTTTTGTATAATATTCTTATTGGCTTAAAGTTGTTACTTTTGGAGGAAGTTCTGCAGTCGTATTTTAATGTTCTCTGGGTACATACTAGATTGACAAGTGTGACTGTTATTTTAATTGATCAATTGAAATAACACTCACACCTGCCAATCTACACCGTGTACTTGGAGAACTAAGGGGATATGCTGTCGAATTTTTTTCAAATCGTAACAATGTGCATGAGCTGTTAAGTATATTACAGAAAAATGCATTCTTGAATGGGATAGGATCACTTACCCTTTAATAGGATAATTAAATGATGGGATAATTAAATAAAACATACTATAAATCTAAGTTTTGTTTACCTTTAATAGGTGTTTAGTTGTGGTAGCTGTGATGGGATATCCGAAATACAAAGAGTGGATGGGTGAGACTAATAGAATGGGGGATGTGTTTTACAGAGGTGCTAACGAATTTGTGAAATATGCAAAGAGATGTCGTAATGATGAAGAGTTTCCGTGTCCGTGTGCTAGGTGTAAGAATGGTAAGGTGTTTGAGTGGAAAACAGTTGAACTACATTTGTTAAGATCGGGTATGCAAGATAGTTATCGATTTTGGAGTTTTCACGGTGAATTGAAAGTTCCTTTTGTCCCCGACCAACCTTCACAACAACCTTCAACAAGTAGAAGAGATGAAGAAGGGGACGACGTAGATCATAATATGTTAGAGGATTTAGTTGATGATGCGTACGGAGTTTATGAAGCTGAGGAGAATGAGGTTACTGATGATGTAGAAGATTCAAGTGCTCGTGAAGATAACACGATAAAACTTGACGATGACTACCAAAGTTTAAAATTTAAGGCGACCCGACCGTTATACTCTGGCTGTGAGAAAGATCAAACAACTTTACATGCCATGGTTGGTTTGCACAGTTTGAAGACGCAGGACGGTTTGTCTGGAAATAGCGTGACGGGAATTCTGAAATGGGTGAAGGGCTTATTACCCAAGGTGAATACACTTCCAAATAGCTATCCTATTATGAAGAATAGTTTGAAAGGTTTGGAAATGAAGTATAAATCGATTCATGCTTGTGTGTATGACTGCATACTATACCGAAAGGAGTATGAAAATCTCGATCGTTGTCCGGTATGCGATGAACCTAGATATGTCCAATCTACTAGTAAGGAAGGCACAAGCTCAAAAGTGCTTCAAAAAGTATTGAAATATTTTCCCGTTGGGCCTAGATTAAAGCAATTTTTCACAGTACCATGGATTGCAGAGGCAATGACTTGGTATGCTAGGGCAGAAGTAGGGGGTAATATCATGCGTCATCCTATTGATTCTACTGCCTGGCGGAGGATGAATTATGAGTATCCCGATTTTGCTCGAGAACAATGCAACATTCGTTTGGCTATATGAACAGATGGTTTCAATCCATTTGGAAATCTAAGCACCAATCAGAGTGTATGGCCAGTGATCCTAGCCCCACTCAACCTCCCTCCTTCACAGTGTATGAAACCTGAATTTTCGATGATGGCTTTATTGATACCTGGGCCAAAGGCACCAAGTGAAGACATTGATATCTACCTGGCTCCTTTGGTAGAAGAATTAAATGAGTTGTGGGAAGAGGGTATGCAATCATTTGACTCTTTTAGAAAAGAAGAGTTTACGCTGAAAGCTATGTTGATGTGGGCAATTCATGATTTTCCAGCTTATGGGACATTATCCGGATGTGTAGTACATGGTTATTTGGGGTGTCCTATTTGTGGAGAGGAGACTGAATCTCTTCGTCTATCCTCTATCTTAAAAAATGTATACTATTGCCACAGGAGGTTTTTACCCCCAGCTCATAGTTTCAGATTTGAGAAAGGTTCCAATTTTTTATTGGGCGGAGTTGAACATAGGCTACCGCCGAGACAACTTTCGGGTTCAGAAATTGAAAGTAAATCTTCTGAATTTGGCCCAAATATGCCAGGTAAGAATCCCAAATTTAAGAATGTCAAGCATAAGAAGACCCCAACTGGGAATGAAACTGAGATAAGAAAGGCATGGTCTCGGAGGTCAATTTTATTTGACTTGCCTTATTGGAAGAAAAACCCGGTGCGCCGTGTATTGAATGTGATGCATGCAGAGAAGAACTTCGCTGAACATATTGTGGGTACTTTCCTTAGGGGGATTCATTCGAAGGATGGAGAAAATGCACGAAAAGACCTTAAAACGTTAAAACTTAAACCACAACTATGGTTGAAAGAAGATAGTAGGGGAAGGGCAATAATTCCCCCTGGTGCGTTTACTTTGACAAGTGAGGAAAGGAAGGTGCTTCTAGACACAATATATAATTTGAAGGGCCCATCTACTTTTTTGTCCAACTTGCAAAGGATTGTGAATTATGTTACTCATGATTTACATAAGTGTAAGTCCCACGATTGGCATGTGATCATGAAATTGGTTCCTCTATTGTTTAAGCATTGTTTCTCCAAGCACAAGGATTTGCGTAGGGCTATTATGCAAATTAGTATTACCTTCTACTTCTTGTGTGAGAAGGTAGTGAATCGAGAACACATAGTGGCCGCAAAATTGGCTGTGAACGAAGCGATTTGTGTATTGGAGAAGTACTTCCCCCAGCATTCTTTGACATAAGTGTTCACTTGTTGGTACACCTATGCGACGAGGCACTTCTTTGTGGTCCAGTTAGATATCGGTGGATGTATCCGTTTGAAAGATTGATGAAAGTTTTTAAAGATTACGTCAAGAATACGCGATATATTGCAGGATCAATTGCAGAGGAATACATCACCGTGGAGTCATCAATATATACTCGGGAATATATGCCTGACTCGACCAGCGTTGATGACACTGATGGATTCCTCGATGATGGTGGTAATGTGATGGGAAAACGAGTGAAATTAACGAGTTTGCAACATGAACAAGTAGCTCGTTATCTATTTGACACATATGAAGCTGTCGAAGAATGGAAAAAGTAAGTTTCGAATATTACAATGTTTAACATTATTTTAGATTATTTTATACATGATTAATTTTGTAATATGCACTAAATATGAAGCCTGTGAGAACAATAAAAGACGAAAAACAAATGTACAATCAAACAGCGAATTTAGGCTATGGTTGACACAAGAGGTAATTATAATGAAAACAGTCGTTATATAACGTTACATTACACTCAAATTTTACTACTAATATAATTAATTTATCTATATTCTAAGCTCCTAAAGATGGGTGATGCGACATCAAGGCTTGCTCGTCTAGCCACTGGACCCTTGTTCGTGGCACAAGAGTACAAAAAGTATCGATTGAACGGTTACATTTTCGGCGCTAAAGTATACGAGGAAAGTACAAATGTACAGAACTCGGGAATTTCATACAAGGCTCTTACTTTCTTTCGAGCGAGCGCAAAAGATAAAAACCTCGTTGAAGCTGAAATGAATTACTATGGTGTAATCCAAAATATATTTGAATTGGATTATATAAGCTTCAAAGAGGTTGTATTTTACTGTGAATGGGTAAGAGTTGAGGATAAAAATGCTTGTAAAGTTGATCTTGTCACCAATTTGATCATGGTTGACTTGTCCAAGTTGAAGAGCAACGACCACATGAGCGATGAGCCGTTTGTTTGTGCATTTCAAAAGGTTAAGCAAGTGTTTTACTCGGAGTATATCAACAACGAGCCATGGTTAATTGTCCAACACGCGCCAAGGCGTCTAAATAGTAGTGTGGATGACTTGGCTGCTCCTACCGAATATCAATCCATTTTTTATGATAACCCGAATTTGAAACAATTTTTCAATTTGTAATAAATATTTCAATTTGTACCGAAACATCCATTTTTAATGCTTTTACTTGATCTGCACTTTATCATTTTCACTCTTGTGTAGTGTGCGTGTGTGGAGAGGAGATTAATACATAAATATTCCAACTACATCTAAGTTTTGTTTATACTAATCCATGAATATACGCTTCTTACCTTTAATAGGTGATTAGTACATAGTTATTTGGGGTGTCCTATTTGTGGAGAGGAGACTGAATCTCTTCGTCTATCCGAACACTAAGAAATGCCATAATCCTATGGAGTGATGCTCTGCAAATTCCTCCCAACCGTTATGTAGCCAAACATCACCAGTTGAAGTTGTCAATTCCACTTTCCATACCCCACCACTTGGAACTTCTAGCAAAACATGGGAGACCATTGAAAGGTGGAATTGACAACTTCAACTGCTGATTTTTGGCTACACAACGGTTGGAAGGAATTTGCAATGCATAACTCCATAGGATTATGGTATTTCTTAGTGTTTAGATATGAAGAGAATTATAATTGACACGATTGCCCGGGGTACATTAGTTGGAAGGAGGTGCCATATGAGCTCAAGTTAGCTGTTTGAGTGACACTACAGGTAATGTATTTATATTTATATGTCAATTTCGATTTTGATTTCAATTACAATTTATATTTATCTATATTTGAGGGGAGGATACTAATTTTACTTTATTTCAATTCAGGGGACAAGGAGTGTCCCTAAGGGTAGGCCACATATGCTCTATACTTATGTGGCTATTCGGACGAGAAGGGAAGGATAAGGAGGTGTTCCCGAGCGTCGCGATACAAAATCTCTTTTCCATGCAAATAGTTTGTAGATTTGAGATAAAATGATGGTGATGTTGTTTCTTTTTAAATAGTTTGTTATTTGAATATATATTTGCATTATCTTTAGTTTGTTCGGATATATGATGTTTGGAACAGGTACAACATTGCTATAACAGGTGCAAATATACTGCTGGGCAGTGGCCATACTGCCCAGCAAATTTTTTTGAATTCTGCCCAGAATTGTCACGGTCAATGGCCGTGATAATTTTTTTACAAAGGGTCACGGCTTTGTCACGGTTATAAATCGTGACAAACGTGTCACGGTCATTGACCTTGACACGACCATGACACAAAACGCGAGTTTTGTGTCAAGGTCAATGACCGTGACACGACCATGACAAAAAAAGTTATCTCGCCTCAAAATGTCACGGTCATTGACCTTGACAAGGGGGATTTGTCAAGGTCAATGACCTTGACAAATGGGCAGATTTGGTGTAGTGGAACCTCTGAACATTATCTTTAAGATTCTCTCATTTTTCCATTAAACTTTATGAACTTTGGTGGAATATACCCCCGTGCTTATGGTATTTTAATTATACAATATGGATAAGGGTTCTTCAATTCTTCGTACGAGAGAGGATACTTATGTTTGAGTGAGAATACCTTATTCACCTCCTCCAGAGTAACCTCCTTTGAAGGGGACTCCACTACTTCAACTTTCCTTTCTTAAGGAAAGGCAACATGCACAAGGGCTTCCTCGGGAACCACTTTCTTTGTCGTTGATACCTCTGTTGTGATTACTCCTCCTGTAGAAGCTACCACCATCATGGAAAAAAAGTTTACCTAAGATAGACATATCCACATTATGATTTTCTAGAAAATCAAAGAATAAACTCCTAAGTTCATCCCTGTCAATTGTAGAGTAGTTGAGTTGCTACCCTGGCCAACGAAATGACCAGGACCTCGTGCTCCAATAACCATGACATCTTCATTAGTTATTATTCACTTTGTCCTCCATTGCCTGTTGGAGTGTCTTTAATGATAGGTTGCTTAGAAGAATTATGACCTTTTTCATCCATGGTACTGATGATACCCCCTATGGAGTTACCAAATGTAAGAGGGTAGTGGTAATGGGGTATATGAATATGTGTAAATAGGTGAGTCATGAACCAATCCAACAGATAACTTTTTATAAAGTAAAAATATTTCAAGAGTAAGAATAGAGACAAAATGAACTTTTCAAATATAATAACGAGGTTCTGATTAGAGGAGTGAGTAGCTAATGATTGTATAAAAGTTTTCAATAATAAATAAAGGAATGAAACCCTTGAGAGCAATGATTATCTGAGAGAGGAGAAGTAAGAACTTCAAATTTTGAGAGAGAGAGCAGGGAGAGAGTATTATTATATGAGAGTTTCTATAGCATAACAGTTCTTGTTATGTCATTATAGATAACTAATACTCTATTTATAGTAAAGTTGTAGGGCATATGTGGCACTTGCATGCCTAAAAATTTTCATTTGCGACAAATATCTAAAGATATTTTTGTCCTTATTACAATTTCTTATTGTCTACCACGATCTATATTTTTAAAGTGTGACACCTGGTGTAATATTGGATAAAAGGTTGATCTTATCACCATTAGTCAAGAATATGTTATTTTTTCTTTAATTAAAATTGCTTTCTAAAAAAGCTTGAAAACTTGTGAGTGACCTTAAGGGTCACTCTCCATTTATATTGTTAAAAAAATCTCCACGAGTATTCCAAGTGGTTTCTCAACGGTTGTTAAAATGTTTTTGTGTTAGTGTGAGTGTTCTATTCAGTTCCTCACACTAATCTTCTATTTCCCCAATATATTGAAGTGGTTTATCTTGGTCAACAAGACTTACCTCTCAACCTCCAAGCCAAAACTCTTAAAACGTGACAAATTTCCATCTTCTCAAACCCTACTTGATCGACCAAGGCCTCTTGCTAAGTGAAGCAATAAAAGACAACAATAATTATTATTAGTGAAGGAAGTGCTCATACACTCCAATAAAGTACTCGCCCATTTTATTTTGTGTTGTTTGAGTAACTACTTGTGAATTCCTTTCCTTTCTTTATGATTGTTTGATCATGAATTTACTCTTTTTTAGGAGATGTATGATACCACTATGGGGCTTAGGGTTTCTCCAATAACCTTCCCACTTTCTTGATATTACTCACATGTTCGTCAAGTAGATGACGTGTTCCTCGTGTACCCCACTATTATTACTTGACTAAGAGGAGGTGTCCTCGCTCTCATCTTCATCCATGATCAAAGAGTTGGAGGGATCCAAAGGCACTATTGCAGGTGAAGTGCGTGGATTTGATGGAGGCTCGGAGTGCAAGGCCTCCTTAGTGAAAAACTAAATCATGAACACAGACTCCTCAGAAGTGTGGATAACATAATTCCTCTCATCTGGGTCACTTAGTGAACCATCATCTAAACTGGTGGATGGTATGAACTCTGATCTACTGCACTGAATTTCTATGGGCTGAAAGGCCAACCCAGCTAAGGAAGAAATTTATACTATAAATAAGTGATCCACATAGGTGCCCTTAACTGGACGAATGACCACTAATAGGATAGGTCTAAGATCTTCAAAGGAATGCCTAGTCTTGTACTCATTAATGTTCCTTAATATCATCTCAACCCACAAAGAAAGACTCATAAATGATTAAAAATCAAAAGGGAACTAGAACGATGAAATGTACTATCGCGATTCAAAATATTAGTAAAAAATAGAAGAAAAAACCCTTAAACATACAATTCCATAAGGATAACTAACTTAATGGTCATCTAGACACCTAAATGCACTAGTCAAACCATAATCAAATAACCCAAGTAGTAATATTTATATCTATATAGAAGATTGTAACAAGAAAAAAAAATAATCTTAGAAAACCGTAGAAAACTATAAAATTGGGGACAAGGGGTACCAAGAGTCCTATAGATTTGAAGGAGAATGAAAAAATCAAGAAAGTAGGTTATGAACAATCGAAAAAGGAAGATCCTGACCGAAAATGGTAGAAATGGATGAATTTGGCTACAAATAGAGAAATCGGAAACGGGGCAGAAGTTTATCTCTGTATAGCTTACGTTCGAAGGTTTGAATTATGAAAGGTATGAAATGATTGGGAATCCAACTTTTATACCTTATTGGCAATCATAATTACTGTTTTTGAAATGGCATGAAGTATTTCCTTGGGAAATGCACTAACGGTTCGAAATTTGTGCACGTGCACGTACTTATAACATGTCGCACTAGCTAATGAGTAATAACCCATTTTTTTAAAAAATAATGCAAGGAAATGTGGTCAGATTTTTTGTATGAATTTACAGGAGAGTATATATAAAGCAATGAATTAAATTTAAGGCAAAAAATGGAACTTTATTCATTATTAAATGTTACACAAAGTGTATCACTACCGCTGGGGTGAATTACATTTATTGACAACACAAACTATAAAGTATAAAATAGAAAAGTGTCACTCCTTACTCCCATATGGCTTAGTCTCTATCCAAACAATCTCATATGTAAATAGGTTATTGGTGTGTGTCTCAAAAGGGGAAAATATACTATCCTCCTTTTCAGGGGCCGTCTCGAGGAAAAATTAATTAGCACTAATATGCTAAGAAGGCTTTACCAATTTTATAAAAAATATATTTATAGATGAAATATGGAGTGTGTATAGTATTCAAATGTCTATATACTTTATATAAGAAGTCAAAGAGTGAAAGATAACAACCCCATACTTATCAAATTTCAAAGGGGTATACAAATAAATAAGCCATCAATAAAACCAACTAATAAGAAATCCAAAACCTTTGGAAAATAACTAGCTAGGCACATAATTAAAGTGTCATTCATACGTATGTAGCTACAACTCTAGTTTTCAATCAGCTTAGACCATAGGCCAAGTAAAAAATTCCTTGGGAAAATATGACAATCTACTCCCTAGTTAATACTCATGCTTTTCAAATAAAGAATAATGCACAAAAGTGCAAGGTGAACTGAATCTAACAATGAATTGTGATGATATCAGTTATTTGATGAAATGGGTTCAAACTTGATCCAATGATCATAAGTAAAATAATCAGTTGATGTAATAACATATAAGTATAGTAATTTATACACATACTTATAATGAAATAGGGCTATCATTGAATGATATCAATAGCAGATAACAAATATGAAAAATTTACTATTAAAGAGGTAGAAACACCTACTTCATCGTAGTTTTGAATGGTTCAAGGATCAAAAAAGGATTTTAGGAGGAGTTGGTACATGATTATTTGTATACAAATGTTTGGATGAATAAATATTGTTGGAATTGAGGTTTGTTTTAGTCAATTTATACTCAAAATTGTGTTTTGAAGTGTTAGGGGTTAAATTGTAATTAATTTGGAAGTTTAAAATCTTAGGCTTAGGGTCATATTTGAATTTTAATGTTAAAGACATTTTGACTTAAAATACTTTAAAGTACTTATAAAAAAACATTTTAGGTTTAAATTCATAAGTTGGAAAAGTCAATAGGGGTTAATTTATAATATAGGAAAAGTATTTCAAACTTAAAACCCTATTTTTCAATAATTGTGGCTAGGTTTAACCAAACTCAACCTTACCTTATAAAATTATGGCCAGAAAAATAAAATAAAAATATTTCAAAAAAATTTGATTGGCCACATGCCCTCATGCGCATGGTCAAATCATTTATCTTCAAACTCTCAATTCTTGACTTTGGGTTTTGAAATCTTTGGCCTCGGATATCTTCTTCATTTTTAAGCCATTTAAGATAATTCATAAAAAAACTCAACCTAATTTTTCACAGGGAATCCAAATAAATGAGCTTTATGGATCGAGGTGTAATATGCATTAGTTCCATAACTGTATGTTTTTCATAAATTTTGACCTAACATTAGAAGTTTTTCTAAATATAGTAGGGATTATTGTGAACATGGTTGTGTTTATACTATGTTAAGGAAGAGTTTGGTTTTGATTTCAAGGCTTAAGGTGGTTTGTGTGAAGAGAATTCAAAAAACACCTTCGAACTATATAAGCTTGTTATTTAAATTTGTGAGATTTGGTCATTGCACTAGAGTTCCTAAGGTCCTAATGCATTGTTTCCTAGCCTCAAAACTGAGTTATAATCAATATATCAAAGTTTACCATTAAATTTCAAGCATTAATATCCCATTTCCACCCGAGAAATGGTAAGGGTTAAAGGAGTCCACCAAGATGCTGGTGTTATATCTTTACTTATTAACAAGTAATACATTTCCTTAACAAACTCTCGATATCATTTCTCATATTTGGCCACCAATATTGCTTCTTTAGGGCATGGTCCATTTTGGAACTTTCGGGTTGAATCATAAATTTATAACGATGGGGTTCTTACAATACTTCTTTTCGAATATATAAATCATTAAGTACATATAATTTATTTCTAAATCGCAAACATATTTTCTTATGGTATGAGAAGTCGTGATTTTTATCTTAAAGATGTTGAACAAAAGGGTCTTGGTACTACTGGACTAAGATTTCCTCTCTCAATTCTAGATATGCAATTATGTTGGAATTTTTTTAGAAAGGGAGTATTAATCGAAGATCATATTGCTCTATGGTAGAAGTAATATTGTAAGAAATTAAAGTTTGGAGTCTTCCTAATGGATTACGACTTAAACCACCAGCTAACACATTTCCTTTTCCTGGATGGTAGTTTAGTTAAAATCAGTAATCTTCCAAAAATTTCGTCCAACGTCGTTGTTTTAAATTTAAGTCTTTTTTAGTGAAGTTGTATTCCAAACTCCTATGATCAGAAAAGACTTAAAATTTATCTATAAAGGTAACAGTGCCATATTTTCAAGGCAAAAACAGCGGCTACTAACTCAAGATCATGGACAGGGTAATTAGAATCATGAATTTTGAATTGTCATGATCCATACTCTATTACTTTCTCATTTTGCATTAAAACACATCATAAACCTTGCAATGAGGCATTGGTATATACATCATAGCTTACATTAATAGAAGGAATAGTGAGGACATGGGCAGTATTTAACATGTCCTTTAAAAATTGGAATGCTTGAGTACAATCATGAGTCCATACAAATGTCACTTCCTTCCTTGTTAGCTTTAAGAGGTGAAGAGCAATACGAGAAAATCCTTCCATAAAGAAATGATAATATCCAGCTAATCCTAGAATTTTTTTTATCTTGGTGATATTGATAGGATTTTTCCATTCTAAAATGGTTGAAATTTTGGCAGGATCGACATGGATTCCATTTTTAGAAATCATATATCCTATAGAAAAATCACATTTGCTCTTCTTAGCATGAAACTCATGGTTCCTTAGAGAGCATAATACTATATCTAGATGTTGGTCATGTTCTACTGAATTTTGAGAATAGACAAGAATATCGTTAATGAAAATAATAACAAACTGGTCGAGAAAAGGTCTTAAGATTTTATGCATAAGATCCATAAAAGTTGCGGGTAAATTGGTTAATCCAAAAGACATAACGATAAATCCAAAATGGTCATAACGAGCTCTAAAATTAATTTTTGGAATATCCTCATCTCTTACTCACAATTTATGGTAACCAGATTGTAAATCTATTTTTCAAAAGACCCCTGCCTCTCGAAGTTAATCGAATAGATCTCTAATTTGGGGTATAGGATACTTATTCTTAATAGTCACTCAGTTTAGCTTATGATAATCAATGCATAATCTAATGCTTCCACTTGGTTTCTTGACAAATAACACGGAACCCCCCCCCCCCCCCCCAAAGAGATGTACTTAGGCAAATAAAACCCTTTTTTCAAGAAGATCATCAAGTTGAGTGAGAATTTTGTGAAGTTCTAACGGAGCCATTCGATACAGAGGTATCAAATTATGGAGAGTATTGGGACAAAGGTTTATACTAAATTCTATTTCTCAAGAAATGGATAGTCCTAGTAATTCTTCGAGGAAAACATCTTCGAATTGTTCAAATTCTTGGAATTATAGAAGATTTTTGAATTTGGAAACATAATGGTTTAGACAGACTTGACCCTTGAAATACAAAGGAATGATTTTCTTTGTTTTGAAAGTAAATTTTCTTGGCATGACAATCAATAAAAGCGTGACGTTTAGATACAACATTCGTCCCAATAATAATATCAAAACTGCAAATATCTAAAATTATCAAGTTAACAAAGAGTGTACCATAACCAAGCTGAATTTTATAATTTCTATAACCTTGGGTCGTTGTATTTATTTCACTTGTTCGTAATTTAATATATAATAGGTAACGTTGTAGGTAGTAATTGTAATAATTTATTTAGTTTAAGGCTAATAAAGTAATGTGTTTAACCTGAATCAAATAAAATATATGCAAAAAGATGATGAAGAGGTATTGTACCTTCTATCACATCATGGGAGTTTCGTGTAGGTAGTATCGCACAATTCTTTCCATGCCTATGAACTGGCACAATTTTCTTAGTAGGATTTATCTTAGGTTGGTTTCGGATAGGACGAGAATATTGATATTGCGAGGTATTATCTAATTGTCAATAGATTGGAAGAGATCGTAATTTAGGATACTGTGGCCGAATATGTCCTAGTGATTGACATTCATAACAACGAATCAATGAATGGGTAGTGTTATGGTGAATCTGGGAATAAGCTTTTCCACTTGGATTTGGCTAGGGTTGAGGTTGAGATTGAGGTGAGGTCCTAATAACATGATTATTTCTATTAACGAGGTAAAGATCGTACCACGACAGAAGAATTTTGTTCCACAATTATCGTAACATCGATAAGTTGAGAATAATCTCGGATTTGTAAAGGAGCGATAGAATTCTTTATCCTTACATATAGTCCTCTTTCAAATTTCTTGAATTTATTTATTTTAGTATCCACATACTTAATGGTATAATGGGATAACTCGATAATTTTGGCTTCATACTGAGATACGGACATGGTTTGTTGCTATAATTTTAAGAAATTTATAGTTTGTTGATCTTATTCAGCTTCGGGAAAATACTTTTTGAAGAATATTTCTTCAAATTGATACCAAGTAAAATCAACAACATTCTATTTACGTGACACTTCTTGGCACTAGAAATTAGCTTCACCTTCAAACATATAGGCCGCTAGAATTACTTGGAGATTGGCAGCTATACCTACTCCATTAAGAATTTTTACAATCTAATGCATCCATTTCTTAGCTTCACTGGCACTTGTCTTTCTAATAAATGAAGGTGTTTGTTGTCTAAAAAATTCTTTGAAACATTCATTCTATAGATTTCTTCTGAAATTTCCTCTAGAGTTGTGCAAGGAACTTGATGTTGTTGTTGGGCTAAAAATGTTAATTCCAGAATACATCGCACGATTCCTTCAGTGTGAGTCTATTCAATTTGAGTTCTACTGGAAGAAATTTGAGTACTAACAATCCTAAAATATAATAGAACAGTCACAATAATAAATAAGAACATAAAATAGAAATATATCACAAGCCTACTATATTATACAAAGATAGAGTTATATGGTAAAATAGAGTCATATATCACATTAGTACTTACTCTGCATTAGTTAAAAGTTAGTCAACCTCCAAAATATTAGTAGGCCAGGATATAAACAATATTTATTTTGTTATGTCACATTAGGAGAGACGATTTTCTTAATTTTTGGATTTTTCTTAGGTACGAGTAGCAACATAATTCTCAGAAAAGTCAAAATTTGAAACATCGAAGTAATCATCAAGTTCGAATGGATCGTCATTAGTAGAACCACTTGTATCGAAAGATAAACCAACTGTAAGTTCACCAATTGATGTAGCATCAGGATATAATGTTTGGATGGATAAAGTTCTTGTACAAAAGAGGATAGTCCCTCTTCCCTTTTTGAGACACACAACAATCACCTTCTTACATATGTCACTCTTTGGACAGAGACTAAGCCAGATGGGAGAAAGGATATTTTCTATTTTATACTTTATAATTCGTGTTAACAATAAAATGTAATTCACCCATGCAGTGGTAATACACTATGTGTAATATTTTAATAATAAATAAAGTTATGTTTTCCGCCTTAACTTTAATTCATTACTTTATATATACTATCTTGTATAATCATACCAAAATTTAGAGTATGACAGTATCCGAGCTAACAAAATTCTATACTAAATACCCAAAAGACATTACTCTGCAGGGAAGCTACTACTGGCTATAATCATGAGAAAAGTCTTGTAGGCTTTTGTTATACCATAAATTAGGGATGGCATATGGACTAATCGTAAGGTGACAATTGGTTTCAAAAACGAGATAACTGGAGACCTCCTTGTACTTTAAGAGTCAAGGAGACCCATGGTCATCGACCAACATTATGGTCGGTTAAGCCACAGATGAAAGATTAGTTTATTTCTATCAGTTAACACCGTTAGCGGGAGCATGTACCTCGTGATTGAATAATGTCAAGAACCTAACACATGTGCACATGGAGAAGATATAAAACTCCTCCATGTGCTAATACGTAACTTATAATTATTCCCTCACTAAGCTTGTAAAGCGTGCACTCACCTCACCTATAAAGGTGAGACACATGTTTTCCTCTTTTCTCTCTCCTCTAACAACTTATAAATATCACACATTAACATCATTTGAGGTAAGAGAATTTTATCTTACTATTATGATACCAAATTCTAGAAAGATCTTGAAATCCTATACTTTGTACTCTTTAATGGTGTTTTCCTAGTAATAACTAGACTCACTCGAACATGTGGATGTAGGCACTAATTTTGGTCGAACCATGTATATTCGATCGTTCTCCTTTATCTCTACCCTATATAATATTGTTATTCCTGTCTCACTAATCAAGAGTATTATCTATTTATCTTCTAGTTATTTCTATATTTAGCTAAGATAGATCATATACCATTTTATACCTATAACAATGATCAATGTACTACTGCACCACCATTAGAATATGTCAAGTGCTTACGACATGACTCTGAACTTCAGCGATATGTTTTAGGATCAAAATCATATCGCAGGGTTGGATGCTATGGAAAGGTTGGTTATCAAAAACATTCTTGATGATACTCCTATTGGGAACTAATTTCTAAAGATGATGTCCATCTTAGGGTAACTTGAGGCCCATGGATCTAAAATCAATTTTGTGCTCTAACCATTCCCACAACCCTTTAAGTAGATTCATCTAAACTATTATATGATTAAAGTTGATTACTAATTGGAGAAACTATTTCAAGAACTCCAGGATGAGAAGAATAGTATCAAACAAAAGGGTATTTTTTAGGCTTCTAAGAGAGGGCCATTTTCTTCGATCCTAAAAGGTAAGACGAATAAGAAGGGAAAGTCTCATGTAAAACTTTTGTAGTTAAAACTGTGTTTTAGACTAAGGTAGAAGGTAAATAACCAAAAGTCAAGTGTTAAATCTACGAGCAGTTAGGACATTGGAATAAAGACTCCCCGGTCTATTTGCCAAAGAAGAATGGAAATGGTAGTTTCTCCTTAGTCATTAAGACATGTTTAGTGGTGCAATTTGTTGGTACCTACTGTGTAGATTAGGGAGCCACTAATCGTATTTTCAATTATCTAGAGGGGTCCAGGTAATAAGGGAGATCAGTGATGGAGAAATTTTTCTATTCATGGGAGATCATCGGACAACAACAATTTAGTAGTATAAAATTTAATTTTAAACATTGGTGAATGAAAAAGGTTAATGTTAATATATTATTTTTATGTCCAATATATTAGAAGAAATTTACTTTCGTTTTTTAAATAATTTTGAATAGATATTTGGTTTATTTTAATAAAAAGTTTTATAAAAAATGAAAATCTTTTATATGCTCTAACACATTCAAACGTGATCTTTATGTTATACAACATGTCTCACCATTACTTCTAAATACTGAAATGAGTAACTTGAATCGAAGTAACCTAAAGAGAAAGAACATTTCTAAGTTGAACAAAATGTATCTTTTTCACTTACTCTTAGGTTATATTCATCTAATATTTCAAATGAACATTTCAAATGGATAATTGAGTTCATTTAATGTCGAGGCACTTCCAGTTTGTGAATCCTATTTTGAGTTTAAAATAACTAAGAGTCCATTCATGACCAGATGATATAAACTTAAATATGTGTTGCAATGGTTTTATTCTAATTTATGTTGCTCTATGACAATCCGAGCAAAAGGTGGCTATGAGTTTCTCATCATTTTCTTTGATGATTACTCAAGATTTTTATATTTTACCTTATGCATCACAAGTTTGGAGTCTTTGATAAGTTCAAAGTGTATAATGATGAGGTAGAGAGTAGGCATGCTAAACTAATCCAAACTCTATATTCTGATCGTGGAGGTGAGTACCACTAGACATATTTTGGGAATCAGTTATTAAAGACTAGTATTACATGATAATTGTATACACCAAACACTCCACGAAAAAATGGTATAGTGTAATGAAGGAAAATGACTCTTTTGGATATGGTTAGATCCATAATGAGTCATTTGAATATGCTGAACTCTTTTTAGGTTTATGAATCAGGGGTGGCTACTTATTTACTGAACATATTTCAATTCAAATCAATCTCAACAATTCCCGTGAAATTCAGAACTTGGTGCAAACTTAGTATGGGACATGTTCATATCTGGGGTTACCTAAGACACGTGATAAGGAAGGAACTTGGTAGGATAGAATCAAGAACATAAGTATGTCTCTTAGTGGGTTAACAAAAAGGAACTAAAGGTGGTCTATTCGATAATCCTAAGGACCAAATGGTGTTGCTTAGTAAGAAGGAACTGTACTTAGAGGACGATTATATGATAAACCATAAACCCAAGAGAAAGATTATCTCGCAAGGCCTAAGGGGAAAGAGCAAGTAATTTCTTTTGGACCACCCGTACATGATGAAATATAACTTGATATCAAGAATACACTGCCTAGTGGTAGTGGGAGTCTTACTGATGATAATGATACATCTTTTACTTATACTTGACAAGAAATGGAATCACATCATAGTGGGAGAGTCAAGAAATACCCTGAGGTTAGTGTATTTGTGTTAACACCTCAGTAGAACCTCGGGGGAACATAAATAGAATATCGAGAACATTAACGAGGAAATACATGATAAGGAATTTGAGTTTTGGATAAAGGAAATGAATAAATAAATGCAGTTGATGTATTTGAGTAAGGTTTGTAAGCTTGTAGACTTACCATATGGGATAAAACCATCGGATGTAAGTGCGTCTATAAGAAGAAAAAAGGGTAGATGGAAAGGTGGAAATCTTTAAGGCATGGATAGTATTTAAAAGATTTACTCATAATTAAAGGATATACTATATGGAAAACTTCTCGTCAGTAACCATGCTAAAGTCTATCTAGATGTTTCATTTATTTA
This sequence comes from Sambucus nigra, assembly GCA_949130495.1. Classification (NCBI taxonomy): domain Eukaryota; kingdom Viridiplantae; phylum Streptophyta; class Magnoliopsida; order Dipsacales; family Adoxaceae; genus Sambucus; species Sambucus nigra. The sequence continues at coordinate 401,745,215 of OX422208.1, read as the reverse complement.
TTTCGGCTAATCTCAATCTCGAGATTTGGAAAATAGACATTAAGACTACATTCTTGAATAGTAATTTCGACAAGTGCATCTATACGATGAAACCCAAGGGATCCATAGAATATGACTAGGAAAGTAAGGTATGCCAGATTAAGATATCCATTTACAGACTTACCTAAGTGTCAAGATCTTGGAACATCTTCTTTGATCAGGTGAACAAATATTATGATTTTGATTAATGCCCAGAAGAAACTTGTGTGTGTAAGAAGCATGATGAAAATATGATGGTATTTATAATACTATATGTAGATTATATTCTCCTAATTAGAAATGATGTCGGCGTATGATACCAGAAATGGTATCACCAGGTCATAGATGTGTGAAGATCAAACGGGTATACAACAATGGTAATGATCACATAGTAAATCAACATAAAAGGATATGGGGTGAAGAGGATGAACACCTAGATTTAAGTGGTTCGACCGGAGCCTATGTCCACTATGTGTGTGTGTGAGTGAAATCCACTACTGAATATGGCTCTAATGGCATGGTTATAACACAAGATTTCTCTCTCTCTCTCTCTCTCTCTCTATATATATATATATATATATATATATATATATATGTATATATATATATATATATATATATATATCATGTACATAAATGAGCAGAGTTTTATCTAGGGTTTTAATTAATAGATCCCTTCTCATGGATAAGATTAAGATTATATATAGGGCTTGGGGGTTTAGTGTACACCCAAGCAGTAATGGAATGTTCCTAGCTAATGAGGTTGTGCCATATCTCTTGCCACATGTATATCATGATGATGAAATATTCCCTCACGTGTGAGGGAGATCTTGCTATAACGTTTTCATACGCATAGGATCTGTAACCCATGTGCAGTCTTCCATGTGTTGCCCAATCCATGCGCTCGGTCAGTTGTCAGTGCCGACCGTACCTCCTAGGCCGAGGTTGAGGTGATGAGCCAACCCCTAATGGGATTTACTGATGATGGTGTTGCCTGGATCGGCCGTCATCTCTTGAGTAAGAGGGCGTGGTTGAAGATAGACTTGTAGTGAGATCACTGAGGTTGTACATGTAGATCTGATATTTTGAGTCAATGTCGAGGCGCAATATAAGATCTATGAGGCCAAGGTTGAGGCGACCATAGATGAGGCCATGATCGAGTCGTCGATCTAGAGTCCACTAATGTAATGACACTTGTCATGCTAAGGATCAAGTCTGAGTCATCCGAGGGTTGAGTACTTCCAGGACAAGTGGCAACTTCCCATTTCTAGCCAACTGGTGAGGGTGACGACTTAGGCCGAGGCCTATGATCCTAGACAAGGTGATATTTAGCATATCAATCATCTCCTAGACCTTAGTATCTGACATCTAGATGAGGTTAAGGGGTAATAAAGTTATGTCGTCTGGTAACTGTTGAGACGACACATGGCAGACATTAGGTGAGTGGTAGCTTGATTTGAAAACTGTCATGCTTCCCATAGCATCGTGTCTAATCATGGTGTAAATGAAGGTTTAGACACTTAGGGTTTCGAGCTTGTTATGATGAGGGTCATGGTAAATTGTGTGTCGCTTTGTAAAGCATGCACAAATCATTCCTTACATATAAAAGGGGTTATTTTTGAAAGCCTTTCTTCTTCCCTATTTCATTTCTCTAACGCGCCAACTTTTTGAACCAGAGCTCATGCCCCTTGTCTCTGTGCCTCCAAGCATATTTCCAAGTTCATTTCTACTTCTCCATTCTCATTTCCCTTCTAGGTAACCTTCTTCCACCACTATATTCAAGATTTTATAGTTTCTTAAATCGTTTTAAGACTTCATAATTTTCGGTGAGCTCAAACCTAACTCCGACAGCTTGACTTGGCTATTAGGGGTTTATTTATTTGTTTTAAGTGGTGGCTTTGAGTGATTTCGGGATTTTAGGGGCATTTTTTGCTTAGTATTTACACCATTTAGGCTATCATTTGGCCCCTTAGTTCACTTCAATCACATTTCGGTTATCCTTCCTATCAACTCTTCTTTGTTGTTCTTGGTAGAAAAATGATTCACTTCTGCCTTTTTTATCTTGGAGTTAACCCTAGTCAACCCTAAAACTGTTTGTGATTTCCAACTTTAACTTAAGTGTCACCTCGTCCACTGAATGTTAAAAACCTTATACGAGTTAGCATTTCAGTATCCAGCCCTTAGGAAGAAGTATTTCCAAGAGATATGTAGGTTAGAGGATGAGGCCGAGGCTAAGCGTCAAGAAGACCCCGTCTGGAGACGACCCCTATTTCCTGCGTTGAGTGCACAATACCCGTTTGGTCAAACCAATTCAATCCTAATAGATTTTAACCATTTTTTTATTTATTCCTTGGTCTTAGACTTAACTTATTTTGCACTCTACCAGATTAAAAAATAATCTATTGATCAGGTTTTCTGGTAAATTCAAAACTCTATATCCTATCAAGGGAGATCACAATCTAATATCTTTCATGGATGTCTATTCCTTTGAATTATGATATTAGATCTACTGACACAACGATTTCTCAATTTGCGGAGATTTAGATTTAATAAGATTGAATTTCACCCATATTAATCAAAGAAACATTTATGCAAGTATTTCAATACTCATAACTCACAGGATTAAGAAACTATTGCCCCTTTTCTAACTAGTGAGATTTTGCTAGTCCATTTAAGTACGTACCAGACTTGAATCTCACTTGTGGCCCTATTTAATATATTCTCGATGTATCAGTCACAATCCTATTTGAGTTATCAAGTTCCTAAACCATTAAATAGGTTCTCGTATTTAAAGACATGTTACTATAATTATGCTCATAACTTTATTAATAAGAAGTAAACTCCCTATCTAGGCTACGGATTGTTCAATTGTACCAAAATCAAATTTTCGATCATTTGTGATTAGGCAGAACCCAACTCACCGAAATCCCTACTAAGTCCAATTGACTGGCGTTGCATACAATATATTTAAACATAAATGTAATGCATTCTCATAACCATGATTCTCATTTGAAATGAATTTGACACACCATTATTAAAAAATAAACATCATACATGGTTTTAAGAATAAAACCTCAACAAAAGCGACTTTGGGTGTGGTTCTTTATTTTTCACAAATTGCTATTATTTTCTCTCATCAAGTCTCGCTCATCATCTTAAAATTGGACAATAGGATTATGTATTCCTTAGAAATTGGTATTGATAATTAAAACATAAATGATTACTTCAATAAACGCACACTTAAGATATCTCAGAATCAACATTTATTCCATAATCTCATCTTTAGTAAAAAAAAAGAGCAAAAAATTATAACCAGATAACCACTTACTACACCAACACCAATGAAAACCAGACTATAAACAATCCAACCAACAATCTTACCAAACAACAATTAACCCTTCAATCACCAAACCATCATAATTATCCAAAAGGATACATACAAACCTTCTCTAGAAACCCATTATAAGAACAAAAAGTCCCCTCTTCAACATCACCATCATCGCCACCATCCTTCGCATAAGCCTAGTAGTCTCATTCTTAGGTCCGTACCCATGCATGCTCAATGCGACGATATACCTTAAAAAAATTAACATGGTCTACCAAATTGCCTTTAACTACCTTTACACCAACAAGACAGCATTGACTAATCCTCTCTTCACACTCGTTCAAAACTAGATCCTTTAACACCCATTTCAGATACTTACTGGAAAACACTGAGTTCTCACCCACAAAATGGGTCATATGTCTCTGTTACCAAAAACTCCCCAAGGATATGCACAGATATTCATTTTGTTCCTACAAAAGGAAAAAGTCTTTATAAAGGTAAGAATCATTTTCCTCCATCTTACCTGACGCAATAATCTCCAGGAGAAGTAGAAAGACCTTGATGAACACCTAAGAAACAAACATAATGGTAGTCCTCTAATTGCATGACGTTAACTCTTCTCACCAAGGTACAAGGCAACACAGAGAACTAGCTCCATTTTTTTATTATCCAGTCATACCATTCATTCACAGATGAACTATAATGTACATAAGACTGAATTAAGAAATTAGTAGTACACGATGATAAAAAAGGAAGGGGAAATGGTCAAGAGAAACCTCTTTACTAGACATATGTACAATATCATAACATTTCCTCTCAAGAAGGTAGAAGGGTCCGTGTTCTATTCATCAAGACCATTAAGGGTCTCAACTAAAATATGGAATGTTAAATTGTAAGGAAAATCCATCCCCATAACTAAGTTAGCAACATGGTAATCCTCATTTGTGGCGCTCATCACTGGAAGAAACTTAGCAGTTGAGCCTAGCACAATGTCATCGCTATATCTCGCAGATTGGATATCCTGATAGCGTACTGACTCAAGCACTACTGGGAGGTCAATTACAACCCCATGCATTAAAGGTTGTGTAGACGATTTGGAAATAAGTAATAACTAGACTCGTAAATCTCATGGAGATCAAAAGAAATCCAACATGCTAGCTAGGGCATATGGGTACACACCCAATATGGTGGAAAATTATTCATAGGTCAAACATACTTCATCCAACCAAAAATGGAACGCATGGTCCTATGGGTACTAAAGTTGCAGGGAAACTTCAAAGAGTCCCCATGTAATCTAACGATTGCACCATAAAGTGATCGGGTGCAATTTTATGGCAGTATAATGCACTCCATACAATCTCATACCCTCCAACCAATTGAGGTAAGCATAATAACCCTTTGTCAGTAGAATTAATATTTGAAAGGAAAACATTATAGATGAATGAGGAGAAGTGGAAGTAACTGGTGACATTAAGACCACATTTAGGACCCTTTTATACTCGAAATTCCTCAAAAGTTGACAAGGAAGATAATCTTCCAAATCTACCCATGAAAAGATATGTACCATCACAGTAATAAGTGCGACAAGGGCCTGAAAAATAAGTACATCTCACGAATAGGCCTATAAACAATCCAGGGGGCCTACAGATCAGAATCCCTAATTTGGGGAATTTACATTTTCCATTCATCCCCCTCTTTTCATTATAATATCACCCCATAAATCTTTTATCATAAAAATTACCCTGTTGGATTTTTACTAATCCTTTGAAAAAATTCTAAAAAAAATCAAACGCACCACATAATTTTTTTCACAAATCTCATAAAATCCCCAGTGGAAATGTAAAAAGTGAATGTAGAATAATTCACTTAATCAAGATAATTAAATAAAATGAAATATATATATATCACTGTTCTAAAAAACCGCCTAGGCATGCCTAGGCTTGAGGCTTGGGAGAAACGCCCCGCCTTAAGCTTTTGACGCCTTATGCTTGGTAAAACCCTTAAGGCGCACTTTTTCTCTGAAAACAACAATGCTTTAGTGAAATAATGTCTCCTTTAAAATATTTTTTTACAAATCGGACCATTATTTCATCCAAAATAATCAAATAGTATTTTAATTTGAAAATATTCAGTCATATTTGATGATGCTATGAATAGCACCACCAGATCTGGCGTTGGCAAGCTCAACAAGTGATAACAATGGAAGAACAAGAAATTATATGTATATATATAGAAGGAGGTGAGGAGAAGAAGATGAACACTAGAATGAAGTGGTTCGGCCAATCTGGACTACGTCCACTGTGCAGGTGAGTGTAAATATCACTATTAGAAGAGGGATCTAATGGCCCTAGTAATATAATCACACCACTTTCTCTCTGTACTGTAAATTCAGCAAAGTTTTGCTAGAGTTTATAATTCTGGATCCCCCACAAGGTAGGAGAAGACAAGAATATATAGTGTTTGGGGGTGTAATGTACCCCCTAGGCACGCAATGAGCATGTGTGTGATGATCTAGCCAATCTAATGAGGCCATCTCTCACTATCACATGTAGAGAATGATGATGAAATATTCCCTCATGTGAGGGGATTGATTCGGTTACAACTTATTTTATCCACAGGTTCCTAATCATACATGCACTTATAAATGCTCGGCCTTGTGTCCTTAATAGGTGAAACCTCGGCCTTGCAGACTACGAGGTTGGTGAAGTCAAATTGTTGCTTTGTCTGAGCTTAATATCCATGATGACCCCGGGTCAGGTGGGATAGCCGGGGTTAGGTGTGAGATGTAATGTCAGTTGTGACCGATGATGATGTTAGTAGATGAGCACATAAGATGTGTTGATTTCGGCTGGTGGCCGCAACATTGGCTGGGGCCGATGATGTTGTTGGTAGATGGTTGAGCCCATGGGACCTTGTTGATCTCGGTTGTTGACCAGTCGAGGTTGGTAATGGGGTAGTTGTAGCGTCGACTAAGGTCGACCTTATGAGAGACAATATTACTGATGGTTGTTATAAGCTTATGGTCACCGCGGCTGTGAGACTGACCGAGGTTAGTTGCTCTGAGTAAGAGGGTGCACTTTGGGCATATCATTATTTTTATGATATGTACAATTTTAGAATTTTAATACCCTTGTTATGGTAAAAAAAATTAAAATATATTAAAAAGGCCTAAATGCCTTTTCACGCCTTTTTACGTAAAAAGGCCCGCTTAGGCTTCTAAGGCTTAAGGCTTGGCCTCCATGCCTCGATCACGCCCCACATTTTTTAGAACCTTCATATATATATATATATATATATATATATATAGCCTTGAAGAATTTCACGTACATATTAAAATAGGAAGAAAATAACAAAATCGATAGCAAATTGCTAGGAAATATCTTGAACTTTTTTCTAATCATAATTCCTCCTTGATGCCAGAAAGCACAATTCCCATAATCGTGATAAGTAAATCCTTAGGTACTATATCTATACGAGGAGGGGACATAATCATGAGAAACCACATTTAGGACACTAGAGTAGGTCAATGTTTGAATGTTCTCGAACATTATAGCCTTCCAGCCTCGCATATCGCTCCCAAGATGTTCACACTAAGACAGTTTGAAAGAGAAGAAAGAGAATATATAAAATTTAGCACAAGAAAATAAGACTTGAAAATAAAAATTAAGAAGAAGGGTGAAGATGTTACCTCTATACGAGTATCCTCTACTCACAAAGGAAGGTATCGTGGAAGGTGAGCATAAGGGAGATAAGGGATCTCTAATACCTCCATATCCCTAATCGGTAAGTACTTGGAAGGAAGTCCAAACTGGAGAATAAAATAAGGATACTCTATTTTGATGATTCCACCCTACATCTAGTCCGATTCCCCGGGTATCTTGCTACCTCCCACTCTAACCTCCGAAGTTGGTGCCCTAGCCGGATTATATATTGATAGAGGAATTAACCAACTCGAAACTAATTCAAATTAGTTGAATGTATCCATCGTATCCATGAATCCCAAGTAATCCTCTCCAACCATGGACGCATTTGGTACCTTATCAAACATCTTATCACAGTCCCTCATGAGGGTGTTCAAGAAATTCCTCACATCCTTGAAAGAAGGAGGGGATTTCAAAGCCCCATTATCCTTTTCCCACCTCCCCATACTTTGCCACACACCCATCTTTCGGGTTCTTCAAACACATCAAAATAGTGTTAAACCCGATCACCTCATAAAAACATATCTAAAAAAATTAGAAAAATACAAAAACATTCAAAAAATAACAAAACATCAGAAAATAATGCAAGAGAAATAAAAGCACAAAAACAATATTACCTCCAAGTGATATGACCCTCCTGTGAAAGTGGTCTGGCAACAATGACTAAAAGCATCTAGAAAAGAGTAAAGAGACACCAACATTAGACTCACCCATTCAAAATTATGGATCTGAGTTAAGTTCTGCAAAGAAGAATGGAACCATTGATGAATACCATACCACTCTTCACCACTAGAATGCTCCCCATCAAGAAAAGAATAACGAGGGGATCCATCTACCACACCTGTCGATCATCTTATATGTCCACATGTCGCTTTGACAAAACCTCCTTCAGGTTTGCGACACCATCAGACTCATTGGAGGCGACCTTCTACATAGGCCTTAGAGCCGCCTCTATCGCCTTGCTCGTAAAGCGCAGGTAACAGTCTACTTGTACCTAGACACCCTCACACAACATACCAAATAAATTATACACATCCGTCAGTGTCACCGCCATCTTTCACCCTTTGAAATGAAATGTATTGGTGGTATCCCACCACCTCTCTCCTAGAATGTACACAACATAACTAAAGATTAAGGCATCTCATCCAAACAATCAACCAAATTTCCAAAGCTCGCGCCCCACACCAAGCCCTGCAACTATGGGGGAGTGATGCTCCCACACACTTTTCATGTGTGTCAAACCCCGAACATGGATGGCCAAAGATGAAATCCCCACTTGTAAGACGCACCCCGAATAAGTCAAAGAATATATCGTAATCCAAAATAATAAATACACATTCATAATACATATAAAACTAAAAATCAAACAATACAAAAAAGAGAGTCAATTACTTAACCACTAGGATTCTATATGAAAGCCAACCGATGGATCATATGATTTCTCATGGAGATTTGAGTATCCTCCACCAGAATAGCATGGCAATACACATTCTTGTCCCCAACCAGCCCCCCAATATGACTAATCCTCTTAATATTAGCCTAGTTGTCAACATGTGGTGCATTCAGAATAACCACTTCTTTTAATAACACACAAGTTATTAAAAATAATTATTTCTCGAGAGAGAAAGAGAGATCAAGTGTTTGAGTTGATTATAAACATCTTTCCCCACTGTTATTTATAAAGGATAATAGGCTTGCCAATCGGTAGGCCTAAGGGCATGCATATCTTCATATGCCCCTGAGTAATCTTCTTACCCCATCGATTCAAGCGCCCTTTAAATAGTAGGGACAAACCCCTAATGGCAGACACCCCTCCACCACTTTTGTTACAATAATACTAAAATTCCAAAATAAATCTCTAAAAGTTCCCAAAAATTCCTAAAAATTATAAAACCCAAAATCCAGAAAACATGTATATTCATGACAAAAATCATCAAAATTCAAGATTGCAAACGTATTCAAAAATCATTCAAAAATCTTGGAAAAATATAAAATCTTTAAGAACACTCTCATCATCATATATATCTCTCAAATCTTAAGGTCCTTGAAATTAGGTTGTGACCCCAAAATTAGTTGCATACACTCTTTAGATTATTAAAATCTTATCATGTCCCTCAAAACTAGTCCACGATATTCATATTAGTTTGATACACTCTTAAGGTCCTGAAAATTATACCATGATCCTCAGAATTAGTATGAGACCCTCGATTTGGTTCCATACACTAATTAGTTCCTCAAAATTAGGTCATGATCCCTGTATTTATTGCACAAACTATTTATGTTTTCAAATTATACCTTGGACCTCGTAATTAGGGCACATCCATTGCATTGGTGACATGCTCTTTAAGACCTCAGAATTATAACTTTGTACTCAGAATTAGGTAACGACCTCGTAGTGGTTGCATATGCTCTTTAGGTCCTCAGAATATATATTGGCCTTTAGTATTAGGTCATGATCCCCATATTGGTTGCATACACTCTTTAGATCCTCAAAATTTTATTATGACCTTCTGAATTAGGCTGCAATCCTTGTATTGGTCGTACACACCCTTTAAGCCCTCAAAATTAGACCTCGGTCCTTAGAATCAGGCCATAGCACTCATATACACCTTAGGCCCTTAAAATCATGCCACAATCCTTTAGGACATCATATTTAGGCCACATCCCTCACATATACCATAGACCATTATAATTAGTCCCTAACCCTTTGGGTTCTAAGAGGAGGTGAACAACACTTATATAGACCTTAGGACCAAAAAATTCGGACATAGCCTATAGGTTTTCAGAAACAGTTAATCCTCTAAATTAGGCCACCATCCTCACATACACTGTGGGTCCTTAGAATTAGACCTCGATCTTCAGAATTAGGAAACGAACCTCAACATGTCCAAGACACACCTTAATCTCTCAGTAAATCCCTAACCCCAATCGCAAAATACTTCACATTTTTTGTTCCCTAGTTTCAACACAAAGGTACTCAATAATCATAACTTCTATCGGGTGTCTATATTTTGACATCCTTTCACTTATCATATGGTTATCACCAAGGGGATTTATAAACACCCTATCCTAACACCCCTCTACTCCACCATAGGGTCCAAACTGTTGGGGATCAATATACGGAAGAAAAATTTCAACCCATGAATCTTCGAATGATTATGCAATAAGAAGAACAAAAACTAAAAACTAAGTTTGAAAAATAACCCTATGGTTAAGAACACAATCCTTGGTGGATCGGGTTAAAATCCTATATAGATAAAAGTAGTTATTGATGATGATAAGCTTACTTATTTTGATCATTTAATATCTCTATAATACTCCCAAATGCTTGGATCTTCTATTGTATGATTTTCCCAAATTTAGATAAGTGTGTGGGAACCCTTGATGAAGAATTTTTTTTCTTTTATGTGATGTATGGTCCTCTCTATCTAGGCCTCTTCACAAAAACATGAATAATGTTTTCTCTCCTCACTCTTAAAACCTAATAATGAATCATGAAAATTAAAACCTTAACTTAAACCAATATATTAGTTTAAGTGGTAGGTTTCTTGATAATTTGGGCCTAATTACTCGGCTTCCAAATACGTACTCGAAGATCACAAATTACAAATATCGTAATTTATGTCATTTATTTGTTTAACCATAATTAATTTCACTAAATAATTATCATTTCACTATAATTTAATTATCTAAAAATTAGTCGAATATATTTATATCTTATTTCCAAAGTTGATTATGGCACGTAATGCGATTCCCCCTGTTAAGCTTCCGACACCTGCTTGGTCATATCATTTTTTCGCTAATTAACTTTAACCGTATCAATTCCTTGATCTTCAAACTTAACTTATTTTTTATACTCTATCGGATTATGAAGTAATCTACTAATCAGGTTTAAGTATAGGAAAGAAATCTTAAAAGTCTATAAAGGGGGTATCTTAATACAAAGTATCCTTTCGATACGAATACCTCTAAATTATGATATCGGACCTACTCACACATTTCTCACCCAATACGCAGAGATTTATTGACCTGATATAAAATTAGATCACATTCATAGCAATCAAAGTGACCTTTATGCAAACAATCCAATTCGCATAGCCCTTGGGATTAAGAATGTATGGTCCCTGCAAAAATGGTGTGAGAGAACCTAAGTATAATTAAGACAACCCTTTGACTTAATTCTCATGGGTGGTCCTATTCAATATATTTCTAAATGTATCGATCACAATACTCCTTCAAACTATCGTGGAAGTTCTCGAACAACCAGATATGTTCCTCTAGTAAACCACTAGGATTGTATTGGAACCACTCCGATATATATCAACTCCCTACCTAGGTTATTAACTGTTTAATCGTACTAGGAATTCCAAACCCACCTCACTGGAATTCTTACTAAGTATAATTGACTGACATATATTTAAAATAATATATTTAAGGAAAATAAATATAAACCATTCACACAAACATGTTTCTCATTTCAAAATGAGCAAGACATTCCTAAAATGTCTTTACATGGTTTTAAAATAAAAACTACCAATGTCCCACACAGTCTTAAATTCATGTGGGCATGCACTTGACTCCTATTCCTTGTACATGACTCACAAAAGTCTTAGATGGTAACCTCTTCATAACAGGATTCGCGAGGTTGTCTTGAGATGTAATCTTAGACACGATGACATCGCCTCTCTAAATGATCTCCCAAATCAGGTGATACTTGTACTTAATGTGCTGAATCCTATTATAAGTCATTAGTTCTTTCCAATTTTTAATATCACACTTATTATCATAGTAAACTGTAATAATTGACTGCACTAAAGGAACCACACCCAATTCACTTAGGATGTTTCGAAGTCAAACAATCTTTTTTGCTACCTCCAAAGCATTAATATATTCGGTTTTCGTGGTCGAATCAACAATATATGACTCCTTAATATTCATCCAACTTATGGCTCCACCTCTTCGGGTAAGCACATGCCTCAATGTCAATCACCTAGAATCCCCATATGATTAAAAGTACAAGTATTTTTACCGAATGGGTACGAAACTATCCACTGAGTAAACCAACACATAATCTCGAATCCTTTTTAGGTACTTGAGAATTTCTTTAACAACAACCCAGTGCTCCTCACCTGGGTTAGACTACCATATGCTGACCATGCCAATAGCAGAGCATATATCAAGTGTTTTATACCATAACATATATGAGGTCTCCCACCATCGAAGCATAAATTATATTCGCCATCATCTTTATCTGATAAGTTGTCTTAGGATTGATCCGTAGATAAATAAATCTCATAACTAAAAGTAATAAATCTTTTCTCGGAATCTTCCATGCTAAACCGTGTGATCACATTATGGATATAAGTGTCTTGGGATAAGTCGAGCATCATATTTTTCCTATCATGTAAAATCTTGATCCTAAGGATGTGAGTGGCTTCTCTTAATCCATTCACATTGAACTTACTAGACAACCACACACTTATACTAAAACATACACCCACATAGTTCCCGATCAGGAGAATATCATTCACATAAAGTACTGAAAATAACACCACGTTCCCATCATGATTCTTATAAACACAAGTTTCATCCATACTTTGATCAAAACTAAAATATTTGATTGCCTGATTAAATCGGATATTCAAATTCCTTTATACTTGCTTAAGTTCATAAATAAATCTCTTAATCTTGCATACATTTATTTCTTAACCCTTTTATATGAATCCCTGGGGTTGCATAATATATATGCACTCATCAATACCAGCGTTCAAAATCTTAGTCTTTACACCCATTTTCCAAACCTCAAAATCGAGATGTGCCGTAAAGGATAGGAGAACCTGAACAGACTTTATCATGGCTATCACGAAGGAGGTATCCACATACTTAGTCCCCTATTTCTAAGTAATATCATTCAAAATATTCATTTCCTTAAAGGTTTCACCTTCCTGTCTACCCCTCTCTTCTTTTAAATCCACTTGCAATCGATAGGTTTTATACCATTAGGCAAGTCTAAAAATTCCTAAAATTGATTCGAATACATAAAATTCTAATTTTTCTTTTCTCAAACTTTATCCAAAAATTAGAATTGAAAATGCGTTGTGTGGAAGCGGAGATGGTTCAATTACACAAATTGACAAATTTTAATTTCTTTTTAAATTTAAATTAAACAAAGTGAAATAAGATTAAAACCAAACAAATTTTAATTTTACTTAAACCAACTTAATTCAACCCAAGTCCTAGAAATTTGCCTAAGTCATATTTTCAATATTATCAAATTAGGCCAAACCAATTTTATCAAATTAAACGATGACTTGAATTAAATTAACATTTACCCAATTAATTATGTAGCACCAAATTAAACATAAGTAGTGATTAAACCAAATTTTATCTTTTTACCTAAGCATGCGTTCTAGGTGAATTTTGCAATAGATAAAAATACACAAATAATCACTATGCCATGATATACGAGGAAAACCCCACAACGAGAAAAATCTCGGACGGCCCTAGCCTTAAGTCCACTAAGTATGGTTTTATAATTACAAGATAGATGACTTACTTCCTTGACTCGACCCCTTTCAAGCCTTGACACGTCTTCTTGTAAAAACCTCTGCCTAATCGACAACCCCGGAGCTCCACCGGAATCTTGAAATCACCAATGAGACATAGGTACACCGTCAACCACACATGGTGCCTTTCACCATGTGAGAATGCCGCAGAAAAACAAACTTCTTCTTATTTGAGGGATTTAGAAGAAAACACAAATGAACTCTTCAATAGGTAGAGTAAACCGGTGCCAAAACTCCAAGCAATGTATATATGTAAAGGAACTTGGACAAACAAACTATAGGTGTAAAACAAAAGTGTTTTAAGGATTTTTCTTTGAAAAATAAACACTTAAACAATGAACTTTTCTTTGGAAAGATGAACACTCAAAAACTCTCTCAAGGAGTTGGAATAGTATGAAAAGTTAATTTAGAAAACTCGGTTCCCGCACTTAGTTATTCAGGTTAAAAGTTAGTGGGAAAAGAAGTGGGAAAGTGGGAAAACTGGTCAAAAACTACCAATTAAATGTTCCCGCTAAAACTCGTTCGAACGAGATTTTCGTTCGAACGAGCCTTCTAATGAAGTTCCAGTGTGAACTCGTTAGAAATCTCGTTGGAAATCTCGTTCGAACATCATTCTTGTTCGAATGGCACTTCCAATGACATTCCAGTAGACAATGTGGGAACTCGTTGGAAAACTCGTTCGAATGAAATTCTCATTCGAACGACAAACTCGTTCGAACGACAAACTCGTTCGAAAAAAAACAAAGTTTAAAAATTCTATTTTTAGCCCAGAAACATTAGTTTAAAGTTTTAAAGATACTTTCTGAAAATAAACAATAGTTTAAACAAAGTACACCCATATAACAATTTTTCCAAGCTCCTATATATATATATATATATATATATATATATATATATATATATATATATATATATATATATATTAAAATGCATTCACACCTTAGGAGCAATGGAACCATGTTGATGACGTAGAAACGAGGCACAATAAACCCGGCATTTTGATGAAGATTTAAACTTGGTCGCTACGTCTTCAACTTTAGTATGTCATAGGCTTGAAAGATGGTCAATAACTCTATCCTATGACTCAAATGTTTTTGTCCGGAATTCAGCCAAAACTACAAAGGACTCAATTGGAAATTTTTGTCCTTGCAAATCTCCCCCTTTGGCTATTCCGGGACAAAAGCCAAAAAAAATCCTAAAGGGCCATCAAGCTATACTAGACTAGAAAAAAATGTCCCACCCAAAATAAAAATACATGGCTTGACTCAAATAACCCAAGGATCAATATCTTTTCTCGATAATGAACGTTGCCATTTAGAAGAATTCCTGCACACTTAAGCAAACACATTAAACGCATAGGTAATATCAAACTATTAAATGCAATTAAATAATTACTCCCCCTAAATCAATTCTCCCCTTTATCAAACAAATGACCTACTTAGAAAGACGTCTCCCCCTAAGGTAAATCTCCCAAACTAAGATACGATGACAATAGGATTAGATACCATTTCTCCCCTATCATTCTCCCCCTTTTTGTTCAGGAATAGACAAAGGCTAAAGAATCAAATCATTAACTTATCTTCCCCAATTAAAGAAAATACACCCTTTAAACTAAATAAGGGATAAATAGAATGGGATAACAAGGTAAACATGCATTAGTGCATAAAGTGATGAGAACATTAAAGCACATAGACAACAAAATCATAACTAATCCATACAAATGAATACCTACTATGTTGCGAAAACAAATGATACCAAATTTACAAATAAGATTCTGAGCATGTGATATCAAACAAACTACGCAACAAACAAGGTGCCAATTATGAATTGAAGCATAAATGGACTAGATAAACATGGAAAAGACTTAAATAAAATATCATATATATGTATACACTATAGATACAAGCTAAGATAAAGTACACAAATATAGATATAAACACCAAAATGACACAAAACTAAATAACATAAGATTTTCCACTCTCTTATAGCATAAATGTGTCATATGGAAACGGAAGTGTTGGGGTGTGAACAAGATACCAATGAATTAAAACCCAATCGCTTAAACGTGTTCACGTAGTTCGCATTTGATTGCAAAACTTTATCAACCAGAATTTAGCGTTTATGTGACAGGATAATGTGAACTAATGAACAAACAAACACAATGCATACAAGCCTAGCATGTTGATGATTATACACACCAATAGAGTCATGACATTGAAAGCTCAACTAGGATAAATGGACATTGTGCAAACTGTTGATATACCATCCAAACTACCTCAATAAGCATATATATTATTCTTTTGAATGAATATATCAATTAAACATAGGCCTTGGCAATTATTTTTCTTTTTAATGCCATATTTTCTTTTAGGCCTTTAGACCACGTATTTCTTTTAGGTCCAAACAAACGGTGGCTTACTTTTCGCAAAGGATAATAAATCCTTTCAGAGCCCTTCCCCGTGCACAATTATATATATATATATATATATTAAATTTTTATATCACACAAATCTCACGTGCAATGAATTTTGACATGCACTAGTCCTCCTAGGTCACAAATATGTAGATGACAAGATTGCTAGGAGAACACCTCACAAAGCTCAAATATAGCATGTGACATTAAGGTTCAAAAGGCTCATGCATGTGTATAAAGGCATATACAAGTGAATCCATTAAGCAAGTCAAACTTAAGCTACTCCATATAAGCATGATAAAGAACATTCTAAGTATTAAAATTCTAACCAAAAGTTTTAGTCACATGGAAGCGAAATGGGGATTCAAACACAAACATATGCCACAAAATGTGTGTAAAACCAAAATACACACAAAATAAAATCTTTTTGAGTTTTTGAAATTTTTAACCAAAAAATAAAAATGTATACTCAAAAGATAAACAAAAATCATTTGAAGTTTTCATTAAGCTTAAATTACCAAGAGATAAAACCCAAATGATAAAAAAAAATCTTTTTGTATTTTTCATTTAATGCAAACTAAAATGAAAGAAGTATAATACAAAAGACAAACAAAAATCATTATTCTAGCATGTGATTAAGCATGAAGCATAGACTAGAAAATGACTAAACATGCATACACCTAGCAATGATATATAATATGAAGCACAAAAAGCTAGAGTATGCAAAGAAAACTAACACATTCAACCTTTAGATTTTGCAAGGGAGGTTTCATGTGAAAGCAAATGAGAATCAACAAATCTAATATCTAGCGCGTCTAAAAATGATTTCCTAACCCATATATATGTATATTTAAAATGATGAGATTTGGGAACTAATGAAATTCTAGACATAGACTTCCTAGGACTTATTTTAAGATCAAAACAAAATGACCTAAGATGACCTTTCCTACCACAATGCAAGCATGTGAAAACACGAGGACTGATACCTACGGTGTGACCTTTTCTAAAGTCCTTGGATAAAGTCGACCCTCTAAAACAAAAAATGGTCTTAACTTTAGCAACAGAAGTATTTGAACTAGATGAGCTAGAACCATTACAACTACTACTCGAGTCATGTAAATCATTTTTCATATTTAAAATTTTGGACTAAAGTAATAAATTAGACTCCGTAATTTTATGGGACTCCTTCTTTAAATTTTCTATAACTCCTAGAAGGTTATCACCCTCCCCCTCAATGTGAGCAAACTTATCCCTAAGATCCTTTTCTCGACTATCACTTTCTTTCTTGGAAAATTTTAAAATATTATAATTGTAATTTATGTCCATGAGCTTTTCACGAAAAATATCTATTTGAGATAGGGAGATTTGCAAAAACTCAACTTTAGTTTTAAAACAAGAATTTTCATTTTCAAGAAATTTAATTCTTTTTGCAAATCTCAAATTAAATTCTCATAATTTTTCATTATGCTTATTAAGCTCATTAAATTCCTCTCGAATATCAAAACCATCATTATCATTAGAAATGGAAAAATTATCCTTAAGGCGTCCCATCGAGAGATAAAAAAATGAGAGCGAGTAAAAATTGGACCACTAAAAAATACATGGAGCAAAAAAATTATAAAAGCCGAAAGATGGATCTTTGATGCAATAAATTAGCGCTCCAGCTCTGATACCAATTTGAAAACGCATTGTACGGAAGCGGAGATAGTTTAATTAAACAAATTGACAAAATTTTAATTTTTTTCAAATAAAAATTAAACAAAGTGAAATAAGATTAAATCCAAACAAATTTTAATTTCACTTAAACCACCTTAATTCAACCCAAGTCCTAGAAATTTTCCTAAGTCATTGTTTCAATATTATCAAATTAGGTCAAACCAATTTTATCAAATTAAACGATGACTTGAATTAAATTAACATTTACCCAATTAATTATGTAGCACCAAATTAAACATAAGTAGTGATTAAACCAAATTTTATCTTTTTACCTAAGCATGCGTTCTAGGTGAATTTTGCAAAAGATAAAAATACACAAATAATCACTACGCCGCAATGTACGAGGAAAACTCCACAACGGGAAAAAACCTCGTACGGCCCTAGACTTAAGTCCACTAAGTATGGTTTTACAATTACAAGACAAATGACTTACTTCCTCGACTCGACCCCTTTCAAGCCTTGACGCGTCTTCTTGTAAACACCTCCGCCTAGTCGACAACCCCGGAGCTCCACCGAAATCTTGGAATCACCAATGAGACATAGGTACACCGTCAACCACAGATGGTGCCTTTCACCATTTGAGAATGCCACAACAAAACAATATTCTTCTTCTTTGAGGGATTTAGAAGAAAACCCAAACGAACTCTTCAATAGGTAGAGTAAACCGGTGCCAAAACTCCAAGAAATGTATAAACTATGGGTGTAAAATGGAAGTGTTTTAAGGATTTTTCTTTAAAAAATAAACACTTAAACAATGAACTTTTCTTTTGAAAGATGAAGACTCAAAAACTCTGAAGGAGTTGGAATAGTATGAAAAGTAAAGTTAGAAAATTTGGTTCCCGCACTTAGTTATTCAGGTAAAAAGTTAGTGGGAAAGTGGGAAAACTAGTCAAAAACTGCCAATTAAATGTTCCCGCCAAAACGCATTCGTGAACTCGTTAGAAATCTCGTTGGAAATCTCGTTCGAACATCATTCTCGTTCGAACGACACTTCGAATGACATTCCAGTGGCCAATGTGGGAACTCGTTGGCAAACTCGTTCGAACGACATTCTCATTCGAACGACAAACTCGTTCGAACGACAATATTGAACGAAAAGCCAGAAAGTATAAAAATTCTATTTTTAGCCCAAAAACTTTAGTTTAAAGTTTTAAAGATACTTTTTTAAAATAAACAACAGTTTAAACAAATTACACCCATATAACAATTGTTCAAAGATCCTATATGTATATTAAAATGCATTCACACCTTAGGAGCAATAGAACCATGTTGATGACGTAAAAACGAGGCACAATAAACTCGGCATTTTGATGAAGCTTTAAACTTGTCTGCTACGTCTTCAACTTTAGTATGTCATAGGCTTGAAACATGGTCAATAACTCTATCCTATGACTCAAATGTTTTTGTCCGGAATTGAGCTAATACTACAAAGGACTCAATTGGAAATTTGTGTCCTTACAAGAATCCTTATCTTGGAATGCCTTGCCGTAGTTTTTAGTATCTAAAGCTTGTTTTCGTAGGATCTCATTAAAGTGTTCACCCATATACATTAATCTATTTGAATGAAACATGACTCTCCCATTGCATCGTGGGTTCACTTAACACTAGGTAGTGCACTACCAAAATAATGTTGTATTTCATCATGTATAAGTGGTTTAGAAGCAATTACTTGGCCTTTGGCTCTTAGATATTATAAGATAATATTCTCTAAGGCTTGTGGTTTATCATATAATCATCTTCTAAGTACTTGGCGTTCATGCTAACTAATAACCTCAGGTTGTTAGGTTTATAAAATAAACCACCGTTAGATTCTTTTGAGTAATGTACAAAGAGACATACTTCTATCTTAATTCTAACTTATCGGGCTCCTTCCTTAATACGTGTTGGGTAACTCCATATCTGAACATGCTCTAAATTAGGTTTGTATCTGGTCTAAAATTTTATGGGCATTATTCAGACTGATGTAGAGGGATCTAAGTTCAGTAAATAAGTAGTTTTCTCTGATTCATAGCATGAAAAATAATATAGAAGATTCAAATAACTCATCATGGCTCTAACCGCGTTAAAAAGAGTCAAGTTCCTTCTTTTCACTACACCATTGTATTGTGGAGGACCCAATGCAAATAGTTGGGATTTGATCCCTACCTCTGATATTTTATTCCTAAACTCTCCCTAGATACATTGTCCGTAATGATAAAACTTTAGAGTTTGGATTAGTTTACTATGCCTACACTCCGCCTCATCGTTATAAACTTTGAACTAATCAGAGGCTTGAGACTTGTGATGCATAAAATAAACATACTAAAAACTCGAGTAATCGTCAATGAAAGTGATGAAGATCACGTAGCCACCTCTTTCTCAAATAGTCATAGGGCAACAAAAATAAGAATTTACTAGCTTCGACACTCCTTTATCTCTATAGCCCTTGTCCGTAAACATCCTCTTGGCCATTTTACCCTCTAAGCAGGATTCACATAATGGAAGTGCCTCCACTTCCAATGAACTTAATTTTCCTCTGAAACTAATCTTTGAATTATCTTAAGATTAATATGACCTAAGCGTAAGTGAAAAGGCTATGTTTGGTTCATTTTAGAAGTTTTTGTTCTCTTTAGTTTATTTCCACTTAAGTTATTCAATTGAGTATTAAGCAGTAGTGGTGAGACAAGTCACATAATATAAAATTCATTTCCAATGTACCAGAACAAATAAGAAATTTACCCTTTTTAATAAAAACACCATCAATAAAATAAACCAAATATCGTTTTAAAACCAGTTTAGAAATAGAAATAAATATTTCTTCTAATGAAAGGAATATAAAAACAATCCACCAATATTAAATTATTATGTTCACCAAAATTTAAAACTACTTTTTTTCTACTACTACTTCCTTCTTGTGATCATCCATGAATAGAAATGTTTTTTCATCACTGAGCTCTATGGTTATCTGGAACCCCTTCAAAGAATTATAAACATGATTAATGGCTCCGGAATCTACACACCAGGTACCAATTGATTACACCACAAAATATGTCTCAATGATAAAAGAGAAATTATCTTTCCCATTCTTCCATGCTTATAAGAACGGGGGTTTCTTCTTCTATTGTACTAACCCTTTACAGATATACCTATTACCTTTGAGCTTCTTACCTGCACCTTGAGGCTTAAAGTTCTCCATGGACAACACAGGTTATGATAGAGACTCTCCCTTCTTCTTCTTCTTCTTCTTCTTCTTCTTCTTCTTCTTCTTCTTCTTCTATGGGATTAAAAAATATGGGACATTTTCGGCAAGATGAATTATACCTTGTGCTTGGTGTCGTTTAAACTCTTTAAGAGTTTGCACCAAAGAGTAATCAAATTATTCATAGAATAGTATAAGAAAAAATATCTGAAGGACTCATATAGTGATTAGAGAACTAAATCAACCTAGGTTTCCCCAAATTTCTGACCCAAGTTTGGTAGGGAAGGTTTCAGTAAAAATAAACTTATAATCCTCATCACTAAGGACAATGTTTAGGTTTATTTTCTAGTCTATATAGTTCATGATAGTAATTTTTTTGTCCTTTAAGACTTAAGCAAATAGGTTGAATAAAGATCCCATTTTTAGATTTGGGAATCATAAATTTTGAAAACAAAATTAATTTCAAAAAATATATGTGAGAGTTAACTTTAATTTAATTTTAAAGTGGCATACCTTCACATGTAATTTAAATTCAAAATCTTGTCGAACATTATAGTTCTTGTATGAAGTGATAATTATTTTTAGGTGCTTAAATCACTTCACCTTGAACTAGAGAGACTTTCATCTTTCAATTATGTACTTCGAACATTTTCAGGTACATTTATCCAACATAATTGAATAGTCGACGTCTTTTGGTCCCACGCCTAATGATCGTGACTCTTATGGAAAGGATATAATTACATGTGTCAAGCGTATAATACTAGTTCTTACAATGAAATTAAACCCCCTTTAAAGAATTTTCTCAATGGGAAGCTTCGCCTCGAAACTTTCCCATGTGCATAATGTGTTCCATGTTCCATTTTTAAGGAATTACATTAGAGACCCTAGCCATATACTGAACCATGATCCCATTGAGATCCACAGAGACTTAATTTATGACGAGGCCCTAGTCAATATTTTGGAAAGAAAAAAAAACTCTGGTAAAAAATAATTTGCCTTGTCAAGGTGCTTTGGACACATCAGGCTGCAAAAGAGGCTTCTTGGGATATGGATCCCATCATCAAAGAGAAGTATCCACAATTGTTCCAGGGGGATCAATTTATAATTTTAATTCATTTAATTCCAAGGATATAACTTCCTAAGTTGTGGCGGTTACAATAACCCTAAAACCTTAAGAGGTCGTGGACCTATAAGAGGTCAGTCTGTAGTTGAACCGGTGAGAAACCTAGGTTAGAAGGGGGTATGCAGACATATAAAACTCAGAGGCTATGACTTTCTATGCCATGGTCCACTAACATATTCTAAGAATACCATAACCTAAGTTGATGTCTATGAAGCTTAAGTTCCTTAGCAGCACAAGGAGTGATGAGACAGGCTTATTATGTTATGACTTGACGAGCAAGTTGATAGAATTTTAAAAGCCTTTTTAAAAGGGGAAAATTTGGAAATAATGTCTAAAAGAGGAAAACCCTAGGTTCCCCAACAAAATATATAAATACCCACCCATGGTACACTCCCCAAGAGTATTATACACCTTAAAAATAATTCTAAATAGAGTAAGGTTTGTGTATAAAGAAGAGAGGTCTTCCATAGTAAGGTAGCGAAGATCTAAGATTCACTATAGACAAAGGCAGGGCTAGAGGTGGTGGAAGATTACTGTTCACTAGATTAATCCATGGAGGTAAGTGATTTGTTCTCAACCTCTTCTTCCTTCTTAAATCATAGTTTTATATATCTTTATTGATTGAGATTTTCCCTTGTAGAAATGTCCATGGAGTTCTACTGTTCGTCCAAGATTTGGGATTTTATAAGCGATGGACATCTAGTTTTCATTAAGGACATTTTGATCTCATAAATGAGATTTTAGAGATAAAGAATAAGGTTTTGAGAGCTGACCTTAAGACTATTTAAGGTTTTGACTTTTATTTTTAAGGATTAGAGCTGGGAGTAAAATAGGATTTTGAAACATTATTTTCACTACAATGCCCTTGTTGTTGTAAACCAAGAGATAAAATTTTACTTTGAGGTCACGAACTATTAAAAGAGGCCATGGCGTTGGGATAAAATATTATATTGTGTCTTTCTAAAGTTGGGGATTGGATGTTAAAGTCGCGACATTTGTTAGCCATGTCAAGGTATTATGTTTGTTTGAGGACCTCTAACTTAGTGCTTGAAGTCAACATGGTTAGTCTAGGTATATTGAGCATAGGCTAATTATGGGGCTTGACAATGTGACAAAGCTCGGCCAAGGTGTAAACTTAACAATAGACCATGGATTTCTCATCCTGTAATTGGGCAGGAGAACGGGATGCATTATGTGGCAAGACTAGGTCAAAAGAAACCAAGAATAAGATCGCAAAGTTTGAGAAGTCCAAGGTTATAAAAATATATAATGCGAATCATGAAGGCTAACTGTGGGATATTGAGACATGGGGGAAGCCGATGAACTGATACATTTGGGAAATCGAGCCATAGTTCATTGGGTAGTTTAAGGTGTTGGTAAATACTATTCTTTCCTTTTCTTTTTTCTCATATTAAAAAATTATTATTCCTTATTTTATCTTTATGTTATATCATTTTCATATGTGTTGCCTTTGTAAATACAAACTTTGGAAGTCAGCTGAGGACCTTTGAATTTACTCTTGTTGAGATATTAGAATTCACCCCTTATATATTTTTTGTTTCATTGGGTCAGGGGCTTACCTTATTGGAGGCCGCAGAGTTTATAGAGACCCCAGAGAGAGTTTGGATAGTGCTCATTTTTTAGAGTTTTTTGTATATATTTCTCTCTTAGTTGTACTTATTTAGCTCTACATTTTTATGTGAATGATTTTATGAGGAAGTACTAGGTCTATGACATGTATTAGAGACTATTATAGCATTAATGAAATTTGAAAGATCTAGTTGGTGATTCTTCTCATATAATGTAATATGATAATGATAAACTATTACATCTTCCAACTATGTTGTATAAGCCAAGGCTCCTCACAAGCCACAACAGTATAAGAATTGCCCTATATTGTTGATGTTTTAAATCCCCGCGAGATCAAGTGACTTAATACTCATAACAAAATAAGGTAGACTATAGGGCATTACAGGGAATACCCCCCACCTCTAACCCAACTTTAGTAACAAGATATTATATCTCTCTCAAGTTCTCAAATGAACTGCCACAGTTAGGGTTTATACCGTAGAAATAATCATTTTATAGTTGGAACACATTTGTAGAAAATAAAATAAAATACCCCCACGTAACACCCATTATATTATAATACGTCGGTCTTTCGCTACAGCAAATCAAACCATTCATTGGTCGCAAATTTAAATCCAAAAATCTCCAAAGTGATGACCCCTCTTGTGACCTTCCTTGACGTAAAACTTACTTTCCATATCGAAGCACCCCTTCATAGAGGTGAACAACCATGGGTTGGTGTATTTTTAACTAATCTCCATAGGGAAAACCATAAATTTCACTATAACTTGGAATTATTAATTTCAAGGTTCAAAAGCTCTCTTTTATAAACAAATCCGAACAAAAAATTTTAAAGATCTCAGTCCCATATTTTATGGATCACGACTATGAATAATATTCAACTGTCATCAACTCAACAAAGCCTTTTCCCAATTATTTGGGGTCAGCTACATGAATCTTATTTTTCCATTTAGCTCTGTTTAGTAAAATATCTTCGGTTAAGCCATATGATATCATGTCATTTTTTATAATATCTCACCAAGTCAATTTAGGCCCACCTCCACACCTTTCATTTCCATCAATACTAACTAAATCATTATTTATTACGAGGGCATCCATTGGTCTACGCTTGATGTTTCCAAACTATCTAAGATGATTTTCTATCAATTTATCTTCTATAGGAGGTACTTTTATCGTTTCATGAATTTATTCACTTCTACTTTTATCCTTTCGAGTTTTACCACAAATTTGTCTTAGCATTCGCATAGCTGACATGTTCATTTTTTGCACATTTTATTTTTCGATTGCCTAACACTCGGTCCCATATAACATAGCAAGTCTAATGGTCATCCCATAAAATTTTCCCTTTAACTTCCAAGGGACACGTTGATCATAAAAAAACACCGGTAGAACTTCTCCACGTAACCCAACTTGCTTTAATTCTATGATTAACAACCTCACAATTATCTCCATCTTCTTGGATAATCAAGCCTAAATAATGAAAATGGTAATTTCTAGGTATATCTTGACCCTTCAACTTCACCACTTCCTCACTTGTCCTCCTTTTATTACTAAAATTGCACTTTATATATTCTATTTATTTCTACTTCTTTTTAATCTTTTTATTCTTAGAGTCTCTTTTAATATTTAATATCAACCTCGTATTTGTCTCATCTACTAAAATAATATCATTTGTAAATAGAATACACTTTGGAACATCATCTTGTATTTTTCGAGTGAAGTCATCCATAACAAGAGCAAAGAGATAAGGACTTAAAGTTGAGCATTCGTGCAGGATTATAACAATTGGAAATTCAATACTTTCTCCAATTGATGTTCTTACTATAGTCATGGCCCTATCATACATATCCTTGACCATATCGATATATCTACGAGTCACTCTTTTTTATGTAAAATCAATCATATTATATCTCTTGGCATCCTATCATTCACCTTCTTCAAATATATAAATTTCATACGAAGGTCTTTATTTTTATCCCTATACTCCCCAATTAACCTCCTCAATAAATAAATATATTCCATTATTAACCTCTCAGGGATAAACCCAAAATGATTCTCTGATATTATTTTTTCCAATCTCAATCTATATTTAATAACTATCTCCCAAAGTTTCATTGTATGACTCATTAACTTAATACCACGATAATTTTAACAACTTTATATGTCTCCTTTATTTTTATAAATAGGTACTAAAATACTCTTTCTCCATTCATTGGGCATCCAATTAGTAATTATAACTCTATTAAATAATTTTGTAATTCAAGACACTGCTTCCTCCCCTAAGAACTTCCAAACCTCAATAGGAATACGATCTGGTTCTAAAGCCATCTCTATTTTCATATTTTTATAGCAATCATAATATCTGTTATTCTATTCTGTGAAAAAAATATTTTTCAAGTCTCCCTAAGTTTCTCTATATCTAATATATTCCTATTATCTTCATTCAATAACTATCAAAGTATTTTTTGCATCTTTTCATAATCTCATAATCCTTTACTAGGACTCTTAAATCATCGTTTTTAATACACTTAATGTTATTAAAATCTTTTTTTTCTTTCCCTAATTTCATCAAGCTTATAAATATTTTTCCCCTTCGTGTGTTCCCAATTTTGTATAAAGACCATCATACGCCTTCAACTTAGCATCTCTTACCATTTTTTTAACTTCTTTCTTAGCCTATTTATATTTATCAAATTTTTCTTCATTTCTAGTTGTTAGACATATTTTAAAGCACTCCCTTTTTATTTTTACTATATTTTATACTTCTTCGTTCCACCACCGAGTTTATTTAGATTGTGTCCCCTACCTTTGATTCTCTAATTTCTTTCGATACTCTACTAATGCACGTAGCTATCTTATCCAACATTATGTTCGTCTCATCTTCGGTATTCCATGATCGTTCATTTATATTTTTTCTTTAAATAATTATAATTTCTCTCCTTTTCTGTTCCACCACCTACTTTGTGGGTTAATCTTCTCTTTTGACACTTACTATTGATTTTTAATATTTATAGTCAACACCATTATCTTATGTTGTGAGGTTAGACTCTCTCGCGGGATAACCTTGCAATATTTAAATGTTAATCAATCTCATTTTCTCTATAATAAAAAAGTTTTAATTGGATCTTATTCGTTCCTCTTCTATTAGTTATCAAGTGCTCAAGCCTCATTTTAAAACATGAATTTACTTGTACAAAATCATAATCCATCAAAAAATCTAAGACAGACTCTTTGTCATCATTCCTATCTCCAAAAGCATATCCTACATGCATCATTTCATATCATACAAGTCTATCACCGCTCCTAATAACTGTTATAATATCATCATTAAGATTCTTATCTACTATTATTCTGACTATGTTCCTATTTCTATATTTTTTTTTCAACATAATTAATTTAAACCCTACATTTTCTATTTCTCTAGATTTTTTACTGACCCTATAGACATCCTATCCTAGGACACCCTTAAGAACCTACTTAGGTCCCTAGCACTCACTCATTCACTGCAAACCCTAGGTCATACTCTTAGTATCGATCTAAAGGCTATCGGGGGCTCCTGGGCCCCGTTTGACTCCGATCCACTTTACCGCCTGGGTGAAAGCTCAATTAAACTTAGAAGGGATATGAATCCATTTTACAATGATTTGCCTCATGTGCAAATCGACCATACAATCTGGACGAACGGTCCGCTTTACTATAAAAAATTGATTAAGAGACTATCGAGCGCTCCCGCGCCCCATTTGACTCCGATCAACTTCCTTGCCTAAGTGACAGCTCAATGAATCTTTGAAGGGCTCTTAATCCCCTTTCCAATGGTCCAGCATGTGCATGAATCTGCCTTACGGTACTGATGAATGGTCCATTTTACCCCGAAAACTAATCTGGAGGCCACCGGGTGCTTTCGATCCCCATTTGAGCTTGGTAAACTATCCATCTTAAGATAAGCTTAATGAATATTTGAAGGGATCTGAATACCCTTTGCAACTTTCAACCCCGTGTAGGAATCATCCTTACAGTACGAACAAACAACCCATTTTACTCGAAGGGTCACCGGACGATTTCGGTCCCTGTTTAACCATTGTCAACTCTCCGGACCAAAGGAAGCAGAATAAAATATTGAAGGTCTTTGCATACTCTTTCCAATGGTCCATCCCGTGTGCGAATCGATATTACGTTCGAATAAATGATCCATTTTCCTTCAAAAATTTCATATCTAGTGACTAATGGGCCCTTTCGAACCCCATTTGACTTCGGTCAACTCTCGAACCTGGGAGTGGCTCAATGGATTCTTAAATGGCTCTAAATACCCTTTGCAACGAACTGTTGCGTGCATAATTCTGACTTACGATTCGCATTTACGACCATTTTTTTGAAAATCTGTCTCAGACTATCAAATGGAACCTCCGGGACCCTGTCTATAGATAGTGTGTCTGAGGTTCTGTGCCAATAGACAGGTCCAGACCCTTCCAATCGGCACCCCCTGGCCCTATAAATAGAGTCTATGACCTTACTTTGAAAGGAACCCCTGAACATCCCTCTTAGCAATTCAGAGAACATTCTCTCTAATTTAGAGTTGTTACCGTGCCCATTTCTCACATTCCTTCCATCCTTTTCGTACTCCATTTAGTAAATCCCCCCCCCCCCCCCCCGCCCCCAATCTCCTCATACCACCATCACCTCATTGTGAGATCCACCCATCGACAATCAAGATCCACTTCAAGTCTTCATGAGGTCCAATTTTCCATCTTTGTTTTTATTTTATCTTGTTTTAGCATTAGTTGTTTTATTTCAACTTTAGTTCTTTATTTCATTACATCACATACACTAATCTCAAAACTTTATTATTAGTATTTGAGCATAATTGGTTTTCATAAAAAAGCCCAAAAATAAGAAAAAGAGGGTTTACATATAAATTCCAAAAGAGGGATTCTCACTACACATTCTCACACTTAAAGAACATTTATCTCTACACACACATATAAGAGAAATTCCCCATTTATATTCATGGACTAAACCGTACCGTACGTTATTTTTGAACAACATAATAATTCAAAATGTAATTCAACCCGCTTGCATGCTTATGTCTTGTCCGATGCACACATTCATTCTCCCATAACGACTTGTGATTAGAAAAATACCTACATTATATTTTGAATTATTATGTTTTGGGAACACTCCTAAGGATGAACTCACTACATCCTTCTCCATGACACGAGTTGATATATTCCATTCTCTATTTATATTATGCACATAAGCACACACTTCACGGAGTATAACAGGAGAAGATTAACACATGCCGATAAGATACATAAGGGGCGGGATGATTCCTAACACCTTTTCATTCCATAACTTAGTCCTTGAATATTTAAACTACTTGATTTTCCAAGCATTAGTCTTGTTCTTGATACCGTTCTCCCGAAGCAGAAATATTTCTTTTGCCTATTTTGTGCAAAATAGGCTTACAACTCTATCTCTACATATTATCCCATATTAATGATGATCCACCACCCCGAGGAAGGGCACAATCCCTCACGCACATAAAGAAGGGAGAATCCCTCCCAAGCCCTCTTGGGATGGTCATAGTGGCAACTCTGCTGGGGATGATTTTTTAAGAGAGCCGGACTTTATTTCTTCATAGGTGTTATTCTTTTTTTCTTGTGTTCTTATGCACCTACCTGTATGTTCCTTTTTTCCTCTATTTACTCTATATGTACATCTTCCTTATGTATATATCACTTCTCAGTCACTTATACACTTCATACACTTGTATATACTCTCTATGTACACTTCACACACTTACACTTAGCTTCACTTTTACTCACATGCTTCACACACCACTTAGAATATACATGCTTAGGCTTTACTAGCACAAACCCAAACTTTTTACACTTATATATATCTCCATGCTTACTTACACATGCCACTTGTAATTGATCCAAGTATAGGCTCATTACCACACACACTCACTTTTAAATTTTCACATGTCACTCACTCTCATGTATATGCATAATATAGTCTCCATGTTAAATTTACTTTTCATAATGCTTGTATAAGATCCCTCATTAGTATAGTTCTCCCCTTACTCTTCATGCAAATGGAAGTAATAAAAAATACTCTCTCACCATAATATAATAAATAAGATGCATGCATTTTTACACACTACATCACCAAGAGCGTGGCAATATTAACCAAAATTTTGTCCCGTACTGGGGGTCACTTTGTGATGGAAACTACTCCTGTAGGGCACAGTTAGCCTGAGCGATATGACTCTCACTTTCTATTGCCTTCATACCTTCAATGTATATCAAACAGTTCCCCATGCATTGTACCTCTTGATCGAACACACGATGAGAGGTATATTGCAAGTAACTTGTTCACATACATCAAGTATATCGAATTTTCCCTCACATGTACTGTCCTCGTAAGGTATATAGTGAGGTAATTCCCGTTCACTCAATTATATTAGATGGCTAGTCCATATGTACCGATAAATGATTACCCTTACAGAAAAAAGGTATATCATGGAAGTCATGATGAATGGGGGAACCCTTCCACTAACCCAAAAATTGCATAAACCTTATATAGGTGTCAAACATGGGGCACTCATATAGTTTGTCGGTTACTATGCAAAACTCTGCTAAAATTTTGGGTAGGCATTCTGCTCGAATTTTTGCACTTTCTTCCTTTTTTAAAACAGGACCCCATCCATGAGTCTGGAAATAAGTCAAACTGCCTTACATATTTTCAAATCCTATTTTCTCAGGTTGGGGTCTTGTTTAGCATTTTTCCTGCATTTAGGTAAACCTAATACAAGTGAAAACCAAATAATAATTGTAAGAATAATAATCATGATGATATTCCTCTCCTTTTCCCTCCTTTTTAAAAACACCAAAAACATTTTTTCTCCTCCTTCCAAAATACCAAAAAGTTTCCCCCTTCTTCTTTCAAAAATAAATTTGAATCGTTTTCCCTCTCAGGTCGATCACATACCCAATTTTGGCATGGCTCCCTATTGGCTCCTGTCTTCCATCAAACTGCCCCGAAGCACCATCTCCTCTTCTGCTAATTCTCTTAAATTTGGGATCTACCTTCATGAGCTATTCATGGAGAATGCTGATCAAGCACCTAATATGTAGCCTGATTTGATGGTCATCTTAGCACAACTCAGTGTCAAGATTAACAACCTTCAAACCGAGGTCCACGAAATGCAGCATCATCAAACCTAAATTCTCAAAGAACCAAAGATTATCTTTCCTCGTGCTATGGGTCCACCCACTCCCAAGCCCGTCTGATTCGTAGAATAATTCTAGCATGCTTCGCATGTCCCTCCTACTAATCAGCCACCGCTAGCTCAACTCCTTATTCCAGACCTTGCCCAACCAAGGGATAATATGTTGGTACCGTGGATCCTAAAGAGGAGGAGCTAATAAAGGTCAAGGAAGACCTCAAATTGATGTCGAAGAAGTTTGACCAAGTTAAGATATCCGGGAAGTACCTAGACTATACTTATATTTATCCTTATCCCAAGGCTAAACTGCAAGAGAAGTTCAAAATGCCAAACATCAAGAAATTCGGGGGAAGTCGACCCCTAATTATTCACCTTCGAAGCTATCATAGAGTTATGACCCTCCATGGCGCCTCTTAAGAGATAATGACCTAAATGCTTCCATAAACCTTGAAAGAAAGTGCCTTCCAAGGGTTTATATCCCTTAAAGAATCCAAGATTCGTAGATAGGAGGATGTCGCCAGAGAATTCATATCTCCGTACAAGTACAATGAGGAACTAGAGGTTACGCATCGATATTTAGAGTTTCTTAAGCAAAACCTTCAGGAAATAGTCAGTAACTTCATAGGAAGGTGTAGAGAAAAACATACTACTACGACTAAGAGACCCTTCACGAAGGAACAAGTCAGTATTATGAAGAAGAAATTATTGCCTCATGTCAGAGCATCCATGAGAGAATAGTATTACCCACACTTTCGATCCCTTCAAGAGGCTGGAATAAAAATAGAGGAAAGCATTACCAAAGTCAAATCTAAACAAAAAAAAGTGATCGGACAGTTCAGTTCCTAAAAGTATGAGAAGCTCGCCAGTGCAACAGTCTCAACCATCAACAACATTTTACAACCGCGACCTCTTGGTCAACGAAATGTCTCCCTAATTAGACCAAGAAAGAATACACCGAGCTCCATGCTCCCCTATCCAAAGTCTACTAGGCCCAATTAATCTGAAATCTCATTAAACCCTTGGACCCCCCCACCCTCCATTCCCAAATTCCATCATTCTAGAAAGTGACCAAGAATTTAACCTATATACTCAAATTGTGTCCAATAAAGCATCCATCGTCCCTATAATCACACCCAAATCTCTTAAGGTTTTACCATACTTTCTCCTACACCCTACCATCTTCACTGATCAAGCTTTATCGCTCTTTATGAGGACTTACAACACTACCCTCAATCGATCTAAGGAGGGAGGCATGGAGTTACTAGATGTGTTAAAGCAACTCTTAGATTTTGGGCTGAAATTACCCGCCAAGATGACTATTGATTGTTAGAAATTTAGTGGCTTGTTCATGGAAGCCCAGAAGTGGACTCGGGAATCAAATGAATGGGTAGTACCTATTGAAAAATTCTATCTAAATGATGTGGTTGAAACCATAGCCGATATGTTTCGATAGGAAAGTGAAATATATAACATTTCTAAGTTACTCACTAGTTTAAAGCTTCTGGGATGGTTGGTCCCTTCACTTCGGTACCTCGTCACTGAGTGGGAAGATTTATATGATGAAGCTGTTGAGGTCGTTGTATGTATTTATTACTCTCAGCAGAAGACATAGTCTCCACCAAATGGGGGGATAATATTGACAGCTCGGATGACGAACCAAGTCAAGAAGAAGTCATACTAGTAGCCAGCCTATGTGGAATGATATCCTTCAAATAGCTATTGGAGGAAATCAATAAATTATTCATTCATACCGAAGAAGATGAAGCCACGAGATTCTTCTTCTTCCTCTACATAGTGAACCACATGACCCGATCAAGGAGATACTACAAAGATTCGATTCCTCATGCAATCAAAACAGACAAAGAAAAGGGAGTTGTCGAAGAACTTTTAATGCCAGAAACGACCATCAAAGAAAGCAAAGTCCTTAATTAGCTCAAGAATACCTAAGTCAATATCACCCTCTGGGGTATTTTCATGTCCTCTCAATTTCACCCTCTGGGGGATTTTCAACATTTGAAGGGTATCTTCGTCTTTTCAGAAGAAATTAAATTTCTTCACCAAAGGTCAAGTTATCACCAACTTAGGGTACAAACAATGTCAGTACTAGAAATCTAGTATTGGAAATCTAGTATGTGGTGAATGTCATACTCCTCTTTGGCTTCAGAATTGATCAACTTCCCCTCCCAACAGGAGACAATTTAAAAGACCGAGTCTGTAAAGAACACAACCCTCATGGAAATGTCAATGTGATTCAGATGTTCAAGAATATGCACTTAATACCCGAAATGGGGCTAGGGCAATGCCAGGAAGGCACTTTTGAGACTATAGTCCTGAATGAGGACTTTATCCCATGTGGCTTGGGTTACCAACCTTCACTGAATAAACTAAAATCACTCCTTAGACCGAGACTAAAACGAATCTTGGAAGATTGGGAGACTATTTTTAGAGACTCTTTGAATGGAAAATTTGTTAAGGATAGTAAATCTGTGGCACCTCACCTATTCTAACCATGGGTGATCAGTCCATTATTAAATTAAATCGGAATCATGAATGGTTTCAATCTTAGCATCACTATTGAAATCCAATTAATTACTAATACTCTAATGGTCCGGTGTCAAAATTTAATCTTTATTATCAACATGCAATCTAATATAAACTGAATAAATAACATTGACCATTTCGAGCACAAAATAATGGATGGTAAGATAACGGAATCAATAAACAAATGAATCTGGAATAACACTCCAGATAAAATCCTAATACAATCATCCATAAGTAAAGTCTATATCAAATACTAGAAATACAATGTCTTTGAAAAAAATATCCAATTAGGAATGGGTGACATGCCCGACTGAGATAGATAGAGATAAATAAAAACTATATAAGTTTGGAGGCATCTGCTAGCAAAGACCTGCAACTTCCACAGCAACTACAACACGTCAAATGAAGGAACTCCTATGCCTGGCGTCCCTCTGGCTGGGCACATAAAATATTTTTACAAAAATGGATTTGTAACTGGTCAGAGCTCAAGTAAAACGGTTTGAAAACATTTTAGCAAGTATTTAAAATGCCACAAGATAAGATAATATATACATGTTAGCTCTGCATTCTCTCACTTGAGATCCTCACCTCTCGGTTATTATGCACGCCTAACGTACTACTCTAACCCACCTAGTTAGGCTACCCACCTAACTAGTTTGACTTACATCTCTTATCCCATATAATAAGTTATGGTGCCCACCCGTATTGCCCATACAATACGATACTACATTTTTCAATTCTTCATATTCATTAAGGGATTACTAGTTAACGATTAAGTTCTCATACGCTTTGAGTAATTTAGATATCACTATCTCTCTTATGTACTAATACACTCGTAGTAGAATCAATCACACGTATATATATATATATATATATATATATATATATATATATATATATATATATATATATATATATGGGAGCTTGGTTTTTGAAAATGTGTACATTTTTAACGGTCTAGATCGGTGCCACCTACCCACATATTTTGACACATTTTAATGGCTTAGATCACATCCTTTTCTATTTTACAAATCTACCCCTCCAATATTTGGTTTCCCCCTCTTTTTTACTCATAAAATTTAACTTTCAATTCAAAAAGGGGGTACTTTGGTAAAATCAATTTGTTTGCACACACTCTGATATCGCGCACACACACTCTTCTCCCATTCTCACATCACCAAAAAATCCTCCCCCCTTTTGTCTCTCCTATTCCAAAACCCTCAATCCGCCCTCCCTCATTCCACCGCTGCCAAGCTTTCATCCTCTAGCCATCGTTGTAGATATCCACCCATGCAGCCGTCGCCAACATCTGATTGAAAATATGGTATGATCCCGTTTACACTAAATCCTCCCATGGTGGATTTGTTTTTTCCTTTATTTTAATGAGTTTTATGTTTGGTTTCAAATATCTCACATTGGGTCTTCCCTATTCGATTTTTGGAGTTTCAAAATAGAGGTTTGGGTCCATGATTAGGGCATTTGGGTGTGAGATTTAGATTTACATAAATTCATATTGGATTGAATGTTTTATTTTAATGTTGATTGGGATCTTTTGTATTTTGTTTTCGGGCAGAAGGATGTGGAGTTGTTTGGGTTGGATAGTACACTGCACTGCAGTGCAAATGGCATGGGCTATTAAAGTGCTGAAGGTGTAAAAGAATCACATTTGTATTTGTGTGGATTATGTTTCGAGAAAAGGCACTGGGTAAGTTTTTATTTTACGAATCCTATATATGTTTCAATATTAGTGTGTTGAATCACAGTTTGTGAGGATTTTGTTTCGGGAAAAGGTGTTGGGATAGTGATGTTTGGATCTAAGGTTTGAATGTTATACATACCCATTTTTCTTCCTCTAGCGTTTATTATTGTCTTTGTTTTGGCATTTCAAGGGTTTGGATTTTCGGATTTTTTAATTGCTCTAATTAAAAAATCATAAGTTTATCACCATTTTGTATTGTTGATATTTTCAATTATGTTGTCCAACATATTGCTTTATCAAGATTAGTTCAAGTCGGAATCTACTTATCATTTTGAAAATAAGTGTTTGGGATAACATCAACATGGCATAACATGTGAACTCTTCAAGAATGTCGTGAAGCCTATGGGGGAAAAGGTTTGAAGACAGAAAATCATGTCGGTAATCAATCTGAAAAGAGAGTTTGATTTGAAGACAGAAAATGAAGAATGACACTTACAAGGTGATTTTTCGGGGTGATAATTTTGAAAATGAAATGAAAACACAAAAAAAAACTAAATTGATATGAGTCTTTATGTTCGGATCTGTAATTTTGGACTGTCATCGGGTCGTGCCATGTTTGGATCTAATTTCTTCTGAAGACTTATATTAACTCTGTAGCACTCTTTAGAATGGCCAAAGTGTAATTCATTAATTATTCTCTTTGGATGTTTTATTTTCGTGATTTGGTTATTTTCTTGATTTGGTTATTAACTTGGTTTCTTCATGTTCATATCAATTACCCATTTCAGTATAAATTATTTTGATTCTTATTTTTGGATCAGACGTTCTTGATTTTGACAGTTTCGTTTGTAACAGGACTGTTCAAAACATCACTCTTTATTATAACAGTCAAAGGAACTGTCAAAGGGGACTCAAGATTACCAGAACGGCCAACTTACTAAACCAACTTTTGAAGTTTCTCCACTGAATGAAGGTACTTACTACTAACCTACTTAACCAAATTTTGAAAGAAAAAAATGATATTTATACGTAGCATATGATTTTTTTTCTCCACAAAAATGTTCAATGGTGTTTATGCATAATGTAAATCGTTTAGGATACAATATTACTCATGTTAATAAAGGCTATAGCTAGTTATCTCTATCAAAGTAATGAAAATCTCAAAATAACAAAATGCTCACATGGATGGTAACATATTGAAAGCGTTGGATAGAGCTGCTGTTAAAGACCAATCTGCACAGGCTGCTCCTAATTTGAGTGAGGAAAGAACAATGCTACTTGAGGAGTGGCTAAATTCAAGAGCAGTTTTAGGGAACTCGAAGATGAATTTGGTTCGAGTGAAGCAGCCGAAGTAAAAAAGGAGGCAAATAAAAACTAAAAATGACCCTACCGATTATGAGAATAATATTGACTATCTATGCCCTGAAGAAATCCAGGTGACAAATCTCGAGATTTTAGAAATTTTTTACAAATGGAAGAAGAAGAATGATTCTGAAGATTGATATAGAGGGCTTTGCCCTTGCAGTTGCACTGCCGTGTAGATACTCGGCGGTGGTGGTATCATCGTTTTATAGATTTTTTGTAGTCCCTATTATTCATATATGGTATAACAATCTTATTTTTGAATTCTTCGAACTTATTTTGTCATATCAGTTTGCTCTAAGAAAACATTCGTTCTTAGTTTACAATGTTCCTTTTCTTTTAGTTGGTTGAGTAGTGAATGCATTCTCATTTAGTTTGGAAATTCTCAATTGTCATGGATGCTTTGTTATGGCAACTACTATGTAACTGTGGATTGTAGTTTTTTCTTCTCTGTTGTTTCTTTTTAAATTTTTTTTTCTTTAGTTTCTTTAATTGTTAATTTTCTAGGATTTAGGTTTTATGGCAACTACTATGTAATTGTGATAACTACTATGTAATTTTGGGAGCTACTATTATTGTTATGGTAGCTACTATGTTAATTGTAATTGTAATTGTAATTGTGGCAGATACTAAGTGTTATGGCAGTTACTATTATTGTTATGGCAGCTACTATGTAATTTTGAATTATGTATTAACTAGGACTTAGGTGCTATGACATAAAAGGTATCATGTTAACAGGGGTACTATGACTTGGGTTCCGTGAACATGTACTATGTTGATAGGGGTACTAGGACTTAGGTGTTGTGAATAGGTACTTAGGTGTTGTAAACAAGTACACTAGGACCTTGGTATTGTGATCTGGTACTATGATAGAACAGGTATTGTGATAGAACATTTACATTTATTCTTAGAAATCTATTTGAAATGTCAATATCATTTGCTTTTAATACTTTCTAACTTTAATTGCATATTTTTTAACTTTATTTCATATTTTTGGTGAAATTTTGTATCTTTTGAATACTTTTATGTGACTGTCTTTAATAAGTTGAAGGCAATGCAGGTCTCACAAACTCCAGTTGGTGTTTCATAGTCTAACCACTTTTGTGTGATAGTGAAGGTGAGCTCTCTTTTGGTGATATTTCTTTACATATAGCCTCCCACTATTGTATTAGTTTCCCATGTTCAGATGTTGGGCATACCAATCCTCTTATTTGTATAAATCCTCTTATTTGTACATAGTACATCCATTGAGCAATAAATTTTCCCACATTTTT
Source organism: Sambucus nigra (assembly GCA_949130495.1). Lineage (NCBI taxonomy): Eukaryota > Viridiplantae > Streptophyta > Magnoliopsida > Dipsacales > Adoxaceae > Sambucus > Sambucus nigra. The sequence goes on along the minus strand of OX422208.1, from coordinate 401,707,481 downwards.
CTTGATTTACTTTATTTTCCTAAAAATGATTTTGAATGTTTGATTTCATGCAAATATCCACTGATTATAGGAAGTAATCTACGAGCAAGATCATATATAATAAGTAATTAATTTTAATTTAATTTTAACTAACTTACCCATTGATTTGAACCGTTCATGGATATAATATACTTACAAAGTTTTGGACTCATGTCGTGTCAATTTTGGAATAATGTCGTGTCGTTTTATGCTATTGTATTGTTTCTAAAAATTGAAAATTGCCACCCCATAGAGGCATAACAACTCAAAAGCACATATTTAGGAAGTTATGTGAATTTGAAGTGATATTTTTAGATGCTAAAAACATTTCTAAAGAGTAAGATGAGCTAAACAGACCATCTCGAGTTAAAATTGTTGATTTCGCTACGGCTATAAATTGTCCTCGAGACTAATTTCCTGTAGTTGCATCACGGTGGATGTTACGTGTACACTAATATTGCATATCATCCATGTCTGCAGCGATGTTCAACGAAGAGTTTTTTTGCAGCGATGTTCAGCGATGATGGCATCCACGTGCGTGGGTAACACAAAGGTATGAATTTTTCGTCTATTGAGTAGGTATTTACCTGACTACAATTTCTTTGCCTATTTTTCCCATTTATTTCCCATTTGAACATACCTTTTGACCACTAGAATTACAGTGTATTGATTTAATTTTACTTCTGTTAGGTATCATTTTCTTTTTGATAAAATTTAGCAGCAACTGAAATGATAAAAATGCTCGCACTTAAATGATGGCCGTAGAGTAGGACGGTTGCATATGTATGCAGTGCATATATATATATATATATATATGCAGGTGCATATATATGCGCATATATATGCATATCCATATATATATGTAATCTGCATATATGTGCAGGGCATATATATATGCATATGCATATATATGCAGGGCATATATATGCATACACATATATATGCAGCTGCATATATATACTGATTGCATATATATGCATATGCTGATTATGTATATATATGCAGCTGCATATATATACATAATCAGCATACGCTTATATATGCATCTGCATATATATGCGGATTATATATATATGTATTAAGTTCCTCATGTTTTGAGTATGTCCATCTTTACAATGCTTCAAATGAAGCTATGGGTTATTATGGTAGTGTTGGTCTGTTAATTAGTTTGTTTTATAGGGGTTTGTGTTAATGTTGGTTGACACATAACTGTTTTGATAACTAACTTTTCACTTTTTTATTTAATAAACAAATTTGCATAATATTATGCTGAATATCAAGTCATATATGTTATATTATGCTGAAAATCTGTTATACTGAATATTAAGATGAAATTTGCATCAACACAAATAGGGTCTCAATTGGTTGGATTATCTATTACGTTTCACCTTTCGTTTTACTGGTTTGAGTCATTTATTCAATTCATAAATATGTAGGTGCACATTTCTAAACAGAGGTGAAAGTGTATTCATGTTTAAATACCGATTCTCAAGATAAACACGTGTTCATTTTACTATCGAAGCCAGCAGTTGACGAGCCACATGATGTCATCATTTGCTACTAAGGTAAATTTTCCATAAAAGATATCCCATTCTGTTTTGATCTATAAATATGGGACCGGTTAATATTCAATGTACTTTTTTGTCAAATGACGAGAAACTGATTAATTATGTTTATTGTTTGTCAAATCATACAGAGTACCGAGAGAGAGAGTGATCATGGTAGAGGTGGGAAGAAGGATGGGAAAAAGGATGGGAAGACAACAGTCGTAGCACCTAATCCAGAAGCACCATGGCACAGACATTTTGAGGAAGTCCCACATATTCTCCTTCCCCTTCCTTCTAGCTCCCATCTCTGAATTTGGGATTTTTTTTAATTTGTTGGATTTGTTGTTACCCCTTAAATAGGGCGGATAGTCCAATAAACAAAGGAGACTATGCCCATTTTTTTTAAATTTACACTTTGTTTTTTTGAGACACAGTTAGTTTGATTGGTGAATATTGTATATTTCGTATTATATGTGAATTTATTTGATGAATCTAGACTATTTGAATGTTATTGGACTATTTGACATTGTTTTAAAATTACACTTCGAAATTTTTGCATTTCGCTATTACGTACTTTGAAAAGTTATCGTCGTTTCGCGATTACGTACTTTGGAAAATTTCGTCGTGCCTTCAGACACGGGCATACGCTAGTATATATATATAGTAGGGTATGCCCGTGCCTGAAGGCACGATGAAAATTCTCCCAAGTATGAATCGTATGGTCAAGTCATAAAATTTTTGAATCGTGTAAAATTTAAGTAAAAAAGTTTATGTCACAACACAAATAAGTGTAAAAAATTTACAAAATTTGGACAACATTTCCTTTGTTTATAGGACTATCCACGTTGTTTATGAAATAAGAAAATAATGCAACAACAATAATACTAATAGTCCATTACGGACTTTGAATACACTCTTGAGAAAGTTCCCATTTATCTTTTTCAAGAAATAATCACCCACGTCAACATAATAAGGCAAACTAATCTTTCCCACCATGGAACTATAGTTGTTGTCCAAAGATGTAGTCCTCTCCACAAACTATCCATTATTCCACTCGAAAAAGCAATAGTAGTGGCATCTACCGCCTTTCTCCACTGGTTGGAATGCATCTTCAGCCATCTCAGCTGAGTCTTGATCTTTGAATTTGCCACTTTAGCCCCTCCAACTTCTCAACTACCCATGTCACCCACTTGTTAGTCTTCTCTCCCTCATCCATTACATAACTGAGCTTCACTAAAGCCTTTATTTCTGCAATCTTTGCTGCCTCTAGTTGATTAACACCCTCAGCGTGCACTCCCTTTTTCCTGGTCTCCCGTTAGAGTATCTCATTTTGCTCCAATATATGGAGTTAAAATCATATACTACCATGGAACATTAGGCGAAGAGAATACCACATAACTAGGGAACATCATATACTACCATGGAACATAGTTGCACCACTTTGTCACGGTTTGAGACAGCAAAAATAGAGAAATGAGAATATGTCAATTTCTTTTAACCAAAAGTAACAAATATAGAGTATGATTAAAGAAAAATTAATAAAAAGGAACAATCAAAACACAAGAAATAGTTTGTAAGATAAACCATACAAATTCATCTCATTTGGTTGTATTGAATGTGGTGTAAATGAAGTGATAGTTAACTAATACGGAGTTAAAAATGAACAAAAAAGGTCAAAGAAAGTAAGGTAATAAATGTGGTGAACTCGCGTCGCAATTATCTTGATTTGTTAAGCACTACCACTTTCGACATCTTCACTTTCTTGGAATCATTTTACCTGTATAGATAAACAAAATTTTATTTGTTTTAGGTTCCCAACTCCTAAAAAACAGAGAACTATCACATATTACCTTTTTTTTGTGTATAATAGAGCTTTGTAGACTTCCCTGTAGTTTTAATTATCAATAATTAAAACTACCATCACACAATGTTAGTTATGAACCCAACAAAAATATGAAGAAATTAAAGAAAGAGTCATACAACTGTAGTGCAATGACATAATATACTTTTAGAAACACGTTAATACATAAGTCAAGAGCTTTAGAATCCAAATCAAAATTACACCCAAATTGTCTTTCAGAATCCTAATCTAGTTTGTAAGACTGCGAATACGAATATGAAAAATTATTGAAAATAAGGGCAGTAGGACATGCCTGACCTAATAAATACAAAACTAATGTGAATATGAGGAATTACCAAAAATAGACCCGAATGGTAATCCAAACCGAGCAATCCCAAGTATAGCAATCCAATAGTCATTAGTAACTGGAACTAACCATTAAAAAATCACATTAGTCCCTCAATTAGAACTCGATCAAACTCTAGAATATCATTAAACTACTGAGTGAGAATAATAAAAGTTGTTCGACTTCATATCTGTACAGATTACCTCTAAAAAACATGGAGCATAGTTCATATCAAATCAGATCTCAAAAGCCTTTCGTATTCTGTCTTGGAAACTGCAATAAAGAACAATCAAAATAGTATTATATATAACAAAAGAAAATATAAAATTATACAGCAAAATAAACTTGCACTTTCTCCATATCCAAATGGATGAAACTGATGCATTGTTGGGTTCATTAAAAGACACCTTCATTATTTTGAAGACATTATAAACAAATTCTTCCCCAACAATGAAAACATTATAGATGGGTTAGAATAATTTACAAGGAAGCATAACTAAAAAAATCGCTAAGATGGTTTTGTCTTCAATAATTAGAAATGCATTGTGGCATTTTACCCCCTGGTTAAACTTTTACGAAGCAACAATGTAATTTGAAAAAAATAGACGAATAAAAAAGAAACAAACCAATAGAACTAAGATGAGTACCTACAAAAGAGGGATCGCTAAGATGTCTCGGAGTCAAAAATCTTCAAAAAGCAGCCCAATACATTTTTCTCTTTTCAACGCTTTCACCTGCAAAAGCCCTCTAAATTTTCAACAAATGAAGTATCATACATATTTATAGGTCATATCGGCGCCAATGAAACGATTGCAATGTTCCCAAAAATTAGACAACTTGCATCCTACATGCATTTGTCACTCCAACATTCAAAAATATTAAAATTTCATAAGAAAAATAGTTACGTACGCAGCTCATATGGATAGTTATCAGACCTCATAAAGGATCTCATCCAAGTGTGAAGCCTATCTAAAATAGTCCATTAGGACATTATAAATATAGAAATTTTAAAGTCGGATATGCAAAATAACATCTTTTATAAGTTGTATTCTATCGGCAATAGATAAAACGTTTCCCTGCCAAATGCTATGAATGCTATAAGTTGTATTCTACCGGTTGTACTCTTGAAATCCAGTTGCAAGTGCAAGGCCTCTACATACATATTTCTGTTGAAATCAACATCCCCCATTTTATCATCCATGCTAAATGTGTCATGGTCAAACACAACCTGACAATCACAATTCATATTACATATCAACCAAATAAAGATTCTATACGTATACAATATTATATGTGCACAATAGTCCTATATGTGACGGGTTTTTATGACAGAAAACTCTCATTTTAAAATTGGATGTAGTTTTCCTGAGCACAATAAATAATTCCCTTATTGATTCCTTGGACTTGAACTTACTGAATTGAACCATGAGGCAACCAGTAGGTAGATGCCCAAATAAAGTCTTCCATATGATCTCTGATTATGATACCTGCTTGAAAACATGAGTGTGGACCTTCAATATCTGCACAATTAATCTTTAATCTCCCTTTTTTTGGAGGCTCCCAACGAAAAGAAGATAATCTTCTTGAAGCAGGCAGCCTAATTTTGATTCTAAAAGTATTCAGAATATCCTGACTTAAGTCTCTATAGCCACCTTTAAAATTGAGATTGTTGTCTAGGTCTTCATTTTTTTGTCTAAAATATGTTGTAATGAGATCCACTTGATTGTCCAATATCTGTTGTAAGAGATCAATCAGTTTTGCAAGCCAAAATCATTGATTGAAACATGCTCTCCTATCATAGATTTAATAATCAAGTGTTAAAATTTGATTGTCCAAAAATTATTGTATTGAGGGCTTCTATTTTGAAACAAAACTCAAAAGGTTGAAATCAGTTTTGAAGGAATGAAGTAACTGATATTGTAAGGAAGGAAGTAACTGATATAGTCAGTTTTAAAATCATTTAAAATTAGGAATGAAGTCATTTGAAATCAGGAAGCAGACCTATGTACATTTGAAATCAGGAAGCATCAAGGTTCAACTAATCAACTGCAAATACCTATCAAAATCACCTTCAACTCAACTTCTTGCTGTGTAATGAATGAGACACCATGAAAGTAAAGTTAGAGGAACTAATTGATAAGCACGGAAGTATTTAATGAACATGAAAATATTTAATGAATATTGTAGAATCCAAAAGAAAATTACACATGGGAGGCAGCAGGAAGGGAGGTAGCTGCGTGGGAGAGTTTGTGAGGAGCCAATGTTGGACTCAAGGGCAGCCGTGAAATGGGAGCATTGATGCAGAGGAATATTAGAGGCCTTGTTGAGGTATTTCTTCAAGAAGTCAGCTTCCTCGGTCACTGAAATATAAGAGAGCTCATTCTGTTTCAAAATGATGTCTTTTCGACAAACTTGAAATTAGTCCACTATATATAATAGTTTATCGTTATTGATTGTAGTCATTCCAAGTGTCCTACTACAAATCTTGGTTCATATTCGAACTCCCTGGTTGTAGGTTTTGTCACGTCTCTACGAATTGGAAACCATCTTGGATGCTGGAATATGTCACCGAAATAGTGCCTCGGCTTTTGTTGGATTTCACCTGGCAAAGTGGATGAGCGTGGTAAGATGGCTATTTTATGTTTTCTTGTCTTGGAATGAACTTTTTCAGTTTGAATACTCATTGTTGAAGTGAATTGTGTACCCGATATTATCGTTGCTATAGAAAGTATAGTGCTATGACATTATTTTGAGATAGATAGAGAAATTAATATAGAAAATAAAAATGTTAGTAAGCGATTGTACATAAATGAGATTAGCAACAATAAAAAAGACTAATAACTAATCTTTAAAAATCAGAAGCAAGAAGGAAAATAATAAATTCATTCATGGTCCACTTATGATACATGGTGTGTCTCTTATTTCTCGATTGTACATACCATCCAATATCAATCCCTTGATCATGAAGAAAATTCCCACGTTGAGCATAAGGTGAAGTTGTTGCTGCTTCATGTAAAAATGTCACAAATCTACGTTTTTCACTCCAACGACCATTGAAAGGGCACTCTCTCAGTAGAAAATAATGGTGTAGCTTATAACAAACAAACCCTTTCTATATCAGGCAAGTCAAGAAAACAATCCAAAATTAGACATATAAATAGTTAAATATGCCTCAACCATTCAAAATGTAATAATTTGAATCTATCAAAACAGAGTTTAGATAAAGTTGTAGTTTGAAGTTATTTCGCTGACAGAGCAGGTCATATTTCTTCCAAAATTGTTGGCTAAGAGAGCTCGTCATGTTTCCCCCACCCCATCATCCCCTCTTATACTCATTTCTGCAAATGCCAGCATATAAGGTCTCAAAAAATTCTAAACTTCAATATGTTTGATTCTCATGAAAACTAAGCTAATATAGATAACTACATTACTACGATTCAATAACTACATTAGATACCAACGTCTTTGGTTTAACGACACTCCATTGGAAATAAAAGATGTGTTCATATTTTCGACAATCGTGTGGACTGATGATGTTCGTGTAACTCCATCGGATATCATTTTTGTTTTCCTAGTGTAAACATTAATCGTTAAGAACACGACTCGAAACGACACAACACGAATAGCATGATAAAGTAATTCAATGCACGCAGTCTAACTCTCACTAACTGAATTTCTATCTCATTCTTGAGGTCATAAAAAGCCACAATAAAAAAATAGAATAAAAAAGGAAAGGTGAGATATGAAATAGAACAAATCAACTTCATTTAACATTAAAAAGAAAAAAAAACAATGTGAAGAATCTCTCTTGTATGAAGAAGTTACAATCCCACTAATATCTATTTTTGTGAAAAACAAATTGCTCAACTTTAGTCTGATTTTGAGCACCATTTGTACACACACCAAGGGAATCAAATATGCCTCAAGTAGTCTTGATTTTTCATAATTCCACAAATAATAACACGTCAGGATCATAATAATACAAAAATAAAAGAAAAATAAGCTCCTACAACTGATCCCTTTATTAGTTCATACCTTACAAATATAATAATATAAGAGCCATTTCAGGTAAATAATAAAATAAAATATTTAGAAATGAAGAAAACTTTAGTAAAGAACTTTGAACCCTTTACATCGATGAATGGGATCAAAATATTCTCAAATGTTCATACATTACCCTACACAAAATTAGTTGAATATTAGGAGGTAACTTAAGCACTTGCCATCAATGAGGTAGGAACTTTGTTTACCTGTATTATCAACACAAACTTAAGACTTGAAAGAATCAACACTTGTTCTTAAAGTACTTGAAACTTCAAAGAATCAACACTTGTTTACCTGTATTATCAACAACAAAAAAATAAGTAAACAAAAATCATCATCATCCACCACTCAAAAATAAGAAGTGGTGAAATGAACCCATTACCAAGAGATCGAAGAGGTGAACCCAAAAATAAACTCTAAAATAAAGGGGTGTGACATGAGAGATTCCTGATGATAGTCGGTGGGTGTGCGAGGGAGGGCTGTGACCGTGAGTGAGGGGTTTTGTGACCTAAGAGAGAGAGAGAGAAGCGTGTATGGTAAAAGGGGGGTAATGAGAGATATGAGACGGATTTTGGAGAGTGCTACCAATTTAATTTTCCACCCTCGTTTTTGAATTTTAAAAAATAGGGGGAAATAAATTAGAGTGTGTTAAAAAGAGTGGGAAATCAAAATTTTAAGGGCAAAAGAGGTAATGTTGGAAAAATTCATATTGATGACATCATTGTCTAAGCTTATGACATACATAAGTTTCCTACTTTATTTTTTTTATATATATATCACTCTTATTATATACACATACACATAACCCTTAGGTGGAGACCTGCAGTGCGATCATACTCTGTGATCAAATCCTGGTGCATCATGTACTAAATAAGGACATCGGTTAGGATAATCTCCCTCAAACCATAAATCAAATCACACATATTGGAGGCGAACATAATTATAAGCCTTTGAGATACGCACATACCTAACACACCCAAATGATCGGTCACACCCTTATTCACACAAGTGGTGCTCAATTCCTATATTCTATGTCCTGAGGTACAAGTCAATATCCCCCCAATGGGCTCATCAGAATAAGATTTACCCGATGCGGAACCTCCCGTGATTGCAAGTAGCCTAGGTATGTTTACACATAATATATCAAATAGTAGGTATTACACCACCCATGTATACACATATATTCAGTATAAGTATACACTTAACCTATCTCAAATATCCCATACGTAGTATAGTACTATCAAATATTCTATGTATCATTACTGTACTATCATACTTATCACCGTATAATGCTGATTGTTTCCTAATACTTGAAAGGCTACCAATTGTCCCAAAATTAATTTCAATAGGTAACTTATTCATGCCCTACTGGTCTGATCATACGTTCCTTTAAATTGTTCGTGGCATAATGTTATTAGCCAAATTAGGTTTGATTACCATCTAATTGATTATAGCCTTAAGTTCTCTTCGTGTAACAATTCTCAATCCCAACATTAGCCTACTGAAAATTCGAATATCTCTTAGTAGGATTTAGAACTACTTCAAAGGCAAACCCAATAATTTCCTATGAGATCTACGTAAAAAAAGGAAAAAATGTGAAAATCTAGGAAATCGAATCGATTCGGCCATGGTCTGAATCGATTCGATGTAATAGGTATCATCTTCTTCCTTTAATTGTTATGGGATTTCATTATTTTTTTAATCATTGAAACCACCATTATACAAACCCAAACTCTAAACCAAAGGTCTTGAACATCAAAGCAACAAGTATAAATGGTTTTTAATGTGACAGAATCATAAAATCCTTAAAGAACAACTTCAAATTAGGTCAATTCAAGATTAAACTTTAAAAACCATAGTTTATTCTTTTTATTCAAGAACCTCAATAAATCTCCAGATTTCTTCCTATATTTATCATACTAATTCATTAATTTTGTACTTCTTATAAAAGGGATCAAGTTTATCAAATATCCTACCCAAGAACATGAGTTATATCTTCCAATTTAAGGCCAAAATTCATAAAATTCATAAGGAAGTCATCCTACTCTAAAATGGATGGTGTATCAAATCATAAATCAGCAAGATAAACACTTTCCTCTATATGTAGGTCTGAATCTCTATAGATTGGTAGTTGGGTGGCATTCCTCTTCTTTTGATCTACCCAACGGTGGTGGTGGTGGTGCAAGAATGGTGGAAAAGCCTTAGAGTCTCCCTGAAAACCTTTCTCCATCCTCCTTGTGTAGCCTCTCTTTGGTTTGGTAACTGATAACGCTAACTTCCCCAAAACATAATCTGATATACACTTATAAAATTCATAGGTCTATATTCCCCAAAATTTCAAAAGACAAAAATACCCCTTAGGAGTGACGGTTTGGCCTAAAAATTCTCCGGGACCCAAACTAAACCCCTGAGTAAACTTTTTTAACCATTTCGACCCTTCTGGACACACTGGCGCACTCAAATTGACCATTTGAATTATCTAAAATGAAATTACCTTTTATTTCCCAAAATTAAGTCCAGACACGACTGACATGCGCGTCCCTTCTAAATTTACCGTAACTACCGTATATATCACTCACGGCAATCATAATACTTTCGTATCAGTTTATTACTTATTCATAAAGTAACCTTCAATACAAATAAATACTAAACCGTGTCTTGCTAAGTAATATTTATTTTAATCCGAATTAATTACTCAATTTAATTTAATAAATCCCAATTAATCCCAATATAAAAATCCTTAAAATTACGGGGTGTTACAAAGACTTCTGCTTTTGTGACTTCCCAGAATCGTCATACAACCATGTTGACAAGAAGATGAAATCGGGGATGAAAATCTTCTTTTAAGATAGTAGCTCTTGGGCCGAAGACTACAAACATGAAATGCAACCTCTCATCGAAAAAAGTCACGTAAGTTACTGAGGATTCTAGGGAAAGTGATTTTGAATACCCATTCCAGTTGCAGACACTCGGGCTAAGTCTATATATGATCCACGCAGATGTTGTGCCATTGAATCTGTTTGCATAAATCAATGTTGCTGACATGCCTCCCTGTAATACCCCGTGATTTTAGAACTCATAATTTAATGAGTTTGGGAGAAATAAATATTTAATTTTATTGGAGAATTTAAAATTTGGCACTTGAGGTCAAAATTTGAGGATGTTAGAAAGTATTTCGAATGACGATTCGGAGTGTACGGTTGATTCCGGATGGGTCGATATAGTCAAAATGACTGTACTTGGGTCTTATTTGGGTTCCGTAATATTTTAAGTTTGTTTGGCTTGAATTTAAGTAATCGAGTCATTTAAAGTGTGTATTATCATTTAAAGTTGGGTATTTTTGAGATTATTCTTATTAGGCCTCCGTGAGATAACAATCTCATTATTGTGAGAAGAGAAAGCCCTAGAGAGACAGAGAAGAGGAAATGAAGAAGAGAAAAAGAAGAAAATCTTGGGGATTCCGGCTATTGCGCGATTTCGAGGAAGATTCAACCTCTACAACTTTGAGACAAGTGATTAAACTTTCTAAATAATTCTCGTGTATCATTTATTTCATGATTTGTGGATAAATTTATGGATTTTGGGTTATAAATGTTAAAACCTAGATTTTGGGTTAAATCTTACATTTGATGTGTATATAATGTATTTAAGGTTCTAAATTAGTGCGATTAAGTTATTTTATGAGTTTTAATGTTAGAAACATGTTTGGCTTGTAGATTGGTGATTAGAAGTTGGTATTTTGAGGTTTTCAAAAAAGTTGGAGTTCTTCCGAAATGGGGTATGGCCAATCTACCTGCTATGGTTGGTCGATCGCGGCTAGGGGGTCGGTCGACCGTGCCTTGAAGGAAAAGTCTATTGCTTTCTTTTTTAGGCAAAATTGGAAACCGAGGTCGACCGGCTGCCAGGGGTCGGTCGACCGGTCCTCTATTATTGGTCCAAGCTTAGGATTTCAATTGTACCATCTTTCTTTTGGGTTTATATTTATGGACCTTCTTAGTTATTGTATCATAGAGGGTTAGGTGATTATATCAAGGCATTGATGACCCTAAGAAGGAGAGGAGAAGTTTGGGGTCTATTTCAGAATGGAATTGAGTGTGTAGTTCCTCTCTCATTAAGGAAATGAGAGCATAATTAGTAGATGATTATATGTAATGTTGGGGTCATATTGAGCTATTGCGAGAGAGTACGAGTTGAGTTATTGTATCGATTTAGTGGGAAATCCTCCTAGCATCAATATTTATATTTGGGGGTTAATGCTTGTTGATCGGCGTGTATTCGAATATAGAGGGTATTCTTAATGTTTGTTGAATTGGGAGACTTTTCACACTCATAGGTATGATGGATGAGCTTCAAGTAAGTGATCGAATTATGTAAATAAAATGGGAAGGTAGCGAGTTAGCAATGGTTAGTATAATGAGAGTTATATACTTACATAAGAATTTATTTCTTTTATACATACGAGCGTAAAAGAGTATGTATACCTATATGGTGTGATGTAAATACCTTATGTGATGGTTTGCATTTATATGATGTGATTGTATATATATCTAGTGTGAATGATATATATATATATACACACACTTATTGTGTGAGTATACCTTCCAGTGCTATCATGGGAAGTTGGTCGATGTGGGTGAGGCCCCTAGCTTGAAGAGCAGGGTGCGTATAGTCCCTAGGTCATAGTCATCCTTAATTTATTGTGTGTTTTGATTCGGGGTGAGAAGTCTTGTGTATGATTCGTTCTCACTTATGGTTTGGAACTATGACCGCTCCCTATACGTTGTGATTAGTTTTATTAACATGGCGGTGTGATAATAATCTGATATATGGCAACCCAGGGTAATGTGAATAATTCCTGGAAGATGATAGCATTGTGAAGTATTTTGAATATCCATAAGTGGTTTGATTTTGGATATTTATATGTACGCTAAGTGTGGTATGTGTACTTAATTGTTGGGATTGAATGATTGTGCTTTGTACTAGAGTAATGTTATAGACCCTAATGGTTCGGCATGTTATCTTTTTTATGTGATTAGAGATTATTTATCCCTATATATATTCTTAGTTATGTGTGGAGTACCGAGGGAATAATGGACCTCAATGACCAACATTGTCAAGGAGTAGTGTATCAGGGTGTTCCTTATTTGGATTTTGCTTTGTGAGACATCCCACAGACGAAACACAGTGCAATATTGGGAGAGGGGATAAGTTTAGTCCTTAGTACTCAGATTTATATGTTATTGTGGGAAACAAGTCTTTATGAGAATAAACTGGAGTAATATAAATTAAATAAATAGTTGAGGTTATATGCGTCGTGCATTGAGGGCATAATGAATCTCGACAATCAACAGTGCCAAGGAGTAGTGTATCAGGGGGTTCCTTGTTTGGATTTCGTTTTGCGAGACGTCCCACGCACGAAATGCAATGTAATGTTGAGAGTTAGGAGAACTTTAGTCCTTAGCATTTAGATGCTAATAACTTGTGTAAGTAAATAACTAGAATCCGCTAAATTCTAGTAAGAGTTTTGTATATGAATAATTATATGATAAATAATTTTATATGCACACGTGGGGTAAGTTAGAATAGGAAGTTTATGGATTTGTTATGGATGAAGCTTTACGCGAGTGTGGTCTTGGCATAGGATTTGTGTGGATTTTCTGCGTTCTTGATGTAGAGCCCTATTATTAGAACTGTTGTGTTCACACCTCTATATTTTCTTCTGCGATGTATAATCATTTTAATGACGTTCTAATATAGTTGTTCTTGTTTCAGACTCCATCAAAGAGGGATCGTCCAGGCAGGGAAAATTGATGGGCTCAGAATATAAAAATCCAAATGCCTCAGGAGACTATGACCACAGTTGAAGTTACCAATATTATGGCATAAGTAGTAACTGCTCCCATTTCTGCGATGGCACATCAACCTGCAACTCAAGTAGCCCAAGGCCACCCAGTGTCGTCTACTTAGGAAAGAGTATGGGAAGTTTTTTGTAAGGGACATCCTCTAGAATTTTCAGGGAGAGACGATGTGATGGTTGCAAGTCATTGGAAGAAGAGTATGCAAAGGCACCTTCAAATGGTTGAATGTAGTGAGGTGCAGAAGCAATTTCTCGCCACCTTTAAGTTAACGGGAGCAGCTTTCCAGTGGTAGGAATAAATCACCACATCGGAGCAAAGAGATGCGATGCCTATATCAGATTTTTGGGAACGCTTTGACCAAACGTATTTTCCTTCTGCGATCTAGAAGGAAATGAGGAGGATATTATTGGATGTGTTTTAAGGTGATCGAACGGTGGCCGAGAATGAAGAAGAATTTACTTGATTGGAGAATTTAGTGACCGAGGAGGTAAATACATAGGAGAAGCGAATAGCGAAGTTCATGGGAGGTTTATAATGGAGAATTCGGCAGCATTTGTTAGGGAACCAGCATTATTGAATTTCACCGAGGTAGTGAATGAGACATTGTTACAGTGCCAGGAATATCGTCTTCGTTCACAAGGGGGTAAGAACTTTAGAGACTTGGGTTCATCAATTAAGTCCGGAGAAGAGAATGTCGGTGAAACAAGATGGTATAAGTAAGATTATCGAGGGCCACAATAGTGTTTTGTTCCTCAGGTTGGGCAGGGAGGTTTTGCTGGTAGATGCTTCTTTTGTAAAGAAATAGGACATAGGAAAAAGGGATTGTCCGGAAAGAGTTAGAGGGTCACTTTTTGAGGAAGTTTTGGATGTGCAACCACTATAGCAGGTCTAGGGCCATTTTAGGCAGGAGGACTTTGAGTGGGAACCCATCGATGAAGAGATGAAGTCGGACTAGAGAGGTAATATGTAAATTATTTTCGTTTGTGATTAGGATTATGCTTTTAGAAGCATTGGGAGTGTCACATATAAGATTTTGAAGAGTGGTTAGTTGTTATAAGCCTATTTTGTGTGTAATGACCCGGATGGGAGGAGTGAGCAAGTGAGTCTCTTAGAAGATATCTTTTGGGAGAATAGATTGTCTTGTGATGTGCTAGTAGAGAGTTGTGACTTTTTTTTTAAAGTAGGGATCGTTAAAAATGCGTTGAGTAGTAACGGTAAAGCTATTGTTTTATAGTCGTGCTAGACTTATGTATTTGTAATGTTCCAGCTATCGAAGAGCCTAGTGTATGACAATGTTTTGTATGAGGTGAGGGATTCTTGTTACTGAAGAGATTCAGGGTTTAGTGGGTTATTGTTTGAGCCAGGGATTTAGCTCATGGTTGTATTAGTTTTGAGAACTAGATGTTGGTCAGAGTATTGTATTTGTTGGCGCCTTGTGTCTTGGGCATAAGGTATTTGATTTGGATGTCGAAAGACATAAACGTTTTTTAAAATAAAATTATTTTATAGGCCTTCGGGAAAAATCAAAAAGATTTTAAAATATTTTCCTTAAACTTTAGTCCCGATCTAACTGGTCTCATACCCCGACAGAGCTATATAGTAGTATATTGGGAGGGTTCCTTGTTTGGATTTCGCTTGCGAGACCTCCCCCGCATGAAAGTAGCGAATGTGAGGAATTGAGAAGAGTTAAATCTTCGGACAGTTTAATTTTTTTATATAATTAGTATGTTATTATGGATTGATTTGTTTTGAGTTATTTTACGATTTGAGGCTAAGTGGAACCAAGTAATGTTTACATGAGTTGAGCACGGGTACAAGGTGTATGGTTGCCCTCGTTAGCTGATTCAGTCATTAATTAAAATGATTTGTTGTGAGAAGTGGGAGGAAGAGGTATAGTGATCTTGAGGGCAGGTGTCTTAGGAGATAGTTTTGGAGTACTAGGATTAGCATAAATTTTGAGGACAAAATTCTTGTAAGGGGGGAAGTCTGTAATACCTCGAGAATTTAGGACTGATAATTTAATTAATTTGGGAGAAATAAATATTTAATTTTATTGGAGAATTTAAAATTTGTCACTTGAGGTCAAAATTTGAGAATGTTCGAAAAGTATTTCGAATGACGATTCTGAGTGTACAGTTGATTCTAGATGAGTCGAGATAGTCGAAATGACTGTACTTGGGTCTTATTTGGGTTCCGTAATATTTTAAGTTCATTTGGCTCGAATTAAAGTAATCGAGTCATTTAAAGTGTGTATTGTCATTTAAAGTTGGGTATTTTGGAGATTAGGCTTATTAGGCCTCTGTGAGATAATAATCTCATTTTTGTGAGAATAGAAAGCCCTAGAGAGAGAGAGAGAGAGAGAGAGAAGGGGAAAGGAATAAGACAAAGAGAAGAAAAGCTTGGGGATTCCATCTATTGTGCGATTTCGAGGAAGATTTAACCTCTACAACTTTGAGGCAAGTGATTAAACTTGCTAAATAATTCGTGTGTATCATTTATTTCATGATTTGTGGATAAATTTATGGATTTTGGGATATAAATGTTAAAACCTAGATTTTGGGTTAAATCTTACATTTGATGTGTATATAATGGATTTAAGGTTCTAAATTAGTGTCATTAAGTTATTTGATGAGTTTTAATGTTAGAAACATGTTTGGGTTAAAGATTGGTGATTAGAAGTTAGTATTTTGAGGTTTTCGGAAAATTGGAGTTCTTCCAAAATAGGGTATGGCCGAGCTATCAGATATGGATGGTCAACCATATCCAGGGAACCGGTCGACCGCGCCTCAAAGAAAAAATTTGCTACCTTCTTGTTAAGGAAAAATTGGAAACCGCGGTCGACTGGGGGTCAGGGGTCGGTCGACCGGTCCTTTATTTTTGTTCCAAGTTTGGGATTTCAATTGTACCCTCTTTCTTTTGGGTTTATATTTATGGACCTTCTTAGTTGTTGTATCATAGAGGGTTAGGTGAATATATCAATGGATTGATGACCCTAAGAAGGTGAGGAGATGTGTGGCATCTATTTCAGAATGGAATTGAGTGCGTAGTGCCTCTCTCATTAAGGAAATGAGAGAAGAATTATTAGATAATTAGATGTAATGTTGGGGTCATATTGAGCTATTGCGAGAGAGTACGAGTTGAGTTGCCGTATCGATTTAGTGGGAAATCCTCCTAGCATCGAGATTTATATTTGGGGGTTAATTCTTATTGATCGATGTGTATTCGGACATAGAGGGTATCCTTAATGTTTGTTGAATTGGGAGACTTTTCATACTCATAGGTGTGATGGATGAGCTTCAAGTGGGGGATCGTATTGTGTAAATAAAATGGGAATGTATGAGAGTTAGCAACGGTTAGTATAACGAGAGTTATATACTTACATATGAATTTATTTCTTTTATACATACGAGCGTAGAAGAGTATGTATACCTATATGGCGTGATGTAAATACCTTGTGTAATGGTTTGCATTTCTATGATGTGATTGTATATATATCTAGTGTGACTGGTATATATATATATACTTATTGTGTGAGAATACCTTCCGGTGCTATCATGAGAAGTTATGCAATGTGGGTGAGGCCCCTGGCTTGAGGAGTAGGGTGCATATAGTCCCCAGGTCATAGCCATCCTTTATTTATTGTGTGTTTTGATTCGGGGTGAGAAGTTTTGGGTATGATTAATTCTCACTTCGGTTCGGAACTATGACCGCTTCCTATACGTTGTGATTTGTTTTATTACAATGGCGGTGTGATGATAATCCGATATATGGTAAACCGGGATAAAGTGAGTAATTCCTGGAAGATGATATCATTGTGAAGTATTTTGTATATCCATAAGTGGTTTGATTTTGGATATTTATATGTACGCTAAGTGTGGTATGTGTACTTAATTGTTGGTATTGAATGATTGTGCTTTCTACTAGAGTAATGTTATAGACTCTAATTGTTCAGAGCATTATCTTATTTACGTGATTCGAGATAATTTCTCCCCATATGTATTCGTAGTTATGTGTGGGGTATCGAGAGAATAATGGTCCTCAACGACCAACATTATCAAAGAGTAATGTATCGGGGGGTTCCTTGTTTAGATTTCGCTTTGTGAGACGTCCCACGCACGAAACGCAGTGCAATGTTGGGAGTGGGGATAAGTTTAGTCATTTGTACTCAAATTTATATGTTATTGTGGGAAACAAGGCTTTATGAGAATAAACTGGAGCAATATATATTAAATAAGTGGTTGAGGTTATATGCATCGTGCATTGAGGGCATAATGAATCTTGATAATCAACAGTGCCAAGGGGTAGTGTATCGGGGGGTTCCTTGTTTGGATTTCTCTTTGCAAGATGTCCCATGCATGAAACAAAGTGCAATGTTGAGAGTTGGGAGAAGTTTAGTCCTGAACATTTAGATTCTAATAACTTGTGTAAGTTCATATCTAGAATCCGCTAAATTCTAGTGAGAGTTTTCCGTATGAATAATTATATGATAAATAATATTATATGCACACATGGGGTAAGTTAGAAT
This sequence comes from Sambucus nigra, assembly GCA_949130495.1. Classification (NCBI taxonomy): domain Eukaryota; kingdom Viridiplantae; phylum Streptophyta; class Magnoliopsida; order Dipsacales; family Adoxaceae; genus Sambucus; species Sambucus nigra. Next base: position 401,689,303 of record OX422208.1, on the reverse strand, counting down.
AGGAAGTTTATGGATTTATTATGGATGAAGGTTTACGCGAGTGTGGTCTTGGCGTAGGTTAGATTGACTTGTCCCTAGGAAGTGTTTGGAAGTTATTTGATGATCATGGGTATACGTTTAGGTACGCACTCTAGTTGAGGGGTGAGTTGGATTTTCTGGAGAGTGAGACTCCACTTTAATCTGTAACACCCCGCATTTTCATGCATTAAATATTTAATTAATTCGGGAATTGAAAATTACTTGTGAGTCGTAATTTAATTGAATTAATTAGGAAAATTTTATTTAAATATTAATCGAGGATTAAATGGTTAATATTTACGAGAAGTTATTTACTAAGTGAATAGTAATTATTTATTTAAGCCATTTCGAGTATTAATGACAGGGTATGCACTTATCTCAACCGGGAGTCGGTATAGACTAAAGGGGTGAGGGGATAAACATTTTTATAAATTAATTCGGATGCCAATTCTGAGTGTACGGTTAAGTCTGGATGGGCCGAGATAGTCGGAAAAGTGTACCCGGGGTAGTAAACGGGTCACGAGGCGTTTTTAGACATAGCCGGGCCCACACGGGGGCATTTGGGTCACTTGGGCTTGACCCATTTGGCAAAAAAACGGGATTAGGAAAATTAAGGAATTGGGAGGAATAATAAAATGGCTGATAGAGTTTTAGAAAAGGCTAAGTGTATTAAGGAACCCTAATAGCAGTTAAGGGCAGCTTTGGGATCACTAGAGAGCCAACAAGGATCGTCTTCAACCTTGGAAATTCATCTCCGAATCAGACACTACGAAACCTAAGACAAGTGGATAACTTGCAATAGTATTGAATCTGTTTTGTAATTCATATTCATATGATGTGTTTGATCAAAATTCGTTTTGGGTGTTCATGGCATAAACATGAGGTTTTGAAAATAATAATCTGATTTATGAATTTGAATGAGGATTCTTGTAGAAATCTGATATTATAAATTGATACATATCTAGTAGGATGATATCTGGATAATTAGAAATGAATTTGGTGAAAGGATTTGGGATGTAAATGGGTATGGAATTAAAGATGAATATTTCCCCAACTTCAGAAATTGTAGTTAATGGACGAATTAATGATGTGGGTGGACATTCTGGAGGTCCCTAATAAGGTTTCTAGCATGTATTAATGTTAAGAGGGCTTAAGGTTGCTGGTAGAGGAAACTAGGGTTTCGAAAAAATCGTCCATGGCTGAATCTGTCTTCGCGAAGAAGACGAAGACCTGCTCGATCGATCGATCGAAGGTCTGGGGTCGATCGATCGAAGGTCGGCAGATTTTGGCAATTTGCCCAGTTTTATTTTATATAAAGAAAATTTAATTTAATCTTTTTCCATGAATTAATTTGGAGAGAAATTTATACATGGGTTTTAAATCTAATTAATGGGGAATAAAATTAATTAGAATTTGGAGACGACTTAGTGTGACATCAAAATCTTTATTCCTCGGGTTTTGGAGAAATTTGGTGATACACTAAGGTTAAATTTTTGGAAGAGTTCGAAAGGACTAAAAATAGTTGGGAAACAAGTGCGGGGATAATGGTTGACGAATACCGAGAGATAAACCTTATTTAGGTAAAGGTTAAATAATTTGAGAGTCGGGGATTTAGACTCGGGTGAGGTTGATTAGGACTACGAGAGTAAGTCAAATTTTATGGTGGGGGCGACACCAAAGGGACTTAATTAATTAATGTGTGAATTAAATAAATGATTAGAGTTGGACCATAAACTCTTAATGAATTAACTAGGCTTATGTTACGGATTGTGTACATGGTGTAGCCGGGACATTTTATATTTATATATATTTACGGGATGTGACAGTATATATATATATAGTGTGTGTGCATTAATATCAGTGATTGAATATTATTTGTATGTACTCTAGTGCTATAGGGGGAGGTTGCGCGTAGTGGATGAATCCCCTAGCTTGAGGAGTAGGGCGAGTATAATTCCAGGTCATAGCGTCCATTATATGGGTGAGGGGCATCTCACTTTCAGGGAAGGAATATGACCGCCTCCAATTCGTATGTTAAACTAAGTTAGGGAGCGAATCTAACTTGGATAACTAGGTTACGTGAATATACCTAGTGGGATAGCACTTGGGAAAATTTATATTTTGTGATTATTTTTACTCGGTCGAAAGTTTGTATTAAATGTTGTTTTAATATGTTTGTGAATACTGTAATATGATTAAATATATAATTAGGTAAATAATTATATATGCGATAATTAATACATAGTGAAAAATGTATTATGTGCATAACAGGTGTGAATATTATATGAAATTAAAAGGAGTAATGTTTTAATTAAGTTTGACGTTTATAATAACTTAAAAATCATGAATTAAGGTATACTCGGTTAGAGTAGGTAAAATTCAAGGGTTAAAATAAGCATTGGGTCAGGAGCATAGGACCTCGTAAATTAAATGGAAGCGTTAGTAGTGCACATTAGAGGAGGGGTGAGGAAGTCCTCAAGAGAGTGCGGCACTAACTAAAATATGAAGAGCATGCATATTTATTTATTACTGCAAGTTAATCATTTGTTAAATGTTTTCATATGTTTTTGGGTACTAACCCTTGCTATAAAATTCTCTTAAAAACCTTTTAGGTGTCCAACCACAAGGGCGTCAAGCTTGACTCTATTCCAGGTATCCTTTGCTGCAGCACATGTCGATGTTGCGGGAGATTGATAGACACCTCCTTCTTTCGTTCGTGTAGAAATTTTCTAGCAGTTATCTGAGCATGTCGCTCACAGTTCATGTACTAGACTTATTAAGATTTTGCTTCTTATCTTTACCTGTACTGGTTATTTGGACAGATGGTTTATTCGGTTAAGTATTTTAATTGTGGATGGTTATTTTAATTAACTATTATTGTGTATTATTTTATGTTCCGTATGAGTTTTATTGTATTAATTGATAGATAAAAATTGGCACCAGTCTACTTTTCTCACTTAGGTGGTTAGTAATTAAAAAGACGACAGTGATGCTAAGAATGGACCAACTGAGAAATCTTTCTAACTTGATTTAGGACTGATCACCCGGGATTAATTAGGAGGGGTGTCACAGATGGTATCAGAGCATCAGGTTCTAGTGTCCTTAGGATCTGTTCGACTTTCTACGTTTCAGCGTAGCACTCGTTTGTTGTAGATCCCTATTATTAGGACTGTTGATTCATTTTTCGCTTGTGAGATATCGTATTTCTGCTGTGAATATTTTTGTGTAAACTGTGTACTTATGAGATTTAATCTATTTCAGATGCCACCAAAGAGGCAGAGAGCGGAGTGGGATGAGGCTAGGGATGAGGTGAGAGAGGCTCATCAGGAGCCACAGATGCCGCCACCCCCACCCCCACCCGAGTTGATTTCCACTACTCAGGTGGCAGTGATAGTGGCCCAGGCGGTCGAGACAGAGATGCGAGTTATGGCAACTCATTTTCCACAGCCCCAGACACCGCCTCCAGTGGCACCAGCAGTCCAGACTCCAGTGGGGCCACCGTCTTGGCAGCAAGTTACAGAGACCTTTCAGAAGGGTCACCCACTTGAGTTTCGAGGTAGCACCGAGGTGGGGGAGGATTGGGACTGGAAGAGGAATGTTCAGTGCCATATGCACATGCTGGAGTGTGCCGATGTGCAGAAGCAGATGCTTTCTTCCTTTCGTCTGTCGGAGGCAGCCTTGCAATGGTGGGATTCAGTTACCACCGCTGAGGAGAAAAATTTGATGACGACATCTGAATCCGGGGTGCGGTTCGACCGTAAATACTTTCCACCAATAGTAGAGGCTGAGATGAGAAAGAAGTTCAGAGAGTTGGTACAGGGTGACCGGTCAGTAGCAGACTATTAGGAAGAGTTCACCCATTTGGCGAACTTTGTGCCAAATGAGGTGAGCGAAGAGGAGTGGAAGAAGTCAAGATTCATGAATGGCTTAACCTGGAGGATCAGGCAGCATTTGATTGGGAATCCGACATTAACGACTTATACAGATGTCGTTAATGCCGCCCTCGCACATTGCCAGGATCATCGTATCCATGCGAAGGGGAGTAAGAAAGCAGGTGAGCCGAGCCAGCCGGCAAGTCGGTTACTAGTGGTGACACTAGTGGTACTCATCAACCAATTATTATCCAACAGGGGAGTCAAACCAAGAGATTTAGACCTGGTGGGTTCTGACCAGGAGGTCAGGGATTCAGGCAAGGGCAGCCGGGCCCAAATCAGCAACAACAGGTCCCTCAGGATCGTTAGAGCCAAGGGAACAACGGGGAAGGCCAGCGAGGCCAGCCACATCCGGGCCAACAACAGGGGAACGGTCAGAGACGCTATTTTGTCTGTGTCCAGCAAGGACATTTCAAGAGGGAGTGCCCACAGAGGGGCAGAGGTCAACAGCAGGAGGCCCAACAGGGGTGACGGGGACAGATGCCGCCAGCAGCACCCGCCCTACCGCAGTAGGGGCAGATGCACTATGGGCATGTGTATAACGCCCGGGATGTTCCCAATCGTCCAGCGCATCAAGCACCGCCAGCAGTTGAGGGTATGTTTTTCATTCATGGTTATGAGGGTAATATTCTTTTTGATACGGGAGCATCGCATTCATTCATTAAATATAATTTTGCAAAATGGGCCAGACTACTAGAGACCGTGGGTAGTCTTCGGATGTGTGTAGAGTCGCCAGTAGGCAGCGGGGCTATGATCCACTTGATTTGTCGGGGTGTGGACATTTGTATTGGGAGACTTAGTTTAGTCGCAGACCTCTTAATATTAGATATGGAGGGGTACGATGTCGTACTAGGGTATCGATTGGTTGACAGAATATTGGACGACTGTAGAATGTTACGAGACGACAATACTGTTCTCCATTTCGGGACAGGAGATGTTCCTGATAGCGATACCGCTACTTGAGGGAGGGTCGTGCACACACTTGCATTACATCAAGGAGGAAACCTCACATGAAGTAGTGATTCCGTTAGACTCTATTCCGCAGAGTACATCGTCGTGGGGTGCACGGGTGTTGGTTGTGAAAAAGCTAGATGGCTCACTATGGTTATGCGTGGATTATAGAGAGCTAAATAAGGCCACGATATGGAATAAGTATTCGTTGCCTAGGATTAATGATCTATTTGACCAGTTGAGAGGGGCGTCTTACTTCTCTAAGGTCAACCTGAGGTCAGAGTATCACCAATTACGTATCCGAGAAGAGGATTTTCCTAAGACCGCTTTCCTGTCACGGTATGGATCTTACCAGTTCAGGGTGATGCCATTTGGGCTCGCCAATGCACCAGCAGTGTTCATGGACCTCATGAACAGACTCTTCAGGGAGTTTCTCGATCAGTTTGTTATCGTGTTCATTGATGACATCCTGATCTACTCGCGTACTGAGGAGGAGCACGCAGAGCACCTGCGTATAATGTTACAGACATTACGGGATCACTAACTCTATGCCAAATTCGGTAAGTGTGGATTTTGGCTACGGGGAGGTCCAGTTCCTTGGCCACGTGGTGTTAGACCGGGGTATTACGGTGGATCCAAGTAATGTATCGGCGGTGAGGGAGTGGGGACAGCCCACAACACCGACATAAGTGCGCAGTTTTCTGGGGTTGGCCGGTTATTACAGACGGTTCATCAAAGGATTCTCAAAGATTACGGGCCCTTTGACGAATCTTACCCGGAAAGGGGTACCTTTCACTTGGGATGATCACTGTCAATTAGCCTTCAACGAGTTAAATGACAAGTTGACATCTGCACCTGTGCTTGCATTGCCCAAAGGAGGATTAGAGTATCGGGTTTACACTGATGCATCCTTACAGGGACTTGGGGGTGTGCTTCAGCAGGAGGAAATGGATATAGCTTATGCGTCCAGGAAGCTAAAGCCCCACGAGAAGAATTACCCCACTCACGACCTGGAGTTAGCAGTGGTCATTTTTGCTTTGAGGATATGGAGACATTATCTCCTGGGGGAGTTGTTCACGCTATTCACGGATCACAAATCACTTCAGTATCTCTTCACTCAGAAGGATTTGAATATGAGCAGAGGCGATGGCTAGAATTCGTGAAAGACTATCAGTTTGATATTCAGTATCATCCTGGTAAGGCTAATGTGGTGGCAGATGCTTTGAGTCGGAGACCGACTGGGGAAATATTAGAAGTCTGGAAAGCGAAGTGGAGAGAACTTCGATACGAGGATGATGTAGCCAGGGCTTGCATGTCAGCATTATCCATCACACCCGAGATCATTATGCGGGTTGTGGGGGCTCAGGCAGAGGATCAGACCTACCGGGATAGGGTGATCCAGTTGCTAGCTGAGGGAGCAGAGGGGTACTTGATCAGCTCAGAGGGAGGCTTACGCCATAATGGGAGGTTGATTGTGCCAGAGGATGCGGAATTGAGGCACGCTGTTATGACGGAGTCTCATGGGACGAGATTCGCGGTACATCCCGGTGGGGATAAGATGTATCAAGATATGAGGAGGCAGTATTGGTGGGCAGGGATGAAATGGGACATAGCAGAATTTGTTTTGAAATGTACCACGTGTCAGCTTGTGAAAGTTGACCATCAGAGACCATCAGGGATGCTACAGCCACTTGAAATTCCTGTGTGGAAGTGGGAGAACATCTCTATGGACTTCATTACAGGGTTACCGACATCACAGAAGGGTCACAATTCCATATGGGTTATTGTGGATCGGTTGACCAAAGTGGCCCACCTCCTACCGGTTCGCACAGAGTTTGAGACGATGCATTATGCACAGCTATTCATAGCGGAGATTGTTAAACTGCACGGGGTACCGATTAATATTGTGTCGGATAGGGACAAAATATTTGTGGCCCATTTTTGGCAGAGTTTTCAGGAGGCCATGGGCACGGAGCTACGTTTGAGTACAGCCTATCACCCACAAACTGACGGGCAGACCGAGAGAGTCAATCAGATGTTAGAAAATATGCTCAGAATGTGTATACTAGACTTTGGGGGAGGTTGGGAGAAATATCTTCCTCTGGTAGAGTTTGCGTATAATAACTCCTACCAATTCACGATCGGCATGGCACCATTCGAGGCATTATACGGGAGACCTTGTCGTTCACCCGCTTGTTGGTTAGAGGTGGGGGAGAACAAACTGTTGGGGCCAGAGATTGTTCAGGAGAAATCTTCCAAGATAGAGCTGATCCAAGGGAGGATTCGGATAGCCCAGGATATGCAGAAAAGTTACGCGGATGCTTCACGGAGACACGTGGAGTTAGAGGTTGGGGATCAGGTATTGGTCAGGGTGTCCCCCATGAAAGGGGTGATGAGGTTCGACAAGAAGGGTAAGCTATCCCCGAGGTACGTGGGACCTTTCCCTATTATCGAGAGGGTGGGGCCTGTAGCCTACAGGCTGGGATTACCGGAGCATCTTCAGCGGATACACGACGTGTTCCATGTAGCATCGCTGAAGAAATATCGCAGGAGTGAGAGGGCCTTCTGGCACATTCCACTCGAAGAAATTGATTTACAGCCTGACATCTCATATGAGGAGAGGTCGGTGGCTATCCTAGACCGTAGCGAGCGGAAATTACGATCCAAAGTCGTTCCACTAGTTAAAGTACAGTGGGGTCATCACAACATTGATGAGTCTACCTGGGAGCGGGAGGAGGATATGCGGGAGCAATATCCAGAGCTTTTTATCACAGGTATGCCCTAATTTCGGGGACGAAATTCCTTTGTAAGGGGGGGAGTATGTAACACCCCGCATTTTCATGAATTAAATATTTAATTAATTTGGGAATTTAAAATTACTTGTGAGTCGTAATTTAATTGAATTAATTAGGGAAATTTTATTTAAATATTAATCGAGGAGTAAATGGTTAATATTTACGGGAAGTTATTTACTAAGTGAATAGTAATTATTTATTTAAGTCATTTCGAGTATTAATGACAGGGTATGCACTTATCTCAATCGGGAGTTGGTATAGACTAAAGGGGTGAGGGGATAAACATTTTTATAAATTAATTTGGATGACAATTCTGAGTGTACGATTGAGTCCGGATGGGCCGAGATAGTCGAAAAAGTGTACCCGGGGGTAGTAAACGGGTCACGGGGCATTTTTAGACATAGTCGGGCCCACACGGGGGCATTTGGGTCACTTGGGATTGGCCCATTAGGCAAAAAAACGGGATTAGAAAAATTAAGGAATTGGGAGGAATAATAAAACGGCTGATAGAGTTTTAGAAAAGGCTAAGTGTATTAAGGAACCCTAATAGCAGTTAAGGGCAGCTTTGGGATCACTAGAGAGCCAACAAGGATCGTCTTCAACCTTGAAAATTCATCCACGAATCAGACACTACGAAACCTAAGGCAAGTGGATAACTTGCAATAGTATTGAATCTATTTTGTAATTCATATTCATGTGATGTGTTTGATCAAAATTCGTTTTGGGTGTTCATGGCATCAACATCTGATTTACGAATTTGAATGAGGATTCTTGTAGAAATCTGATATTATAAATTGATACATATCTAGTAGGATGATATCTGGATAATTAGAAATGAATTTGTTGAAAGGATTTGGGATGTAAATGGGTAAGGAATTAAAGATGAATGTTTCCCCCAAATTCAGAAATTGTAGTTAGTGGACGAATTAATGATGTTGGTGGACATTCTGGAGGTCCCTAATAAGGTTTCTAACATGTATTAATGTTAAGAGGGCTTAAGGTTGCTGGTAGAGGAAACTAGGGTTTGGGAAAAATCGTCCATTGCTGAATTTGTCTTCGCGAAGAAGACGAAGACCTGCTCGATCGATCGATCGAAGGTCTGGGGTCGATCGATCGAAGGTCGGCAGATTTTGGCAATTCGCCAAGTTTTATTATATATAAAGAAAATTTAATTTAATCTTTTTCCATGAATTAATTTGGTGAGAAATTTATACATGGGTTTTATATCTAATTAATGGGGAATAAAATTAATTAGAATTTGGAGACAACTTAGTGTGACATCAAAATCTTTATTCGTCAGGTTTTGGAGAAATTTGGTGATACACTAAGGTTAAATTTTTGGAAGAGTTCGAAAGGATTAAAAATAGTTGGGAAACAAGTGCGGGGATAATGGTTGACGAATACCGAAAGATAAACCTTATTTAGGTAAAGGTTAAATAATTTGAGAGTCGGGGATTTAGACTCGGGTGAGGTTGATTAGGACTACGAGAGTAAGTCAAATTTTATGGTGGGGGCGACACCAAAGGGACTTAATTAATTAATGTGTGAATTAAATAAATGATTAGAGTTGGACCATAAACTCTTAATGAATTAACTAGGCTTATGTTACAGATTGTGTACATGGTGTAGCCGGGACATTGTATATTTATATATATGTACGGGATGTGACAATATATATATAGTGTGTGTGCATTAATATCAGTGATTGAATATTATTAGTATGTACTCTAGTGCTATAGGGGGAGGTTGCGCGTAGTGGATGAATCCCCTAGCTTGAGGAGTAGGGCGAGTATAATTCCAGGTCATAGCGTCCATTATATGGGTGAGGGGCATCTCACTTTTAGGGAAGGAATATGACCGCCTCCAATTCGTATGTTAAACTAAGTTAGGGAGCGAATCTAACTTGGATAACTAGGTTACGTGAATGTACCTAGTGGGATATCACTTGGGAAAATTTATATTTTGTGATTATTTTTACTCGGTCGAAAGATTGTATTAAATGTTGTTTCAGTATGTTTGTGAATACTGTAATATGATTAAATATATAATTAGGTAAATAATTATATATGCGATAATTAATACATAGTGAAAAATGTATTATGTGCATAACAGGTGTGAATATTATATGAAATTAAAAGGAGTAATGATTTAATTAAGTTTGACGTTTATAATAACTTAAAAATCATGAATTAAGGTATACTCGGTTAGAGTAGGTAAAATTCAAGGGTTAAAATAAGCATTGGGTCAGGAGCGTAGGACCTAGTAAATTAAATGGAAGCGTTAGTAGTGCACATTAGAGGAGGGGTGAGGAAGTCCTCAAGAGAGTGCGGCACTAACTAAAATATGAAGAGCATGCATATTTATTTATTACTGCAAGTTAATCATTTGTTAAATGTTTTCAAATGTTTTTGGGTACTAACCCTTGCTATAAAATTCTCTTAAAAACCTTTTAGGTGTCCAATCACAAGGGCGCCAAGCTTGACTCTATTCCAGGTATCCTTTCCTGCAGCACATGTGGATGTTGCGGGGTTTTGATAGACGCCTCCTTCTTTCGTTCGTGTAGAAATTTTCTAGCAGCTATCTGAGCATGTCGCTCACAGTTCATGTACTAGACTTGTTAAGATTTTGCTTCTTATCTTTACTTGTACTGGTTATTTGGACTGATGGTTTATTCGGTTAAGTATTTTAATTGTGGATGGTTATTTTAATTAACTATGATTGTGTATTATTTTATGTTCCGTATGAGTTTTATTGTATTAATTGATAGATAAAAATTGGCACTAGTCTACTTTTCTTACTTAGGTGGTTAGTAATTAAAAAGACGATAGTGATGCTAAGAATGGACCAACTGAGAAACCTTTCTAACTTGATTTAGGACTGATCACCCGGGATTAATTAGGCGGGGTGTCACATAATCGTGACATAGTGCATTTATAATTATTATGCATTTAATGCACTTGCTAAAATGTTTTCACACCTCGGGCTTTGACCAGTTTATATTTTCCTCTTGCTATGCATACTGTATTATTTTAGTTGTTCCTCTGCAAGGACGCCAACGATGTTTCCTACCCAGTGCATTTGTGGAGCTGTAGCAGTTGCGTACTGTTGCGGGATTTTGATATAGTCGTTTACTATTTTTTGTATATCTAGATTAGGATTCAATTTGTATATCGGTTTTACACCCAAGGGTTATAGTTGTAGCAATTTTATATTTTTTTTCTCAGACTATTGTTTTGTCTGTGACCCAACAACATATTTGGTATTTCTTTTTGTGTATTTTTGGTATACTATAGAACTATTCTCTTCTATCTTAGCATGCGTGTGTTCATTATCTTGTTCAGTAGTTATTATATTGTTGGTTGGTTATTGCATAGTATGTTTTAAAAAAATTTGGCACCCTCCTTTTATAGTATTGTGTAGTTGCCTATGTTTATTTTAGTAGCATCAGTAGACGCTGACAATGATCCACTTGAGATTCCTGATTAATTATAGTATAGGGATGGCCACCTGTTATTATTTTAAGCAGGGTGTCACACTCCCCTCAACCCGAATGTCGTTCCACTCCAACCTCATATTCAAGCTAACCCTACTATTTACCCTATCTAAGTCTTTTCACCTCCTGTTGTTTTTCCTTCTCCTATTATCAATGTAACTGAGACCTCTTTTGACAAGGTTCTTAATGTACTTTTTCTCAAAAATGAAATAAACGAGGATTTTGATTATCTTGTTATGACATACATAAATTGTCTTGATTCTAATTAGACCTTTAATGATGATGATTTTGCAAATGAACAATTCTTAAATGACCTTAATAAGGAGAATAAAAAACAACATAACTGCCCTCAAATTATTGATGATGAGACGATTGTTATTAATATCTATTCTAGTAGCCGTCAATGCGAGATTAAGATAGGGTCCACCCTTAATTAGCATGAGCGCGCACAATTTGAAAAACTACTAAAAGAATTCGTGGACGTCTTTAGATGGTCCTATGATGACATGCCCGAAATTAATCTAGAAATATCTCAGCATAAAATCCTTATATTCCCTTAATGCAAGCCAATCAAATAGAAGTTAAGGAAACTGCGTACAAAATGGGCAGTCAAAAGTAAAGAGAAAATGGTCAAGCAATTAAACGTGGGTTTCATTCTCGTAGTCGAATACCTAACATGGCTCGTCAATATCATCCTTGATGATGCAAGAAATTGGACATGCGTCCTTCTCAATCATCATATCAAGAATAAAATAGAAATAAAGCAAGTATAAGGAGATAATCATAAGATACATAGTGGTTTGGCTATAAAAATGGGCATACGTCCATTTTTTTGCCAATTCTCAGTATATACATTGTATAGTATAAGAGTGTGGTGCGATTAGAGGTGTACAAGAGATATATGAGAGGAGAATACATGACTACAGTTAAGCTAGGCAGCCTAGGATGTGACCTGTAAAGGATGACCTCATACGACTACGATAGGAGGTGAACCCCCAGGTATGGTGTCTTCTAGAGAGGTAGGGTAGAGACTTTGGCAGGGCTTCGCCAAGTGATTCATCCCCTAAATAATAAGGTGAGAACTTCTATTCATTAAAGTCATAAAAGTGGTGTCACTTGCACCGAGCATGTGACATGTGGATAAATGAGGTGAGTAAGGAATCCTTTTAGAAGTAGGATAAATTTCAAGCTTATGGGAGATGATGTGACCATGGCCTATTTAAACACAAGAAGTGGGTGATGCTTAGATCATTGTCGCAGCCTGTTTGAACCGAGGTAGCGACGGATGCTGATAGTTGATCGCCGCCTGTCTGACCTAGGCTACAATCGCATATGGAATTAACGAGGAGATGGGGTCATGGCCTATATGTCCATAGGAAATGACCATACACTTAATCCTTTCACGGATATAGGGCTTATATTGGGCATATCAATAAGCCCCCAACCTCAATGCCAAGAGGTGGTAACTTGGTTCTACGGTTGTGTTATATATATGCCCTTTTTCACAGTGCCTTTTCTTCATAGCTTACAAGTTGCCTTATAGGGACACGACGGGGTTCCATAACCAGTGTGTTGTGATTCTTTACCTTCGAGTGCCCTCCTATATAAATAGGATCATGTCGTTGCCTTCATTAATTTAGCCAAATCTTTAAGAGAAAATTGAGAGCAGACCTCTTTCCTTTTTCCTTTGTATTCTCTAAAAAATTTCAAGAGGTAATTTCAAGGAGGTGTGAGGCATTTTCGTGGTGGTTTTATCATTTTTCAGGCAACTTTCTTCGATTTTCCACTAATTTCTATATAATCACATCTTCAAGTTCTTCTTTCCATATTGCAATTTTCACTTTCTTCCATTTCATGCTTTTTTCGAAGTTGGTGTTCGTAAATCCTTAATGGTTAATCCATATTGTTTTCTCCAAAAAAATTTGTTAATCCATGTTTGCTTTCAATTCTTGTCTATTGAGTATCCTTGCCAAATTTTTATTTGCAGTTTTTGGGCAGTTAGGGTTTTTGGATAATATAGGATTTCTGAATTGGTTTTGATATTGGTAATTTAAGTGTAGTTGGAATTACTTTTAGGTTAGGATTTGAAGGGTTTTCTAGGCCTAATCTATACCTAAACCCCATTTTGGATTTTTTTTGGCCAAGAACACCAAAAATGTGTTCTTGGTATTCTTAGCCAAAACCCTAGAGCTTTGGTTTTTTGATCTGTGAAGGTTGGTAATCCAAACTATTTACCTATGTTCTCCTTGGTCGCGGGGTGGTAGTATAACTATGTTATCTTGTTGCGGCTTTCTTTTTATCCTTGTAAACCCAGGATTTCTACTAGAGTCAATCTTTAGTTCTTGAATTGATTGGCTAGTGCCTTCACTTTCCCTTGTTTTACCAAATTTTTCCTTACGCTATAACTAGCTTATTTTGGGTTAGATGGCTGTCGCCTTTGACTTGAACTTTTCTACATCTTTTTATATATTGTTTACATCTGTCGTGGCCTCTACCAGGCCTTTCTGATCATCGTAACTACGACATCTAACTACAGAGTCCTTCTTCTTTTCAAATATTTTTGCAGTTCTATACAGTGGAATTCTTGGGAGTACTTGGAGGATTTATGGAAGAGACATTTCGGTTTGCCTCCTTCTGAGATAATTTATAGGAAGCCTTTAAAGTCTAGTGGACCTTGCCAACTTAAGGACTGCCGCAATTGTGTGGTGATTGAATCTGACTCAACAAAATCTTTCAATTACAGGGATCTTTGTAGGGCTGCGGATGTGATGGAGGAAAATACTCTCTCCAGTAACAACCCTCCTACCGAAGCAACTGCTGCAATAGTGATTGATACGTCTATTATCCCAGAGGAGATTAGTGACATTCCTGGTGGACCTTCTGGATGCAGCCAGTCTACTGAGAAAGCTCCTGCGGCACTGAAACATAAATGCATCATGAACAAAGACTAGATTCTTGATGTGGCCATAGCTTTTGATTTCTTAGAAGCGACTATCTTCACTCCTTCTACTGCGGAACAAAGGTCATGTTCTGTGGTCCCTGATGAGTGGGTTTATTTTCCTTATGATGCCTTTGTCTTGGGGCTGCGACTTTTAGTTCTTATTCCAGTAAGAAGGATTCTAGGTGCCATAAACTTGGCCCCAACCCAACTGGATACCAGCGATTGGAGGGCAATCCTTCTTGCCTTAGCAATTTGGTTGAGGCACTTCAATAAAGACATCACGCCTGCGGAGTTCTTCAAATTTTACAGGCAAAAGGATAATTCTATGGACAATCCCTGATATTATTACTTCGTGAGGTGAAGTGGTGATAGGTATCTGTATATAGGCATACCTTCCAGTGTTAAAAATTAGAAAGGAAAGTTCTTCTTTGTGTTCGAGGATAATTGGGAGATCTTTCCCGAGGAAATTGAGAGAGAAAAGCCCTTTGGGATGCCACAAACATAGGTATGTCCCTCCAAAGCAGGTATGGACTTGTCGCAATTGGTATTCTTGCTTTAAATTTTTACTTCATTCTATTTTATTTCTCTACGGCACATGCTAACACGGGGGTACAACTCTTGATAGCTTGAGTCTCAATAGCAGACAGGTAAAGAGAGATGAGGCTATGACCAATTTAGTTGATGCCTTCAGAAAATTTCCTCTGATTATCACCTCCTGGACAATCTTTTCACAAGGATATTTTGCATCAAATCACCAACCTAATAAAATGATTGCAGAAGGTGAACTCCTTATTTCTCTAATATTTCTTCTACAAAATTTATTTTCCACTTAGAGCCTGACCTTTTCATTAAATTTTAGGTGCTGAAAAGATAGATCGTGAGTTGCTTGCAGCTCAACTTAATAAGATAGATGAGGCCTCAACCAGGCCTTCAGAAAAAAGGGAAAAAAAGAATAAAGGGACTCTTAAGGATGGGATCCCAACAACTAATAGGTATGTGGCTATTGAAGCTGAGCTGGCCAACCCTACTATTGAAAAAGATGCAACAACTCCAGTTGATGGTGCCGAGGTAGTTGAGCCATAAAGTGAATCCCCAGTGGATGATGATATTGGTCCTGAGCTGTCCGCAGCAGATATATTCTCATATGGAAAGGATTTTAATGGGGGATCAATCCCTATCTATATTTCAAACATCGAGTCCCTTCCACACATAATAATTACCGTTAATGCCAATTTTCTCTCTCCATAAAGTAGGGAAGAGTAAGATCCTAATGATGGTCTGCAGCCCCATTTAAGATAGCTTGATCCAAAGTTTTCGAGGGACACTAAAACCATTTTAGTTTCTAAGATGAAGAAGGTAGTGAAGGTTGCTGATCTCACTCGTCTAGAGGGTGAGGATGCTAAAGACTTGTAGGAATATGCCTTTCATAATCTGCTAAGGGTAAGAGAACTTCCAACTTTCTTTTTTGTCTGCAGTTATTTTTTGCACTTAGTATTAGTATTTATTTAACAATTTAATTTTACAATTTCAGTCTTCAGAGGTTGTTATGGACCAAAAATCCAAGTATAAAGCACTATACAAGCTTCATATGTCTCGGGAGTCTAGCCATCAAACTTCTTTACAATAGGCGGGGACTTCTTCTTTTGTAGCAAGAAGTATTTTGGGGATGGGTTCCAAGCTTACAAGATGGATGCGGATAGTAAGGTTCAAGCCACAGTCGATGCCCGAAAAGAGGCAGAAGAAAACTTCAAATAGGCTACGAATTCTTTAAAGATTACTGAGGCAAAGGTTGAAGAGGCTGCCATGCAAGCTACGGCCTCTTAATAAAATTTCAAACTGGTCCACTGGTCCAAAAGAAGCATAATGACCTAGTTCAAAAACATGTCTCAGTCCTTTAGAAGTTCAATGATTCCCATGTTGATGCCTTTAAGCAGAAGGATGATGAACACATTGTAGCCCTTAAGCAAAAGAATGATGAACACACTACAGTATTAAAGAAGGTTGTTGATGATGTTATGGATTCCTATAAGACTTATATGGACTTCTTCATGACCAATAAAAGTCCTACCTCCGCAACTTCCAAGATCTTAGGCACAAAGGTTGTTAGAAACTTCCCTGAATCAAAGGAAACCGTCTTTGCCTCGAAGCTCAGTGATATTGAGCACGTGAAGTGTGTGGTCGAGCTGAGGGGGCTATTGCAGAAGAGAGGGAAAGGAAACAAATGGGGGAGGTTATTAAAACTAATAATGAAAAGATATCTACCGCGAGAGATAATGGAGAAAATGATGATGAAGATAAGGATGCGGCCTCATAGTTGACCATTATTTTGTACTTTTTGGTCCCACTACGGCAGTAAACATTGGATATCTTTTGCTTGTAATTATATAGGGTTATGGACACATTTTATTGAATGCCATAATCTTATATATTATCTTCATATTATCTTGAACAGGTTGTGGCCTTACATTTTTTAAATCTTGAAGGCTTGGACAATTTCTTTAGACAAGTAATCTTCTCATAGAAATTCTAACTTTAGGAATAGGTTGTAGCTATGTAGATTTCATTGAATGATTGGCTATGGCAAAAGGGACTGCGGACCTAAGCTTCAGATGATTCTTCAATCGTTTATGTGTGTTCCACTGCCATTAAGATGGCTAGGTGAAAAAAAGTTCCCTTCCGCGATTTGAAGAACTAGGATTAGAAATGTTGCTGCAGCAATGTTAGACTACTGGTGACTGTTGGGATCAATTTCCCTTATTGTGGATCGTAATATTCTTGGCCCAAATTTCTTCAATTGACTATAGCTCCTTTTCATTGAGATTTTTTTCCCTTTATTTTGGGGAATTTTCAAGCCTCTCCAGGCTGGGTTGTCAATATGCCACCCACGGCTGGATGGATATTTTCAGGCTTCCCTAATCTAGATGTTATCAAGCCTCCCCAAGATAGGTATTTATAAGCCTCCACAGACTGGATTATCCATAATCCACCCAAGTAAATAATGAGTATTAGGATCCCTCAAGGCTAATCGAAGCATCCCGAAGGTTGGGGGCATCTTAAGCCCCCGAGGCTAATAGAAGCATCCCAATAAATGATTGGCTTTACGAACATAGGCATCCTATACTTTCGTATGTCTTTGCACTTTGAGGGGCATTATGATCCAATTAAGTCACTCACCCCTTCTTCATAGATTCCTGCTCTAGTAATAGATAATATTTTGAGATGATTCGTCATTTTTCCCATGAAATCTGTTTAAGACGAAGGTCTTTCATGAGATTTTAGATGAGGAGAACATGAATTAAAATATGACTAAATCTACCATTAATGTATTCATATATTTATATTTGAAGTTGTTTGTAAAATAAAAGGTCTAGAGGTAATAACTATAAAGAGTTTCACAAAAATAGAAATAGATATGCTTTAAAGTTAAAAATAGGCATAAGCTCTCAGTTATAAGCTACGGCCTTTGTGAAAAGCTGGAGCATCCCCTACCTAGGAAGCCTTTCGATTTCATTTTTTAGGGTGAAGTAGCTACTAGTGTTGTGGCCATGATCTTGATGAAATTTAAACCATTTTGTCGGGTCCCTCTTTTGGGGCAAGGATTTAAGCTTCTCAGGCCACCTTAGTAATTTGTCTTCCTTGATGCTTTCAAAGATGTCTTCAATACTAGCAGTCAGTGGGGTATAGTCTTCATAATATTTTTTTGGCTTCGGCGCTTCCTGCTTCCTTTTCTTGGGGACTTTGGCCGCGGTCTTATCTTCTGCAGCTTCTGGTGTTGGGACATTCTTCATAGAAGTGAAGGATACGAACTTTATCATCAAGACCCTTTGTGCCAGGAGGTTGACTTGGACTGAGAGAGAGGCCTGATTGTCATATCGGTGGTTGATGTAGTTCAGCAGTTAGGCTATCTCTTAATTTTGTTTTGAACCTGACCCAGGGCTTCCTTCCATGATTTATGTTATGTCAATCTATAGAAATATATACTCTGAGATGAACTAAACAATGGTGAGAAAACCAAGGAATGTAGAGAAAAACCAAGTATAGTAAAGAGATGCAGTCTTTGGTAAACCACAAAATTATATTATTGTGGCTACGACTTCTTGTACACATGAGGTTACTACCATGGCTTTACCAAGAGAAAATTCACCAGGGTTGAATCCGAGGATAATTTATCATAAGCCCCTTTTTCCTAGCTAGTGAACTGAAGAAGTAGAAATATACATCAACTACAATAGAGGGGTTATCGCCTACAGGAAATTATGTTGCTAGGTCGTATACAGTCTGAGGCAATGGATGGTGTAATCTCAAACTTGGGCCCAGAACCTATGAGGCTACATTATTTCCTTAAGTGCAAAAAATAGCACAAATCTACTAGCAGAACCTAGACCATGGGTGTAAAAAGAAGAAATGAGTATATAGAACTCATCACTAGTTACCTACCTTTATGAGGCTACATTATTTCGTTCTTTTCAACACTAACTAGGTTAGGCAACATCATTGGGGTATATGAAATAGATCTTAATGGTCATTGAAAAGAGGACCCACGAACATATCTAGAAATAAACAATCCCCTCATGGGGGTTTACACGTAAAATTATGAGTTCTACGATCCAAATCTCACCCATGGGATACATGGTTGAGAAGGATGTGTGTTTTAATTGCCTACATACGTTGTTTTCAAAATGAGACTCATGAAAATTTTCAAAATGCCAAAAGGTATGTAGGCAATTCATACGCCATGCATGGGCATGATCCCCTTTTTCATAAAATGATATCATTTTCTAACCACCGAGAATGGCGATCTATTCCATCATTTACATGAGCAAAAGGATTATATATGTCATAGGGATTGGTATAGATAATTCAAATGCAATCTCATCAAGAAGCACAACAAAATTTGTTCAAAATCAATTTTTATTTCTAATTAAGGAATATGTCTCTATTACATGAAGTATTAGTGAAGGAAGTTAAACATACCACCCCCTTCCACTGACTAAGCCATCTTTAAACAAACCCAATCCTTACTATCTTCATAAAAATTATTCCAAACCCCAAAAACAAAAAATACAAAAATTACCCTAGCTGAACAAAAAATCTCCCAAGCTTCATAAGAGATTGCTTTCAACTATCAGACAAGGCCACTTCATCGTCATTCTCGGCCCCTGTATGTGCTTCATGGAGTGGTATGCCCTGACAAGCTTAGACAATACCACAACACCTGCTTCCATAACCATCTCTGACCAGTCTCTTGCTCTATGATGTTTTTCAGTACCCTCTTCCACAACTAGTTCAAGTAGTCTCTAAACATATGTAAGGCCCCTTCCATGGACTATGGAGGATGGGTAGATGGCCGACGACACTGCCATAAGGAGCCCAGCATCATTCATAATGATTTAGTTAGGTCCTACATCGGTAAAAAGTTTTTTATGTGAGGGGGCACAATTTGTTCCCATCCAACATAGCGCAAAACCTTTCAGGTGAAATAAAAGGGAGTCTAGCAAAGGCCAACCAACCGCACATACTGGTACTCTCCAAGCTATAAAAAGGCTGTAAGATTCCCCACTATGGCACTGACCAATGAAAATACTAGGATCCGTGCTCTAAAAATCAGTTGTCCTAATTATTTAAAAATTGGCCAAAACTGAAGAAAGTCTAGACAAAGAAATTAGTCAAACCTAACAAAGGATACTCAGGAGGGGTTTCCAAACGAAACCTCTCTGCAAGCCACATGAACAACATTACTGGGCTCCCCCTTAGAAAATTGGAGCGTCCCTATTTTCAAGCACTAAGACCATTCACGGTCTCAACCAGTACTACCGTCGTAGGATTATGGCGGTAAGACATCCATGATATTATTGTAGCCTCTAGGGGATCAACCATCAATTCCACTATCACCAGTAAAAACATTGCAGTATGGCCCAAAGCAAAAGCTCTAGCAAAATCGTCATCAGTATATTCTCTCCGACGCACAGAATTCAGCACAACATACTCCTAAAACATATTTTTTCTCAAAATAAGTCCCTTAAAATGGAAACTCTTTCTAACCAAGCCTCGAAGGCCTTCATCCATTCGAATATGCCAAAAATATATTCAAAAATTCCAAAAAATATATTTTCCTCCTTTGTATCAAAATCAAAGCCTCGTCAGCAAATTATAGAGCATGTGGAGTAGCCGATAAATCAAGATAATAAAAACAAAAGATGTTTCTTTTCTACCTTTTTGAGTCTCTTTTCAGGTACAAAACCATTACATGATGCATAAAGTATGGTCAATGCCAAGCTCCTCTGGTCACAATAATGGATCTGCAAGATAATATCAAAAACGGATGTCACTTCCTCTTTCGTACATTATGCGCCAATAACCTCCTTATCTATACCTGCATACCCGTAGCCCCCGAAGGAAGACTCTAAGGGTTAAAGGTCACCTACATCCCTAACAAAGATTTAGCAATCCAATCAGAAGAAAATTTTGAAAGCCATTTACCATAGCCTTTTCCTCTTTCCAAGGAAGTCCAGGAGACCGTGCCATTGCTGAGTAGCACCCCCTTCAGGCCTGCCTATCGACAATCTCAAATTTTGTACAAAAAAGGCTAGAAAAATCCCAAAATTGCCTAGAAATTTTCCAAAAATCCCCAAAAAATATGGAACATCATTTTCCCCAACAAAATCATCTTTAGAGCATTAAAACCCTAACAAACACTCAAAATCCCTATCTAGATTAATTTTATACTCTTATCCTTAGCATACTTCATAATAGAACCCCTTATGTGCCCATATCCAAGTCTTCTATAATTACCTAGCCAAAATCCCAAAACTAAAACATCCCCTAGTGGAGTTTCAAGATAACACAATCCCTAACAAAACCCTAGTGCACTAGTACTAGCATGATAATTTAAATTTTCGCTAGGAGAATTATTCCATGCACTACAACTTTAGGTCCTCAGATTTGACCTCGACTTTCAGAATTGGTTATCACAACTTTCAGGTCCTCAAAATTGACCTCGGCCCTCATAATTGGTCATCACAACCCAAGGTCCTCAGAATTTATCTTGACCGGCAGAATTGGTCTTCATAATATTAGGTCCTTGAAACTGACCTCGGCCCTTTGAATTGGTCGTCACAAATCAAGGTCCTCATAATTTACCTTGACCCTCATAAGTGGTCATCACAACTTCACGTCCTCAGAATTACCTCAGCCCTCACAATTGGTCGACAATCCTTTAGTTCCATATAATTGACCTCGACCCATAGAATTGGTTACCCTAAAACTTAAAGTCCTCATAATTTTCATCGGCCCACAGAATTGATTACCCCCAACCTTAGGTCCTCAAAATTGACCTCAACCCTCATAATTCACAACCTTAGATCCTCATAACCGACCTCGGCCCTTAGTAATGGTCATCCTAACTTTAGGTCCTCAGGACTGACCTCGATCCTAAGAATTGGTCGTCATAACTTTAGGTCTTCAGAATTACCTCTCACCTTGAGAATTGGTCGTCACAAATATAGGTCCTCATAATTGACCTCAGCCCTCAGAAGTGGTCATCATAACTTTAGGTCCTCGGAGCTTACCTCGGCCCTCAAAATTGGTCATTACAACTTTAGGTCCTCAGAATTGGTCATCCCCAGCATAATTTTAGAATTAACCTCAAACCACTGAACTGGTCATCCTCGTTTCCTTAGGTCCTTAGAATTGACCTCGACCCACTGAATTAGTCACCCTATCCCCTTAGAACTAATCTTAACACATATTTGGCCTACATTTTTTATCATCCCGAGCATCACTTTAGGTTCGCAAAATTTACCTCAACCCGCCGAATTAGTCACCCTAACCCTTTAGAACCAATCTTAACTCATCTTCAACCCATGAACAGGTTATCCTCGTCTCCTGAGGTCCTTAGAAAAGACCTCGACTCATTGAATCGGTCATATTTATCTTCTTAGGTCCTCAAAATTGACCTCAACCCTCTAAATCGGTCATCCTCATCTCCGTATTTCCTCAGGACTGACCTCGACCGTCTGAATTAATCAACGTCATACTCTAGGTCCACATAATGAACTAAAATCCTCTTTTCCAATGTCAATGTGGTATCTGTCATTTGATGGCCTTCTCTTGTTCCAAGCTCGCCCGCCGAGGGACTCTCTATTGACACCCCATCCTAGGACCCTCCCTAAGCACCTCCTTAGGTTCCTAGATCTCACTTGTTCATCGCAAACCATAGGTCATACTCTAAGTACCAACTTAAAGGCCATCAGGCACTTTCGGTCCGCGTTTGACTCCAGCCACTTTGTTGCCTGAGTGAAAGGTTAATGAAACTTTGAAGGGCTATGTATCCCCTTTCTAATAGTCTGCCCTATTTGTGAATCGGCCTTACACTTCGGATGAACGTTCCATTTTACTATTAAAAATGAATTTAGAGGATATCGGATGCTCCTAGGCCCCATTTGACTCCTAACAAATTCCTCTCTTGAAAAAAACAACTCAATAAATCTTGAAATGGATCTAAATCCCCTTTTCAATGGTATACTCTATGCGTGGATCGACCTTATGGTATGGACGGACGATCCATTTTACACTAAAAACTAATCTAAAGGCTACCGGGTGCTCCCGAGCCCCGTTTGACCCCAATCAACTCTCCATCTAAAGATAAGCTCAATGAACGTTTTAAGGTTGATGAATGCCCTTTCCAATGATCCACACCGTGCATTAATCATCCTTATAGTACGGACGAATAATCCATTTTACTCTGAAGGGTCACCGGGCACTTTCGGGCCCCGTTTGACCTTGGTAAACTCTTTGAACCGAACAAAGCTAAATGAAATATTGAAGGGCTATGAATACCCTTTCCAATGGCCCTTCATCCCTGAATCGGCCTTATGGTTCAGACGAACGATCCATTTTCCTTCGAAAATTTCCTATCCAGTGACCAACGGGCTCTTTCGGGCCCCGTTTGTCATCGATCAACTCTCGAACCCGAGACTGGCTCAATAGATTCCTAAAGGGATCTATATACCCTTTATAATATTCCATCATGTGTGCAATTCTGACTTACAAATCGCATTTTATGACCTTTTTCTAAAAAATCTATCTCAAATTGTCGAATGGCACCCCCGGGTCCCTGCCTATAGGAAATGTGTTGAGGTTCTATGCCGATAGGCAGGTCCAGGACCCTATCGATCGACACCGCACCTCCCTTGTCCCTATAAATAGAGGCCATTATCTCGCTTTGAAAGGCACCCCTGAACATCCCTCTAAGAAATTCAGAGAATATTCACTCGAATTTGGAGTTGTTCCCCTCCTAAACACCCATTTCCCACATTCCTTCCATCTTTTTTGTACTCCATTTAGTAAATCTCCTCCCCTCTCTCCCCCCCCCCCCCCCCCCCCCCCAAATCTCCTCATTCCACCATCACCTTGTTGTAAGATTAGCACATCTACAATCAAGATCCACTTCAAGTCTTCATAAGAAGGTCCAAATTTCCATCATTGTCTTTAAAATTCTCTTATTTTTGCATGAGTTTCTCTATTTCTACTTTAGCACTTTATTTCATTACATCACATACCTTAATCTCAAAACTTTATAATTAGTATTTGCACATACTTTATTTTCATAAAAAACCTAAAAATAAGAAAAAGAGGGTTTACCTACAAAGTTCGAAAGAGGGATTTTTGCTACACATTCTCACACTTAAAGCACGTTTACCTATACACACATATAAGAGAAATCCCCTGTTTGGATTTATAGGTTAAACCCCACCCTAATTTATCTTCGAACTATGTGGACCTTGATGCTCTTTGGGCTATGTATACATTTATTACATTATTTGTATTATATATATATATATATATATATATATATATATATATATATATATATATATATATATATATATATTCTTAATGGATTTCATATCCTTGCATGCATCTATCTTGTTCAATGCATACATTCGTTCTCCCATAACTACTTGTGATATAGTAAACACCTACATTATATTTTTAATTATTATGTTTTAGGAACATTCCTAAGGATGAACTCACTCTATCCTTTTTCATTATGCGAGTTGAGCAATTCCATTCTCCATTTATATTATGCACATAAGAACACACTTCACCGAGTCAAATAGGACAAGATTAACACAGCCTATGAGAGGCCGAAAGGGCGGGATGGGTGACTAACACCTTCCCATTCCAAAACTTTGTCCCCAGAATTTTGAACTACTTGATTTTGTAAGCATGAGTATTGTCGTTGATGTCATTCTCTCATGGTGGCAACATTTCTTTTGCCTATTTTTTATAAAATAGGCTGGTGACTCTATCTCTACATATTACCCCACATTGACGACGGTCGAGCGCACTGATGTGATGCCTCTTACCTATTTTTTGAGACACCCAGTAACAAGTGCAACACCCTTTGATTATTTTTCGAGACACCCCATAGTTGTAAATGGGTTTGAAAAATAAAAAAATGGGCAACTTTAGGATTAATTTAATGTGAAACTCACACTCCGATTTATCTAGGACCATGTATAAACATGTTTTTCGCCATGAGGAGTATAACGTAATACATTTGTTTATCTAAAACTATTAAATAATGAATGAGAAATTTATCTCAAAAGTTACCCATTTGAATTAATGAAACATAATGAATTGGGGGTATAAACTACTTGTCCTGCATTGGAACAATGGTGAAAAGTTAAATGTTTATATACAATTATTTTTCTCTTTAGGATAGGGTACTAAAGGGCATCCCACTTTTGTGAAAGGGACAGGACATATATGCATGTGTGTTAACCCCACTCGCGCACCACCGCCACCATTCAGCCCCCTGGCTAGGTCCCGGGTCGAGGCTTCTAGAATCCTTCCTTTTTTTGGACCAAATTCATTTTTTTCTGCATCATGTTTTAACCTAACTAATTATCCATTTTCTTTGCAATCTTTATTTAGTTTTACTAAGGGTTGTTTAGACATGGCAATTATAATGTTGTTTAGACACGATATTTACAATCCATTATAATTTTTCATAACTATTTTGTGTGTACAACAGACGCCAAGAAAACTATAAATAGATTAAACTTTGTCAGTTGCATATATGAAAAATTCTCAACCCCTCCTCTATACATAACATAAAATGGTCTCTTTGACTAAAAATAATGAATTTGAGTTCATCAGGGCTTGAGGATTGAAGTGTTGTTTCTTTTATCCGAAATTCGTTATATATTGGGAGACGATAATTCAAAACCTTAAGCATCACTGAGGGAATCATTCCTTCTGAAGGACAATGTGATTATCATGGGGCTCGGATTCATATCGTTATTAATTTATGTTTTTTTCACAACAAGAAAGAAAGTCTTGTATTATTATTTTTATTTGTTTGTTTATATTATGCAAATGCATATAAAGGAAATAACAATCTTAAGATGAAACAAATTATGTTTAATTTTTATTTTTCGAAAATAGTTATGTTGTTCCTCATTTTTTTATAACAAA
This sequence comes from Sambucus nigra, assembly GCA_949130495.1. Classification (NCBI taxonomy): domain Eukaryota; kingdom Viridiplantae; phylum Streptophyta; class Magnoliopsida; order Dipsacales; family Adoxaceae; genus Sambucus; species Sambucus nigra. Next base: position 401,663,689 of record OX422208.1, on the reverse strand, counting down.
AATGAAATATTTCTCCAGTTCTAAAGTTGTACAGTTCTTTACTATGAAATAATAATTATATAGTTCTTTGATTTCTATAACAAAACCAAAAATCACTACAGAAGTGTGTATGTACATAATATAATTTATTATTTTAGTATAATCGACTGTTAAACCGTGAATAAAATATTATATTTTGTTTTATTGTTAATTAGTTTTCGTTCTATCATGTATATAAATTAAAATCCATTTTTTATTTTTTATAAATAAAATGGCATCTGCGGGTATTGTTCCTTATCCTGCATCCGTGACTGTGTCTCGTGGAGAGAAGCCCAAAAAGTTTAAGGGAACGGACATCAAGCACTGACAATAGAAGATGCTCTTCTATCTCACTACTTTGAACTTGGCAAGGTTCCTTCAAAAGGAATCTACTACAATTATTGAAGGGGGAAACCAATAAGGAGAAGTTTGTTATAATGGATTTATAAATCTGCGTAGAAATCACATTCTTAACCAATTGGACAATTCAGTATACAACGTGTATTTTACCATTAAAAGGACAAGGAAATTATAGGAATCATTAGACAAGAAATACAAAATAGAAGATGTTGGTATGAAGAAATTCATAGTCAGACGATTTCTTGACTATCAATGATGAATTTTAAGGCTATAATTGTTCAAGTTTAAGAACTACAAGTGATTATTCTTGACATTCGTGTTGAAGGGATGTTCCTAAGAGATTCATTTCATGTGGCTGGAATGATCAAAAAATTACCTCCGGCTTAGAAAGATTTCAACAGTTATCTAAAATGCCAATGCAAAGAGATGAATCTTCAAGAACTGCTTGTAAGGCTTAGGATTGAAGAAGACGGTCGTTTATCTAAGAAGAATGGAAAGAAATCGAAGTAAGATAAGAATAATTTTGTGAAACAAGGGCCAAAAATTAATAAAAGGAAGCGTAAAGGCGACGAAACTTCAAAGCTAAAAATAAGTTCAAAGGCAAATGATATAATTGTGGAAAACCTCGATATTGTTTTAATGAATGTCACGTGATGAAGAATTTTAAGAAACTAAATGCTAAAGCTAATGTGATGAAATGTGAAAATATTTCAGACAGCATGGCCGACATCAATCTCTCTGAGGTTGTATCCAAGTGAAATTTGGTTGGAAACCCCAAAGAATGGTGGGTGGACACCGATGCTATGTGCCATATTTTTTTAACAAATGGATGTTCTCTACCTACAATCCTATGGAAAATGAAGAGAATCTACTTATGGGTAATTCATTAAGTTCTAAAGTTGAAGGGCATGGAAAGATTGTGCTGAAAATGACATCCGAAAAGGAACTGACTCTAAATGATGTGCTTCATGTACCGGATAATCGAAAGAATCTTCTTTCAAGTTCCTTACATAGCAAAAATGGTTTTAAGTTGGTTTTCGTATCCGATAAATTTCTACTCTCTAAAAATTATATGTATGTGGGAAAGGGCTACATGACTGAAGGGTTCTTTAAGATTAATGCAATAATTGTTGTACTAAAGTCTATTAATAATAATCTTAATTCTTATTATTTGTTTGAGTGTTTAAATATGTGGCATGCGAGATTAGGAAATTTTAACTGTAATACTTTACGTAGATTAATTAACTTTGAATTTCTGCCAAAAATTGATAATGACAAAAGTCATAAATGTGATATGTGCATGGAAATCAAATTGGCAAGATTACAATTTCATTCCATTGAAAGAAAAAAGTGAACCTTTAGACCTGATTTGTACTGATATATGTGATCTAAAGTTTCTACAAACCAGAGGAGGTAAACAATATTTTATTACCTTTATTGATGATTACACAAAATGATGTTGAGAATCAACTTATCGAGAAGATAAAGGCAATAAGAAGCAATAGAGGTGGTGAATATGAATCACTTTTTGAAGATCTTTGTTCAGAAGCTGGTACAATTAACCTAATTGTTTCTCCTTACTTGCCCCAATCTAATGGTGTTACGAAAACATAAGAACCGTACATTGAAACAAATGATGAGTGGTATGTAAATAAGTTCTGAAGAACCAAAATAATTATTTGGGGGGGGGCTTACTCTCCGCCAATTATATTCTCAACAAAGTGTCTCATAAGAAAACTCACAAAACACCCTATGAATTTGGGAAGAGTTCAAGACCTTGCTAGAAATATTTATGAGTGTGGGGTGTTTAGAAAAGGTGATGGTCCCTAAACCTAAAAGGGTTAAAATACAACTAAAAACCATTGACTGTATGTTCATTGGTTATGCAAATAATAGAAGTGCATATCGGTTTCTTGTTTATAAATCTAAAATTTTGAATATTCATGTTAATATTATTATTGAATCAAGGGATGCTTCTTTTTTTGAAAATTAATTTTCATATAACATAACCCGAGAATCAAGTCCAAATAAAAGGACAAATGATGTTACAACTATATATACTCATTAAAACAAATATCAAGAGTCACTAATTAATGAGCCTGAATGTAGCAAAAGGGTAAGAACATTAACTTCCATCAGTCCGAATTTTGTAACATATATGTTAGAAAATGATCCTCAAACATACAAGGAAGCAATATCTTCACTCGAAGCTTAAAATTGGAAAGAAGTAATTAACAGTGAAATTGAATCCATAATACAAAATCATACGTGGGAAGTAGTGGATCTTCCACAAATTCCAAACCCTTAGGGTACAAATGGATCTTAAAAAAGAAGATGAAAGATGATGGATCAATTGATAAGTATAAAGAAAGACTTATTGCTAAAGGCTACACGCTAAAAAGAAGGTTGGATTATTTTAACACTTACTCACCTATCATGAGAATTACGTCTATTAGAATATTGATAGAAATGTCGGAATTAAATGGACTTGAAATACATCAAATGGATATAAAAACGGCTTTCTTAAACGGTGAGTTAAATGGGAAAATATATATGGAACAACTCGAAGTTAGGGGTGGCAATTCGGGTTAGTCGTTTCATTTTTGGGTCGCGTTGATTTTTATTTTAGTATAAGTTTTGGGTACTCCTAAATCTATACAAGCTAATCGGGTCATGTTTGGGTCATTTCGAGTTATTATCGTAAACGGGTTATCGGGTCAAAAATTGTCAGCTCTACCCGAAGTGTTTATTTCTCCAGGATAAGAAAAGAAAGTATGTAATCTTGTTAAATCACTTTATAGATTAAAACAACCACTTAAGAAATGACATGAAAAAATTAATAATCCTATGTTATCAAATTGTTTTAAAATAAATGAGTGTGATTAATGTATTTATTCCAAAAGTGCCCAAAGTGGAAATGTTATTGTATGTCTCTATGTATATTATATGCTAATCTGGGGTAACAACCTCAATATTATTAAGGCTACCAAACATATTTTGGCTAGTCGATTCAACATGATAGATTTAAGTGTCGCCGATGTGATACCAGGAATTAAATTTTCTAGAACATCTAATAGACTTATATTATCTTAATCTCATTACATCGAGAAATTACTTGAAAAGTTAAAGAAGTATAATATTAGTCCAAATAAGACAAAAGTAAATATAAATATTTATCTAGCTAAAAATAATGGAAACATCACATCTCAATTAGAGTACTCTCGTATAATAGGCAGTTTAATGTATGTCATGAATTTCACTCGATATGATATAGCATACTCGATAAGTAAGCTAAGTTGTTATATGAGTAATCAAGCGAAAGATCACTAAAAACAAATAATTAGGGCTTTAGGTTATTTAAAACATACTCAAAATTATGGATTGCACTATGCAAGATATCCAATTGTACTTGAAGCTCATTGCGATGAAAACTGGATATCTAATGCAAACGAATGTAAATTGATGAGTGGATATGTCTTCACCCTTAGAGGTGAACCTGTGTATTGGAAATCCTCAAAAAAATGTGTATTATTAGGTCTACAATGGAATCTTAATTCATTTCACTAGACAAAGCTAGACAAAAAGCAGAGTGGCTTCGAGATTTCTTATAAGATGTTCCAAGTTGGTCAAAACTATGCTTGCTATATATATACACTGTGATAGTCAATTAGCAATTGGAAGGGCTTAGAATCATATATATAATGGGAAGTCATGCCATATCCATCGTAGATATAATATCATTAGACAATTTCTCTCAAGCGAAATTATCTCAATTGACTATATAAAGTCAAAAGATAATATTGCGGATCCACTTACCAAAGGTTTGACTCGAGGAATGATTGTAAAGCCTATACACTAAATAAGAGTCAATATAGTGGCAATCCAACCTAGATGACTGGAGATCCCGAGATCTAGATTCAATGGGCAAACAAAACTATATTGTATTCAGTACGCACTAAAGGATATTTTAAGACCATTTTCAAAGGAGATGCAGTGAACATTTTTCGCAAGAAATATGATACATTATTCTTTGAATGATCCCCATGCCTTGGATAACGTCTAAGTGGGTTATTGCATAATACTCTTTATTGAAATCACCTACGAGAGTAATAAGGAAGGTCACTTCTATGAGAATAATGAATGGAAAAATTCTCTAAACTCACGAAACCAAAAGGTGTTCATGTCCAAAATGAAAACAAGCATGGGAACTAACTGTATTTATAAGAATATTGTGTTAATACTATTGTCTAGTTTTAAGAAAATGGTTCATAGTTCAAATCCATCAAGTACTGATTAAAAAATTAATTTCGATAGTATATCATTGGGAAAAGTTCAAGGACACTAGGCTTCTTAACTCGATGAAATAATTTTTCATCTTTAATCGAACAAGTGTCTGCATTTTCATTAGCATGTTGTAAAGACAATTTTCATTTATGTGGGGGATTGTTGGAAATGGTTTAGAAAAAAGGAAATGAGAAACTTTAGGCTAAATTTAATGTGGGACCCACACTCCGATTCAGTCGGAACCACACATAAAAACGTTTTTGTTCGTAAGGAGTTTAACGTAATACATTTATTTATCCATAGCCATTAAATAATGATTGAGAAATTTATCTCAAAAGTGACCCATTTGAATTAATGAAACTTAATGATTTGGGGGTATAAACTACTTTTCCTATATTGGAACTTTGATGGAGAAGTGAAGTGTTTATATACAATTATTTTTCTAATTAGGATTGGGTCCCAAAGGGTACCCCACTTTTGTGAAAGGGCGAGGACCTAAATTCATTTGGTTTAACCCCACAAGTGCGCCCCCATCACCTTCTGGATGGACGGCTTGGCCTTGTCCGATCTCGGGCCTGGTCTTGGGCTTAGGCTTATAGAATCCTTCCTATTTGGACCAAATTCATTTAGTTTATGGGTCGAGTTTTAACCCAACTAATTATCCATTTGGCTTGCAATTTTTTTTATTAAGGGTTGTTTGGACATGACAGTTACAAGCTTGTTGAAATACAGTAATTACAATTCATTATAACTGCTCGTAAATGTTTATTCTTTCCAACAGACACCAAGAAAACTGTAAGGGCCCATTTGGTTGCAAATGGCCTAAATGACAAATTTTTTCATGGTATGACAAAAAATTTGATGGCAAATCCTATGGAAAAAAGGTTAAGATTGTTTGATAACATCAATTTTTGAGGTGGAAAAAGTGAGATGTTTAATAAAATCAATGATAACAGTGGAAAATGTAAACAAAATGATATATAAAAAATAATTTTTAACCAAAAGCCAATTTTAACAAAAAAATAGTTTCTACAAAAATAATATTAACAAAAAAACAACTTACCAAAACAAAGCAGTTCTTAAAAAATAGTTTTCAATAAGAAAAATAATTTGTAACAAAAAAACATTTAAAGCCCATAAATGAAACAATTATAACACAAATAAATAGTTTAAAAAAAAAAAAATACAGTTTTCACACAAAAAATAATTTTTAGCCCAAAAGTGAAAGAATTTTAACCAAAAAAAATAGTTTATCAAAAAATAGTTTTTACTAAAAAATAAATTGAGAGAACAATTTTTCATTCATTGTTCATACGTAGCTTTAGGCTAGTTTGGTCTATCCCGTTACAAATCGTCACGCACCGAGAAGCCAAACGAATTCAAGCATCTCCAAGTTTGAAGACGTCCCACCATCCCAAAAGGTATAAAACGATTTAGAGTTTGAATTAATTCATGGGATTATGTTTGGGATGTTTATTTTTATTTTTTTTTATCAAAAACGAATAGGGATTTTTATTTTTTTCCAAAGATTTATTTTTATTTTTAAGGCTCATTAGAAACGAGATCCAATGTAGTTAGTAACGAGATTGCATGTCGTTAGTAGCGAGATTCAAATGATGGCTCACTGTTTTGTTTTATTGACGTCATTAGTAGTGAGACTTATCTCATTCAAAAGAGATCACCATCTCGTTATAACGACCATGAGATGTCATTCGAATGACCGCGCCGCCTTGAAATTTGGGAACGTCCTATAAATACATCTTTCGTGTTTCAGATGTTTAAGACTTTTGCAAAAACATTTCTTCATATCTTATGCGAAAGTTCTTCATGTTTTAGTGTTCCAAAATACTTTTGAATTCATAACAAAATATCCTTGAATATTTTTCTTATGAATTGTTTAAACCCTAGAAAGTTTTGTATCTTTGCATACACCATGGTGGAGAGGATATCCATTGCTGACTTGTTATACCTGCGAGGATTCACTGCTAAAGATGAAAGTTGAGGCTGACATAGGGTTGCGGTCCATTTTGCTTCTGTAGGGAATCATTGTTGATTTTAGGCTACAGTCTATGTGGATTTTACGTGGGAGATTCATTGCAGGTTTCTATATGTAATTTGTAAGTTCTGATTTATGTTATATATTGAAATAATGGTTTTTACCCAAAAGTTTTTTTCCTAAAATCGCACTTGCGTGGTTTGATTTATCTGTTTTATCAAAATAGATGCATGATTATGATAAAATGATAAAGTTGGTTTAAAATTATCTTACGCATTTAAAATTGGTATCGTAATTTTTGTTGAAACCATCCTCGGCAATTATTTTGCATTTTAAAATCGATATCAGAGTCGGTTGCTCTAAATTATCGAGTTATCCCTTTTTCGCAAAATTTTTATGATATCAGTCATTTCTAAAAATTTTGATTATTCATCTCTCTTATGCTTGTATTTTTTTTCTCGCGATGGATTCTCATCTAAATTTTAAGTTTGCCGAAAGAATTGAATTTCTTAAAAATCATTTTAAAAATATTTTGAAACTTTTGCAAACTGTTCAAAATCAAAGAGATATCGTTCGTGAGAAGTTTGTGCTTTATATTATGACTTTAAATCTTTAAAATTGGCCAAAAAGGAGAGTGGTGATAGATTCATTGTTTCAAAAAAAAGAATTAGAGGATTTGAAAAATTCTAGGGTTTGTGTTTGTGCCAAAGAGGATAAAACTATTTTGATTAAAGATTATAAGTCATGTGAGAAGACTCTTAGGGATAAGTTTGATTTTATTGAGGGAGAGCATGATAACCTTTTAGGTATGATTGAAAATATGAATAAAGAGTCCCTAAAATTGCAAGAATCTAATTCTTTGCTCGAGTCAAAAATTATAAAGTTAAAAAATAATTTAAAAGACTCGAGTAGTTTGAGTAGTGATGGTAATGGCTTGTCTTATTCTAGTGCTTCGATTGTTAAAGACAAAATCATTGTTTGTTTTAGAGGTTCAACCAAAACCAAGGACATTAGAAAAGGTCAACCCATAGGTAACATTCCTCTCGTTTACACATGTTCACATTGCGGTAGGAAAAGTCACCTTAGGTGTTTTTATTTTGATCTTGAAAGAGGCCCTAAGAAGTCTAAGGATAGTGTCCCGTCGATGCCCATAACCCCTCGAGTTAGGTATACACATGTTTGGGTTAGGAGATATGTTTTAGAGATGCCAAATGCTAGATTGGTTGATTCTCACATGATTGGACATGATGCGCTACATGATATTTCATATCGTTGAATGCTTGCGTGATTTTGATTGTCATGCACTAGTTGTACTTCATGATATATTCTTACTAGTGTTATGACATGTGTACTTTTTGTAGAATGTTTTTCTTTTATTGAGTCATATTTGAAAAATATAAAAATATTTGGGGTTTTATATTTTTTTTTTAAAAATGCAAAAATATTTTCTTTATGAAAAATAGTTTGAAAATTTTCAAAAAGATTTTCGGTTCTTTGTGTATTTAAGTTTTACACATTTGGTGTGGCATATTGGTGTGTTTGAATTCAATTCACTAAGCAATTTTCATGTGGATAGGACATTTGGTTATGACTTTATATGGTTAGATTGATCTTAACCATGTTTATGGAGTTATTTTAAAATTGACTTGCTTTATGGATTTGACTTTGTTCATGCCTTCATACACACATGCACGAGCTTATTATATTTTACTTCATTATGTGTATTTGAGCTTGATGAGATGTTATCCTATCAATCTTGCCATCTACATTTTTTTACTATGGAGGATTTGTGCATGCAAGAACCTTTGCCCATGAGGAATTTATTTAATATTTAAAAAAATGATGAGTGTTCATGAGAAAGGTCTCCGAGAGCATAATAAACTTGTCGTGAAGCCACCGTTTGAAATGAGCCCAAGAAAAATTAAGGCAAAAAAAGGAATAATATGACAAATAGAATCCAAATTTGTTTAGTTTGATATGTTCATTCAAAGGAAAAGAAAATAATAATATTTTGAGGGAGTTTGGATGGAAATATCAACGGATTTGCACAATGACAATGTATCCTAGTTAAGCTTTGTAGAATCATTAATATTCTAGGCTTGTGTGCATTGTGTGTCTTTTGTCCATTAAGTTCAACTTGATTTGTCATTTGAGGCTATGATAAAATTTTGTAGTCAATTAGAACTGCTTGAACATATTTGAGTGTTTGGATTATAATTCTTTTATTGCTAGTTCACATCCATTCATTCCATTCCACACGTTTGGACACATCGATACTATGCTAGTGCGTAAAGCTTATGTATTTTGTGTCGTGTTTTGTGATAATTTATACCTATATATGTGTGCCAAATTTTCTTTGATATATTTTACATATATTATATAGGGTATGTTTGTTAAATCTGTGAATTTTTTTTTTATAAAATTAAAAATCTTCAAAAATAGTTGGTTGTGTTTGCCTTTGAGATAATCATTACACAAGCTTGATTTAAATCTTTTTTGCGTATATCTTTTCTTCATTGTGATGCTTTGCACTTAATGCTTATTGTTTCTACTTTATTGTATATTTGTCTATTCCAGATAAAAACAAAAGGGAAGAGCAAATTAAAATGGAGTTTTGATGAGTTTGAATTATGGGGGAGTATTTATTTATGAATTATATTTTGTTTCAAACTTGATGTGTCACAAGGGTATATGTTTGTTGCCTCATGTATGTAGGTACTTAAAGAGTAACTCAATGACACACGGATGAAGACAAAGAATCTTATGTCGTTTTGTTCTAGGGTTGGGAAGGGTATTAGTATCTTTGTAATTGGAGATTTTGATTTTAATTTGATGTTCGGTTATTTTATTTATTTTGTATCGGAATAGCTAAAGGGAGAGATTTGTAGAATAATTTTTCTGTCATTATTCATAGCATAACTTTAGGCTTGTTTGGCGTATCCCGTTACAAATCATCATGCACCGAGAAGACGAACGAACTCAAGCATGTCATGATTTAAAGACTTCCTGACATCCCAAATGTTATAAAACGATTTAGAGTTTGAATTAATTCGAGAAATTATGTTTGTGATGTTTTTTTTTATCAAAAATGAACAAGGATTTTTTATTTTTTCAAAAAGATTTGTTATTTTTATTTTTTAAGGCTCGTTAGTGGCGAGATTCAAACGATGTCTCACTGTTTTGTTTTTCTGGATGTCATTAGTAGCAAGACTTATCTCATTAAAATAAGATCACCATCTCATTAGAACGACCTTGAGATGTCATTTGAATGACTGTGCCGCCTCGAAATTTGTGAATATCCTATAAATACCTGTTTCATGTTTCAGATGGTTAAGACTTTTGTGAAAATATTTATATATATCTGATGCGAAAGTTCTTCATGTTTTAGTAATCCAAACACTTTTTAATTCACAATAAAACATTCTTGAATATTTTAAACTCTATAAAGTTTTGTATCTTTGCATACACCTTGGTGGAGAGGATTTCCATTGCTGACTTGTGATACCTGCGAGGGTTCATTGCTGAAGATGAAAGCTGAGGTTGACATAGGGTTGAAGTCCATTGTGGTTCTCGAGGGAATCATTGTTGATTTTAAGTTGCGGTCTATGTGATTTTTTTGTGGGAGATTCATTGCAAATTTCTCTATGTAATTTATAAGTTGAGATTTATGTTATATAGTGAAATAATGGTTTTTATCCGAAATGTTTTTTTTTCCTGCAATCGCATTTGTGTGGTTTGATTTATCTGTTTTATCAACGTAAATGCATGATTAGGAAAAACAGACAAAATTGGATTAAAATTATCTTCCACAATTAAAATTGGTATGACAATTTTTGTTGAAACCATCCTTGGCAATTATTTTGCATTTTCACAAATTTTAACAATTAAAATAATAGTTTTGACAAAAATAAAACAGTTCTTTAAATAAAAAATAATTATTAGTGAAAACAATTTTTTTAGAATAACAGTTTTAGCACAAAAAATAGTTTTTAGGGAAAACAGTTTTTAATCTTAAAAACAATTATAATGAAAAATATAAAAAAAATATTTTTTTAATGAAAAATGACTTTTAACAATTAAAAAATAGTTTGACAAAAATAAAAATAGTTTTTTTTATGAAAAATAGTTTTTGATAAAAGCTACTTTTTTAGAAAAAAATATTTTTTTTTTAAATCGCTTTCAGTGAAAAACATTTTTTAAATAGTTAGAACAAAAATATAAAAAAAATATTTATAAAAACAATTTTGAATGAAAAAAAAATTAAAAATATATTTTTGCCAAAAATAAAACAGGTCTTTATAGGAAAAACCTTTTTTTAGTAAAAAAAATATTTTTTAAGAATAATAATTTTTAGCTCTAAAAAAATAGTTTTGGTGAAAACAGTTTTTTGTCAAAAAAATAAGTAACGAAATTAGAAAACATAAAAAAAAATAGTTTTTAATGAAAAACAAATTTTAATAATAAAAAATAGTTTTGACAAAAATAAAATAGTTTTTTTAATAAAAAATGTTTTTAGTAAAAAACTATTTTTTAAAAACTAAGAGTGTTTAGTGAAAAACATTTTTTTTTAAACTAGTTTTTAGCAAAAAACAAAAATCAATTATAAAGAGAGTAAAAAAAAAAAACTATTTGTTAACAAAAAAAATCTCAAGAAAAACAAGTTTAAAAAATTATTTTTATAGGGATGGGAAATCTTTGGAAAAACTATACCATCCAATTGAGGTAAACAAAATTTGCCCACAAATTTGTTTAAATAATAGTAAAGCATATATGTAGACATGGTATCCATGCAAAATGTGGCCTATGAAATGGATCCTAAATAGATTAGACTTCTTCATTTGCATATATGAAAAATTCTTTCATTATTCTCTTTACATAATATAAAATGGTCTATTCGAGTAAAAACACTGAATTTGAGTTCGTCGGGGCTTGAAGATTGAAGTGTTGCTCTTCAACTTGAAATTCGTTCTATTTTAGGAGTTGATAATTCAAAACTATAAGTACCATGGAGGAAATTATTTCGTCTTAAGGACACTGTGGTTATCACAGGACTTGAATTCGTATCACTATTTTTTCTGATTATTATCACAATAATAACGGAAGTATTCTATTATTATTATTATTATTATTATTATTATTATTATTATTATTATTATTATTATTATTATTATTATTATTATTATTATGTCTTGTTTGTTTATTCTGTACAAATATATATATAGAAAGGAAATAATAGGCGCAATGATCCTTGATTATTTTTCGAGATATCCCATAATAGGTGCAATGCATTATTTTAGAAAAATGCCCTAATATTAACACATATATTAATAGGATGCGACTACGATTAATAGAGCCACAAAATTATTGCATTGGGTTGTTGGGCTTTGAGATTAGGCCACATCTCAGTTATACGTCTTTTTACCAGATATTACATGCTAGTCCAACTATTCTTGCGAGTCAAGTTACAGAGAGCATGACATTCCTAAATCTTTACTAGCTCTTAAGTTTGGGAGGGAGCTTGTCTACTAAAATAAAATAAATAAATAAATAAGAAAATATTTATTTATTAGTTTAATATTTAATATGTTTTATTTGAATTTAAATTATAAATAGAGATATGTGAAGATACCAGAAATGGTATCACAAAATCAATGTGATAAACAAGCTCAAACCATTGTATCAAAGGAGTATGAACTAGTATAAAAATATAAAAGGAGAGGGGGTAAAGAGGGAGATAACACATAATATAAGTGGTTCAGCTTATCTAGGCCTACTCCACTATGTGAGTGTATGTTAAATCTATTAAAAATGGGCACTAATGACCTCAAGGTACGGAACACTCAAGCATTTTCCCTCTACTGTGATTTTGACAGAGTTTCAACTAGGGTTTACAATGATCGATCCTTTACAAAGATGTAGAAGACAAGTATTTATAGTGCATAGGGGGTGTAGTGTACACCCAAGCATATAATAAGCACGTGTGGAATGTTCCTAGCCATTGAGGAGGATTTAGCTGTCTCTGTCACATGTAGATCATGATGATCAAATATTCCCTCACGTGTGGGAGATGTTGTTATAACAGTTTTCGTACACGTGGGATCTGTGGCCCACGTGCACACTATCACGCGTTCCCCAATCCACGCACTCTGCCAGTTATCCACCGTCAGTCGTCTATCTAGGATGAGGCTGAGTTATCGAACTATGGTCCACTCATGGAATGACACTTGTCCTGTTGGGTTGTCTCGTCATGTCTTCGTCGTCCGGAGGTCGGCCGGGTACGAAGGTATCAGCTCATAGGATTAATGAGGAAAGGAATGTTGACTAGTCTTCTAGGCCGAGGCTAAGTTTCTCTACGATGAGCCGTTGGCCGAGGCCGAATCAGTGTGGGCTGAGTCATAACTCCTCATTCTGAACAGATTGGTGATGGTTGGTTTTAGCTGAGGTAATATAATTCTGGACGTGGCTATATTTGGCATATTAGTATGCATGAAATCTAGCCGATCGGATAGATTCAAAAAATTAAACCCGATCGAATCCAAATTTTTTAATTTTTTAAAATTTGGTCTGGAATCGGGACGAACCGATTTGTAGCCACATATATACAATATCACTAATTCTAGGTTGACACACAATTCGGACACAAAAGTGCAACACAATTGACGTGTCGCACTCTCATTCGCTCATGTCCGGGTCCCGCCAGAGCAGTAGCATGGTGGATCCCGAATAAAAGTGAATGAGGGTGCGACATGTCATTATGTCGCATATTTGTGTCACAATTTTGTTTAGTGTAGAAGCGATCATAAAATATATATGTTTGTATATATTTACTTACACACTCCGGAGTTGCGCACACTTTAGTACCTTGTTATTTTCAAGTTAAATAATCCTCACCTTTCTCTTACATCTGCCATTTTTAACTTTTCATATCTATCCTCTTCTCTTCTTCTTCTTCCCGCAGTTACACAAGTACACAGCTATTTCCATCTCTTTTCATCAATCGATTCTATATTGATTGTAAAGCAACAGCATGTGGCCTCTTGATTTTGAAGTTCAAAATAGATTCATGTGATTTGTTTTATTATTTTTTTATATATCTGTTTCAATCGATTTGTACCATTTGGTTAGGGTTTTTTCAATCCATTTTTTCCCCAAGTTTAATAGAGATTCTCCATGTAAGAGAGTCAAGTAATCAAATAATAAATTAATTTAATTGAATGATTTTGGGTTTTCAAGCGATAAGAAAGAATAGATAAGAAATTGACAGTGTTTCTTTTAATCTTAACATTGTTATTAAATTATTTGAAGGAGATAATAAGTCTGCAGGATGGAGATGGGATTTTTTCGGTTATAATGTTATTATTTAAGTTTTATACAAAAATAAATTGTCCCTTTTAACAAAAAAACCACCAAAACTGTGCAAAAGTGGTAGTAAAAAAAACTGTCAAAAATAAACGTAAGTAAATGCATGTTTAATTTTTTTAAATAAAATCTTGCCTATCCCCAAGTAGACCGAGCCCGAACCTTATTTGGAACAAAACCATATAGGACCGAAACCAAATATTTATTTCCGATCTCGGGTCTTAAAAGATATTGTAAACTTACAGTACATACACGTAGCACATACGTGTTTACGATTACCTGATTTACGAAATATAATCCTCTGTCGAACACCGAGAAATCTGATACACACTCTTGTTCTTCCTCCGCGTACGCTTTGTGACTCGTGAATGTCTGGGTTGGCTACGAGAGTTTCCCCTTTGATCTTCACTATCACAAATCCAAGGTTCTTGGATGATGAACAAAGAGGGAAAAAAAGACCCACGAAATTTGAAGGGAGAGAAAATGGAGAGATATGTTATTGGATCAATACTGAAATCGTTATCTTGATTTATATCCCATATATATATATATATATATTAGATGAGATAATAAGAATACTAAAACAACACAAAGTTGGACTATATCGTATCTAATATGATAAGGACTTATCCAATACTAAATCGATAATAATATTATTATGTGGGCGGATACCGGATCCGGGTAAAAACCCGACCCATATATTAACATCTCCCACTCGACCACAAAAGGCATGCTTTATCTAACATATCTTCAATGATCTCCATCACTCATCTCCTCATACAGTAAATGTGACATGCGGCCTCATAAGAAAAACATACAGTCTTAAGAGTGTAATCATTAAGTCATCATCTAACTAACGAAGACGCATCACTTGAAGGAATCTCGTATATACCTAGACAGTTTGATTTACACCAAATTTAACACTCTTTAATCCCTCAAGAAAATAGTGATATACTCCATATATGTAATGTACTCATGACTAAGTCATATACAAAATAGGATAAAGCCATCCGGACTATGAGTCACATTATCATGGTGTAAAATCAAATAGTCTTCCGTAAGTCCTCGTGTCAATTCAATTAGACTGAACCACTTTCCTAGTCGTGTCCCTTAGACGGTATCATCCACCGTACTAGGTAAACACGCTACAGTAACGTCATTAAGACTTCTCTTCATGACATAGTCTCAGGTCAACAAAAGGCATAGAGTAGGATTATAATAATCCTTGTGGCTCATACAGCGATGAAGCAGGGATTCATTCACCACTCCCACTATTGGTGGAAAAAGCACATACAGTATGAAATGTATGATACAGCGTCATCCCATAAAAATGGGCATGTCACTTTTGAAATAAAAAGGATGCCATACGAATCCGATTCTAGTCACCATCTAGCACCTAACCTGAGTTTCAGACCAGTCACTCATATAGTGCCTGCCTGAAATATTACATTCGGCTAAAACAGGCTACATAGAGTTGTGGAGACACTCTATGATCGACCTTTATATATATAAGGTCATATCTTAGTACCTAACTAAGGTGACATATAGAAAAATATGCATAATCATATATATCTTGCTCGCCTTTCAGGCGCCAAAAATATAAATGTCTCAGCTCGCTGTCAAAGCGACACAAACATAAATGTCTCATATTGCTTGTTGTCTAAGCACCAAGGTGAATCACCTGTGTGAGAGAGTCGATTCACGCCCGGTGACATATCTATAAGATGTGTACATAGTGATAACAATTCATTTTAAAAAAATGAATACCATATCAAATAATAATAATAATAATAATAATAATAATAATAATAATAATAATAATAATAATAATAATAATAATGTCAATGAACAATATGTTGCCAAACATATCAAATCCTACGAAGCCCCATGCTCCCAACATGAGAAAAGAAAACATCTCGAGCAATGGGCTTGGTTAATGGATCAAACACCATATAACCTGTGGAGACTTGTTTCAGGATAACCTCCCCTTGCGCAACCATATCTCTAATATAATGATAACGAATGCCAATGTGCTTAGACTTCCCATGATACTTTGGATCCTTCGCATAAGCTAAGGCTGACGTGCTATCACAATAGACAAGCACAACGTCTGCATGATCTGAAATGCCCAGCCTTTGCAAGAATCTCCTCAGCCAAGCAGCTTCCTGAACAGCTATCGAGCATGCCACGTATTCCAATTCCATTATGGATAAATCATTACACGTTCTCTTTTTACTGCACCATGTGACACCTCCACCCCGGAGAATAAATGCATATCCTGAAGTGGATTTCCTTCCATCTTTGTCACCAGCCTAATCAGCGATGCTGTAGCCTCTAAGTCTCAAGTCCCCTCCATTGTAAGATAGCACGAGATCAGCAGTCCCACGTAGGTATCGAAAAATCCTCTTCACTTCTCTCCAGTGAGTATGGCATGGGTTACTCTAATAGTGGCTAACTATACCAACTGCATAGCAGATGTCTGGACACGTACATAACATAATGTACATCAGATTCCATATGGCTTCTGCATATGGTATTTTAGAAATTTGATTCTTTTCTTCATCAGTTCCTGGATAATTGTTTAGGCTTAATGTATACCCTTTCTCCATTGGGGTGTCTATGGGTTTGGAGTTATGCATGCGAAACCTTTTCAGAATCTTCTTTATGTAAGTCTCCTGAGACAGATAGAGAATCTTATTGGATAGATCTCTCACGATCTTAACTCCTAGCACATAATTTGCTTCACCCATATCCTTCATCTCAAAAGTTGAGGACAACCACTCTTTAGTGGCGACTATGGAGTCCAGGTCATTCCCAGCTAACAAGATGTCATTAACATATAATTAAAGGATAAGAACACTTTTCTTGGATCTTTTAGGATATACACAGTGGCCTTCTTCAATCATCTCAAAACCAACAGAGGTAATGGCATGATGAAATCATAAATACCACTATTTTGATAATTGCTTGAGACCATATATAGAACATTTGAGATGACAAACATTGCGCTCTTGTCGTTTAGATACAAAACCCATAGGTTGATCCATATAGATTTCTTCGTCAAGTTCTCCATTGAGAAATATAGTCTTAACATTCATTTGAAATAGTTCTAAATTCATTTGTGCGACAATAGATGGGATAAGGTGGATAGAGGCAAACCTCACCACTGGGGATAATGTCTCTTCGTAGTCTACACCCTCTCGTTGGGTATAGCCCTTCTCCATAATGCCTTCCTTATACTTATCAATTAAACCATCCTCTTTACACTTGACTTTTAGAGCCCATTTATTCCCAACAGTCTTGCGCCCGGGTGGAGGGTCAATTAACTCCCAGACTTTGTTCTTAGCCATGGAGCTCAATTCTTCCTGCATAACAATCATCCACTCATCCTTAGCACTTGAGGAAAGAACTTCTACAAAATAAGTTAGCTCTTATTCATCTAAAGCAATGCTTAGAAAGGTATTCCCCTTAATCTCAAAATGACGATGTGGAATATTTCCTCGTTTACTGCAACGAATATATAGTGGTGGTGCACTCTCACTGACTAGAATGCTCCCACTAGGCTGAAGACCATTACTATCTTCAGCGATTACAAGAGGAGGAGGTAATCCCCCAGCCTCTCCTAAAGATGGTAAAATTTCTTCATTTTCCTCTAACTCATAGAGTTCAAGATCCTCTTTTACATTGCTAATGCTAGGGAAATCCCTTTCTAAGAATTTGACATCACGTGACTCTATTTTAGTCATTCCTCCATCAGGGTGTTCACCGTACATAATGTAGCCTTTTGAGCTCTCTGGATATCTTATAAAGATATGCTTTCGAGCTCTGGGGACTAACTTCCCGAACTTATAGGAAGTTGTATGAACATAAGCTACTGAACCCCACGGGCACAAATGATCCAAATTGGATCTTTCGCCTTTCCAGAGTTCATACGGAGTGGAGGAAACTGATTGAGAAGGCACTCTATTTATTATGTAGGCAGCAGTCAGAAAAGGATCCCCCTAGAAGGATATTGGGAGGTTAGCATGCTCCATCATAGATCTAGTCATGTCTAGAAGAGTTTTACTCATTCTCTCCGTAACACCATTTTATTACAGAGTGTGAGGAATTGTTAATTATTTGTGTATCCCATTTTCTTCACACGTTTCTTTGAATTAATCTGATAAGTATTCACATCCTCTATCTGTATGAAAAGTTTTTAACCTATTCGATTGCTAATTCTCAACCTCTTCTACATAGAATTTGAAACAATCCAAAGCTTCATAGTGGTGAGCGATCAGATAGTCATGTCCTAATCGCATATAGTTATCAATAAATGTGATAAAATAAGAGGCGTCATGACGTGCCTTTACACTCATAGATCCGCATATGTGTGAGTGTACTAGTTCTAGCGGTTGATTATCTCATAAAGCCTTACCAAAAGACTTTTTATAGGCTTTTCCTTCTAAACAAGGCTCATAAATAGGTAGGTTAACCTTAGCGAGTGGGCCTAAAAGGCCTTCATTAGCTAATCGATCCATCGTATCTTTTCCTATATTCCCAAGCCTAGCATGCCAAGTAACTGAATCAACATTGACATTTGCAATATATCATAATGAAGGATAAGAAATAGAATCAAATAAATCCAAAGTAAAGAAATTATTCCATAAATATCCATGTCCACAAATAATATTATCCACAATATTATTCAAACCACTACTATTAAAACTGAAAGAAAAACCATAGTCTGATATAGCTAAAACTGAAAGTAGATTATGCTTTATTCCAGGCACATAGAGAACATCATGGATAAGTATCTTGGTCCCAGTACTAAGATGGAGTTCCTACGAATCGACTCCTTCAGCATCTTCAAGAGCACTATTTTCCATGTAAACACTCTCAGTACCAGCTGGAATGCGATAATAGTCTACGAATCCTCATCTATCCCTCATCACATGTTTTGTTCCTCCTGTATCTACAATCCACGTAGGAATAAAATGAGCAACTAATACATGTGAACATACACAAATATAGAGAGTGCAAAGTAAAGAGGAAAAAGAAGAGGGTACCTTTTTTGGCTCAGTGCAATCATGAGTAAAGTGTCCCTTGTTCCCACAGTTGTAGCACTTTACTTTGGAAGTATCTTTCCTGCCACCTCGCGTGCCTCTATGGCGCTTTGATATCCTTTTTCCTTTAGTGCCATTTGTCATAGACTACTTGTTCTGCTTTCCTTTTTAATTTTGCATGGACCTATTTCCCTGACATTTTCCATTCTTGGCGATAAGGACAGCAACACGATTTGACTTTTGGCGCTCCGCCTCAAGCTCAACATGACATGATATGTCAGAAAAATTCTTAATATTGTCATTGTGAGTCATTATTTTCTTCATATGCACCCATGATTCAGGAAGGGAACGAGTAACAGCCTGGACCTATTGCTCATCAGAGAGAATGTGGTCAGCTTCCTTAAGCTCACGAATCAAAGTGGACATCACTCGAAGATGCTCAATCATCGTATGCTTATTATCCTTACGATAAGTTTGGAACTTCAAAACAAGACTCCTAAGTCTCGTAGTGGACGTACCACCGAAGTCGAATCGAAGTTGGTCCTATATTTCTTTGACTATTTTGAAGTGATCGTAATGCCTACTGAGGTCGTCGTGCATGTGGCTTAGCATAGTAAAATGCGCAAAACGATCCTTATTTACCCAAGACTGATAAGCCTCATGCTCACGCCGGTTGACGGTAGTACTACCCTCAGCAGGCTCAGTCATAACAGTGTTGAGACAATCAAGAAACTCATGTTGATTGAGAAGAGATTGGATCTTTATGGTGCCATATGTTGTAGTTGTTACCAGTTAGCTTATACTATTAGTCATAGCGGCGATAACGTTATTGGTTTCCATCACTACATTAAATTTTTACAAAAAATGACATTAAATATTATAAAACACATCTTTTTAATTTGTTTTAAAATCCAATTAGAAAATATTTTCTTTTCTTACACATTTAAATCGAATGTTTGTAAAGCTCGCAGTCATCTCCATGTTGTAAAATTAGAATATATTTTCCAATAAATTTTTGAACAAAATTCTTAATTAATGAACACATCTATTAATCAATTCGATCCATTTATCATAATTTAAAATCACAGTAGATATAATGTTACGATAATCAATTTTGCACCAAATAACAAAAAAATGCTCAGGATCTCACGTAGGTCCTAAATTAACAGTTTAGAGCTTGTGCTAAGGTAATTCCTATGTATTGTTGTACAATCAGAAATCACTCCCTTACAATTGGCTTTAAAAATCTCTTAATCTCACCATTACATAAAATAAGAGAAGAAGCCTATAAATAATATCTACTGAAAGTCGGACGAGGTATGTCTGATTTCACATATCTATAGGAACCACCTTAAAACAATAATAAAAAAAGGCAAACACAAGCTCATATAACTATCAATTTTGTAAAATTTTCCATTTAATCATGTAAAACACATAACCAAGGCCTTTAAAGGGATAATTATTGCCACACTCACCAATTTAGGGAGCGAACAGGGTCAACGTGATCATTGTGTGAACTACGCAAGTTTTGGAGACAATAATCATAAATAAAAGAATTTAAATGCAATTAAATACTGAATTAAATGAACTACTGAAGGTGCAGAAAAAAATTTAGAATATTAAAAATGCTCAAAAAGGGTCTAATTTTTCATCGACTAAGTCAGAAATTTTTTCTAGAATTTTATGGGATGTTCCAGTATTTATTTGACATTATTAAAGTGTCCAAAAATGCACTTTAATTAGCTTTTATTATTGTATAACAGTAAAAAATATTTTGACAACATGGAAAAATAGGTTTTGACCTACTCATTCCAAAAATATTTTTTTTCATAATTTTATTTCATCATTAAGGCCTCCGTTTATTTAATTTAAAACTAAATAATTTGAATAAATAAAAATACACTGCTCATCGTCTTCTTCAACAAGAATTTTTTTTCAGAAAACGAATTTCATGAGGCCAACTTTGGAGAGCTATATCTCATTCGTTTTAGGTCCAAAAAAGGAATATGATATATGGTTGGAAAGCCCTTATGACAAGGAACAATAATATACAAAATATTAATTTTTCATCATCGTTAAGGCTACTATTTTTGGTCTCAAAGTTGGCCAAAAAAAATTAGAACATAACTAATTTTTCAAATTTCTCTTAAACTACTTAACGGAATGCGATAAAACTTAACATGCATATTCCTCACATGTGCAGAAACATATTCATGAAAAAAAATTCAAATTAAAAACATACTTCACTAATCGAAATTAAATCGAGTACAAGGAGAGAGAAACTTATTCGCTAAGGGCGATCGAATTTCTATAATGGATCTGATACCAATGTAAATATACAGTATGTAAAGACATATTTCATAGGTCCATTATCAATATATTATGTCATATATCGCTACACCGTCGAAGAGCGTTCAAGAAACACCTACATCAAAGACGAATCTGAATTACTCAAGTTCTTCATCATTCAAGGCTCCGCGAAGTTTACTTTGGTAAGGTTATGTTTTTAATACCTTAACTTTTCACTTAGAGCTTTTGGGATATTTTTATAAAATATTTTCTAAGTGTTGGAGAGGACTTTTTCGTCAAAATTTAAGAATGAGTATTTTTTCTAAGTGTTGAAGCGGATATTAAAATAATAATTTTTTCGCAACAGTCGTTCGAGCGACATAGCATGTCGTTCGCGCGAGATGGCATGTCGCGCGATCTCGTTCGAACGACAGTTGTCCTTCATTCGAGCGACATGCTGATCTCGTTCGAACGAGCTCTGTTTTTTAGGCGGCGTGTTTTTTGAATAAATACTCATTATTTGGTAACGTTTTAATTAAGAAGTCACAGCGTTTTAACGAACAGAAAAGCTGCGAAAGTAGAATTGTTTTAGGCTTCTTCTTTTAGGGTTTAATCCCCTTTTTGGGTTTTCAATTCACGAAACTCCCATATGCTTTAGTGAATTGATTTGGTTTTCAAGAACACTTTGCCTTTGTTCATCTTTCGTGGAGTGCGTCTCTACACCATATGGTCGCATGTCATTAAGGATCTGGCTGCGTGAAGATTCTTTACTGAAGATTGGGCTACGAGTCCTTGGAGGGTGCTGCGTGTATTCTCTTGCTGAGTTCAAGACTGCGTGTCTTTGTGGGTTGGTTGCGCGTTGATCCATTGCAGATTTCTCTATGTAATTGTAAGTTGTGATTTATAAATTCATAGTGAAATAAAGGTTTTACCCGAAAGGGGTTTTTTCTGAAACCAGTGTCTCAACATATTTATTGTTTCACATGCTTTATATTTATTTATGGATTGATCCTAATTAAATAAGCTTTGATTGGAAACTTGCGAATTAATTTGAAATCGGTATCACACGTTTCTCGAATTGGTATCAGAGCGGCTTACGTTAATTTATCGCGTGATCCTGATTTTTCAAGTATTTATTTTTTTGATACAATTTGACTTTTCACGTTCTCAAACTAGTATCGGAGCGGGTTGCACTAATTTATCGCGTATTCCAATTTTCCGCAAAATTGTGTGATATTGTTTTTTTTGAAAAATCAGTTTTGTGAAAATAGCAATTTTTTCTATGGAACGCCCATTTAATGAGGAGCCTATTTTTTTAAAAATTCACGACCGCGCTGAAAAATTAAAAAGTTTGAATTTGAAACTTTGCAAAAGAATTAAAGTTTTGAAAAAAGAAAATTCTCTATTTAAAAGTAAGATTGGATATTTGCAAGCATTCTAAACTCAAAGTGATATTTGTCGTGAGCATTTTGGCAATTTGTGTATTGATTTTGATTCTTTGAAAATTTCCAAAAAGAAGAGTGATGAGAAAGTCCTAGTTTTAGAGAAGGAATTGAAGGACTTAAAAAATTATAGGGTTCCTGTTTGTGCCATCGAGGATAAAAAAATTAATCGATGATTTTATGACACATGAAAAGACTCTTAGGGATAAGTTTGTTTTAATCAGGGGAGAGCGAGATAAACTCTTAAGTTTAATTGAAAATTTGAAAAAGAAATCCCTATCTTTGGAAGAGTTTAATTCCTTGCTTGAATCAAATATTTTGAAGTTGAAAAATGATTTAAATGATTCAAGTAGGTTTAATAATGATGGTAATAGCTCAACGTGTTCTCATGCTTCTAATGCTAAACCCAAAACCATTATTTGTTTTAGAGGGTCAACTAATTCCAAGGATGTTAGAAAAGATCACACTTTAGGTGTCGTTCCACCCGATTACACATGTTCATATTGTGGTAGGAAAGGTCACCTTAGGAGATTTTGTTTTGATCTTGGAAGAGGTCTTAGGAATTCGAAGTCTAGTGTTTTATTGGTTCCCAAAACCTCGTGTCGACGTGTTACATCTGCTTGGGTTAGGAAATCACTTTTGGATACGCTAGATTTTAGAATAGTTGATTCTCATTTTCTTGCACATGATTCTTCTCTTACCATATCATATAGATGATTGTGTTTGCATGTTTGTCATACGCTAGTTATACTTTTTAATATATTTTTGCTAGCGTTGTGACATGTAATTTTTGTATAGATTTTTGTTTTTGAAATTTTTTGAAAAATACAAAAAGATTTTAGTTTGATAAATTTTTTAAAAAATCCAAAAAGATTTTCGTTTTTTTTGTTTGCACCATTTATGGATGAACACTTAGGATGATCGAGTCACAATTTCATTCCAAATTTTTCATGTGACTATTTGATAGTGTTTTGAGACAATAGGTCAATTCATCCATGTGCTTTATAATGTTTGGAGTAATTAAGTGTTACTTCCTACATGTTTGACTCATGATTTCCTTTATTGCACACGTGCACATATTTGTTTGATTATTGTGCTTGTCTTATCACATGTTGGTTGGGTGTTTTCACTTCAATCTTGTCTTTAAAATGAACCAAGCACGATAAAACTTGATAAGAAAGTTGTGCGTATAAGAACCATTTTGTGAGTCTGTGTGCTTTGTTTAAAAATGGTGAAGGGCTACGAAAGATTTTTTTATCCTTTGCGATTAAGCCGCCGTTTAAATCGGACCTAAAAAAATGAGGAGTTTTATTATTCGGGGTCCAAAGACGTTAAAAGAGCCTGAAAAAATTTAAAGGCAGTAAAAAAAAAATCATGCCAAATATGGCCCATTTAGGTTTTCACCAATTCTCCAAAGTTTGAGAATTTAGTTTATCACCTCTAAAAGAAAATATGAGAGTGGTTACTTGGAGATTTTATAACGGGTTTACACGTCCTTGAAAATCTTAAAAAATAACTAAATAATTTTGGACGTTATTGGTGTGGAAATCATTTAGACTTTGATTTGTTGATTTGCATTAGGCGATACCATTTAAATTCAATAATTTTTTACACCTAAGGATACTTTTGATGCTCATTCATTAGGAGTACACATGCATCGTGCTCATATGATTGATTGAGCTTATTTGCCTATCGAATGTGTTCACACCCATTCATTCCATTTCCATGACTTGGTTGTTTGAGTTTAAATCCATGGTGTGATTTTTTATCTCATTTTTGTATAAAAAATTGAAAATTCAAAAATAGTTTGTGAAATGTTTGAGATACTCCTTTGCATGCACGTAGCTTGATTCTGGTTTACTATGCATTTTATTGTGACATTCCATGTTTTGATTGTTTCTACTTATTTGTCTATTTGGGGATATCATAAAAAGGGGGAGAAAGAATTATCATGTTATGGGGGAGTTTTTACATTATGGGGGAGATTTGATTTATTAATGATTTATTCTTATATCATTTCAAAATCGATGCGTCACGAAGGTATTTTGCTTTATCTCATGTGTGTGGGTACAAAGATTGAAGATCATGATGTTGCACACCCTGATGAGAAAAGCTTTGAGATTTGACGAAGATAATTAAAGAACAGTTTTGAGGTCTTGCAAATTTATTCATGGGAGGATAGATTTGTATAGTCATTTTGATTTTTGATAATTCGGATTTTTTATGTATGTACCAGCATAGACATAGGGAGAGATTTGTAAGGACATATTTTCATAGGCCCGTTATCAATTTATTATGTCATATACCGCTACACTGTCGAAGATCGTTCAAGAGACATCTATATCAAAGACGGATCCGAATTACTCAAGTTCTTCATCATTCAAGACTCCGTGAAGTTTACTTTGGTAAGGTTATGTTTTTAATACCTTAACTTTTCACTTAGAGCTTTTGGGATATTTTTATAAAATATTTTCTAAGTGTTGAAGCCGACTTCTGCGTCAAAATTTAAGAATGAGTATATTTTCTAAGTGTTGAAGCGGATATTAAAATAATAATTTTTTCGCAACAGTCGATCGAGCGACATAGCATGTCGTTCGCGCAAGATGGCATGTCGAGCGATCCCGTTCGAACGACAATTGTCCTTCGTTCGAGCGACATGGTGATCTCTTTCGAACAAGCTCTGCTTTCGAGGCGGCGTGTTTTTCCTATAAATACTCATTATTTGATAACGTTTTCATTAAGAAGTCAGAGCGTTTTGACGAACAGAAAAACTGCGAAAGCAGAATTATTTTAGGTTTCTTCTTTTAGGGTTTAATCCCCTTTTTGGTTTTTCAATTCACAAAACTCCCATATGCTTTAGTGAATCGATTTGGTTTTCAAGAACACTTTGCCTTTGTTCATCTTTCGTGGAGTGCGTTTCTACACCGTATGGCTGCGTGTCATTAAGGATCTGACTGCGTGAAGATTCTTTGCTGAATATTGGACTGCGAGTCCTTGGAGGGTGTTGCATGTATTCTCTTGCTGAGTTCAAGACTGCGTGTCTTTGCGGGTTGGCTGCGCGTTGATCCATTGCAGATTTCTCTATGTAATTGTAAGTTGTGATTTATAAATTCATAGTGAAATAAAGGTTTTACCCGAAAGGTTTTTTTTTTCTGAAATCAGTGTCTCAGCATATTTATTGTTTCACATGCTTTATATTTATTTATGGATTGACACACGCACTTTAGATGCTTGTTTAGGGGCTGAATTAAATAGACTCTAATTAAATAAGGTTTGATTGGAAACTTGCGAATTAATTTGAAATCGGTATCACACGTTTCTCATAGTACATACACGTAGCACATACGGGTTTAGGATTACTTGATTTGCGGAATATAATCCTATGTCGAACATCGAGAAATCTTATACGCACTCTTGTTCTTCCTCTATGTACGCTTTGCGACTCGTGAATGTTTGGATTGGCTACGAGAGTTTCCCATTTGATCTTCACGATCCCAAATCCAAGGTTCTTGAATGATGAACCAAGAGAGAGAGAGAGAGAGAGAGAGAGAGACATGCACGAAAATTGAAGAGAGAAAAAGTGGAGAGATATATTATTGGATCAATACTGAATTAGTTATCTTGATTTATCTCCCATATAGATATATATATTAGATAAGATAATAAGAATTCTAAAATAACACAAAGTTGGACTCTACAGTATCTAATATGATAAGGACTTATCTCTACTACTTAAAAAGGGGGTAATCTATTTGTAATATCCAAATGACGAAACTAGCCTCCAATAATATAAATTTCCAAAAATATCCCTCAAGTTAATTCAATTCAATCCTTAACGACTCTAATTCAGACGCCTCACCTGGCATACTTTCCAGCTTTAATCTCATCCATCCCTTTCTCTCTCCTCAATTATCCTTTTCTCAAATCTTAGATTAATTCCCTCAAATCTCTCTCTCTCTCTCTCTTCTCGATAATGACAAAACCCTTTCTCCTCCCATCTTTCACCATTTTTATTTACTATGTAGTCTGTACAACTCCCTCATTGAGAAAGCCCTCCCTCGCCCTTTCTTGTCATCTCTCTTTATGCATAAAAGACTCATTTCTTTGTCTTTGGTGTTATGTCATACATGTATAACACGAACTAAATTTAGAGAATTCCTAATCATAATTCATATGTATATTCATCCAGATATATCATAAATACAAAAGTAATTTAGGCATAAACATTACCTTCCCTCTCTCACTTTATCTTATTATGGAAAATGTAGAACTTCTCTCTCTCTCGAGCCTTATAAATGGAGATAAATCAAAGGTTTGTTGTTTATGTTATCTCCATTTTCATAAAGATTAAACAATGATTACTAATTTTAGATGATTTATGACATTTTTCTTTGTTTAATTGTATATGTATCTCATCTAAACAACAAACTTGATCGCAACTCCTCAAAGATGGAAGAACAAAGTTTAGGAAATCAAGAAGAACAAGAGGTATTTACGGCTTCATTGTTCCCATTACGTGATCTTTTAGTTTCATTCTTCAAGGTATTTTATTTCTTTTCTTTTGTCTATTGTGTGTTATGGGAACATTGGTTTACGAAATAAAACAATTTTTAAAGATTATGTGGTTTTTGTCTTTTAGTCGTTTTACCCATAAAAATGGTGGGTGAGTTTTTGGGTATTCAGTTATACAGGGTAGGAATTATTGGTTGGAGAAGGAATAGGGGGACGGCTAAGAGTATTTTTCTAGATGTTATTAGTGGGTGGAGGTTACCAGTTGACTGTTGAGGGAAACAAGAGGTCTTTTGAGTGGGGTTCTTATGGGTAAAATGGGTTAAGGTGTGAGAGCATAAAAGGTGGTGTTCTATTATATAACATACTACTGTGAGTCAGTGCACAAATGAGGGAGTGAGAATATATTGTGTTTTTTTGTCTGGTGTGTGAAGCGGGTGATCCTATGATTTTTTGATGTTTTTATTTCTATGAAATACACTTCAATTTGTACAAATGATCTATATAAAATATATGATAAGATAAATAATTTTTTAAGTAGTGAGTTCCATTTTGGATTTGATTATACAAAAATAGGATTCAAGAGATAATTAGATGGTATTGTTAAGTACTATTCAATTAGGCTGGCCCAATTTCACGTATCATGTTTGGATGGGTAATTATGTGTGAAATAAATGTATGTTTCACATATAATTTTGAAAATATTAAAAATAGTAAATTTTGGACAAATAAAAAGACATAATATTAGGGAAAGTAAAAAAAAGAGTAATATTCCAAAAAAAAACGTAATATTATGTTTCTACTTTTTTATAAAACAACTTTGATTTTTTATTTATTTAATAAAACAACTTTATAATAACGCAATGTTTTTATTATTATTGTTTTACAAAATAGTTTTTTTAAACATTATTTTTAACAAAGTGTTGTAAATAATTTTTTTTTAAAATTTTAAGAAAATAATTATATCCATCATTTTAAAAAAATGAAAAATAACATCCATTATATAATAAATCACTGTTTGAGGAAATTATATCCATCAGTTTCAAGAAATAAAAAAAAAATCGTAGTATTTTGAATAGATAAAAAAATTAATATTCTGAAAAATAAAAAACGTAATATTCTGAAAAACAAAAAAGTGATATTCTAGAAGATAAAAAATCGTAATATTCTCTTTTTACTATTTTTTTAGAAAATATATTCTTTTTAACATTTCAATTTTTTTTTTAAATAATAATTCTGGAAAATAAAAAATATAATAGTCTGGAAAGTAAAAAAGATAATATTCCAAAATAAAAAAATGTAATATTCAGTTTTCTTATTAAAACAGTGGTTTAATTTCCTGAAACACTAGATTAATTTTTTTTTCAATTAATAACAATGATTTAGTTTGTTTAATATTTGAAATATTATGTTGTTTTACTCCTGATCTATATTTCTACTACCTTATTAACACTTGTTGTTTACTTTTCAATTGCAGAAACTCGCACACCAATTAAATTACACATTTTGATAACCACATAATATAGAACAAAGAGATTGTAATACCCGCCTAATTGGTGTTGGAATAAAAAAAATTATAGGGGACATATGGACGTTGAATTTAACATTTTTTTGGGAACATGTAAATAAACGAACCACTTATAAAGATTTTTTTTATTTCATTACTATATTTGATTTGAAATAAACCAATGCTTCAGAATATTATATCCATCAATTGCAGGAAATAAAGAAACGTAATATTTTGAATATTAAAAAAATTAAACCATTGTTTTTAATAAAACCCTATAACAAAGAGTCTCAAGAGAATCGTTGATTCGAATTTTTCTTTTGTAAAACTAACAATGTTCTTTATATTTCATTATAATTTAGTGAGGTTTTTGGCCTACCAATGAAGTTGTTTCTGTTGTAACTGGATTACTTAACTTTGCAATATATTATCAATGTACAATATCATTATAAGATTGGCTTTCTGAACTTTGTGAATTATGTTTAAATTTTATTATTAATTTCTATATTGTGGTTCTTTTGATTTCTCATTTTTATGATTTTAATGAATATTTTCATAATGAACCATTCAACTTTAGGAGGAGAAGATACAAAGTATCTATGTTGCAGAGGATTGAATTAATTTTTTAAGTGGATGACAAGTAAGAACTCTATTGATAATATTCATATATGTATTTTTTTAAGCATTTCATTTAAATCTTTGAGACTTAAACTTTGAAATATCTTTGTTTATTTTCTTATACATACATCATTAGTAATTATGAAGTGTTTGGAATGCAAATTTTAGGATTAAGTTATAGAGAAAGCTATTTGGAATAATTAATATAGAATTGTTTGATTTCACTTTTTGTCCTAATTTAACGGAAAACAATTTAACTTTATTCCCTTCATTTAAATTTGGAGTTTGTTTTATAGACCTAATATGAATTTTTGGATAATTTATGTTGAAAAATAGAGTTGACAAAAATAATTCAAATCGAAGCAATTGGATGTCCAACTCGGGCTTATATGACATGACCGATCAATAGAAATACTCCAACACTCCACCTTTGTCATATATTCCATACATCACACTAGATAGATATCATATTCATGGAATACGATTCACTTTCAAGATGCCTTAGTGGTGAAATAGTAGGCAAGCGAGACTCAAAATCTCGTGCTAAAGAGCGTGGAGGTTTAGGTCCTCTTCAAGGCATAATATTGAGAATGCTCATTGAATGAGCAATTCAATAAATTACAGTTTTAGATTATTGAATACATATGAATATATAGATTTTATTTTGAAGCCTAAATTTAAAACATGTGTAGATTTACGAAATACTCTATATAAATGAAAAAATAGATTGAAGTTCCCAAGAAAGCTTCAAGATAGAACAAGTTTTGTTTTTACCAAACTAAACTCAAGGAGATATACCAAGTAGGCCATCCTAACTATTACAGAGCATTAGTTATGGGTATTGTAACTCTTTATCTATTTAAGGTGATTGGAAAATTATGCCTTCTATGCAATCTCACTTCTTTCTTAACTAAGGTGTTTCAGTTTTAACTACTAATTTGCATTAAATTGCATTAAAATGATAACTTATTTTATAAAATAATACTGAGCATGCTAATATCTTCCATAGAGCTATTCATATGGCCTATAATCAGTTTACCAGAGGATTTAAACAAATCTTTAAGATATGTGAAGCGTGAAGAAGGGAAGCAGGTCTATTTATCTCTTGCATATTATTTATTTGCTTAATAAAGACTTGTGCGGTTTCTCATATCTCTTGCTAATTATATACGTCTATTGTGTAATGTGGTCGTCCAATCGGAATTGAAAATCAAATACGAGATGGTAAATATTATTTTTGTCATAATAGCTAACAGATGATTATTTAAATATTACTTTTATATAACTTAAGATCTTCTTGACACGGGAATGACATTGATGAATTTATGAATTTATGGACGATGTGGAATTTATAGTGCATTTGATGAGGATTTTTTTGTCAATTTAGAATTTATCGTCCCTTTCATATAAGGATGACTTAATTTTAGTCAATTTCGATGTTACACGACATTCCCCTGAGTATAATTTTTATTAATGCTATTTTTAGTCATAATTGCACATCTAACTCTTCCATGTTCCTCACTTTTCATCGGTCATACGAATGTTGCCATTCAACTAAATATGTAAACAATTATTCAACATTCGACTAAATATATAAACAATTATTGTATTGGTGACTCATCCTGACTAAATATTACAACATTATCATAGGAAAAGCCACTGACTCTGCAAAACACAATGCACTAAATTGAGCATTGAAGTTCATTTGAAGGAATTGACAAACCAAATGCGTTAATCTACCATCTTAATTCAACCAGGCCGAAAGATATCAGCTAAATCAGTACCTAGCCCGTTTAGCAAATGCACAACATAGAAAATGGGCTCCAATGTTTCATAATATGATTATTATGAGCGTAAAAAAAATAGAGGACTCTAATCATGACAACGTTCCATTCATTTAAAGCATGTCTTCAGCTGGAAGAGTTTGTCTAAAGATTTTTCACAACAATATAGACCTCATGGGAAGTATTTATGTCTACCATGCTCACAGAAAATTCTTTCTTGGCATCTGCAAACTCATATGCACCTTTAAAGGTTGATATATCATCAGTAGTTGATCTCCAAATTTGTAAATCCGCCTTATGGTGAAGCGAATTGATATAAATTTGATTATGTAATTTGATTTACTATTATCATTATGTTCACCTAGAGGGGAAAGAACTTTGATAATCACTGCTTATAATTTCGACTTAATTCATGTTCAAACTGTATTTCTATTCAGCTTCAAATAAATTTATTGTGTTTACAATAATTTTAACGCCTTTACTAACAAAAGATAACATTGCTATGCATTTCCGAGGTAGTAATGGATCTTTATACTTATAATGACGTGTTCCCTACTTTTAATGCTTAAATTAAATACTCGGATTCTATCACACGTGCAACGCACGTGGGCACACCTAGTCCAATACTAAATGGATAATCCAATTATTATGTGGACGGATATCGGATCCAGGTAAAAATTCGACCCATATATTAACAGATATGGACCGATTTATTTGATCTGATGCAAATATATGCGTAAATTAGGATCGGACCGCGATCACCCTAATTATAAAGCATGAATGTCATGTGCTCAGACAAAACCTTAATTACTGGGTAGAACACTCCTTTTAAGGGTGCATGAAATCTTCCATATACTGGACCTTTGGTTATTGGTTTTTATGCCCTAATGATGAGGAACTGGATTTATGTTGTTGTGAAGGGTCACAAATAGTGTACCAAATTATTATGAACAAACATCTTTTCTCTCTTTCTTTGTTGCGGGGTTTAGAGAGGCATGCTTGGAACATGTTGTAACCAATGTTGGCATCTGTTACTTCAAAAGCGGACACATCCCCATCCTAAAGCCTCCAAATGATTGAATGAATTTCCAGACCCATAGGAGAGAGAAGAGCGTGACGGTTCATGCACGATCTGGGAATTCCATTAGTGAAATTATCTTCAAAGTAAACGAATGTCTCACGATAGATTAATCATGCTGATATAACTAAAAAGCCTTTTAATTGGGGTTTTCTTGATGTGTGGACTCAGGTAGATATTCATGATATATATTTTTTTTCGATGGATATACATATGAACAACATAGAAATGCAAGAAATAAGATACTCTTGATTTTGTAAGTGAAATCAACTACTTTCTTTTGGAGCTTTGTCAAAGAGGTCATTTCAGAAATATATCCAACTATTTGGACCACTTTTATAGTATTGTTTGAATAAGGTCCCTTCCTTTATTTTATTCTTTTAATTAAACCGTTGTCCATAAATATTATCTTTCAAAACAATTTTTTTTTTAAAATTATTACATACTTTTCATGAATTGACATATAGGTTGACTCAATTAATAGACACTTTGGCCATTTTCACAGATACATTGACCAAATTATCAATATTTTTTATGGTATTTTGTATATATTTTTTTTAATAAACCCCTCGAGTAAAAATCTAAACAACGTTCCCCTATACTTTGACCAAATACTTTTCAAATAAATAATAACCTTGGCTAAATTACATATAATCTTATGATATAAAATTAAATACTTTGAGTGAAAAGTAGATTGAGGTAGATGTTTTCAAATCCAAAATCTATCATTTAAAAAAATAAAACCGATTTAAAATAATTCAACATTGCAAATCCTATGTGCTACTATTTCACTTTAATGTTATTGGAACTTTGGTGAGTTCGCCTGAGGCCTACTAGCTTCGTTGGAGGCTTGCGACGGGGAGACGTTGTGGGAGGAAGTTGGGTAGGACAGTAGATAGTTGGGAATACACGAGGGAGAAGAAAATAGGTAATTGGAGCGCCGGAAGTGCAAGACATAATGAGGGTTGATTTTAAAGTTTGGAGCTAGGTCTTAGGTTTGAAAATTTTCGAAGGTAAGGGGGCTAATTGGATTGGAAAAACAAAAGTGGATTTTCTTGTATTCTAATCATTTCTGAGCGCGTTGCTCACCATTGGCTATTTTTTCTCACTTTCATATATAAGGTGTAACATATATTTCCAAGTCATGGGTTAAGAAGATCGTTCTTTTTTATAAAGTTATAATATTTTAATCGATGTACTTTTAATAAATGTAAAATATGTTATTTGTTAGATTAATTTCTACCTCTGATTTGATGCTTGATCCTTTAAATATATGAAATTACTGGCATGAAGGTCACGCGATGCGTGGCCGAATGTCAAACTCAATTCATTAGAACCCAACCATTTGGTTTCGTAAGTTAACATTACTTTATAATCGAAGTAAAAATTTCAAATTACAAACGAAAAAAAATGCAAACAATTATTCAATAACAACTCATTACTAAAAAAAGATAAATATATTACAAATCCATAAAAATAATAGCTCCAATCCACTAAAAGAGATAAACATATTGCAAATACCTCAATAGCATCAAAGAAAAAATGTCGAATGTCAAAATCCTCGACACAAATTGTAAATACCTAAAAACAAATAAACATTAATAGCAATAAAATAAAGCAAAATGAACCACAATATTTCATTACTAAAAAAGAACATCCAATTTAGGGTTATAATTTGAGAAAATACATTAATAACTAACAAAACATTTGGATACCAACATATACAAATTAGTTAAAGTTAATATAATATTTTTGGCTACCTAAATATCATCCCAAGCAGAATGGCTCTTGGATATTGTAAAAAGAAGGAAACTAAAATGAGAACTAAATAAAGCTACTAAAAATAGATAGAAAGTGAAAATTACATTATAATTATTTTACAATAAATTCTTTTAGGGATCTTATAATTTGTCTTAGGTTCCATCTAAATTTAACTCACTTGTTCATCCTATGTTGTTTTGGGTATACAGTGGGAAATTGATAATTAATATTTAACCTCACCTAAAATTGTTTTGGGTATAAAAAACATAAAATAATCCACCTAACAAAGTTAGTGTTATTTCCTTATATGGCATTTTCTCAAACAGCTGATATGCACCTTATGAGACACCCACAAGCAGATGTGTAAATCTACGGAGAAATAATAGATATAGGTTTCTTTAAGAACACAACAGTACCTCGATATGATATTGTTCATATTTTGAGCCATAAATTAAATGATTTTAGAAAAATTATCGATGATTCCCTATTGATTTAAAATCCCTTATAAAAGTGCTAAATAATGGTTGCATGTAAACGGATTAATTGTACTGAAAATCCATGTATACCAAAAGTACTGAAAACACACATAAGACTAAGAGCCCAAAAAGCTATTTATAGTGAAAATAAGTAATAATATATTATAGAGGAAAGTGAATTAAGAAGGATATATCGAAAACTCACATGTGACATTTTATGGTGGTGCTGCCAATTTTCATTGAAGATTTCTTATTGTGTATTCTATTTGCGGTGGAGTT